>JAWNNU010000311.1:3095728-3714874 GCA_035044585.1 Scaptomyza polygonia
TTTTAATGTATACGTTTTCCCAATACAATCACTCTATTTCCTTCCTCTGTCCCACTTTCTTTCATAACTTTTCTTCATTCAATTTCTTCCTTTCATCTTCAGAATCTCTAGTTCTCTCCAAGAAGAATTTAACCTAAGCTTTTAAGGTTCAATTAATATAACATTGCCCCTTTCGCAATAATTGTTGATTAACCGACTAAATGCCACAGCATTTGTTGTTAATTTATCATGTTGCCTGTTGCGTTTTGTTGTTGTTTTGTTGTTAATTGATTGTTGCTAGTTGTTGGCCCTGCCCCTGACAAAACAAAGGCCAAGGCTTGCATACAAAATTGGCAAAAGTACAGAATAGAATCGAATCGAATCGAAAAGAGGAGCACGTCAGGTAAAAACCGGGAGTTCAGCTAGAGACATTGAACATTGGCGTTTTGGAGCCAAGTGTCGCCAAGTGTCGAGTCTTCGTCTTCGCCTTAAGAGTTCTTTGGGCTCGTCTGTTATTGTTGTTGTTTCTGTTGTTGTCGTCGCTGGCGGCGCGTGCAGACGGCTGAGCCTGTTTTAATATGCCAACAATGACAATCAAATGTCACCTCTGGTGCGCCATGTCTAGACGCACCACCACCACCAACAACAACAACAGCAGCAGCAACAGTTGCAGCTAAAAAAGAAATTGCATGCAAGTGCTGATTGCAACTAACAATAACAACAACAACAACAACAAGTTGTTGCACAAACTCAGCAAACATATAAATATGTCATTTGGCTCATTATAAAGATAGCAAACAGCGCTGACCAGAACTGGGATATTGCTGCTGCTGCAGCAGCAACAGTTGCTGTTGCAGCGACGGCGTCACATTTAAACGTTTAATGATAATTTATGAATGTTGTTGTTTTTTATTGCAACAACAATGCCGTAAACCAATAAATCTTAAGGATCACATAAATCTTGACGCTAACTGCGCTGTCGACGTTGCTGCAGTTGTTGTTGTTGTTGCTGCTGTTACAAGCTGCAACGTAGCTAACAATAATTTGGCATTTGGGGTTCTTCTGTTTTGGGCCAACTTCAGCTTCAGCTTCAACTCTTCTGGGGCACACACTTGATCAAACGGCGGGAGTTGTTGCACTGTTGCACTGTTGCACTATTGACAGCTGTGGAAAAACCTTGATGCCGCCTGGCAGCAAGTGATGGCTTTGGCTGACTGACTCCTGTGGTGTTGCCTGCCACATTGCTGAATGTGTTAATAGGCCAGCCTATATTGGCCATTTAGAAAGGCCAACAAACAGCATAGGCTAATTTTTTGTTGCTGTTGTTGTTAATTTAATTTTTGCTTTTCATGGTTCGTTAACATATTTTGCTTATAAGGATTTCCCGCTGCTGAGCAAAAAGAAATCACTAGCTGATCAGTGGAAACATGCCGCCGACGCCGACGCCGCCGCTGCTGCTGCCGCCGTCAGGTTGCACAGGCGGCTTCATTGTTGCAGGTGCATGTTGCCGCAACAATGCCATAAATTGTGACATTGGCTGCCTTTTTTTCTTATATTGTATATATATATTTTTCGTATCTGCCCCTCTGCAACTGTTGCTGCTGCACTACAAAAAAAGAATTAGCCAAGGCAGCAGCAGCGGCAGCAAAAAAATAAATAAAAAGTGGGGAATAAAAAACTACAAAAAAAAAAACTTAGAACGAGTTTTGGCATTTACGACTCACTCACTGTGCGGGTTCTGCTCGGCTCGTTGCTTGGCTTTTGCTGTTGCTGCCACTGCCACTGCTGCTGATCTCTCATGATGCAGTGCACCGAGCCAGCCAACAGCGACCAGAGGCCAAGCGACTTATATATTTTTTTCTTCTTTTTCTCTTTCAATATATTAGTTTGGTTTAAGTTGCCGCATTATGTTGTTGCTTAATTGGTTATAAATTAATTAAACGTCGATTAATAATCCGGCTTCTTGTCAGTTAAACGCCGCCGACGCCGTTCTGCTGCCAGTGGGAACAAGAACAGCAGCAGCAGCAGCAGCAATACCAATAGCAACAACAACAACTCAACTGGCCAAGAGGTTCGGCTAGAGTTGGCTTACTGGCAATTCCGAGCCACGTGATGAGTTGGCAATAATGAACTTGTTGTTGTCGCTGTTTGTTGTTGTTGTTGCTGCTGCTGCTGTTGCTGCTACTGATTGTTCGCTGTTAGCTTGAACTTTTCCCTAGAAGCTATAGCAGCTATAGCAGCAACAACAACTTAAAAGAACACACAACTAACTTGATGCTAGCCGGAGCTTTTATGGGCTGACTTTGCCATATCAATGACCATTTGGGCGTTTAGGGTTAGCAGCAACTGTCAGTTGCTTGTCAATGTTGTTGTTGTTGTTGTTGTTGAGGTTTGTGGCTATATATGTTGTTAATGGGAATCAAGAAGTAAAACGTATTGCTTTAGAGTTAAATTGAAAAAACTATTAGCTAAAAGCGAATTTATTTTTTATAAAAAAAAATTATTAAATTAATGTTAAATATATATTAAGCCAAATATTATAATAATATTTTAATTGTTAAAATATTAAATTTAAACTTCCAACATAAACGAAAACTTTATAGTATTTAATTGAAAGTACTTTTAACATATTCAGCAATTTATCTTTTTAAATATTTTATCAAATTAGGTTTTCTTTGTTATGCCAAAATTTTCACATTGACGATTGTTTTAAGAAAGTTTTATATATTTGTGGAACAAGTTAATAAATATAAAAAAAAAAAAAAATACTCAGCAATCGAATATTAAAGTTTGCATAATTTAAGTACAAACGTGCTATAGAAGTTACGTAATGGATTTAATTTCATACAAATATAAATTAAAATTATATATTTAACAGCAGTTGCAAATGATTCTTAACTAAGATTTTCAATGATTTACATTTGCTTAAGAACTTATGTGCGGTTGACATTAAATATTTTAATTTTTCAGGATCTAATGCAGCATTTAAGCTTACTTATTGCAAGAAATATCTGCAGTTTCCAAGGAATACCATTACAACTATAAGAATCGTCACAAATTGAACTGTAAGATAAGTTAGCACAACTGCAGCTAAAGTTAAGAGATCATCATAAAGAGAGATTTCAGATCAAAGTTTAAAGAACAGGCTCATTCAATCTCCGAGCTGGAGAGATAAAACCGGAAACGGCAGAAGCTCCGCTAGAAGAAATGGATAAGAAATTGGATAAATGCAAACGAAACAAAGTAAAACCTTGAAGAACTCACGACTTTAAATGGTAAAAGACCCTTTCAGGTATGCAACCTAAAAGCCGAATTGTAGGACCTGGTTGGTTTGTACTAACTGGAAAGAGTATAAGACTGGTTTTGTTTAGTGTAATTGTTTAGTGTAACAATCTGAAATTTAATCCATGGAAGCCGATTTAACTGCGAAAACTTTTAGGCTGTAGACAGTTTTGTTTTCTTTTTTTTAAGTAGATTGAAATACTTTACACGGATTTTTAGCTATAGCAACAAGCCATGGTTAAATCCCTATTTAGATGATACTTTAGTTTTGGGCAAGTCGACAGCAGTCAATATTTCGACTTATTTTTTTGTAATTATTTTCTTATTATTATTTTTTCTGCTCATTTTTTTTGTACAATCTGAAAGTGTGCAACAGCTGATGTTGGTGGTTGCTGTTGCTGCTGCTGCTGCTGCTGCTAGGGGCAAGAGTGCTCTTTAATCTGACAGTTATTTGATTTGATTGTTGCTGTTGCGTGTAAGCAGGATAGCCATACAATATGTGTTAGAGTGAGACGCAGCTGTATAGCTGTAGTTTCTTTCAACACTTTGGGCCGCATTTGCACTCGAGGCGACAACCAAGTGATGCCTTTTGTTGATCAAGTGCTTGCACTCCACGCACTCCACGCACTTCAACCAACAACCAACACACACACACACACACACACGCACAACAACAACTACAAATAAACTGCTACATATTCCACGCTACTTTATAGCGCACGAATCGAATGAAATACAAAAAAAAAAAACATAAAAAAGTGCTCATAATAAAAGTATATTTATTTTGTTTTCGTTGTATTTTTGGGCAGTGGCGATTAAATCACGTTGCCCGGCCCCAATTCCAAACAAGGCCAAAACACACACACACACACATTTAGGAAGATGGCAACAGCTGCTGTTGGCCCGATTTTCTGTGTAGGCAGCAGAGTGTAGAATGTTCAAGTGATTGTTAACCCATAGACGGGTCGCATAATGAACCTACAAATCGCACTTTCTCACGTTTTCCCTTGCTGGCCGACGTCGCCGACGCCAATTCGTTGACGCCGGAGCGCCTGCGTCTAGGCAACATTGCCCAAGACAAGTGCCAAAAAGCGCCATGCTACACCTGAAGAAAAGTGAAAAATCAAATCTTACCAAAAAAAAAATCATATTGAAAAGGAACAAGGTTTGATATTAATTAATTTAATTTTTAAAAATAAAAAATATATTTTCTAAAGAAAATTCTTTAAAAAAAATATTAGAAATATGTCGGCTCAAAGCAATTATTAAAAAATATCCGTTTTCAATATTTTTCTTACAAAGTAAAACAATTAAATATATAAAAACTACTTCAACTATCACTAAAAGTTTTAAATTTGTTTTTAGTTCTTCATTTATAAATTAAATGTATTAACATTTCTAAAAAAGATTTAATTTAAAAGATTTTATTTATATTTTATTTTATAACCTCAAAAATCTGAATTTTGTTCAAATTTATATTCATATGATTTTGTATTAAAGTGTACTTTCTGCACACACACACACATGTACACATTCAGCCACACATACGTAAATTAAAGTAAAGGCTGTAAAACGTCAAAATATACGAGCGCACAGCGATTTAAACTGTCAACGCGGCCGTAAACATTGGCAAGGCGAGCGTTTCGGAGTCGGAGTCCAAAACTGGAACTCACAACTTGACCAAAGTGCCACGACTGCCAGTTAGCCAAGTTTACCTTACTACTGCCTAACTGCCTCGCTTGCTGAATGCCTGCCGCCTCATGCTACTTGCCACACAGCAACAACAACAACAGCAACAACAAAAATTTGCTTATGAGCAGCGTAAACTGTGGATGCTGATGTTGCCAGTGTTTGTTGCAGCTGCCGTTGCTGCTAATGCGGCTCGTAAACCCTGGCCAAGCTTACCGAGACTTGGCCAGCTAACCGCATGGTGAGCTTCGTGTTTGTTGTTGCTGTTGCTGTTGTTTTTGTTGTTGTTGTTGCGCACGGCAAACGCCTGATGAATGTTGTGATGTGGAGCAAACTGAGGCTGGGCTGTTTGTTAGATTTACGCGAGACAATTAACGTTCTAATCATTGCAATTTGTAAGCCACACTTTTACCGATAATCAGCTAATACTACAAGTCTATTTAAAATGGGCAAATGCGTACAGCTATTTAAAACTCAATGATTTTTGGTTGTTGCTGCTTTAATTTATAGATTATTCATCCTGTTTGTATAAACCGAAGCTAAACACTTACTATTAAAGAACGCTTTGTTAAATATCTTTTATTGGAAACAGTTTATAAAAATCGCTCACTGTTTAATGCAAATATTATTGTTAATATTTTTGTGGCTTAACAGCCTTGAGCGGATTATCTTAAACGATTTCAATCACATCACATCAAAATTTTCTTAGCCAAGTCACCAACCATACAAACAAACACGCACATTTTGCTGCCATAAAAGCTTAGCTTTGGCAACAACCGTTTTACAGTGCTGCCATAAAAAAGCTAAAGCGCATAGGTTTGCTTAACTGGACAATTGTCTTGCAGTCTTTTAAGCGCACTGTTTAACTTCCCCCGTCCAATTCAACACTCAAAAATACAAAGTTGTTGTTGTCAATAATTTTAAGAATTTTGTTGTTGTTATTTTTCCTTTGTAGCATTGTTGATTAACTAATAAGACTAAACTAAGCGTAAATGCATGGTTGAAAATGTGAAGCTACGAATGGAATTTCTTTATTGTCAGCGCCGGGGACAATGGTCCTTATGGCTTTTCTTACATTCTTCCTCCTTTAACTAAGCACAGCACTGCACGTGTGTGTGGGTGTGTGGGTGTGTGTGTGTGTGCTAAACTTTAAATTGTCCAATGTTACGTGCTTCGCATGCGGAGTTCATAAATCCAAGCGCTAAATGTAAACATCAACAGTTGAGAACAGAAGAACTTCCAATTCGATGGCCAGCCAGCCAGCAAGCTAGCCCATGCAAACAACAACAGCAACAACAATAATATGAAAAACTTGCAAAGTTCAAACGCAAACTAATGCAGCATCGCAACGCTAGCAGAACAAAAGGGAGCCAAAGTCACAGTTTTTTTGTTGTTGTTCCCCTCTTTCGTTTCTTTCTGGCTTGCATGCCAAACTTGCCAGCCACTTTCACCGTTATGTGAAAGCTTCTATTGTTGTTGCTGTTGTTGTTCTTGGCACGCTTAATGCGCGATATTGCGTATGTGAGTGTGTGTGCAATTCTTGTTGTTGTTGTTGTGATAAAAGTAAACGCATATAAAATCAACTTCATTTCGTTCTCAATGGCAAACGGTACTACAACTATAAGCAATGGCTTAAAGCTCTCTTTCTCTCTGCCTGCGCTGCTCACACATGTGTCCAGTGTGGTAATGACCCCATACACACACACACACACATACATTCTATATGCAGGCCCACGCAAAGCCTGACCTTCTGGTCATATAGAAAATGTGAACTGAATAAGAAAAAGAAAAAAAAACAACAACAACACGTTTGTTTGCTGCACCCGTTGTACCCCCGTCTTTTATGTGACGCTTAAAGTTTACCTGCCAGGTGATAACGACGCATAAACTAGAGCAACACACACACACATATGTGAGTGTGCGAATGTGAAAAGATTTCTAAAATGCTTATGTGCATTGTTTGTGTGCGAAACATTTTAATATAAAAAATTTAATTATAATTTAAATGCCTTTAAAATTACATGAAAGAATTTTGAATAAAGTCTTAATAAAATGGCGTTTAATTAAAAAATGTAACCTAAGTTGTTTTTCTCTTTTAAGTGTAGTCTAGCTTCCTGATTAAAATGTCAATAAATTATTTTCAAAACTAATAACAAAGCAAACAAACTTAATGATAGACGACTTTTCATTGTTGTAAGAAAATTCCCACTTTAAAATTAATTGTATCAATCGATAAGATTAGTTTCAAAGTGATTTTCTTATCTGTCGACATTTGAACTGTCTGACTTACAATAATTGATTAATGATTAACATTACAAGTTTATTGTTATTGAAATAATTTTGAGTACGTACTTAAACTATAATATATAGAAGTCGATTCTTGACCTTTGCGCAAGTTAAAAAAAATTACGCAAATAAATTGACGTCAATAATAAACTAATAAGCTTAACGATAAGTTTTCAATTGGAAATTGATTAAAATAATCTATTGACAATCTGGAAATTATTACTAATATTTGTAAGTTGAACAGTAGCAGAAAATTTTATTTACTTTCAAAGCTTTCAAACTCAAATCGTATATTGTTTTATTATCACAAAAAAATAACCACAAATATCAAAAAAACGAAAAAATTGAATGTAATTTACCTGAAATTGATATTTATGGTAGATGTTGGTTTTGGTGTTGTTGTGTTCTGTGTGTATTTTGCTGTCAAACAAATACATTGCTATTAGGCATTTATTAAATGTAATCAAATATTTGTGTGTGTGTGCGATAGTTATCAGCAAAATAAACAATAAAAACAAAATCAAAAGGACAACTGCAAGTCAACAATTTTGTGCATTATTCAATATCGATTTGATTTTTGATTGTTTTTGTGTGTCCCTTTAACATTTTGAACTTGAAACGGAGACACTTTAACCATGAACCATGAACCATGAACCAATCTAACAATGTTCCTGTGTTAAGCACATGGGGGTAAAAAAAGAAATCATTGCCTAATTTAGTTATTATTTACAACAAATAAACAAACATTGCGACAAATTGGCACACAACAAACAATGTTCAACTCAACTAAAAACAAACAATTGACAAACACTGAACAATGATCGACTACCAAATACGCTTTTACCAATCAAATTTAATTTGGTTTGAATGTTGAGAATTTTTTATACGTTTTTATTTTTTCTTTTTGTTTTAAGGTTATTTAAACTAATATCTTTTGGTTTCAAAATTTATTATTACTAAACAATTTTTGTATATTAAAGTTTTCAAATAGAAACTGAACAGTTTTCCTTACTTATTATTTATCGAAGTTTTCATAAGGAATTATAAATTTCCTTAAAAGGAAACTTTTAAAATTTAAAGAACTTTTTCCCAAGCTCTCCCAACAGTTAGGCCTTCTACTTAAAGTACCGTGAACATTGGCATAACAAAAACAACAACAAGCCTCCAACATTCGACAATCGTTAGTGTGAGAGTGAGATAGCATGAGCGTAACAAAGAATACGAAAAAGGACACACGTGTATATTTCGACACTTGAATTGAAGTGACGACGGCGCCGTTGTCTGCGCTGATGTTGTTTATGTTTATATTGCGCAAATAATAACAAAACATAATTTACAAACCAAAATATAAAATTATTATTGGCAACAATTGTCTAAGGCTTATTGGCTTATGGGGCGAGGCCAACGGTTTGAGAGATAATAATAGAATAGAATGCCAAAAGTAAATCTAATCTCTTGAACAGGAAATTCAAAAGTTTTATGGTCTCTTGAATTAATTAAATTGTAGTTCCAAAGCAAAAATAATCAACTGTTTAGTATTAATCAAATGCAGCAAAAGAAAACAAAATTTAAGCTTATCAACAAAAAGTAACACAAGCAACACACGCAAGAACGTTAGCAACATGCAAATATAGTACCTGTTGTTTCACACAATCGTCGGCTGGCAACATTTGATATGTTGCCCAGCAAGATGCACGACAAGTGTCCGAACAAGTGCTTGTCGCTTGCCATTCGTGCTCCAAAAACCGATTGGTGCTTGCGGTGTTGGGTTGGGGTAGCCGTAAAGTCTAATGCTGCTGCTGCTGGTACACTGGTGCTGTCTGCTGTTCGCTGCTATGACTGCTGCTGCTGCTGTTTCTTCAGTACGTATTTGTTACTCGCACGGCGAACAACGCGGCGCGCTTGCGTCCCGACCTAAACTCTTAACAAAGTGTTTGATAAAAATCATATTTCGTGTTGCCGATCTTGACGTCGCGCAGATGTTAACGCGCTCTCTAACTGTTAACGCAATAAAAATCACATTTAACAGCTACTTAAACTTGAACTAACAACACGCCAAAGAGCTAAATATACGCATGTTTAAAATACAACATGTAAGAAACCTGATTTTTTTTTGCCGGCTGGCTAAACACCCGCTGATCGGTGAGAGGCTCGTCCGACTGCATTCTTTCTTTATTTTTGCACAAATACACACACAAACACACACACTCTTTCCACATCACGTGCTCTCGCGCCCAGCAATCACATTCAAGGCAAAACACACAAAACCACAATTTCTGCGATCTGTATCAAAAATAAAACTCGCTCAATTTTTTTTTTACATGCTTTCGTTCATTTGTTTTTTTTTTGTTTTTTTTTTTGATACATTTGTCTTGTCGTTTTTATGAGTTTTACAAGAGGTTTTGTTTTTGTTGTTTTTTTCTTCTCAATTTGGTATTTCGTTAAGTGTTTTGTTTTCTTCGTTTGTCAATTGAGGCGGCAACAGCTGATCATTGAATATTTCAATTGGACTCGCAAAATGTTCATAACATTTACGATTTTTGTGTTGCTGTAATTGTTGACAGTGCAAATTTAAATGCATTGACAATGTCTTGATTTGCATTTTTGCCATTTACAGAATTGATAATTTCTTTGACCCAATGTCATTATCAAAGCCTCATATTACAAAAAAACAACAACAACAAAAATAGAAACGCCGTCTCCTTCCTATTTGGAAGTCAATTAAAATGCCATAAAATCACTGACCTAGTCAACAAAAACATTTTCTAACCTATAAATTTGCCAACGAATTCCAAATCACTGCGAAAAACTACTTCAAATTTGTTAACATTTAAAGTGCTTCCATAATACATTTCGCCAATCATAAAAAGTTTGATTATTTTACAGTTTCTTTTTACTTTGTATATTTTGTGTATGTTTTCCTCTTGCACAGTTTCACGCCTATGGTTGGCTGCATTTTTGGCAGAGCATATCGATTAGGGTATTCAGTTTGATACATATCTCAAAAAAGTTGTATAACTTATTGCGCGTTAAGCAATAATTTTGATTCTGTTTAAGGTCAAAGGTTTAATTAGGTAATAAATATTTTTATGAATTCTTTGGCAGTTATTGTACTTGAAAACTGAGTTCAAAAAGTCAAGTTAAACAGTCTTGCTTTAAGTTTTACTTTGTTTGTGAGACGTATATACATATATAAGCATTTATACATAAACAACAATTTAACATATTTTACATTTGAATAGTTATTATAGGTCGTAAACAATATTACAAGCTATGAATTGAATGGGCGTGGGATTTTACAATGTAAATTAAACAGATAATTATAATACTATGTATATAGGAAACCGCTTTCAGAAAGGTGGGCGTGACTAGAAATGTGTTTTTAATTACATTTTACTTTTGTTTTTAATTTATTTGAATTAACATTGATCTTTTATGCCCTAAACAACAATTTCCATTTGCATAGTTTTTTTTTTTTTGAACTTATAGATTGGTGACATTACATTAATGATAAATTTGCCATTATTTGATAGCAATCAGTTTTAATTATCCAACTTTTTACTGAGTAGACAAATTGATTTCAATAATCAGCATATTTATCATAGAGAGCATGGTACTTTGATCTCATTCGCTCTGTCAACAAGATCAAATAAAGTTTTCAAGTGCTCCCGCTCTCTCAGTCACCCGCTCTTTCTCAGTTAGTCACCCATTCATGCGATAAACACACAAACAAAAATAATGTTGCCAAAAGCACGGCAAGCAGAAGCCAAACAAATTAGTCTGACGTCTGATGCTTTAGGCTTTCGCTTTTCTTAGACGAATTTCCTTAGTTTTTTTTTCTTTCGATTATATTTTGTTTTGTGTGTATTTTTAGAATTTGTTGCGATTTTGTTTGAGAATTTTGTTTAATTTTAAATTTAATTGCGTTTCGAAAGATTTAGTTTGGTAGCAAAATAATTATTAAATGTCCTGAAATGTCGTAAATTAATTATTCAATTAAATTGCAAAGCATATTGCAGTGAAAATAGCGCCGAATTAGTGAGTCAAAGGAATGAAGAAGAGGGGGTTTTTTTTTGTCGAATTTTATTTGAATTTAGTTTAGCTTAAAAACATTTATGAAAAGCACAATTCAATTATATACTCTCCGTTAAAGCATACCATTTAGCTGGTGCATTAAGACATCATGCTGTTGATATTTGGAAGCTGTTCTACCAATTAGTACTAAGCTATCATTGTTGTTGTTGTTGTTGTTTTGTCTGCTTTCTGACTTACATATTTTATAAATGTTGCTCTTGTTTTCTTTTTGGGCGTCTCTCACTCTTCAGACATTCGTCGTACGTCAGTGTTAGTGACGATAGCAATTACAAGGTAGAACAAATAATAATAAAATTGTTCAAAAACAAAGAACGTAAATCAAAGAAGAACAAAACACACAAAATGCATCGCTGCTGTTACAGTTGGAATACGTCGACGACGCTGCTGTTGCTGCTGCTGGCGGGTAAGTGGAAACTATATGTATGTGTGTGTGTGTATGTGGACGTGTGCATGCGGACATTAATGATCCGATTTGGAATCAGAGTTCAAGTGCGATTTCTTAGCATCAGTCTGAGAGTGCGATGTCAGTTTGCTTAATCTCCACTTGATCAGATGTTTGAGTTGAGCCGAGGTGAGTTGAGGTGAGAGGCTGTCATTCGGTTTAATTGGCAGCAGCGTGACTTTCTTGCATAGATTAAGAATGGAAGGGGGGGAAAGCGAAGCGTAACAACAAATAAGTGTTGTCGTCGTGCATTCCAAAAAAAAAAGCTGAAAAGTCAAAAATTTATGAAATGCCAATTTCACTTACGCCCAACTTTATTACCCCTGGCGCACATTTGCAACTTCATGTTGCAGCTGCCAGCCAAAAACAGATATAGAGAAAAAAGGGATAGTGGGTCGCTAGTGTGTGTGTGTGAGTGTGAGCGAGAGGCACCAAGTCTCAGATTGCCTTTTAGCTTTCAACTGTGGAGCATTCGCTATCCACAACTGTTTGTTTGCCAGTTTGTTTTATATGTCTTCTACTTCTCCTCATCCTCATCCAACTCCGACGCCGACGCCGACACCAACTCCGAACTTGCACTTTTTTGTTACATTTTTGGTACTCGAATTTCGCAACAAAATGTAGCGTTGCTGATGGCGGTCGTAAGGTCAGAGGAATGCGGCCAGGAGGAGTTCACAAAGTGTGCCGAGCCACTTGAAATGCTGCATTTAACGTCGGAATTTTCGATTGGTGCTGCCAAAAAGGACGAGCTGGATAAACTTTGTCAGTAAGTTTTTCTTCTTTGTTTTTTTGTTTCGTATACAAACAAATGCAATCGAAACAATAGCATTAACACCATCATCGTTATCATTTTCGTATCGTTTTCGTATCATCCTTAGTGAGCTGAGAAAGGGTGTGCGTTGCATTCAAAGCTATACGCGTCGTTGCATGGATCTGCAGCAGCGTAACCAATTCAACAAACTCTACCATGGCACAAATCAATTTATACGAGATCTGTGCAACAAGGGCGAGTTTCAAGAGGGTAAGTTAACAATGCAACAATGCCAACCCTCCAATAGCTAATCGATCTTTGTAGAGTATTTGAAACATGCTCCGTGCTCGGAAATGGCCAAAAAGGATTTCGAAGTTTGCGCCAATCGCTACAAGGAGACCATGGTCTTTCTCAAGCCCAACAAGAACCAGGAGGCGCCAGAGAATGGCACAGTAAATGAAAATATTAAAACAATTTGCTGGTAAGTTAAGGCTTTCATAAGATTATCAGTTACTTAAGACAAAAAACTCGTTTTTTAGTAGATTTAAAGATTTCAAATTTGAAACCCGTTTGCTGTGAATAATTATGATTTTGATCGAGTTCGTATTAGTTTTGAATACTTACTAAGTTAATAAACTTGTTAGCCTTGAAATTTTAATCGTTTAATGACCCACATTTATTTTTGAGAAAAATTTAACAATGTTAAATAAACAAAAGATGTTAAAGTTTCAGCACAGAAACAGATTTTACTGTTAAAAAAAAACAATTATACTATTTAAATTATTTAGAGAAAATATATAGAAGAAGAAAAAATGCATTTAACTAATTAATTGATTAAAAACGATATGCAAATAAATCTTATTTATTCTGCCAAAGATATAAATGAACCAAAAAGGTTTTTTCCTGTAGCGCATAATTAATAATATAACATTTTAAAAGCATTTTATTTTGATGTTTGGCCTTTTTTTTAAACAGTTCAATCAACGAGCTGGTGGATTGCTCGGAAAATGCAGCGCGCAAGATTTGTGGCAATGAAGCGGCCAAGTTTACACGAGAGCTGGTCGATAAATATGCCAACAGCTTAACAAAGGTAAGAGCAGTACAGTTAGTTTAACGCATAAGAAATCAATTCATGTCTCAACCTTTTTATTAATTCAATGGAGTTCTTTTTTGTCATCCTCTTTGTAGATTTATTGTGACGACTTTACACGACATCCGCACATATGCCGCGATGGCGACGGCAATGGTGCCAGCTCCTTGCAACGGAACAGTTTGGGCATACTTCTGTCGGTGTTATTACTGCTGCTGATCAGATAGATGGAAATAATGTGTTGTTAACCAATCAAAACAAAAAAACACAAAGTTAAGTTTTTTTTTTTTTATTTCTTTCAAGTTAAACAAAACCACAAACTTATATGAAATTATACAATAGTTAAGGTTTCTAAAACAAACAGAAAAACAAGTGGAACTACTTTAGCTGCCCCCGCCCTATTCCCCATACCCCATACCCCAAAAAATACCAAAAACAAAACTAATGAAAAGGATTTTTGGCAATTTTCGTAGGCATGTTATTTGTTGCATACATTATGCGGGCTTTGGTTTTTAGAATTGGTAGACTTGAAAAATGAGTGTAGAGCCTACACAAATATATGTAAATGTTAAGCGTGTTAAGTACTGTCGTATATATATATATATATAACATATACATATACATATATATAACTGTATAGTTGCAGTAGGTTAAGTGTAAGTGAAAAGGTCTAGTTAGGTATTTAGTTTAGTGTCTATCGAGTTTGTTCAAAGGTTCTTAACTAAAAAATGTTATTCGCAGTTGGCACTAAATTAAAAAACAAACACAATATGTTAATGGGTTAATCGCAGATTCTTGAAGGGCAACTGTTTTCGCTAAAAATTAAAATATTTAAATTATTCAATTTGTTTTGATGTTAGCTAAAAATTTCAGCAACTGGATTATAGTTATTACACACACAGACTTTAAAGCAATTAGAAAAATATACTAGTGAAAAAAAAACAACACACACACACAACATATCGGCAAAATGAATTCAAGTGCATTTTTCAAATGAATTTTATAGTTATATAAAAGAAGGGAATACTTTATTTAAAACTACATGCGTATATTATTATGTAAAACTATTTATTCGAACTTTATAATAAAGTTGAGCACTTATTTAAAAACACCAAAATGTAAATATGATTAAGAAACAAAACCAACTATATTTAAGTTAAATATAAAAAATATTAAATTGAAATTAAAGGGAGTAATAAAGGCAAAAGAAAAAAAAACGTTATAAAATCAATATATGATAATGGCATACAAAAATATTGCAGCAAGCATTAAATAAAAACACAAAAAAAAACATCATTAGTTTAACTTAAAAACTGTGAATATATTATGATTAAAGAGCCACATTCATTTTAAGTAAAAACTATACACACACACACACACACACACATGCAAAAAAAGCAAAGTAAAAACAATAAAATAAAAATAAATTAAACAAAAAACCAAGAAAAAAAATGCTCAAAAGCCGTGCCAAAATGTTTTTTACTGCAACGTAAAAAATGGGAATGGTTTAGGTTGTGTGTCAGTGGTAAGAGAGTGAGGCATGCAACGCTTCTGCTGCTGCACAGAAATTCGCGTATGGCGCCCAGAAGTATGCTGCGCAAATATGCGAACATAAGCCGAGACAAGGGAAAGCCCCAGCTGGACCAAACCAAAATAATTTATGTTTATGCGGTTCCTTCATTAAAGACCAGAAACGCGTCGACAGCAGCAACTGCCACTGCCACTGCCACGGCCGCTGCGACACTAAAGCGTCGCTTGAGTTGTCACCAAGTAGCTAATTTATAGAGTTGCCACATGGCCCAAGAAAATTATACATATGTATATGAACGTACTATCAATGCAAATCATAATCTTTTATCATTAAAAAAAAGGAACGGATTAAAGCTAA
Source organism: Scaptomyza polygonia (assembly GCA_035044585.1). Lineage (NCBI taxonomy): Eukaryota > Metazoa > Arthropoda > Insecta > Diptera > Drosophilidae > Scaptomyza > Scaptomyza polygonia. The sequence continues at coordinate 3,111,231 of JAWNNU010000311.1, forward strand.
GGCGGAAAGTTAAAAAAAAAAATGATATGGGTAGAACAGCTAGCAAAGCTTTTTTTTGATATACAAAAATATACACTTAATTTTATAATATTTAAATTTTAATAAAACAATTTTTGGCACCCATAAACTTTTATTTAAGTTATTACAAGAAAGCAACGCAATGCACAGTTTTATTTTTTAAGAAAATTTATATATACACAAAAAAAAAAAAAAATGCAATGCTTTTTGCATCGAAATACAACTGTAATTTCTTAATTTAACAAGAGATATAACTCATTGTCATCACTCAGTAAAAACCTCAACTAAAAAGCTTTACTTAAACACTTCGAAGGAGGTTGTTCGTTTAAGAACTACAAAAACTAAACAAATGTTGATTAATTTGCAGCAATTGGCAGAATTGCGAAATCTTCTCTAAAGCATAAAATAATGAAGCATTCGGAATGTTCGAATTGCAAAAGAGAATTCAAGCAGCGCCTTTTTAATGCAGCAGCAAACACTGGTAAAGTGGTAAAGTGGCAAAAGGCATGGCAAGGCAAGGCAAGGCAAGGGGTGGGTTGAGGCGAGCCAAGGTGAAAACTGAAAATGCATTTCAATGGAACCAAATGTTGTTGTAGTTGGTATCTGTGTTGAAGTTGAAGCTACTACTATTTGCAATTTGCGACTGTCCCCAGAAATAAAGCAAATCAATATGGATACGTTGAGAAGTACTGGGCATGGAGGAGCTATTACCTGATGGCCATCAGATGAATGCCATGCCTTTCTCTTTCACACCCTCTCTCTCTCTCCCACTTGGCAGGTGTCCTCGACTTGGTTGCCAATGCAGCTCAAATATTTACGTTTCATTTCAAGTGGCCGACAACAACAACAACAACACACACACAGGTATACATATATGCATGTATGTATGCGTATACATATACCAAGCCAAGCTATTTTCAACTTCATTTGTTGTGCAAATAGGCGAAACGCAATGCACTTACTCTTTGTGAGTGTGTGTGTGTGTGTGTGTGTGCGTATGTGTGTGTTAATTTAAAGTCATATTTCTGAATGGTAACTTGAACTATGCTCATCATGTTGAGCAAAAGGTTTGCCAAAAGCTTCTAAGCCTTTTTTTTTTGTGCTGCATTTTTAATTGATTGAAATATCTTTTGGGGCAAAATGGCCAAGGCAAGGCAAATACTTCTCAAATCACACGAATTGCAGCAAATTTGTCGCAAGTTGTATGTGGAAAGTGATTATTCCTTTTTTCAGTCTTTATATCCTGGCTGTCTATCTGACAGCTTAGTGCACGTTATTTTTTTCTGTAATCCTTTTTAAGCGGCAACAGAACGATTACAATTTGTTTTATGCTGGCGCTTTTAGCTTCTTTTAATACCCTTGACCCATGCCGAGGGTATAAAGGGGTATGACAAGTAGATGGCAGCATAATCGACTCCATAAAGTAAACATATATATATATATCCTTGAACCTTCTTAGTCATGGGAGATAAATGTTGCCTTTGTTTATCGATTAATCACAGCTTAAACTCGAATTTGGTAAGTTCTGGCTTACGAACTGGCTTTGACAACTATGTTTTGTGATGCGCTATAATGTTTAGGGTATGTGCTAGTCGAGCTTTCTTTTTACTTGTTTTTCATTCTGGTATTTCACATTTCCGTTGCGACTAATCTGCAATTATGTTTTACATACAAATCTTATCACATGCCGCGACAAACAACAACAACAACAACAATTGCAACAATTGCAGCATCAACACGAAGAGCAGCAAAAGTTTGTTTTTTTTCGTAAAAAGTTTTGTCGAGTTTGTTGAACTGTTTTGGAATCGCAGCTTGCTTGATTGTTTGCTGTTTGTTTTTATAGCTATGAAAAAAAAAAAAAACACCGAAAATAAACAAAAATAATAAAAATATATATAGTATGTATTAAATGTGCAGCTGCAACATGAAGCAGAGCGTCAAAACTGTCAGTTGCACGCATTGTTGTTGGGCCAACAGGGGGGCGCAAGGGTTGGGTAAGCGGAACTGTTGTTGTTGCCTTAACATCGTTTACAAATCAAAGTTAATTAGTGAGACTAACAGACAATTGCCGCCAGCAGCAACAGCAGCAGCATGCAACAGCAAAAAGTTGCAAGAAATTCGCATTGTTTTAAGCTTTTCTGTTTTTGGGTGGCAATTGTTGAGCATTTCGAATTGCTTAAACTGTCATTAAAAACAAAACAAATAACTATTTCGTTTATTGATGCTTTTTGTTGAATTTTATTGCCAACAAGTGCAGTTTTCGAAATGATTCTATTAAGTTAAATCTAAGACAAGCTGAAGTTTGATTTTGTTTGAAAATCAAAAGGAATTATTTTATTTATAAACTAAATTATTTCAAGTCAACTTTGGACGAGAAAAACTCTATTGATTTCCTTAATTCACATTAATTTTGTTGCTGCCAAAAACGTATACAAATGCAATTTCTCAACTATATATGTTTCGTTGCACACAAACAAAGCATCCGGTTTAGAATTCCTGTTCAATTGAAATAGAGCGTTTTGGCTGCAATGCTAACAAACTGCAATCTGTCGCCAAAACGTTGCCAACGATCAAAGCAAATGGCGGACACTTGATAAAAATTAAACACATTTTGTAGCAGTGCCAAAAGCTGAAACTGTGGCATCTATCAAAAGGAGAGGAGCAGAGAGGAGCAGGACAAGCTTTGTGTAGGCGTTGCAGTTTGACACCTTGCATTGGGTGATGGATGCAGGGGAGCGAGAGACTCGAAAAGTAGCCCGAGGTGGCAGCCAACAAGTGTTTAGCATTTTGTTTTCTCTTTTTTTTAGGTGCAATTAAAACGCGCAGCTCTGTTGGCAGTTTGAGCGCCTCTGAAGTGTTGCCGTTGTCGTTGCCGTTGTCGTTGCCGTTGTCGTTGTCGGCAAACAAACTAACAAGCAAAACAAACAACAAACAGCCACAAAAGACGCACACAAAGCCAACAGATTCAAATACAACAACAACAATAACAAACGGTCGGTTGAGCCTCTCAAAGTGCTGCGTTCAACACTCAAGCGAGTTGTGATACCCTAAGCGAAAAGTGAATAGATGTAGGGTATGTTCTTTCCTAAGACATGGAATGGTCCGCCCCGATATTGTAAGAAATGCGCAGTTGACAATAAAATACTTCGTTTAAAAGAAAATTCATAATATTGAATTGGTTTTTCAAAATATCGAAAACTTTGTTATAAGGAAGTATGTTATATGGAAATTCGACGTGCGATACTCTGTTTTCAATTTGTTGAAAGCAACTTTATACTTAATAGTTTCATGGGTAAGATTCTTATAAAACTTCTAACAAATATCAAACCATTTTTGAAAAATAATTCAACTTTTCGTTGTCTATACAAAGTTTTATTAAACTTTAGCCCAAAATCTGCGATATAAATTTTGCAATAAATTATAATTGTACAAAAAGCTAGCTTAGATTTAAGTGTAACTAATCCCAAACCATTTACTGGCTTTAAAAAAAAATATTAATGGGTATGTGATAGTCGTTATATTAAAGTTTACAAAACAATTTGAACGCTAGTTTTTTTTTTATTATTTGTTTGTTAGCAGGCATCGTGACATTTTTTGCATGCAATTGAAATCAAAAGGCGGCAACGACAAGGATGATGATGGTCTAAGTGCGCCTAGGGATATGCAGTAGAAATGGCATTTTGAGCACAGAGGCGTATACGTAATTTATGAACGGGCTGTTGAACTTGCCAGTGAGTCAAATGCAAACCGTCCAACAGCCAACCAAAGAGCCATCCATACAAGCCACATATGCTAATGCTAACACGCTTAATATGCAATAATTGCAGTTTTTGCAAAAATCAGCAAAAAGCCACAAGATAGAGAAAGAGAAAAAGATTTCAAGCGATCTGAAAGTTGAGTGTGCAACATTTTTCAAATTGCAATTTGTCCATCAAAGAAGAAGCCTTTTAAGGCTTTACCATGGCATATAGACAAAAAATAAATATTACTAATTTAATAACTTTTGCAGAGTGCAATAAAAAATATAATTGAATAAATTGTACAGAGAGGAGAAGTAAAAAAAGAAAAAAATATCGAAACACATGCATAGTAATTTATATACACATAGACGAACAGGAATATCTGTAGAGTAGGCCCAAAATACGCTTCAATTATTCAAAGCATGTAACTGATGAAGCAGAAATGCAGCCGACGAGACATGCTGCCTTCATAGAAATAGTTAGAGAGTTTCGACTTTTAGTATTTTTGAGTGCAACATGTTATAGATATGCACATTTACCGCAAGTGTGTCAGTGTGTGTGCATGTGTGTGTGTGTGTGTGTGTGTATATGTGTGTGGGTGTATAGACATTGCCTATTATGCTACCAAATGAAAGTGGTAATAAATTGGACAAGATGTTGCAATAAACCACACCACGACATGCCAATAGCAACAACAGCAGTAGGACCCAAATGCAAATGCATCGCATGTAACAAAAGCAACAACAACAACAACAACAAGAAAACAGGCACATAACCAAACGTGATTATCGTGTACGCAATGCATTTGGCTAACAGCTGACGCAGCCGCTTGCCAACTTCAGCTTTGCCAGCTTTGCAATGGACAATCCCCCTCCCACCCACAACCAATGCAACCACAAGCAGGCAACAGCAGCAGCAGGTTGGCCATTTAATCGGCCAAAGTGACTTGAAATTGAAGCAAAATATCAAAGTGAATATGATGACAGGCAACAGGCAATAAAGTTGGCAAAATGCCTCTAAATGCATTCAAATTGGCAGTAAGTCCAAAAAAATAGTCCAGCTACAAAAATCTATCATAATTGTGTACCAAAGCAGAGCTTAATAACCTGCCGAGCAGCTTACTCTTCAATATGCCTAATAATGGGTAAGCATTTTATAAAAAAAAATCAACTCTACATGGCCTTAATTTGGGCTACAACCAGAAACAAGCAGCTAAGAGCTTTTTCTATAGTAGGCAAACAGTTATTGGCAATTGGCACAGGATTGGAAATGTTGTATACAACGATAATAATTAAAGCCAATAAAGACCTAAGAAATTTTTACTTTAAACTATTGCACATTGAAATTTGATATTCGATTTATTTATATGTTTACGATATTTACTGACTTAGTTTTTTGATTGCATTGAGCAACCATTTATGGTAATACGCAACACTGGTGAGAACTGAAGAAGAATGTCCACATTTAAGTCCCCAAGAGACAATACCAACAAGTTGTCTGCCATCCAACACGGCTGGTCCACCGGAGTCACCATTGCATATACCCTTACTCTTTTGGTTGGCACAGATCATGTCCTTCATTTTATCCAATGTGGCATATTCTGTTAATTTTAAAGAGCATTTCTTCTTATTAATAACTTGGAGTGTTACACCCTCCAAATGCGGTGGAATGATTGATGAGTCACTGCTTAAATCACCCCAGCCAGAAACAGATACACTAACACCATCTGCTGGATCTTCAATGGCAAGTGAAATAGGTTTCACCGCACGGCCAAGCAGTAAAGGATGGTCCAGCCGCATTACAGCTATATCACTTCCATTGGCTATTCCGGTATCACCGGGCGTATAATATTCGTGCAACATAAAATCTACAACTTGTCTAACTTCACCACCATAATTCCAATAAGCCGATCCAGCTCGAATCGAAATTTTCCGCGGGGAAATCCCAAACAAACAATGTGCAGCAGTTATAATGATATTCTCACTGTAAATTACACCGCCACAAATTGGTTTGTTCTCGTCTAATAAAGCCACTTGCCATGGAGCTTGCTCGATCTTAATTTTCACTCCATTCACAATGCGTGGACTCCATTCGGTTTCATTTAAAATGCGAGCGTCCAAGATAACTGTCGCTGTTCCGAATAGGAGAACAATTTGGGCCAAGTAGTTTGACATCTTGGAGTTGAAGTTTCTTCTGTTGATGTTGGGTTCGAAGCTCGCTTGTTTTATAGTATTCTATTTGACAGTCAGACATTATTTTCTATACTTTATTAGACTGTCAATACTCGTTATCTTTCGAATGCAGCAATTACAGTAAAAGTGAGAATTAATATTCATTTCTATATTTCCGGTTTTTTGCTATTGAATTTTATAACCTCAAAAGAGTTTAAGAAACAATGTTGTAACTGATTTTGTTTCAGTACAGAAACTTTTTTTCTGTGCAACATTTATTTGATTTACTTTTAACCTCAGTTCAAATTATACGACAAGCTATCAGATAACATTAAACTAAATTTTCCTCAAGTTGGACGGTCATGTCTCTGCCATGGGGGCTGACCAATGGTAGTCGGGCGAGAGAAAAAAACTCTTTAAAATTACCCCAGTCCAAGGTGGATCAGCATTGTACCGAGAGACTCGTGGTCGAGGGGTACACGGGCTATGCCGCGGGTCTTTCCATTCCCGTCTACTCGTAGGACCGAAATATGAATCCAAACAAAAACACAAATCCAGTGTCCGGGACACTCAAAAATCCGGGGGGAAACGCCAATCTCTCTTCAGGTGCTAGCTCTTCCTCCTCGTACTGCTTCAAGACGATTACGATCCGGGATTAACGTTCGGAAGGGGCCGTTAAGCCGTCTGGGCAAGATGACGCACCGGCGCCGGAAGGCTATCGCATTTCGAACTAAAAACTAACAAAAGATGGCAGCTTAACAGGCCTTAAAAAAACAAAATAATGTTATGTCTGGGAAAAGTATCGGTAAATTGATATTAATATTTGATTTATTTATATGTTTAAGAAATTTACTGGCTTAGATGTTCAATTGCATTGAGCAACCATTCATGGTAATAGGCAACACTGGTGAGAACTGAAGGAGAATAGCCACATCTAAGTCCCCAAGAAACAATACCAACAAGTTGTCTGCCATCCAATACGGCTGGTCCACCGGAGTCACCCCTGCATGTATCTTTGCTCTTTTGGTAGGCACACATCATATCCTTCAGATCATCCAATGTAGTAAATTCTTTTAACATTGAAGAGCATGTATTCCTATTAATAACTTTAAGTGTTACACCCTGCAAGTGCTGTGGGCTTATTAATGAGTCACCGCTTAAACGACCCCAGCCAGAAAAAGATAGACTAACACCATCTGGTGGATCTTTGTAAGCAAGCGAAATCGGTTTCGCAGAACGGCCAAGCGTAAGAGGACGATTAAGTCGCATAACAGCTATATCACTTCCATTGACTATTTTGTCATCATCGTGCACATAATATTCGTGCGATATAAAATCTACAACTTTTCTAACTTCACCACCAAAGTCCCAATGCGTCGATCCAGCTCGAATCGAAATTTTCCGAGGAGAAATCCCGAACAAACAATGTGCAGCAGTTATAATGATTTTCTCACTGTAAATCGCACCACCACAATATGGTTCGTTCCTGTACAATATGGCCACTTGCCAGGGTGCCTGCTTGATCTTAATTTTCACTCCATTCACAATGCGTGGACTCCATTCGGTTCCAGTAAAAATGCGAGCGTCCAAGATAACTGTCGCTGTTGCAAATAGGAGTACAAGTTGGGCCAAGTAGTTTGACATCTTGAAGTTGAAGTTTCTTCTGTTGATGTTGGGTTCAAAACTCGCTAGCTTTATAGTATTCTATTTGACAGTCAGCCATTATTTCTTAAACTTTATTAGACTGTCAATACTCGTTATCTTTGGTATGCAGCAATTACAGTAAAAGTGAGAATTGAAATTCATTTCGATATTTCCGGTTTTTTGCTATTGAATTTTATAGCCTCAAGGTTCAAAAGAGTTAAAGAAACAATGTTGCAAAGCTTACAAAAATTCTTTACGAAAACAGTTTGGCTTTAATTGGTATTTTTATCGACAAAGCTTTGACTAAATTTAATTAAGAAGAAAATACACTTCGATATGATGTCAATATTTTTAAAGCACTGCCAACCTGTTTGATTCAAAAATTTTAACCTTAACTTTACGTAACTAAATACAAGTAGGAACGTTGCAGTCGGACTCAACCGGCTGCGGTATACTCGATACCTGTTATAAAACCGATAAAAAGAGGCCTAATTTCAAAGGGGTGTGGATTTGGCAGGGGTGTATGCTGCCTTAAAGATTGTCTGATGCAAATGGGGATGTCTAGCTTAAAAAATGTGGAAGATATCGGTGTTACACCAAACGAAATGCAATAATGGTACACATAGCGCTTGACTTCACCCCACAAGACTCAAACAGAGTTGCTCTTGTTGCTAATCGAAACGGTTGACGTTCCAATAGAAATGGTTGATAGCTTGACTTGTGTTGTGCCCATTACCATTATAAAGATGTTTTTCTATTGCAAACAATAACCAGCTGTTCACCAAATCAAACCGATAGCCATAATATTTCTGATCCAGAATCATTGAGGAAAGCTTCCATGTTAAATTAAAGTCTTTAAATGGCTTTGAATGCAAAATAATTGAGGCGGAATTGGTGAAAGAAGGCTGCGTTCAACAATTTATGGAAATAATTTGTAAAAGATCAACGAAAAGCTATAACATATACATATATAAATCGAACTCTATAAACTAATTAATGCTATGGCAAATATATCTTAAGATTAGAATAGAATGAGACAGAGAGAGAGAGAGAGAGAGAGAGAAGGAGGTTGCTGATCTTTTTAGTTAAATCTAAACCTAACCAAGCGGATTAATTGCATTACAAATTGTTGACAGGCTGCATTTTTTCCCAACTAAAGCAGAGAGCGTAATGGGAAAAGAAAAAAAAAAACAATTAAAAATTGCTTAAGGCGCATTCTCACTTATGTAATGTGCGGAGGACTGAAGGTGGAATGGGTTTTTCGGGGCTGCTAGTGTCTAGCTTGAAGGGTATGGAAAAAAGTTGCGTTCATACAGGCGGACGGACAAACACCATGACGGACATTGCACAAACCCAATAAACTCTTTACCTTCGGTATCGAGTATAATTAATAACATAATAAGTTCACTTGTCAAAATATTTAACCAAAACTTTCACCATTTTGTTTTGTTTAGAAATCTCAGCTTCAAAATGTTCCACAGAAGTTGTTTACTTTGGTGTTGATAATGTTTTTTGTTTATAAGTCAACTTTAGAACAATAACAACATATTATTTAAACAAAAACTCTTGAGTCTAGACTTAAGTTGATTATCTTAGTGTGTTTAAAAAGTTAAAATTTAAGTATTTATTAAACAATTGTTAGACGCTTCATTAGCAACGATACGAAATATTAACCACACATAAACAAACACACACGGCAACAATTTGTCACTGGTTGGTAACGAAAAATTTGTTGACTCTCTGGCGACATTTGAAAACTTCTAAAATAATATAATTTTCAACGCTATGGCAAACTAACAAGTTCGACTTTGACGCTGAGGAGCGAGCGAATCCGAACTTTTACCGAAGACCGAACAAAACTTTTTTGGCTGCTGCAACAGTGCAGCGGTGGACTTGGATACACACGCACACACCCACACACAAACACCAAAACTCGCACATTGTATAATATAAAGAAAGTTTTCTTAGCCGGGCTTGAAAACGTTGCTTTTTCGCCAAAAATTTAGAGTTAGAGGCAGAGGCAGCAGCCACATCTCGACGTTGTCTTTGGGGAAATTAAACATTTTCTATTTGAAAACTTTGCAAACGTGCGAATGTGTGTGTGTATGTGTCAATGTGTATGTGTTTGTGTGTGGTTAAAAGCAACAGTTGCCTGTAACTGGTAAACTTTTGTGTGTTGCCTACGTTGCCTTACATTAGCTCCTGATCTTGGCATCCTTTTGTGTTCCAGCGAGCCCAGCAATTGAGGAAGTCATAATTTTTTCTAATTTCTAGCGACAAATTCTGCTGCAAATTGCTGACAGATTTTTCTGGATGGGTGCGGCACAAAGTTTCAGTAAACTTTCCAACTGGTTCTGGTCATGGTTACTAGGCTACCTTTTGGTCTGTTTGCCAGCTGCGCCGTGTTTTATGCAACACATTTTAGTTGTGTGTCTCACTCTGAGCCCGCTGGAGGCCAACGACGATTCCGAATGTCAAGCGGGCACCTGTCATAGGTGTTGCATATTGAATGGCACTATTGCTGTCACTGTTGTTGCCCCTGTTGCAATGTTGCTGCTGCTGCCACCACTGTCCGCGCCAGCGCCAGCGCCAAGTGCACCCCAAAGTGCATGCAAATATTTTTGTCAACGATTGTTTTGTGTGTTGTCTGCCAGCTAAAATGCTGGCCTGCTGCTCTCAGCTCGTAACTGTAAACAGCGCCCAGGGTCGAGTCCTTGCCGATGTCGATGCTGTCTTTGTTGAGTAATTGCAGCGCTATTGAAAACTGGCAACATTTGGCAACATTGCATTCAAATAGCGAGTCTCGAATGCACCTAAAGTGAAAGCGAGCCAAAAACAAAACAAAAATTGTCCGATTGAAAAATTTAATTTAAATGCTCTTTAAAAGTTTTTGTTTTGTGAAATAGATTACGATGCGTTGTACAACTTTACACATCATTTAATAACTTAGACTGTCAATTGCATTGAGCAGCCAAGTGTGATAGTAGGCAACACTGGCGAAAACTCCTGGATATAGACCACAATTAGCTCCAAAAGAAACAATACCAACAAGTTCGTTGTCATTTGTCAATGGCCCGCCGGAATCACCACTGCATACAGATTTGCGCTTTTCGTATGCACAGATCATGTCATCAGCGATTAATCCACGGTAATGTGTGAAGTTGCATGTCTTCTTATTAATAACTCTCAGGCCAACACCATGCAATTCGTCTGGAAAATCTCCAATGTCGCCATCGAACGCACGATTACCCCACCCAGACGCATAGACATCGGCTCCATCGGCAGGTTCTTCTTTGGCCAGCGGAATTGTTTGCACCAAACGCCCAAGCCTTAGAGGTTGGTCCAGTCGCAACACAGCGATATCATGTTTTTTAATTGTATTATAATAGTCAAATCCTTCATGAGACTTGAAAGCTGCTACTTTCGCAACCTGATTATTATAATATTTGTTTGTTGATCCAGCTCGGACGCTTAGCTGCTGACGCAGTTTGTTGGTCAAGCAATGCGCAGCCGTTATAATGATATTTTCACTGTAAATCGCACCACCACAAAGCGGCTTATTCCTGTTAAATAAAGCCACTTGCCAGGGAGCCTGCTCGATCTTAATTGCCACTCCATTCACAATGCGTGGACTCCATTCAGTTCCAGTTAAAATGCGAGCGTCCAAGATAACTGTCGCTGTTGCAAATAGGAGAACAAGTTGGGCCAAGTAGTTTGACATCTTGAAGTAGACGGTTCTTCTGTTAAAACCGAGTTCGAAACTTGCTGCTTTTATAGCTAAAATATTGACAGGTAGAAGTCATTGACTTTCGTTATCTTCGTTTAATTTTTATAGGTTTTAAATTACTGCTTTGTCTAAAAATAATCTACATACCATACTATCGTTTAAGCTACACTATAAATTACTCAAGAACGGCTGAACTGCTTTAGCTGAAAGTTGGTGGTGAGATAGCTTAATACAAAGAGATGGAAATAGAGTAGAATTAATAAAGATATTGTCCAAAATATGACGAGTGTCAAGTAAGTGAAAAAAGCAACACTAATTATAAAAAAAGCCATAAGGCTATTAAAAGAATTAATCAAGAAAGCAAAGTGTAGTTAGAAATTTTAACATTCAGTTAAGCCAGTTTATTGTGTGTCGATCTAAAATAAATATCAAAAATTGAAGAAGGAAGATTTGATCACAATCAATATTTAAATTTGAATACGTGTGCGAATTGTCGGTTGACTTAAACTTCATTATTCAGAATGAGATCATTGGTATCCTGCATTCATTCAAATCAATTGACTGTGTAACAAATGAAGATGAAGCAACCAACTATTTAATTGCATTATTTTATTTTTTGGATGTGCTGGGCTTACCACCACAGATAGGAATTGTTGAAATCAATTTCCGATCCGTCTTGCATTCGCCATGACCATCAACAAATCTCAAGGACCATCTCTTTGTGGACCATAACAGAGCTTAAAAGCCTGCCGAGCAGCGTACTCTTCAATATGTCTTAAAATAATAATAGACAAACAGGAAATATGTATTATTTAAAACTTTTTTTATTTTCAAAAACTATAATGACATTGAGAACTTTAGCTTACACGATTGCACATTGAAATTTGAATTTGATTTATTTATATGTTTAAGAAATTTACTGGCTAAGATGTTCAATTGCATTGAGCAACCATTCATGGTAGTAGGCAACACTGGTGAAAACTGAAGGAGTATGGCCACATTCAAGTCCCCAAGAAACAATACCAACAAGTTGTCTGCCATCCAACACGGCTGGTCCACCGGAGTCACCATTGCATACATCTTTGCTTTCTTCGTGCGTACAGATCATGTCCTTCATTTCATTCAATTCTTTTAATATTATAGAGCATGTCTTCTTATTAAAAACTTTAAGTGTAACACCCTGCAAGTGCTGTGGGCTTATTGATGAGTCACCGCTTAAGCGACCCCAGCCAGAAATAGATAGACTAACACCATCTGCTGGATCTTCGTTAGCAAGCGAAATCGGTTTCGCAGAACGGCCAAGCGTAAGAGGACGATTAAGTCGCATAACAGCTATATCACTTCCATTGACTACTCTGTCATAATCGTGCACATAATATTCGTGCGACATAAAATCGACAACTTGTCTAACTTCACCACCATAATCCCTATAAGTCGATCCAGCTCGAACGCTTAGTTCCTGACGCTGTTTGTTGTTCAAGCAATGCGCAGCAGTTATAATGATATTTTCACTGTAAATTACACCACCACAATGTGGTTCGTTCATGTACAATATGGCCACTTGCCATGGAGCCTGCTCGATATTGATTGCCACTCCATTCACAATGCGTGGACTCCATTCAGTTCCAGTTAAAATGCGAGCGTCCAAGATAACTGTCGCTGTGCCGAATAGGAGAACAAGTTGGGCCAAGTAGATTGACATCTTGAAGTAGAACGTTCTTCTGTTAAAACCGAGTTCGAAACTTACTGCTTTTATAGCTTAAAAGCTGAGAGGTGTTCGTCATTATCTTTCGCTATCTTCTTTTGAGTTTTATAGGCTTTAAATTATAGCTCAGCTTGACAGCAGTTATGGCTTTTTCAAAAAATAACAGCGAACGTTTTAATTGATTTAGATAGTTTTACACTGTAAACTTTACAGTAACAGAACTAAAGGTTTAATTTTTATTATAAAACATCTACGCTAAAAAAAAAGATCACTTTTCAAAGCTAACAGGTTACAATATTAAATTCAACAAAATCACGTTTTTTTACTCAGTTCAGGTGTCATGCCAAACAAAAGATTTTTTGCTAACAAATATTTGACCCCTTTACAAAATGCCAAAATATCCAAATAATTGTAAAAATATCAAAACACGCATTGACCTTAAAATAAACAAAAAAAAAAAAATGAACCGGAAATAAATGTGACAATTGATGAAATGTGAAAAGCGAAAAATTTCTCTGTTTTGCGTTCGGTTTTTTGTTGTTTTTCAAGTTTTATGCGCTTTATCAAATAATTCAGATGTAATCTCTTTTAATCTGTCATGTTGTTTGCGACTGTACTGTGGAAAATCATCATGAAAATGTTGGCAATGGCCATGGCACTATGAATTCATTTATTTCGCCAATTTACTAAACAGCACGCAGCATTAAATCCGTGACATCAGCACACACACAGCTATATAGTTACCTATTTAGCCACATTGATATCGAAATTATTTGGTCTATACACACATTTCTTTTTTTGCTGCATTCATTCGTTCATTGCAAGAGTTTGAATATTCACATACAAACATATATACATATATGTATATTCAGATGATTAAATCCACTCAAAAGCGGCTTAGTGTAATGGACGTTTCAAAGCGGCCAAACGACAAAAAAAAAAGAAACGGGGAAATAAAAATCTCAGTGCGGTAGCTTAAATTATAAAGTATAATTTGGGCTATGAATTAAACAGTCGCTTTTACTATAAATACTTAATCAAATTTAAGCTACTCTTTTCCTAAAGGTGCTCAGCATTTCGATAAAGTGCTTTAAGTGAAGAATGTTGAATTATTTGTGGATCAATGTTGAGACACTCTTTTCATTTTACAAACTAAAGTTAATTAAATACTTATCGAAAAAAAACTTCTACTTCGGTTTTTTCACATAATTTTCTTTAAACTTTTACCAAATAAAAAAGAAATTTTAGTTTATTTCATGTTCATTAATTTTTGAAAAATGTTCTCAATTCTTCTTCTTTATTTATACTCTGATACCGAAAGTAAAGAGTACAGGAAAGTTTCAAGAATGCGATGCAACGCTCACTGAAGGCTAGGAAATCGATAAAAATCGATAACTGATACAGGTCTTAACTTCCCTCAAACAGGAATTGCTTCTTCCACAGTTTTTCAGGTAACGTCACCAAATTTGTTGGCAACATAGCTAAAGAGTTCCCCCAAAGATCTACATCATACTACATCATATTCCCCTTCCCACACCCCTTTGACAGGTTGAGTCTTTACTACCAATTTGAATAATGTTGTTAGAGTATTCTGTAGTCGAAACATTTTAACTTGATTTATTTTCTTGCCTCACCACAATCGTCTACATATCATTATCAGATGAAACAAATGTGTTTGCCTTTGCCAGCTGACCCTAAGGCTGTGCACTCAGTGCGGTCATTTTGGCATCTACCCCTGCCTTTTCTTCCCTCCGCATACCCCCAACCACTGCCATTATGCAGCAAGTGCTATGCAAATGTGGACAGTTTTCAGTGTCTTTTGCATTATTCATTTTGCGGCTCAAAAAAAATCAAGCAAAAAACTAAGGAAAACCACTTGAAGGGTCTTTCTTTAGTTCACACTTTGGCAGCTGGTTCGATTCTGGAGTGCAACCAACGCCAGCGGGTCATGTACTTAAGTTAATTAAACTATGTTTTGCTTGCATTGTCTCTGAAATGTCAGGCCAAAAGCCAAGAGACAAATCGCTGATGTCGTATGTTGTATATGGCACGGTATGGTTGCTTAGCCATCATTTATAAGAAACAAAGCAGCATTCATTTGCGGTGCAACCGTGTGGCAGGTAATGAAGTTGCAGCAGCAGTTACATGCGACAGCTGCCTTGCCACATATGGATCTGTTAATCGTAACCAGGAACTGCCAACGGACAACTCAGACTTTGCTTTTTGTTGCAAGTTGGCCTTTAAGCGCAAATTGGAAGGTTTAATTCAATTATTAAGCCTTTCAAAACTGTAAAAATTTTAGTGTATGAGGCAATGAGGCAGGCTCGCAACAGGCAGTGAGTCTTAAAGCTGTCCTATTGGTTAACCAAATGTATTTTTCTTACTAATTTCTGGTTTCAAAAATTAATAAGTTAATACAATACAGGGTATCTCTGAACAAGTCCTAGAACTATCACACTTTTTTCTGTATATATTTGGTTTTTCTTTTTTTTTTTGATAAGTTTTCATTGGCCATTTGTAAAGCAGTTGCAGCAGCAGCAGCAGCAACAACGGCTTCTTGGCTGTTTTGTTGCCCGACAGCCAAAGACAAATATGGACAGTAAGCGGCTGCCGCAGCTGGCCCGGGGACATCGGCACAAAGCCGTTCTGACCATTTATCAGTTCTATGTTTTTGGCCAAAAAAAGACGTATCCAACAGAAGAAATAGGATAAAAGCAAAGCAAAAACAAAGTGAATGCAGAAAGTCAGCTAGCGAGAACAAATCCAATAAAATGCAATGTTTCTATTACAACGATTTACGTTCCACACACACACACACACTCAGACAAATGTAGGTGTATGCGTCTATGTGTGTGTGTGTGGTGTGTTGTCGTTATGCTTTCAACTAGTTACAGTACCACACTGCCCAAACCCAAACCCACACTTCCCCCTCCATTGCATTTCGCGTGCTGCAACATTTTTATTGCTTTGAACAAATTTTGGGCGTCCAACAAAATGTTAGCAAAGTTTCACGGGTTGTTGTCCTAGCTATGGAACTCAACTCGTTGTTGTTGTTGCTGTTGCTTGTTTGTTTGTTAACTAGCGCAACTTAAGATAAGCAAGCATTGTTCTTGTTGTTGTTGTTGGTGCGATTCCTTTTGTTGCTTTTACTGGTCACTCGTATTTATTTCTTTTTGGCGATTTTAATTGCTGTTGAACTTGGTGTTGCAACAACAACACAAACAACACCACCAACAACAACAACATTAATGACATCAATTACAACAATAACAAGGCAGCGAGGCGTGTGTGCCATATATTTGATTTAACTTGTTGGCGCTAAAAGTTTACACAATAATTTGTTGCAGCGCGCAAATAAATTTGTTTCGCCCTTTAAAAACTATTTTGGGAATTTAGAGATTTGTTGCAACAATGCACATGCACACACACACACACTATTAACAAGCTTCAATTTATGGGAGTTGAAAATTGCATGGAGATTCTTTATATTTAACATAAACTTCGCAAAGAATTTGGCAGGGACAAAAGCAAAGTAGTTAAAAAAATGTTGAAAAACGCACGGAAGCAAAGAAGACAGTATTATTTATTGGAATATTAAATAATTAAGGATGTGCTTTGATAATAGTTTACTAACTAAAAACATATTTTATACAAACAATGAAATTTATGGAGTCAGTGTCGTCCTAGTTTCATCATGATTCGGGTGAAGCTCGTTGATGGCATTTTGAAGCCAAGTCGCGAAATGCGTAACATTGGCATAAACTCCAGGAAATCCAGGCTGGGCGCAACCCTTACCCCAGGAAACGACGCCAATGAGTTCATTGTTGGAGACCAAAGGACCGCCAGCATCGTTGCCACATGCATCCTTGCCCTGATCGGTGGCACAGATCATATCCTTGGTGATTTCCCAACCAACCAACGAGTACTTGGACATTGCACAAGTCTTGCGATCCATCACTTTCAAACCAACGCCATGCAATTCATTTGGACGCACGCAATCTTTCTTTAATTTCAGTGTACCCCAGCCGGTTACGAAAGCTTCAGCTCCATTCTCAGGACTCTCTTTGGCCAATGCAATCGCTCGAGGCACAACTCCAAGCCGTAGCTGGCGTACCAAATGCATTACAGCAATGTCATTCTCATGCGTCTCATCACCGTAATGCTCGTGAATCCTAAAATCGGACACTTTTACTAATTGACCACCCGAATTCCAATAGGCCGAGCCAGCACGTACAGTTAACTGTGCCACCGTTTTATTGACCAAACATTGAGCCGCCGTTACAACTAAATCCTCGGCAATGATAGAGCCACCACAATATTGTTCACCATGATCGAGTAGAGCCACCTGCCAGGGTGCATTCGCAATATTGATTTGTCTACCATTAACAATGCGTGGACTCCATGCCTCCGAGTTGAGTGCGAAAGTTGCTCCTGAATGGAGCAGTGCCAGCAGGCCCAAATAGTTCCACATTTGTGCTTTAATTTCGACTGTTGAAAATGTGTCTAAAACACACTGCTTTTATAACTAAATTTTACGCTATTTGTCTTTAGTTTTCTAATTAAAATTCTTTGATATTTCGTAGATAAAAAGAATTCTCAGCAATTACATTATCTTTGTAGAAAGTACACTAGGGAGAGAACCGAACGAAATAATAATGCAGAAAATACAACGATAATCCATATTGCATTCTGTCATAATTTATGTTTGTTATTTTTTTTTTCAACGTTAATCACTCACGTTCAATATTGTATAATTTCTGAATATGTTTCTAATGTAATTTCCATTTTCCAATTAGGTTTTATATGATTTTAATGTTGGCACCAGTTATTTAATTAAATTTGTTATGCAAAACGATATTGTTGCTATAGCATTTTTCATAACTTTTGGAATATTTGTTTGTGTTTTTTTTTTTTTGTGGGGTAATTTCTGGCAACAACAATTTAATTGTTTGGTTTGTTCATTTCGCAGCTAGCTGACACGGCACTGGGGCGTATGCGTAATGTGAGAGAAAAACATTTAAATTAGGATTAGTAGTTGACTACACACACACACACACACACACACACACATGCGTGCGTGCTTGCATTAAAATCAAAACATATGCAAAAATGTTAATGCAGCACAGGACAATATGGCCAAATCGGCATAGTCAGTAAAATATTTATGAAACATGTTCGCTAGTTGGCAACATTTTCATATTTACGCAGCGGGCATATTGATTTCGGACAGTGTCACATAAATTAATGCTGTAACCAAGCAGCAGTAGCAGCCGTTGACCAATTTAACCATTTGACCATTGACCATTTTGCCAGCGGCGCGGCCCTATTGCTTCTCCATCTGCTTCCCGCTCTTTCTCTATGGCTTACGGGCACGTCAACGGCTAGCGCGCAATTTTAAAATTGTATTATTTTGAATGGCCTTTTAGAAATTAATAATTACATATGACAGCATATGCATATGTATGTCTGTATGCCTGTGTGTGCGTCTGTATGTGTGTAGGGGCGTGAATGCGTACGTGGCATATAATTTGTTATATATATATGCAACTGTCTGCATGCGCTTTAATGGCCATTTAAATTGCACAAACTACTAAATGGCAAATTGAATTTTGAAAATAAGATTTGAAATACAAGATTTTAATTAATATCTCAAATATTTTATTGTGATATTAACTAATTTATGATTAATATCAATACAAATATGAATGAATGAGAGGAAAGTATGAGTCAACAAAATCTTTTCTTTTCTACTGTTAAACTGTCCTAAATTAAAAAGCTCACTTACTTATTATAATTGTAGTATCGATTCGAAATCACTTAACAAAATTTAGCTTGAAATGTCGCTTGTAAGCCCCTTGCTACATCTTATTTGCCGTCTAGTCTGTTCGAAGAACTTTGTGCACATCTATTGGCAATTTTGTTAGCAATTTCCAGAATTGTAGATGGCCAACAACAACGGTTAGACAGGTTGCAGCTGTGGCCTTTTTGGCCATCTTTTGTGCTTGCCCATATCACATTTTAGTTTTTTTGGTTGCTTTTTTTTTCATTCTATTTTTTCCGCTCTTTTGCTTAGAGTCCCCATACGCAAGCCGCCAAATGTCTGGCTCTAGGTTTGCTTTATTTCCCACTACTTTTGTCCATTATTAATTGCTAACGTGCGCTGATTTCTTTGCACTACACTTTTTACGGCTTTTTCTCGCTGTTGTTATGCCTCTTGTTGTTGTTGTTGTTGCTGCTGCTACTGTTATTTGTTGCTGTTCGCCTTTGCCTTTTAGCAATATTCATTGTCCTGTCTGCCCGCAATTCGCTTGCTGTTCGCTGTAGGTTGTCTTGTCCGTTTGGCTCAGCAGTGACATTCATGCACCGGTTAACAAGTGGAATGGGAAAGAAAGACACTAGGGGAACGGGTAACTGAACTAGAAGCATGAATGTCCCCAATACGGCAATAAATCAATGCGAAGTTGTAGTCAATATCCATGCGACGGCGGCCTTTTTAAAGCCACATGCTGGCAATTTAACGCGAGCGCCTAATAGGTATGCAACACTTTTTTGTTACAAAAGGATATCAGCAAAAGATGTTAACAAAAGAGTGGAATGTTTAAGCTGACAAGCGACTAATTACACTTTATTTAACAATTACTGCCCAAGTCTTGATGTATTTTTGTTTCCATTTGACTTGCATCAACTCAAAATCATAGAAACAACATTGTTTTGCCTATTTTTGCTTATATGCAATTTAACATAAGGGTCATTAAACAACCGAAACAAAACAATAAAAATATTAAATCTACATTATATGCGATTATTGTCAGTTGTTGAGAATACAAATGTATGCATAATAAGCTCAATTTTCACAACATTATTTGTATATAATTGTTTATCAAATAATGTGCATAATAGGTTTTTAATTTGGGCTGCAATAATGCTGAAATTGTGTGTCACATTTGCAAAAAAAAAACATGGAAAAATACTAAATTTAAGCAGCTTGAAAATATTTTAAACGAACTGATAAATTTTTAATAAACTTTGGAAGGCATCATTAAAAAAAAGTTTAAATACAAATTGAATCGAGTTTTTATGTTGAATGCAACAATGTTGTTTAAAGCACAATTTAAGTCCATAATTTTTGTATGCACATCGAAATCAAGAACTTCACAACTAATTAATTATTCTCTTTTAATTTAATTCGTATGCTCTGAATCGGATATCAAAGTAGAAAGCGCAAATATTTGAATATTCAACAGTTATTAAATGCGATAAGAAAACTTTATCACAATATGCAGCAGCAGCAGCAACAGCAGCCGTGGCAGTGACAGCAACAACATCCTCGCCTCCTGAATGCAACAAGCTGTGTAAATTGTTATTGAAAGCCTGGCTGACAGGCCCACAAAAACAGGGCAAACAATGCAACTGCCATTGCAACAGTAACAAGCAGCAACATGCAACAACAGCAACAACTGCAACTTAGTTACTTACAGCGGTTTAAACGTGGACAAAGAAAAAGCATTCAAACCAAGGCCAACAATGGCCAATCTCCAAAAATATATATATTGAAAGTAAAAAAAGAACCAACACAAAAAACGAACAGTACTATGGTAAACACACACACACCCAAACACATATATATATGCATTCAACCAGCCTGTTTTTCCTGCTATAAATCTGAATTGCAGTAAATGCAGTTCGGTGCTCCTAAGTGGGCGGCTGCTGAAATGCGTGGCTGCTTACAAGTTGCCATGACAATACATTGTCATGCAAATGAAGTGCCTCACACACACACACACACACACACGCACATTCATTCGAAGGCGTGAGGTTTCTGGCTTTTAATTGCTGTTGGCTGTCTGTTTACAAGCTGCGCCAATATCGGCGCAACTATTAAATTGTATTTAATATTTGCACAAATTGGTTGCGCAATTTAAGCCAACTATAACTATTGTTGTTGTTGTTACAGCTACTCATTTTAATTTAATTTCTATTTAAATTCATATCGTCTAACCGAAAAAGAAATAAAAAAACAGAAACAACAAACAAACAAGGGCTACAAAACTTTGCCTAGTTAATGTCACGGTATATATATTTTATGGCAACACTCCGGCGCTTAATTACCCCAAGCTTATCAAAACATCTACAAGGCGATGACGCTGATGACTACCACAATGTCTCGCTCAGCGAGTTGACTGCAAAAGGGTGCTTGCGGGTGTCTCTGTGTGTGTGTGTGTGTGTTGTTAAGTCAAGACGCCAAGTTTTCTTAATGAATTATTTAATCTGCGCTGCATCTAGGCGAGCCAAAACGAATTTTTACGCTGTTTAACCAACATTTTTTGCGCTCAACTTGTCAACCCTATCTAAAATAAAGTTATGCCCGGCATTCAGCAGCATAACGACTTGTAAATACACTTAAAGACAATTTAATTTACAATATACATGGAATTCCGAACTATGACAACAGAAGATTTTAGCTAGAACGAGTTTGAATAACTATAAAAAAATTTATTTTAAACAAAAATAAGACTTTTTGTTATTTTACATTTCGACATTATTTCTATCAGAGTCAGACAGTTAGCTAAACCTAAACAATATAACCTTTTTGACAAGCAACAAAAATGTTAAAGTCTAATGCAAATAGGCCACAGCGATGGCCAGGCTAATAAGTTAAACGACACCGTGACACAGTTAAAGGGGTGGAAAGGTGGAAGCATACAAATATTAATGCCAAGACATTGGCATGCTGCCACATGAAGAGAGACGATGAAGACGACACAACTCGAGAGTCCGACAAGGACGGAAAGCGAAAAAGAGATGGAAAAATGTTCTATGGCAGTGAGTACACGGCTGGCTGAGCGTATTTGTTCACCTATTTACCACGCAAATGAAGTTGAAAATAACTGTGAAATGAAGATGAAGTGCTTAAGTCAACAGCAGAAGCAACAGCAGCAGCAGCAGCAAGCCGTAAGCAGCCAACAGCCCAGACAGACAGCGCTGGCGCCTAAATGGAATGTAAATATTTGAGGAGGCGCCAAAGGAGCGCGTTGAAGGTTAAAGACAACCTCGACTATTTCATGCCAACTAATGTATGTGTGTGTGTGTGTGTGTGTGTGTGTGTGTGTGTGTGTCAGCCGTATGTTGACTTAAGCGCACTGCCAACCAGTTAGCCAAGAAGAAGTAGAGAGCCTTAAGCGGCAAAACAATGGCCAACTCGAGTCATCTTTACTTTGGTTACGTGCTGTGGCCGTTGGTGTTGAAAATTGAAGGCAATTAAAAGAGCTCAAGTGTGTGTGTGTGTGTGTGTGTGAATGTGTGTGTGGCTTATTAGCAACAGCAAAATGCCCAAAAACACATTCCGGCCTGTAAATCATAAGTCAAGAAGCCAACAGCTTAAAGTGCTTCCGTAAAAGACTAACATATATACATATGCATATGTTTGTGTGTAATAAGTTTGTAGTTGAAAATTTCTAAGAAAATAAATGGCAGCATGCAAGAAAACCAAAACTAACTGTAAAAGCATTTTTAATAAGTATTATTTAAATAAATAATATATTTTTGTAGATATTTTTGTGAATATTCAAAATTTCTTTATTCATTTCTTTGCATTTTGTTTACCAACAAACAATTCTGTACGTATTTTGATCAAACTTTAAACAAACTTCCTTAAATGGTCAATTTGATTTTAATTGGAAAATTTGTGTGTTAAAATTCTATTGAATATATTTACTGAAACGCACACCGAATACAATTTTCAAGTGCTTTGCACGTGATCAACAAACGATTTTCTACAGCATATGTTAAGTAAATATTTTTAATCCAAAACAAATAACAGAAACACAACAAGCTGAAAATAATCAAAATATATAAGCTGCTTCAACACGTACTCTTCGGCATAACAAAATATTTAAGCCATTGAGTTCCAATCACAGCCTAAAAGCATGCAGCAACTTATTTAAGTTCATTTTTAGACAAAGCAAGTCCGAAAATCTGTTCAGAGTGCAATTTGCGAACGTGCAACCTGGGAACTTGCAACCTACCGCTGCACGTGCATTTAACAACACTTAACGGCAATTGTTTTATGACTGTGGCAAAAACAATGGCGGTTTGCGGAAACACAAGAACAGAAAGCAACTAGAAAAATCACAGACAGCATAAAAGGCAAAACAAAAGACCAAAGAAAAGCGCAGCACAGAAAATGATTTATTCAGCGTGAATAGGACACAAAAAAAAAACAAAAATTATAAAACAAAAACAGAAACAAGATTAAAAAACCAAAAAAAAAGTAAAGTTAAACTTTGCAGCACAAACAAAAATTTGCTAAAGTTGCGTTTTTCTTGCATCACTTCTGAGTCCATTATTTTTTTTTTTTTTTATGTGGAGTTTATCTTGCGGCAGGCTGCACCTGGACAAAGAATGCTGCCTTGACTTTAGCTACAACCGCTGCTGTGGCTGTGGTCACGCTTTTCTAAGCGTTGCGTTTTCCTTATCAACTCACTCGGCTGCTGGCCTCCGCA
The DNA here is from genome assembly GCA_035044585.1 of Scaptomyza polygonia. NCBI lineage: Eukaryota > Metazoa > Arthropoda > Insecta > Diptera > Drosophilidae > Scaptomyza > Scaptomyza polygonia. The sequence goes on from JAWNNU010000311.1 coordinate 3,134,738, forward strand.
AAAAAAAAAGGCAACGTGACCGCCGCGCTTGGAGAGAGCCGCTTTTCAGATTGCACTAAAAGATTTGTTGGCTGGCAGTCGGTTTTGGCCACTTTGGCTTTTGTAACTGTTCTCGGAAGCTGCGGCTCGATTTATCCTTCTTTTTTTGTTAACTGCACTGATCGGCAGACTAATAAAGTATATTGGCTATGTGAAATGTATTTTAAAACTATCTACACAAGAATTTGAATTTATGCTCTTAAATAAAGAGGCTAAAATTGAAACTCTTTGAGTAAAACTGCCTAGATTTTTATGTTAACTTGATAAAATATGCTGTTATATGTATTTTATGTCCGACTGTTAATAAATGTATAAGATCTGATATCAATTTCATTGGCTAAAAGTCTCTTCAGCAGTCTACAGCTTTAGATTCATTTAGCATCAAACTGAGAACAGTGAATAAAGCCGTCTTACACACCAAATTCGCAATGATTCCTTTTTTTCATTTTATGTAGCCATTTTTGAGCCTTTTGTTGTCGCCTTTAGCATTTGACTTAGCTCGACTGGCGGCCTAACCGCCGACTTCTAAAGTTGAAATCCTTGAGCCTGTCGACATCGAAGCTGCTGCTGCTGCTGCACTTTTTGCAATTAATAACCCTCAATGCATTTGCATAATTAAAAGGCCAACATCAGCAGAAGCAGCAGCAGCAGCAACGGCAGCATCAGACGAAACGAGTCTTAAAGACTTAAGTTGCAAGGATGTAAAGTTAAATCATTCTTTGCGAAGGCCTCACATAGCTGGTCGTAAAAGCAGGTTTAATTTCATGCAACTCGAAAATGGCAATAAACGTGGCAAAGGTATGCGACAGCGGGAAACTGAGAAAGTGAGATGCCAACACGAGGTGAAATAACTGCAGGTTCTGTTGAGAGGTGGACTGTGGATGTCCTGGCACGATAATAAAGCAACACGCAATCGAAATCGGCATTCACAATTGACAATCACCTGCGTGCTAAAATGCCAGCAACAGTTTGCCTTTAAACAACAACAGCGCAAATCTTTCAATTTGCCTGCAACGAAAAAGAAATTGAAAGACGATAAAGATGAAGATGAAGGGCAAACACAGACAGACAGAGAGAGAGAGAGAGAGAGCAAAAAGTGCCAAGTGCCAGCAAAAATAAATACTTAGCCAGAGAACAAAATCAAGTTGGTAACAGATACAACTAGTCCAGTCAGTTGTTCGCTTTTTCCCATTCCGTTTGGTTTTTTTTGCTGTCTCGTTGAGGCAGCTCAATTGCAGGACAATCAGCACAATTGATTTCCCCAAAGTGCTTGCAAGTTCTTACTGCCTTGCTTGCTTACTTCCTTCCCTCTGGCACGCTTGCATGGCACCCAGCATTAAAAGGATTTAATGCCATTTAAGCCAAACAATGTGAAGACAGCGCACAGAGCAACCGTCAAAGAGCCACAGCCATCCTCCAATCCAACCCACTTTATACTTCTTGCATTTCGCGAGCCACTCGACGGCAAAAAAGTTTATCAATAAAATAACTTGTCGTCGACGGCGACAAGGATCACAAGAGAGAGAGAGAGAGAGTGAAAGCATGAGTTCAACTTCTTGGCAGTCAAGTCGAAAATTGCAGCAAGTTTTTGTCAGTCAAGAAGAACACAAACACACACACACACACACACACAAGAAAGCGACAAGGACATCGAGTGGCGCAATCTTGAGGCTCTGCCAAAGAACTTCAATTGCACTTATAGTTGCTGTCTGTCTTGCTATGCGGCACAAAGAGTTATTACATGCAGCGACGACATATGACGTATAGCTAAAACCAAATAACTCATACGCCAACTTTTAAGCCATCAATTAGTGCTCGCGCTTGTTAAAGTCAAACGAAGTGTTAAATAAATCAACTTAATCACTTACTCAGTTAAAGTAAGTTTGCTAATGTCTGTTGTTTTGAAGTTAAAGCTAAAAAAATATTAACAAAAACTTTATCCTTAAATTCTGTTGTAAAGTATATATTGAAAATACAGCCACAAGCCGAAATTTTTACTTTACCACAATGGAAATTATTATTATTATGGTCTTATTTGTTTCAAACGACATTTATCTGACAGCTTTGATAATTACTTTCCATCATATTGGCGACTTGATTCAATAAATTTAAAGCCTTTAAGTTTTTGGCAAAACCCCAACAATATGTATTGCATACTCGCAGGCGTTGCCATCCCTTTCACTCTTTGCCGCCAACCCAACAAAATTTCACTTAAGGCATACATCATCAATTGGTATTGTTGATGTTGTTGCTAATGCAGTTGCTGTTGTTGGCAACCCAAGCCAAATGGCAAAGTGGTAAACAATGTCCAATGCTTTGGACTGTTTGTGCGAAGCTAAAACAATAAACGGCCTGGCAAAGATTTCAAACGGCAATCGCAGCATGCTCTCGTCCTAGACTATACTATAACGTCAAGGCAGTCAAAAACTTTTGAATACCTCAAATACACAAAAGCACACACTAACTCACATACACACAGCTGTTTGTGCAACATGAGGCAACAGCAGCCAGTTGGTCGGTCGGTCGGTCGGTCAACTGGCATTTTACCTTTTAAGCAGCTTTCATGCATGAAATTGGAAGAGTAGCAATTGATTGAAAATTTGCCGAGAGCTGCCATCAAAATCGAACAACAACAACAAACGTGTTGCAGACGGAAAATAAAGATGGAAATTGCGGTTCACATGATATTTTTTGACGTAATTCGAATTTGCAAGTGAATTTCGGCTCGCTAAGGCCGTCCGACCCCAATGTAAATTGATAGCGCAGCATTAGTACGCATACGCAACATATAGCACATACTATATATGATATATATTTATATAAATATGAACAGACAGACTTTGCCTGAGTGAATTTGGTCTGCCAAAGAAAATATTTTTAAATATTGAACCAAATCTTTTTTTTATTGCAATGCCTCACAAAAAGTTTTTACTATGATGAATGTTTGTCAATGAGCAATTTTTACTGTACACACACACACACACACACACACACACACACATATGGTATGTTTGGAGATTTAAACGACTTAAGTTTAGCCCACTAAAACGGGCGGTAAAAGGGCATGGCTAATGCTTTTAAATCCGAATGCCAAAAACATTAGAGTAAAGCGCAATTTCTTTAGCTCGCGCGCATTTTGGCGCATTTCACTTTTCACCGGATTATTTAGAATTTATGCATAAACAAGCAAAAGGACGTTACCCAAAGTCATTTGTTTAAGTCAGCGTGCTGCTCACACATGCCACGCCTCCCTTCTCCCATTCCCCCTATCCCCTTCAGTAAAGTTTGTAGCATAAGCAAAAGCAAAAGCCATTTATAGCCTTCACAATGCTACAACGATGCTTGTCAGTTCGTCAGTCTGTCTGTCTGTCTGTCAGTCCGTCTGTCAGTCAGCTTGTCTGCCATTTTATTGCCACTAGTAAGACAATTTTACAAACGCCACTTGGCGAATCCTTGCAAATTGGCGAGACATCGCCGCACGCTGCCCCAAGTGGCGGCATTCGCATGCAGTTGCTGCCGTCAGAAGGCTTTTGATGCGGCACCAAATTAGGCAAAGCCTACTAAATTGCAACTAGAGACAATGTCAAGTGCGATAACAAGCACCTAGAAGCAGCAGCAGCAGCCAGCCTCTTGGACACAGCCGAACAGGATACTAGGCACTGTCGAGGAACCGTCGACAGGCGACTCGCCAGGTAAACCCATTAGCAGGCAAGCATGCTGCTCAGCCATCCTTTCTCCATTGTCCTGTAAGAACAAGAAAAATAAGATGTAAGAAAATTTCAAAAATTGTATATGTTTGTCGAAAGTATTAAAAATGCTACGATTGAGAGGCGCTTTGTGTCTGTGTTTGCAACATGTTGCCAAGCATTTTTGTTTCACAACATTGACATTCGACAGAGCAACATTGATATGAAAAGCAGCAGTCGCCGCAACCGCAATATTGCAATGTAGTGGCAGTTCGTTTTGACAAATTTGTCTAAAGTTTATCACTTATTGATGTTAATTGCAGCGCTGTTGTCGTCGACGTTGACGCCGACGTCGCTGTTTTTTGTTAAGCGATAATCAGTAGCATATTTATGGGCTGCCAATCGAATTTCGTCGCATAACTAATTATGAGGTTTGAAACTAAATTAGTTTGGTGGTGGCTATTTTGTTGATACTAAATGGCAATGCCGCAACACATTTTATGGCCTTAACCATATTGTATACGCTGTATACAAATAATGGGTTAATACAGGGTATATACGTTCGTAAGATGTAATTTGAACTATATGAATTACATATATGCAATAAAACAACGTATTTTCTATCTCTCATTATTCAAAAACTTTTTGAAAGCAATGAACGTCACATTTTCAAAACTTTTGCCCATTTATATCCAGATAATCCTTTCGTCGATATTAGCTTATGGCATCTCTACTTCTTTTTTTTTAAAGCTTTTATTGAACATAGTTGGGGTTGTAGTGCGCTGTCTGTGCTGGATGGTGTTGTTGTTGCTGTTGTAATTGTGTTGCAGTTAGGGTTGCAACACCAACTGTATTTGGTTTACGAGGATTTTTGAGGTTTTTTGCCAGAGCTGCCATAAAGCCTGATTTTATTGTGTTTGCTCTGTTGCATGTGTGGCACTCTGTTTCTGTATGTGTGCAAAAAACAACAACTCAAAAATACAATACTACATGCGAAAATACACCAACAGCAACAGCAACAACAACAACAACATAACACGGCAGATTAAAAACTTTTCCCATTACGTAAAAATTAACAAGTTTTTTTTTATACTGTTGCCTCTGTTATTGCCTGGACTAGAGAAATAGTTGTGCTCTGAGTGCACAGCCCGAGGCAGTCGCTTCTAAATTCTCTAAAATAAAGCAGCCAACGTTGTAATGCGTGTGTATGTGCGTATGTGAGCGTGTGTGTGCCACAAGGCAAATGGCCAAAAAGTGTGTGCCAACAAATGGCAGCAAATGGGTGGCAAGTGCAGCAACTGTAATGCCAGCCAAGGTCCATTTAACAAACGTTCAGGTTAGATGCTTTTACTTTAAAAAGGCACAAAATCAAAAAATTTAAATATAATTAAATACATATTTTAATGTTTTTTGCTATTGTATGTTTGATTTAGAAACCTAGGCTGGGTAAAACTAAAATTATTTAAAATTTGTAAAATGGTAGAACTTCTACAGAAAGATAAAGTTATCCACTAGGCATTTTTTTCGAACCTTCATTTGCAACAAATTTGATTGCCTACTTTTTAGCGCTTCGGCGAATCGGTTTGATGTCCATTGCTTAATTTATAAACTACTTAATAATAAGCATTACAATATTAAAATTCACTGAATCCCTAATTACTCACAGATATTTATGGCATATTATTTTAATCTGTTAATTATCCCCTAAAATCCATCTGTATACATTTGTTGCTGGCAACATGTTGCTGCACAAAAGCAACCACAAAATTTATCGTATGTGTGTGTGTGAGTGTGGGCTTATTTGTTGGTGTTGGCTGCTCTTTTAAAACTCCTCCCGCCGACGCATAAATTTCAATCCCGCGAGAGAGAACGCAACGAGCTTCAGCTGCAAAGTTTTGACTGCCCCAAACTCGGACGACACTTTATGTCGCATGAAATTAGGCAACAGCAACAGCAGCGCTGACTGTGTGGTGTGTGGTGTGAATGCTGCCTGCTGGCAGTCACTGTTGATGCCACTTGTTACCACTGTTGCCTCGGGATCGGCAAAAGGCTTCCGCATTGGACAGCTTCTAGCCAGAAAGTATTAAAAGTGTCCAAATGATGATTGTTTTGGTTATGGCACAGCAAGCGCTCAATGCGCTAAGCCCGTCTCTCTTTCACTCTCTCTTGGAGCGTGCAGGGAATTGAAAGTCCTGTGGTCTGCGTTTTGTGACTTCTGTGCTGACAGCAAAAGCAGCAGCAGCAGCAGCAACACCAAGACAAATGTGTCTGTCTGCAGCGACGACTTCTTCTTGTTCGTCCTTTACTTGGCCAACAACAACGACTTCTATCAGCTTGATTTATTTTGAATTCAAAAAATAATAAGTTTTCATGCTGAAAGCCAAAACAACAACTTGATGCCTGTTTTTTGCACTGGTCCACCGTGTAATTATGAGCTTACTGATTTTCAAGCCAGTAGTCAAAGTTAATCGCCATTGGGCCTTGTTAAGCATGCGCCATCATCAGCCAACAATAACAACAACAACAACAACAACAAACACATCAGCATTAAAATCAGCTCCAGTTACATGAACATCTATTTGAAAGCCTTCAAAGTTACTCGACCATGAAATACTCGCATCCATCTTTTACTACTATGATTTAATATTGCTTTTCTTCTTAATTGCAGATTATGTTATTTGTTTTATACTTTTTGCCTGCTTAATAACAGCAAAGAACTTTAACAAAAAAAAAAACCATAAGAAACTATGACGCTTATATTTAATTAACAATGAAAAACTTAAATCAAAATACGCAAAGAATATTCAAAAATTATTTCTCCTAAAAACCTTTTGAATAATGCATTAAGAATTTGTTTTCCTTTATTTTAAACGATGTTTTTATCAACTTCTTGACCAGTTAACAAGTTCAAGTTCTCGAACGTAAAGCAAAGAACCCATACTATATGAAATTTTTAAGGAAAAATAATAATAAATTAACCCAATTTGTTACTATGATGCAAATGAATATTAAACAAACATAATTTGAAATGGGCGCATGCGGTGAGTAAACGAGTTCTTCAGAAACGTGGAACAAATAAAAAAAAAAAAAAATTAAAAATTAAATACATGCAAAATGCCCACAAAAAAAAGCAATTATGCTTAAATTAAAACTCGTTCATTTGTGCGGAAAATGTTGAAATTCATAAGAGACGATGGCTTCATGCGCGTGAAAATTGTAATGTACATATAAATGTATTAACATATAGTAGGTATGCTTGTGTGTGTGTGGCTGATAAATATGAGTGGCAACATGCCACATCTATATGTGTATGTAAGTAGCAACCCAACAATGCAGACTTTATGAAATAAAAATTCAATGCCATTCCAAATAAATGAAAAATGTATGCTTAATTTTTTCGCTTTTTTTCACTTTTAATTTATTGTTGTACATTTTTTTTTTGGTTGCTGGAGTATTTCGCTTTCATTCTTCAAAATGCTTGGCATGCCTATCGTGTTCGGCATGTTGTTGTTTATTTTAGCTGAACAATCCAAACAATTTGAAGCCAAATCAGTCCTAGTATTAAAACAAAAATTATTCAAAGTCGTTTGCGTGGCGTATGCTTGATTTGTCATACATTACGCATTCGCTATGTCTCTCTCCCAACCCCCTTACCACCCACCTCCCACTGCAGTCCAATTAGTACTGGAACTCTGAAATTCTTTATATCTTTAAGTTTTGACAACAGCCGCCCTCCCCCCTTCCTCGACGAGTTGCGTGTATCACACGCAGAATTTTGATTTGCGCTGCTATTTTGATACGGCATTATTTCTTTTGTGTTTTGCCGCCTTTGCTTTGGCTTTCATTTCAATTTGGTTTTTTTATTTCATTCGTTCGTTCGTTCGTTCTTTATTATGCAGTAAAGTTTGTATTTTTTTTTTTTTTTTCCAACCAGCAGCCAAAAGTTTTCTTCAAAAATTATTTGTGAAAAAGAAAGTTTGCCGGCCATATCTAGAAGTATATTCAGTACGTGCCGGGTACCTTACTCTAAATTCAATTTCATTGTTATATTTGGATGCGAAACGAGGCAGAGAGAGAGAAGTAGAGAGGCAAGGGTGTGGGCACCAGCGTTGCCTGGTTACGTGATCCTGATAAAAAAGTCACAATCTTACAATATTATTCTCAATGCTCGATGCGATGTTAATATTTTTGAAACAAATGATCTACTTAAGGTAAGTTCAGTTCAACTTTGTAATTTATTTAACTTGGCAAATCTAAAGGTATTAAATCTAACATTCTTAAAGCAAATACTATTTTCTTTAAACCTTTTTATTAGACCAATCACTTGTCTTCTTCAACTGTTCTCATCCACATTATCTCCATAATTTCCTTTTCAAGCATTCAACTCAAGATAGAGATACAAATTTGTTATTCAAACATATTTTAAACGCAGCTTGTGACACTTGGCACTTTCTTAGCGGTCACATTATGACTTCCTTTACACAACATAACTCAGTCAAGTTGCAGCACATTAAGCTTGCAGCCTGGCATCGCATCTCCACCCATCCCTTTCGCACCCTTTGCACCACACTTTATGCGGATTTGCAACATTTTTATGGTGCTTATGCTATTCGCTGGCTTCAGCTTCAGCTTCAGCTTGAGCTTTCGAGTTGTTTGTAGCCGCTGCTCAACTATTTAATAATGTTGGCTACCACTGCGTTGCATGTACTTTTTCATGGCGTTTGCCGCGAGCGCATCATTTATAGTATGCCTGCCCCGCGACCCGCCGCCGCAGGTTGCGCCTTCAGTAACTCAACCTGGCGCCTCTGTGTTCATTTGCAAGTGTCTTTGTCTGCTTGGCTTGCATTTATTTATTTTCGTTTTTAGATGCTCTTTCGAAAAACGAAGTACTACAAATTTGTTAGCAAAGTTTGCCGTTCATTTAAATGTTCATTAACAATTGAACTGAAATGATCTTTAACTTTAGTTTTTAGCTTTAATTTTTAAGTTAATTATAAGAAGCAAATGGTTTTTTGATTAAACACCTTTAAAGAGTATAGAAACTTGAACATAACTGTCTTTTCTTTTTACCCATTTTTACTTTTACCTTCAGTCCGAAGGAAGACTGCAATCCACTTTTGCACTTAGCAAGGATAACGTGCGGCTTTTTGTCAAAGCACAGGGCAATGCGACAACAACGTGGAGGGAGCAAAAGGCATAAGAATGGGTGGGGGAATGAGAAACCACAGGTTGTCGCAAATATCACACCAACTTGTCATGTCCAACAGTTTATGGCCATGTCAAACCGTAGCTGTTTGTCCGTCCAGCCTAGCCAGCTACTAGTCTGGTTGCATTGTCTGTAAAATAATGTGGCACACATCAAGAAGAAGAAGTAGTTGTCGTTGTCGTTGTCGTTGTCGTTGTCGTTGTCGTTGTCATTGTCATTGTCGTTGTTGCAGTTGTTGCAAGTTGTTGTAGTTGGTTCAATGTCTGGACGTAGTATACGTTTATATGGATACCAAGTAAATTTCAATGGGTTCTATGATAGCTCATATCACTTGCCCTTTGGCCATCTGCCATCAGCCAAAAAGGGACACTAACAAGCGCTACTAATTGCACACACACACACACACAAACACACGGACACAAACACACACACAAACACGAACACATACACACGCAAAGGGCCATAATGAGCCGTGGCCACAAAGCAAAGCCAGCTCTAGAAATAGTTACAGGAGCAGCAGTACACTTCAAATAAATAAACCAAGAAAAATATTTAATTTTTATTGAAAGAAAAGAACAATTTTTTAATTTGTAATTCATAAACAATATATAAATGCATTCTATTCGTTGTCTTAGCTATCTTATCAATAATAAAAATAAAATAGTTAAATAATCAAGAAAAGGATCAAACTCTTTATATGAAAACTCTTAGGAAAGTCATTGAAAAACAATTTTTCTTATAAAGAAGTTAAATGCTGTGCTGTTACGCTCTCTATAATAATAACAATGTATAACCCATTTTTGTTTTGAATTAAGTACATAATCGTCTTTGCTTTCGCTTAGTGTAAACTGTAACTGGGGAACTGGAGCTGCTAATGGCTCTTTGCTTCCGCCGCATCAGTGCAATGCGCAGCACAAAAATGTTGCAGCTTCTTTTGGCGTTGGCAAAAATTTAATTTAGAGCCAAAAACGTAACGCAACGTGCCGCTATCCGTTGCACATTGCAACCAAACCAGGAGTGTGTAGTATGGCTGTAGTATGAAAGAGTGGAAGCACCCAAAAACCGATCTCTGGCGGCCGCCTCGGACTTTTGGACTTGCTTTGCCGACAACGTTATTTATGGCATTCCAGAACGGCCTTTGGACACTGTAACCGCATTTCTTTGCTACCGCTGCTGCTGCTGCTGCTTCTCCAGCTCATGGTACCGTTTGCCACTTGGACCATTGCCCTGTTTAGAACTGAGGCTGGTGCCGCAACACACACACACACACACACACAAACACAAACGCACGGGTAAAATGGGCCAAAAGGGTTGGCCAGAAATGGCATTGCCATCTACGATGTTGTAAAATTAAAAAAATGTGCTTCGCAAAAAAAAAAAATTAACAAAAATTGGTGCTAAAGATTTTTTTTGTATTTTGCTTTTATATTTTTTTTTTTTTGTATTTTTGTATAGCTAGAATTTTTTGTGGCTCTGTAAAAGCTTAACCATCAGCTGAATGTAAAGGAAAATTGTTATTAAAGGTTTTAGATAAGGCAAAAAAACACAAATTGATTCATTTCTAATTGGTTTAGCATTTATAAGATTCAGGAAAAGACAAAAATGAATTAGAATATTTACAGGTAAACAAAAAAAGTTGATGAAGTATGAGGAACACGAATTGTATAAGTTGAAAGTGCTTTACTTTAATGTGAACTGCATTTTTGGTGTTCCTAAAAAAAATATTTAAAAGTAGTTTTCAGATATAGGAAACATTTCGAGATTAATGCGAGCACAGCGATTGGCTTACATTAAAATCGGTTGATAAATTGTTTAAATAAATATTTAATATATATAAGGCATTTTAATATGATTATGTATTTTAATTTTATTCTTTTCCTGGAAAACTTCTTCTTTCAGTCTTTTAAAAACTTTAGCGCAATATTATTTAAAAGCTGTGTTTTCATAATAAATCAGCTACCACAAACAAATCGTATAAATAATTTAAAAACAGCTTTAATCGACTTAATAAATAAAACTGAGCGAAACCAATTAAAAAGTCGGGCTAATATATTTTATCAAGCCAACAAAATTGTATAAATAGCAACAAATGCTAACAATAAATTAAATTGATCAGCAGTAAATGGCCAACACAAAGCATTTGCTGTTAGCCACATTCAAAAGCCGATCTGAATATGAGGTCACATGAGTTTTACAATTAACTTATTTAGATTTAGAAGCAATTCCCCTTTCAACACAACACAACAACTAGCACAATAAGCACAACAAACACCAACGGCAATTTGTGGCTCGGCACCTCAAGTTCATAATTATGTGCAACCCGTTTGCTGCACACACACAAACACACACACACACATACAGACAAATATTAAATGAAACTTTCATAACTATACACGAACAAATGGTTTGTTGTTGTGTGGTGGGTGGATGGGTGGTGTGTGGTTTAATGTGGCACCATAACAACTACTACTACAACTACTACTACTACCCAGACAAATGGCCGCACACTTTTTCCAATTCGCTGCATTTGTGGCAGGAACCCAAAACCTTGCCCCCATTCGCCACAACGCTTTGACCATGGCATACAAAAGAAAGAACTTTAAATGTTATTTGCTGTTCTGTTTAGTTGTTATTTTTTTTTATTTTTTTTTATTACATTTGTTGTGCATTTGAGTGTGCCAAATGTTGTGGCTAAAGCGAGTGGATCAAGAAGTTGCTGCTGACGTTAAAAAAAAATAGTAAAATTATGTTTAGCAAACATTTAAATAAAATGTTGAAAAGATTGTTTACGATTGTCATTTTTTAGTTTGTAGTTTGAACAGTCAAATAAATAATGGAAGCAATATGGAATTAAAATAAATACTTAAAAAGTATCAAAAGTAATAATAGAAAATAATATGAATAAAATAATAATATTTAATTCTCTAAACTCCATGTTAAGTCCTTCTTATTTTTAGCTACTCTTTTTCCAAAGTTAGCTTAATAACCCTCGTTGCACCTTTTACCTCTATATTGTTGAATCCCAAGGGAAAGCAACAGTTTTTTTTTTGTTATCATATTACTTTTCTATTTATTTGTGTGCTTTATGTGAGGCAAAACTAATTTGGAAGTCAATTAAAAATGTAGTTGCTTTGTGCTTAAGCAGATGAATCAAATGTTACCCAAAGTAATACAAAATGGCTGAGATCAAAATACTGACTTGACAGCACAACTGTGTACATGTGTGTGTGTTTGTGAGCATATCTAGGATTTATATGTTTGTACGTATGTGTGTGTGTGTGTATTTATTTATGTGCAAGTGCTCAGCTTATTTCCTGCGCTTATTGTCGATTTTCTTACGTAGTATTTTTGCTCACTTTCCGCAATATTTGCCAGCGCATTTTTGTGCGATTTATGATCCGTGCGCGCTCCCAGCCGGCAATTGCAACGGATATAAACATTTTTGAACTCATTTCAACTACACATATCCCAGCTAGTAGCTAGTATCTGCTGCCATCCATGTGGGGGCAAAACGATGAGGTTGGGGTTTTACCCAACGTTTATGCTGCTGCCTCATGAAATGGCACGTGTCGCTGCTGCGAGTACCTTTTATATCTATGAAAAGAAGAAAAAATATATATACCATATATTTATTCTCTCTAGTATCTGCGTTGATAAAGTCGCTGCAATCCAGTGTGCTTATGTTTCACTTTTCACAACATAAATCCCCCAAGCAGACGTAGCCGCAGCTCAAGCCCAAGCCCAAGCCCAAGCCCAAGCTAACCTGCCAGAGAGATGTACAAACAGCTCTGCTTACTTAGCGGCAACTTAGTCAAACTTCTTTAAGCCGTTATCAAGCACAAACAAATACAAAAAATACAAAATACAAAAACGCTGAGCTATTTATTTACAGCGGGGGTTGACGTTATATCAACTTAAAACTGTAAAGAAATCTGAGCCATGCATTATGGTTACTTATTATTATTATTTGCAGTCAGACAAGGTAAGGTAAGGTAAGCTAAAGGCTTAAAGGCATCAGGCATCTCCCGCTGTGCGAGAGCTCTTAGAAATTGTATCTACTATCTGAAGATGCTGCAAAGTCAAAGTTCACGACAAAATCTTTACCCGAATCAAGTTAACCTCTCTCTTTCTCGCTCTCTTTATCCCTCTCGTTATTGCTGCTGCTGCTGCTTGGCCAAAGTATTATTTAATTTTAGCGCTGCTGTCGGCCTTTCAATTTTCCATATTTTCGCTGCAAATTAATGGCCAAGCGGCTGTATTAAAAAATACAGAGTATACATATTTAAGTGCATCATAGTGCAACAGTAGCAGGCGGCGTTGGTGGGAGGGGTGTTCCATGTTTTGTAGATAGTGGCAGGCAACGTCAAAACTTTGAAAATTATTACATTGTTTTTTGTTTTTTTTTCGTTGCATTTAACAAACGCCGCTACTACTGCCTCTGCTGCTGATGATGATGAGGATGTTGTTGCTGTTGCTGTTGTTGGCTTGGACTTGGCTTGGACTTCTGTGCAGCCGAAGGCTAGTTGTGGTTAAATCTTGAAGCACCTACACAATCCCATGAAAGCTCTGTGTGTAATTCTGTTAATAGCAATTTCATTTCACCAAAGAGAAAAATCTTTTATTTATTGGCAGCTCTTAGTGATTTTAAGTTGAGCAACTGTAAGGGAAAAGTCAATCTAAGAAATCTGAAGTGAAGCTGTTAAAGTTGTTTGATTCAAAGAGAGACTTATTTAAGTTATTTTTTACTTTACAGTTGTTTTTCTTGTTCAAGTAATTTTTAAAACTTTATTGTATTGTATACAAGAATAATTTTCTTTACTATATTTTTCTATGCGATTTTCTGTAGCTCATGCGAGTTGTCTGTATTCGCCGATAAACTAGACATTCTGCAGCCTATGTATATCTTCGGATCTATTTCTTAAACTGCCTCTCAGTTGGTGCTTAACTGCTGCTGTACTACTGTCTCATCTGTTGTTGTTTTTTTTTTTTTTGTGTTTTTGTTTTTGGTTTTTTGTTTTATAGTGTCTGTGGCATGCAATTCTACTTTTGCTCATTAATAACGTAAACCAAGAGGAATACAGCACAACAGCAACTTGCAACTTGCAACTTGCAACAGCAACAATAACAAGATAACTAGAAGAAAAGCTTACGGCGTTGACTTGCTGGCCGCAAAACTTCTACGAAAAACGAAAACGCAACTCAAAATTGAATTATGAATATTTAAAATGAAATTTAAGCAATGCAGCAGCCTGGCCCTGTGCTTAACTGCCATGAATATCCAATATAGATATGTACTACAAATATATGTATATGTATATAAAACAACCTACATAAATAAATATGCATTTATATTAAAGCTGGCGCTGGTGTCGAAACAATTTGCAACACTAGAGCAATTAATAAATAGTAAATGCGCTCAAAAGTATGCACTAAAAAATATGCAACAGTAAATTGCGTTGCAGGACGAACGACTACGACAACGAACGACAACAAATGAACGAACGAACGTTGCCTAAGTAAATGTCAAGCTTGGCATAAATAATTCACCAGGCATCACAGCTTCTTCAACACACGGCTCTATGGCAACATCATCAACATATACAAACACGCACACACACACAAACACAATCGCAACATTCTGCATTGTCCTTGCAGTTGGAGGAAAGTCGGCAAGCGACAACATCATGCCTCATAAATTTCAACAAATGCAACCATGTCAGTCACTCAGTCAGCTCGTCCGTCCGTCAGTCTGTGCATCAACCATGAGTCTCTGTCGTGTCCTGGCTGCCTGGCTGGCTGGCTGTCTGCCTGTTTGGCTGTCCAGGTAAAATCGCTCGAGGTGAAAATCTTTGCACTAATGGCGCTGTTTTACATAATTGCCGTGACATTGTACAAATTTATTCAACTGCATACGGGCACATCACATGTGAGCATACAGTCTGACCTCGAAATATAAAACAGGAACGAAAAAGAAAAAGTTAAACAGCAACGACAAAAAACAACAACAACAACAACAACAGCCCGAACTTATGTACTCGTATCGCCAAAGGGGTTGGCAAACAAGTAACTATATCAAAAATGAATAGCTTGCCATGCCTGCAAGCTGCTTAAAATCTCTCTCTGCCCCCCACAAGCCACCTTGCCAACAATGAAAAGACTGCCACAGAGGCGCCTTTGTGCGCCTTGGTTGCGACTACCTTAGAAATATAATAAGGCAGCAAGCAACAAGGGTAAACAAACAAACAGCACACAAACATACAAAGACTAGAACCTTTCTATCTCTCTGACTGACTGACTGACTGACTGACTGACTCTGTGAATGTGTGAGTGAGTGTGCCTTGCATCCTTTGCTCGTCGTCTTTATCATTGTCACCTTGAGCTTTGGGTTATTGGGTTTTTTGCACACTCGTCCAAGCGTGTGCCATGCACTTTTGATCTTGGTGTAGAAAAAAAAATAAAAAAAATAGCAGCAGCAAAGCGGCAGCAGCAACAGCTAAGGCACCCAGCTGTTCGGCCACAAGGAATTCAAAATCTTCTACACAAAATCTGTATGAAACTTCGTTTGGCATTTTGCAAATACTTTTAAGTATTTTAAGTATCATTTATATAACGAAACATTTTATATAAATTAGCTAGAGAATTTTTGTACACAGACTGATGTGAACATGTTAAAAAAAATTTTACATCAATTTAAAAGCGTTAAATTTTACATGCAAAAGGTTTTAAAATTGCATTTTCGAGCATTAATCTTACATTTTGCACAACCTGAGAAATGTTTGGAACAGTCTCGTTATTATGTTTGCTGAAACTAGAGTTTTATACTTTTAGTGCTCAGTTTTGTATTCAGATTGCACAAGTTATGGGCACAGACATTTAATACCATATCCACTAAAAAGGAATTTTTCTTTAATTTAACTTAAATTTAATCACGCATTAACCAAAAATATCTGGATTTTAAAAATCAGTTAAGTAATGGCCGAAGGAATTTGTCTACCCATACGTACACAAATTCGCTCTTCTTATGAAATGCAATGGCCAATTGCTTGAGCAACTTAATATGCTCGCATTTTTGTAAGTGAAAGAGAAATAATAAAAAAAAAAGCCTGCAAACAAGCAAACAAACAACTTTGACTTTGACTTTCTAACTCTGCCTTCACCCTGCACTCTAGACGTTCCCATATACTCCGACAACCCGCTTATGCAGCTCTCTGTGTGTGTGTGTGTGTTTGTTTGTGTGTGTGTCTCACTTAATCGCATGCAAAGGCCAAAGAGCATTGAGTTGATAAATATTTGCTTTTGTCAAAATATTTGTGCATACTTTCGGGCGCAACACTTTCACGCCTCAGTTTATTCGGTTTATTTTCCGGATTGTTTGTGTATGTGTTTTTACGGTTTTTGTTTTTTCTTCATTTTGTTTAGTTTTAATTGTGCCAATGAAACTCAAGCCATTCTACTTGAAGTCTTTTTATGTGAAAAGGGTTTGTTGTTGTGCTCTTTGTATAAGTCAGAAATTCAAGCCCTTAGCTAGCTTATGTGTGTTATTTATGTGCGTTTATGCTTGTGCAATTCGCAATTTTAAACAGCGCCAACTTCTTGACCATACTATTTGACAGTGCCTTATGGCCACACCCCCTTACTACCTCCGCCCCTCTTTCAATGGTAACGCGTTTATTTATTGTGCACGGCACATGCACAGTTCGTGTAACATTTTATGTACCCCTTACCCATATACACCCCCATCACCCCACCTACTTGGCTATTTATGCCCCTAGTGTATGGTTGTGTGTGTGTGTGTTTAGTTCTGTTTAGCTTTCGTCCCACGTGCCCGGCATAATAAGCGCTGCTGGCGGCTGCCGTCTCTAGAGCATTTGGGTATCGCTGCAGGTTAAAAGCGCATTACGGCTTGCAACTTCATAAATTGCAGGCAGCAAGCTGCAAGCAGGCAAAAGCCGCAAATGCAGCGGCGGCTACAATGCATACATGCCAAGCAGTTGTTTAAAGTATTCCCTTACTAACACCCAACTATTTCTATTCCAATTCCTTTTCAAATTCGCATACGGCATTGCGATTGCAAATCTTTAGCTCACAAACAGTAAAAGCAAAAGAGGCAAAGGACTTGCACCACACATATCAAAAACGAATGAAAAGTGCAAGTATGATGATACGACTTTGCCACAAAATGTCACAAAGCTCATTAGAAAAAGTTTGCAACACAAAGCGGCAGCAATAAGGAGATTACAATACTTACAAACGGCATGGATTTCGATTTGTCATTTTGCAGTTCAATCAAAAATCTATTAAAAATCTAAATGAGTGTTTGAGCTAAAGCTGGATTGACTAAATACAAATGTAGTTAAAGGCTAACAGTTTTTAACTTACTTTTAATTAAAGCTGAAACTTCTTAAATTGTACTTTAATGCATTAAAGGAAAAGTTTGTCGACAAATCTGTTAAGACAATTTTTAGCTATTTGTAATAACTCATTAACAACATTGAACTAGACCAAAATTGACTGCGATAGCTGTGCTTTGTTGTTAAGCCGAAAAAGCCGACTGACTGACTGACTGAGTCAATCGCGTAATCATGATCAAACTCATCCGGCACACATGTCAAACAGAGGAGTTTGGGAGTTTGGGAGCTGCTAGCTGTTAGCTAGTACTGAACACGATTGCCAAACGCACACGCATAATTGACAACATTTCCGTGGCGGGCTTTTGTTGTTGGCTTTGGCCATTGAAATCATTTTAGCTGAAAAACTGAAATTGCGACTCGTCTGCTATTCGAGCACTTCCATTGACAGCCCTAGACACAAATACAGAGAAACAGATACATTTACGGATACGGATGCGGGCATGGACATGGACATGGCTACATCATTGAGTGAGTGGGTGTCTTCATCATTGCTAGCGGTGCGCGCTGATTGCCGCCAGCTGGCTGCATTAACAGTCATCCTTTTTGTTCTGCCAAACTGACGTTGCATGCCACATCCACATCGACATCGACATCTATATGCGCGCATCCACAATGCCTCATCAATGTTTAGAACAATGCTATCAATTCTCGCATTGAATTTTAATCAAGTTGACGTTAGGGGAATATGATAATTAAAACAGAGGGATCCACAGTCCTAGATGCTGTCTGCCTGCCTCTGCCTGTCTGCTAACTGACAACAAAATGACATTTAACCAAAACAAGTTAAATTTAATAGAGTTTCACTTATAGTTATCCTATATTTGTAATATTCATTTGATGAAGTCGGAAAACCCTTTAAAAACATTTTTAAACTGAAAGTTCAACTACAAAGTGTGCCATAGTTTATTACAGGGTATTTGCTGAAACAAATAAGCCAAGCATAGTGTGCACTTAGTAAACGCAATTTGTTTGAGGACGCTTGCAAAAAGTTGGTCAAAAAAACCATGCTCTCCCAACCAGCACAACATAAAGTTACATTTTGATCAATACTGAGAACGCTGTGAATATTGTAAATATTGTGAATAGTGTAGCCAAATGTGTATCGTTTTTGAAATGCCACGAACCGCATAATTTGAGTTGCAGCGGGGCAGCTACGCGCTAATTTGAAGTGGCCGCAAAGGTATTGGGCGCCAACAGTCTGTTCCGCATGCAAGAACGAATGGAACAGATGGAGAGCGAGATAGAAAGAGATAGGAAGCTGGAGTATATTGCAAATCTAACCGCACTTTTTTCATATTTATAATTGATATCAAAATTATATATGTATGTTATTATTATTTCCAAAACAAACCAATTCGGCTTTTTAATTCTTTCTGTAAGTTTGCAAATTTATATTTGATTATTATATGTATGATTATAATTTTTAAAGATTGAAATCTAAGAACAGTTTATAGACAAATAATTGTTTACTTCTGACCCAAAAATAAAAGTTTTTAATCAAAGTTTTAGCATCAATATTATTTAAGAAATCCATCAAACTAATTACAGATTTTCTAAGGGTTGACCTTAACTATAATAATTATAAAAATATAAAAGAAATTTATGTCTCAGTTGAAACGATTTATAAACCATTATCCCATCAAAAAAAAAAACCCCTAACATTTTAATTAGCTAAGAAATGACAGCGAAACTGACCAAATCAATTGATAGAGTTGTTAAACACACTAGCCCAGCACTCAGCAACATAGACACCTCTCCACACACACACACACACATGACCACATTTCAGTCAACTGCTGCTGCTGCTGGTGTTACCTGGTATGATACGGTAGTTGTAGGAAAAAATGTAAACGCCTGGTTGAAAACCTCAAAAGCCGAAACCAAAAATGCACTCTTTCGCGCGCATTACAATTGCCGTGGATATAGAGGGAAGAGGGGTTTGGTGTGTAAAAGGGAGTGTCTGTGTTAGTGCGGTAGGCGGCAATTGCACCGTTAATTTGGTGTTATACACACACGCACACACACACACACATACGTGCAATTGGTGAGTTTTGGTCACAGGCGCTGCCTCACCAAATGAATTCAATTAATTAAATTAGTTCAACTCGCAGTTGCAGCCGCTAGCCATGAGATCATCTGAGGATTGAAGTAAGGGTGAAAACGGGGCGGTCATTAAGCAGCTGAATAAAAACTCTTTACTCTCTCTTTCGCACTGCCTCATTCGCTATCTCGCTCTGGCTGCGGTCAATGCTGTGTGTGTGTGCGGCGCAGTCAGTGCCGCCGTCGACTCAATTATCTGTTTTTATGAATGGGCAGCAAATTTTGCAAAGCGCCAAGCGACGCGACGTCGCGACATTTGCCTTGACTGCACTTTTTGCACACAGTTTACCCTTTTGAGTGTGGTATATACTATTATGATCCGCGTGTCGTATGTGTAATATTTTTAGTATTATTCGTTGTTTGTTTAATTTCTAGGCACTGAACAAGTTTAAGCGAATTATAACATAAAGGACTCATTTTTATTTAACTGGAATTTTAACTTTTAGGCTTATAATTATTAAGTATAATTGATTTTATTAAGTTTATAAAGACGTTTGGCTTTAAATTCATTAATTGGATATTTTTATGCTGTAAATCGTCTTTCTACTTAACTTAAGTGTATTTTACAAAATTATTTTTATCGTTTTTGAATGTATTCAGCAATTTAAAAAAACATTTTCGTATATAAAACAAAAATTAAAGTTAAAATAAGACCAAACTTTATTATTTAAATTTTTCACAAAACAGATTTATTTATAAAGAAAGGGCATTCCGATATCACCACATTAATAATTGCTTGAAACTCTTGCTGCTTTCGTCGACTGCGTTTGGCATTTGCGCAATTTGTGCTTCGATTTTTCACTGGGTATAATTACGTTAAGCGCATAATTAAGTTGGTCGACTGCAGGTAATAAATTATGAGCAGCGAAACCCTTTTGCCAATATTACTGTAACAGTTTTTTGGTAATTTTTCTTTACAATTTTTGTCCTTTCTGTACAGCATCGGCTCATTTGATAAAATTGAATTTGATGCGCAAGCGAAATGAAATTAGTTACATTTTTAATATGTTTAATTTAATTGTGCTGCAGCTCACACAAAAATGCCAGCTAGGATGAGAGAAAAAATCACATAAAAACCCATGTTAAATGCTAACATATGCTCTAGGCTCTCGCTGTTTCACAAGTAAAATGTCAGCGAAGACAAAACAAAAAACAACGTTTAACAACGACAACAAAATATGGCTAGCAAAAAGCACAAACCAAAAAAAAAAAAGGTTTTAACTTTTTTACAGTTGGCGTTGTTCATCATGCCATGAATTACGGGGCGTCAAACTGTCAAGCATGCTCCCAGTCCAGTTCGCTTGACAGATGAACTAACTGGGGGTTGGTGGAAGGGGCTCCACTAACTGCCTATGCCTATACAGGGGTTGGGTAGGGGAGGTTGGGGCCATTAGGTGAGTGAGTGTGAGAGGGACCATGGGTTGGCTGGTTAACTTGCCGCCGACTCCATTTGAGACTATTGCTATTCATAAAAATTGCTCAATTCCGCACGCGTTTGCTATTTTTCTTTGTTGTTGTTGTTGTTGTTGCAAGAGCGAACATTGTTCGCTTTGTTTCTGTTTATCATTCACTGCCACAGCAACATCGTGAATGACACCAAACAGATGTGGGCGCCACATTCATCCATCCATCCATCCAACCATCCATCCATCCATCCATCTATCTATGTATGTATAAACATACATATATGTATACCCCAATTCCAAAACAAAACCATCTACCTAACGGCTGAGATTTCCATGCAAACATTTGATATTTTTGTTGACAACTAAAAACCCCAACAGAGTCGGCTCAAAAAACAAGTTAAGTCCTTGCAAAAGCCATTATATTTGACTACAGTTTACTCTTTGGTACAGAGTTAACACATTTATTTTTACCTTTGATTGAATAGTTTGAATAAAAAACATAATTTTAATCAGCAAAGATAACTTTTGACTTAAAAATTCTATAACTTGCAGATGCATTTGGGCAAAATCTCTCCTAACTTTTCCAATGCAGCTCAGAAGCTATCATATTTGGCAAAAACTTGATTGATCTAGCTAATTGTTTGAACTGTGCAATGATAGCAGTCAGTCAATTGATCAAATTCTTATTTAATGTTAATTTAATAGCAATTTTGGTATCTATTAGTTCGTTTTTTTTCTACGCTTATAATGTTTCCTATTCACTTGAACTATACACACCTTTCAACTTAAAAAAAACCAGGGTATAAACATTTACGCTCAACATGCGCTGAAAAAAAAAAATAAAAAGCGCAACGCGAATACGAAAACAACAAACAACAAAAACAAAATGTTTGCCTGTGAACGGGTTAAGTGCCAACCATACACCAATGCCCCCTCCCCCCGTACGCCCCTTTTCCCATCATAGGTTTGTCTAAGCCCCAACACGCGCACATCCCCCACTTCAAAGGGCTGGCTGGCTGGATGGCTGGCTGGCTTAAAAGGCCGACGAGTTGGTTTTTAAAATTACAACTCAAAATTATGCAATTCCATGTGTGTGTTGTGTGTAACTTTGTCTAACAGAGAAAAAAATTTGTTTTGCCGACGCTTGCGGAAAAATTTCGCACAGTTCATAAATAATATTAAAATGCAATTGGAAAACCAAACGCTTATATATATTTGTTTTTTAAAATGTTATAGTTGCTAAAAATAATGTGCAACTATTGCATTTGTTTACCAGAGATTAACTGTAGCTGAAACTAATTAAATTTGTACAGCAATAATCAATTCGTAAGTGGCTGAAGAATCTAAAGCAACTGTGCCGAAAAACAATATCAATTTGCAAGACGATATTTAAAGTGTTCGACGCGATGCAAAAGACTAAAAAATGTTGTCCAACTGTCTTTTGCTGTTATTGCTCGAATTTCTCTCAATAAAAAGTGACTCGGTAGCCCATGCAAACTTTTGGCGCATTGTGAATGGAAAGTCTATTGAAATATCGGTAGCGCCTTGGCAGATATCATTGCAAGTCGATGGCTCACATTCTTGTGGCGGTAGCATTTTGAGTTCAAAAGTTATTGTGACAGCTGCTCATTGTGTCGCTCCATTCAAGGCTAAGGAGTTGAAAGTGCGTGCGGGATCTACGCTCTGGAATACTGGAGGACAAGTCATTCATATAGCAAGCTATAAAATGCATCCGAAATTCGAGTCCAAAACTTTTTCAAATGATATTGCAATTATAAGGCTAAAGCGATCGCTTAAACTTGGCCGAAACGTTAAGATAATAAGGCCGGCTTCTGTGGCGCCCAAAAAGGGCAGCTATTTGTCAGTTACAGGTTGGGGTGATACGGGTCGGGGCGTCGACCATTTACCAAAGCACTTGAAAAAAGTGCAACTACATGAAATGGATCTCAAAAAATGTCAGCGCGCTTATAAAATCTTTAAGAAGAAAATTAAAAAAAGCATGATATGTGCTTACAGCTCTGATAAGGATGCGTGTCAAGGAGATTCGGGTGGCCCGTTGGTAGCTAATGGTAAGCTTGTTGGAATCGTTTCCTTTGGCATAGGATGTGCACTTGATGGCGTCCCAGGCATTTATACAAATGTCGCATATTATAACAAATGGTTAAAGAACCAACTTTAAAAATGTTATCAAATTTTAAAGAAAACATTAATCGATTAGGTTGCATTCTTGAACCGAA
The DNA here is from genome assembly GCA_035044585.1 of Scaptomyza polygonia. Classification (NCBI taxonomy): domain Eukaryota; kingdom Metazoa; phylum Arthropoda; class Insecta; order Diptera; family Drosophilidae; genus Scaptomyza; species Scaptomyza polygonia. The sequence goes on from JAWNNU010000311.1 coordinate 3,157,823, forward strand.
TTGAATTATAAATAAAATACAATCACATTTAAAGATTTTAAGCGTGAAACTTCATTATGACCATACCTTTACCGTAACAAAACATATTTAATAGCAATACCATCCAAACCACATCTCGCGGATGGAACATCGATTGATATTGATCATATACGACATCATGTATCGTTGCAGAAGGATAATAAACACTTTTGCTCTGGCGCCATCATCAAAAGGTTTGTCGTTATAACTGCCGCTCAGTGTGTGTGCAAAGGAACTTCTTCTCATATCTCCAATACAAAAGGCTTAAGTGTGAGATTGGGATCAAACCATTGGAACAAAGGTGGGATCAATCTGGGCGTGTTTGAGACAAGGTGTCACAAAAGTTATAATCCCGAAACCCGCCTCAATGACATTGCACTATTGCGAATAGCCGAAAGTCCTGAGATTGACAAATATAGTGTCAAAATCTCATTGGCCAAGAACACTCCTAAACAAGGGTCAGAAGCTTTGGTATCGGGCTGGGGTGTACTAAAAGGTGACTCACCTGACTTACTGCAAGGTGTATGGGCAAAGATTGTCGAATGTCACAGAAATGCGAAAGACGGCAGGGTAATCACAAATGGAATGGTTTGTGCCGCCAGCAAGAATAAGGATTATTATCAAGGCGATTCCGGTGGACCTCTTATTTCTAATGGTCGACTTGTTTTGCGATTAGTTCACAAACTTAACCAAACCCCATTGAGAGATAACGAGCCTAAGCTTGGAAAAATCGTTTTGGTTTCCGTCTGGGGTGCACTTGAAAATGGCTCAAAATCGGCGACTCAAACATTACAGGGTGTATGGGTTGATATTATAGATCGATACGAGTGCCAAAAGTCAAGGTTTGGGGACCACAACATGGAAATCACAAGAGAAATGATATGTGCGGCTACCTTGAATAAGGACGCTTGTCGAGGTGATTCGGGTGGACCATTACTTTCTGGTGGTCAGCTCGTTGGTGTTATCTCTTGGGGCATTAGATGCGCCTCTATTAAATTTCCTGGAATTTATGTTAATGTAGCACGTTATCGAGATTGGCTTGATTACCAAATTAAAAAGATGCATCTTACTTATAACTTAAAAGATATAGCTCAAAAAGTTTATAAACAATTTATATAATACTCTCCCATAAGCAGAACGGACAAGTGAAGAGATATTGTTATGGATTTAATAAACCTTAGCGTGTCTGATATGCATGACATTTGACAGCAATAATAAATATTTAAATTCCTTTAAATCTGAAGAGTACTTAAGTTGTACCCGGGCTAGAAAGTACAATATTCAGACTCATCTGCTACTTCACATTCGATCAAAAAGGAAATTAAGCAAGCACCGTACCAGATATCGTTGCAGTATTAATATATAACTTTATATTGCAACGATATCTGATGCGGTGTTTGTATTATAACTGCTGCTAAATGTGCTAAGGATAGGAAGCGCTGTGTGTTAGCTTGATAAGAGTTCCTACAGGTATTACAATATTTATCAATTAATTTATATTATTTTACCGAAGATGTATCTTAGTTTGAAATTATATTTAGAGTAAAAATATCTACAACAAGTCGATATTGAATTATCATTAAATGCGCACGTTGAAATGATTCGGGTGGTCCGTTGGTTTCTGGTGGCTGGGGTTTTTTTCTTGGAATAAAGATCTCCAAGACTTTATGCCGATGTTTCCTGCGGCTAGGAGTTTCACTATATAATAAGCCCTTCACTTTCCTTAACATCGCTTGTTCCACACCTGCTAAAGATATGCGTTTATGCGAATTTAATCAATTTTCAGCTACAGTTCATTTAAATTAACCGGAACTAAGTTTATTTCACATTAATAATTTAATTAAAATGTCTTTTTAAAGCTAGTTAGCTGTTAAAGTTAGTTAGATCGGCAAGAACTACAAATAGAAGATGTTGATTAAGTGTATTTTTCTCCTGTTTTGGCTGACCTGTACGGTTTACCCTATTGGGGCATGTTCAAAAACAAAGCCGAAAATTCAACGCATCGTGGGTGGTGAACCAGTTGACATAAAGAAAGTTCCATATCAGATTTCTTTGCAATACGAACTCATTCACGTTTGTGGTGGCACCATTTATAGTCGAATAATCATTATAACGGCTGCCCATTGCGTATTCGACAGGAATACAAAGATGTTAAGTGTGAGAGCTGGATCAAGCTACTGGAAAAGTGGTGGTCAAAGCGTTCAAGTGTCTGACAAGTTAATTCATAAAGGTTATAAAAAGTATCATCAATATAACGACATCGCCGTTTTGAAATTGGCGAAAGCGCTCAAGCTTGGAAAGTTTGTTGCAACCCTTGCCTTGGCAACTGACGCACCCGACTCTGGAGATAAAGCCTATGTGTCTGGTTGGGGCACACTAGCGGATAACGACGAGAATGCTTCCGATATCTTGCGGGGTGTGTGGGTAAAAATATTTAACCGCAAAACATGCCAAAAGATATACGGTAAAGATGAGGTTACAAAAGGCATGATCTGTGCTTACGCTGATAATAAAGACGCTTGCGAAATGGATTCGGGTGGACCGTTATATTCTGATGAAGAGCTTGTAGGCGTTATTTCTTGGGGAAATGGATGTGCTAAAAAAGAATATCCAGGAGTATACGCTAATATTGCCTACTATAAAAGTTGGATTAAGAAGACAATAAAGAGTATGCGCGCAAATAACGACGATTCTGATTCTGACTATGATGATTCGGATGAAGACTACTCATGGTATTAATAAAAATGTATGTTACATAATAACAACTTTTAGTAAGTTTTATCGAAATAGACTCAGAAATTATATGCAAAAATGCGATACGCTAACTTTTAAACCACCGAAACTTAAGATATTTCACATCAATTATTTAATTAAAACGTCCTGGCTTATGAGTTATACTATTCAGATCGAAAAGAAAACAACATTTAGAAGATGTTCATTCAGTGAATTTTTCTTTTGTTACTATTTAAAGGCTCACCTCTCACTGTTTTGTGCCAAGTTACATATGTAAATGCGCTGATACACGGACCAACCATTTCCACAATTACATTGGCAACGTAGGAACCTCACAATATCGTTGGGGTACTTTGCGATATATCTATGATGTGGGGCTAAGAATAGTTGGTCGCAAAAGTTGCCAAAAGATCCATGGTGTAGCCTATTCTTTTAATATATTTGAATGACTTATTTCAAGTACTTGAGTCGAGCTGCACGCGTTACTTTCACAAATTAAAGGGAAGATGGTTAGTCAGATCTACACACTGCCACATTCACCGGTAGTGTATCCATATGTGGTACTACCACCTACAACTCGGCCATCCTGACTTGAGATAGTCCTCTATCTTTTACAATTTTCTTCTAATAAGCCTATCAAGTACATCATGTTTACATTACAGATTTTTGTGTTTCGACTTCCATGCTCTTGACAAATTATAAGTACATATTATTCATTTTTTAAGCCAATGCCTAATACTTTGTGCACTCCAAACTCCATGGTATGGATTTCGGGCTAATTAAAAACCCTCAATGTATTTAACTAAATATCTATAATTTTTCAATACTTTATCTATAACATATGGACCCAAAGCAATAACTTTTTCCTATAGCATCTATCATCTTATCTCTACCAACGTGTCCTAAATCACCATGGTACAGCACGATCCTTTACTTTTGCCTCTTACCAACTGTGCACTGTAATCATCCTTTTTCTAACACAAGTTCTCAGTATGTTCGCGCAAAGCATTTAATATTTTCCGGTTCTCAGATTTTTATTTTGACCTAAAAATTATTTATGTTTATATTCATGTCGTCTTTATGCCAATTCTGAATACTCTAGCTGGTTCTTTTAATATATTTTAACGTCTTATTTCTACTTGCCTCGATCTGCTCACGTTACTTTTACAAATAAAAGTGAAGCTGGGTGCCCTTCGACGTTATCGCGTCCTTTCCATATATTCGATAGTCTGATCTGCACACCGCCACATTCATCGCTAGTGTATCGATCTGTGGTACTACCACCTACCACTGTCAGCCTACTACAATAGTGAAGAGCTAATCCCAGATGCCATGCTCTGTGCTGATGGTCATCCTGTGAGCGAATGCTACGCTGGTAGAATTTAATTGTAAATTGAATACAGTCAGTTTTAAAGATTTTAAGCGTGACACTTTGTTAAGCCCATAACATTACCGAAACAAAACATATTTAATAGCAATACCATCCAAGCTCACAAAGTAACAATAAATTGAGTGAAGAACTTGAACCGCAAGATGTCAATCAACAAGTTGTTCCTTCTTCTGCTTCTGCTCAACTCAACCTCCTTCGTTCTTTGTAGACGTCGAAAATGCGCCAAACCAAATCTTGCGAATGGAACATCGATTGATATTGATCATATACGACATCATGTATCGTTGCAGAAGGATAACAAACACTTTTGCTCTGGCGCCATCATCAAAAGGTTTGTCGTTATAACTGCCGCTCAGTGTGTGTGCAAAGGAACTTCTTCTCATATCTCCAATACAAAAGGCTTAAGTGTGAGATTGGGATCAAACCGTTGGAACAAAGGTGGGATCAATCTGGGCGTGTTTGAGACAAGGTGTCACAAAAGTTATAATCCCAAAAACCGCCTCAATGACATAGCACTATTGCGAATAGCCGATAGTCCTGAGATTGACAAATATAGTGTCAAAATCTCATTGGCCAAGCACACTCCTAAACAAGGTTCAGAAGCTTTGTTTTCCGGCTGGGGTGTACTAAAAGCTGACTCACCTGACGTACTGCAAGGTGTATGGGCAAAGATTGTCGATTGTCACAGAAATGCGAAAGACGGCAAGGTAATCACAAATGGAATGGTTTGTGCCGCCAGCAAGAATAAGGATTATTATCAAGGCGATACCGGTGGACCTCTTATTTCTAATGGTCGACTTGTTGGTATTTTATCTTGTGGTAAAGGTGTTTATGTCAATGTTGCACACTATCATAATTGGATCAATTACCAATACAACTCTTTTCATAGAAAAAGCGTACAATCCCGCATTGTGGGTGAAACGGCAATTAATATTGAGACTATACCCTACCAAGTGTCGTTGCAGAGAAAAGGTAAACACTTTTGCGGTGGCTCTATAATTCTACCAAGTGTAATCTTAACCGCCGCCCATTGTGTGATCGGGAAAACTGCCAGCAGCATAAGCGTGAGAGCGGGATCAAACTATTGGAAATCTGGTGGACAATTTGTGAGTGTAGCTGAGATAAGGTCTCACGAAAGATATGTTATAAATTTTTACGAGAATGACTTAGCTGTTTTGCGATTAGTTAGCAAACTTAAGCTAAGCGGATCCGTTAACCAAATCCCATTGAGAAATAACGAGCCGAAGCTTGGAACAATCGTTTTGGTTTCCGGCTGGGGTGCACTTGAAAGTGGAGCCAGCCCGGCGACTGAAACATTACAAGGTGCATGGGTTGAAATGATAAATGGACACGAGTGCCAAGAGTCAAGGTTTGACGACTTCGACCAGGTAACAACAAGAGGAATGATTTGTACGGCTACCTTGAATACGGACGCTTGTCGAGGTGATTTGGGTGGACCATTAGCTTATTTTGGTCAACTCGTTGGTGTTATCTCTTGGGGTGTTGGATGCGCCTCTGAGGGACTTCCAGTAATTTACGTTAATGTAGCACGTTATCGTTATTGGATTAATCACCAAATTAAAAAGATGGGCCTCAAATTATAATTTATTATTAAAGATATTATAGCTGAAAAAACCATCTTTCCGTATTTCAAAAAAAAAAGGTATTAACAATTAATATAATAATCTCCCATAAGCAGAACGGACAAGCAAAGAGAAATTGTTAACGTTTTAATAAACCTAAGCGTGTCTGATTTGCACGACATTTGACTAAAGTAATTAATATATCGGTTTTCTGCTACGGTTCATTTAAATTAACCGAAACTAAATTTTTTTCACATCCATAATTTAATTAAAACGTCTATATTAAGTGTGCCTGCCTCAAAAGTTGATAGTTAGATCGGCAAGAACTACAAATAGAAGATGTTGATTAAGTGTATTTTTATCCTGTTTTGGCTGACCTGTACGGCTTACCCTATTGAGGCATGTTCAAGAACAAAGTCAAAAACTCAACGCATCGTGGGTGGTGCACCAGTTGACATAAGGAACGTTCCATATCAGGTATCTTTGCAATACGGATTCTCTCACGTATGTGGTGGCACCATTTACAGCCCCATATTCATTATAACTGCTGCACATTGCGTATACGACAGGGCAACATCGATGTTAAGTGTGAGAGCTGGATCAAGCTACTGGACAAGTGGTGGTCAAAGCGTTCGAGTGTATGGCAAGAGAATTCATTATGGATATGACCGTTACAATCTCTATAATGACATCGCCATTTTGAAGTTGGTTTATCCGCTTAGGTTTGGAATTTATATTGCAAAACTTGGCTTGGCATCTTACGAACCCAAGTCGAGACATTACGCCTATGCGTCAGGTTGGGGCAGAACACATCATTTCGCAAGTTATGGCTCCCATATCTTACGGGGTGTATGGCTACAAATAGTTGACCGCAATCAATGCCAAAATATTTATGGTACACATAAGATCACAAATGGCATGATCTGTGCTTACGCTAATAATAAGGATTCTTGTTTCGGTGATTCGGGTGGACCGTTATATTCTAGTGGTCAACTTGTAGGCGTTGTTTCTTGGGGACGGGGATGTGCTTTTGAAGGATATCCAGGAGTTTACGCTAATGTTGCCTACTATAAAAGTTGGATTCAGAGTTCAATGAGAAGTTTGGACGTAAAAGTCGAGTCTGATGAATCTGATGAATCCGATGAATCTGACTCTGATTATTCTTATTAAGATTATTATTAATAATAAAAATATATGTTACATAATACCATTTTTTATTTTGTAAGCTTTTCCGTTACGCTTACTTTCAACCCACCAAAACTAAAGATATTTCACATCAATTATTAAATTAAAACGTCTATTAAAACTGGGCTTGGCTTATCAGTTATACTACTCAGATCGACAAGAACACAACATTCAGAAGATGTTCATTAAGTACATTTTTCTCTTGTTACTAATTAAAGGCTACACCGCTAACCGTTTAAGATCAAAACATGTAAAAGCGGAATACAAAATAGACCATGATGATTATGCGAAGACTTTAACGTTTGTTGTAACGTTGCATTATGAAAGATATTTCTATTGCACTGGTGCTATAATCCATCCGTTTATCATTTTAACTGCTGCGCATTGTGTATATGAAAAGGAAGCTAGAAAGGTGAAAGTGAGAGCTGGATCAATGATCTTTGATACTGGTGGCATATTTGTTCAAGTGTCTAAGTACAAAATAAATAAGCAATTTAAACAAGATAATTTCGTGAATTACTATCACGATGACATCGCACTCTTGCTACTAGCTGAGACGCTGCCACTCGGACCAACCATTTCAACAATTCCATTGGCAACGTACGAACCTCACAATAACGCACGAGCCTTTCTCCCCGGCTGGAAATATCGATATGGTCATTTGATACATATGGATGGTGTATGGCTAAGAATAGTTGGTCGCAAACCTTGCCAAAAGATCCATGATGAAGATCTAGTCACGGATGCCATGCTCTGTGCTGAAGGTCATTCTGAGAGCGAATGCTACGCTGATAGAGGTGGACCGCTAGTTGCAAGTGGTCGAGTTGTTGGAATTGTAGCGTGGTCAAATTGGGCTCAATGTGCCGAGCCGGGAAATCCGGGAACGTACACCAATGTTGCTTACTATATTGATTGGATTGAGGAAAAATTAAAAAAGTATGTTGATATCGACGAACTTATTCAGCCAGGTAAGACTTATGAGATCGTTGGAGACTACTATGATTGGGAAGAATCTTGATTCGCTCAGTGGTATAACTTAAAAAAAATAACAATTTTGTCCCAGAAAACAACAAATATTTTGTTAAAATACAATAAAAAGTTTTGCTTTTAATTATACCTATCAATACCTGTATGTACTTATACTATAAATGGATAAAGCTTTTGAGTTTGTATGATTGTAGCGGGTAATCTCTGAATCTACCAAACCGATTTTGAAAATAATTTTACCTATCGAGAGCCACGATATTTGTGAGTGCCATAGGCTATAAATTTACCAGTAAAATGTTTCGTTTTAGTTTGATTTGCAAAAATTAATAGACGATCTTCATTTTGAGACAATCAATTTTCATAGTAGACCTGAAACTTAAAACACTCAAAATATTCCATTTGTCTCCACACTAAAAGCTAAGTACGACAGTACCACGTTCGCCTAGGCAGATATCATTTTCCATGCAATTGAACAATGTTTGGGAACGTTCAGGTATTCATCCAGACATCTGAGGACATGCAATGCTGGTAGTACTTATGAATGGTAGTACTAAAAAAACTGTAGATCATATCTTAGTTATCAAGGGATAACACTAAACATTTGTTCTCATTAGTAATTAAGTTTCAGAACGTTACTTTCAGTGTTACAGAAACATCGATAGTGATCACAATCGATTAAAGCCGTCGTTCAAGCCTTAAAACATCGATTACATAAAATTCGTCTTCTATAAGCATTATTAATTAAATATTAATTAATTAAGTTGATTTCACAAAACACTATTCAATTAAATAATTTAATTAAATTAATCTTAAACTTCTTTCGAAACTAAAAAGATTTTCATAAAACCTTTCCTTAAAGCAACGAATTTTACTCTAAAATTTAGAAAGTTTATGTTTAAATATCTGAATGTCAGTCATTAAAACTTTTATTTAATGTTTAAATCCAATTACAATCGTAGCACTTTAAGACAATCAACAAATGTCAAACAAACGGACAGAAACCAACTAAAAAACTTTTGTCCTTATGCTGGCGCCACCTAGCGTCATGTGCATACATTTTCGTCGCTTAGTCAGCATTCTTCTTCACCTTTTTGACTGTTGCAACCAACTGTGTTGGGTCAAAGTATGCAACAAGTTTATGCAGCTGCACGCAACTTGACGTTTGCCAAAGTCTCATAAATTTTATCTAACAGCTCCAAAAGCCGCCCCGAACCCGAACCCGCAACCGAAAACGCTGCCACAAGCCACAAACAAGAAAGGCAACGACAAAAAAATACCACCACCAACCGTGTGTTGTGCTCTGTTGTTGGTGGTCGGTGGTGTTGGCTAGTTGGTGGACATTGGTGGCGTTTTCAAGCTCCAGCTAGCTTCTCTCCTAAGCACGTGTCAAGTGTGGGCCAAACTTTTAATTTGCACAACCGAAACCCAGTGCGAGTCCGAGTTGGGGATCCCTGGCCCTGGAGCCCCCAGAGCCTGACTGACGCTGAGTGACTGTCAGGCTTGTCAGTCCCTTTATAACCAAGGGGCTGTGCCTTGCTGTCTGACAATGTCATCAGTTGCAGCTGACGCAGCAGTAGCAGCAGCAGCAACACCATTCCATGCCACAAACGAACTGGCCAAAAGGAACGCCCAGAGGCAATATTTGTGGCAGTTGCAGTTTCCAGTTTGCCTCATATTTTTGTATACTTTTTGAATGTTTCTTTTTATGTACAGAGTATATTGGGGTATGCATCAAGTTAAATGTGTTCTATGTTTGGTTTAAAGAATTTGGGCATTTAAAAAAATTTAAGCTGTAAAAGATTAATTTTAAAAAATTATTGTTTTCATTTTGAGCATAAATCCCAAAATCCCAACATTTAAATATTTATACTGTAGCAAAATAAATATAAAAATAAATATATATACTTATATTAATAAAAGAAAATATTAACTTTTCTTAAGGTGATGCAAAAGTTCGAAAAGTACATTAAACTGCCCGATTCAAACTTGCAGCCAGACAGCGGGTGTCCATGACAAGTGTTGTGAGTGTGTGCTTGTGTGTGTGTGTGTGTGTGTGTATGTGTGCGCCTCACAAGCAGATAAAGCGACGCTCAGCGCTCTTTTAGACGCTGTCAGTTAGCCAAGGCTTGGTCAGTCAAGCAGTGCGTCAAGCACTCACTCTGTCAACCAGTCAACCAGTCAACCAGTCAGTCAGTTGGTCATTGGGTGGGTGCGTACATTTACAGAGTTGTTCCTTAATTCCACCTTGAAACACCACCCCTCCCCCCCTCTCCCACTTCTTTTATGTACGTCATTTGTAGCCGCTTGATGTTAAATCCGTTTGGATTTTTGTTCTTTTTTGATTGCCGCACGCCTCAATGACATTTCATTTATTAAGTGGCGATTGGTCTCCGTTTCTTGTTGTGTGTTTGATTGTTCTTGTTATTTTTTTTTCTGTTCTGCAACTCAGTGCGGTGTAGTTTGGGTATGGGGGCAGCAGCAATTAACTATGCAATACGCTGACATCATCACAGCTACACAGTTACAGAAAGTTCAGCTGCCCCCAAACAAGTTTCGGTTACTGTGCCTTGTCCAAAAATGCCGCATCATGTTGCTTGTGCTGAATTGACGCCTTTGATTTGTTTTGCAAGTGATGTTGTTGTTGTTGTTATATCCGCTACAAAAGGAATTTGCATTTCAAATGAATTACAACGCCACGAGCAGCATTGGGCCGAAAAAAAAACCGGATCAGGTCTATACCCTTGTGCTGAAATATAAATGTTAATCCAGGCAGCGTCAATTGCAAAACGTTCAGCGATGTTGACAGGACATCCTCTCGCCCCTGGACACACACGTACATATATTTTGTAGGCCTGCATGTATATGTGTATGTGTGTCTATATGGGCAGTATGTCAACGGCTTTTTAATTGATTTTCATGGGCTGCAGTTTTTGATTGTGCTGATTGACGCATCAAATGAAGTGACTTCAGTTGGGGTCCTCGAATCTGGTGACTGAGCTGGCGTCTGGTCTGGTCCTGTTGCCATATCAGTAACGGTGCAAACAACAGTCCACACACACACACAGAGAGAGAGAGAGAGAGAGAGAGATAGAGAGCAGACGTGAAGCCAGCAGTAATTAAATTTGTCACTCAGACAAAACGTTGCAGCAACAGCAGCATCAAGCTGGAGAAAAAGTAGTGGCAAGCTGGCAAAGTGCACAACGTATCGCTTGCAGGATTCGCTTTCATGCCTTCGCTCTGTATGTGCGTGTGTGTGTGTAAGAATGTGCTTATGGCAAACAATTGTTGTCTACTGAAGAGTAAGCAGTAAACAGTAAGCAATATCCCGCATTTATTGCCTACTTTTAGGGGATATTAAAAAATTATATTTTATTTAAAATTTTTTTTTTTTTTTTTTTTTTTGGGGTTCAGTTTGATTTATTTAAGATCTGCCCGTGTGGGCAATAATTAAATAATATGGCTTGAAACTTGGCAGTAATTAAGTTTAAGTTAAGGAATCATTGGGGGAATCAGGAGCTAGTGTGGGGGGATGATCAGACGTCAACCAGGTGTGGGAGGTCAAGCGGGTGGGTCCTCTGGAGTCTTCTGGTGGTAAGACTATTGTCAAGGAGTGAATGAGCTAGATTGCTGGGGTGATTGTGTAGTCTGGCAATGTAGCTGACACTTAACTTTGAGATGACCTCCTTGACCATTGGCATGCGTAGTTGGCCGTGAATAGTGGCGTTGTCATGGTACACGTGGGCACCTGATATAACTCGGAGTGCTTTGTTCTGAAACCGCTGGATCAACATCCGATTGCTCATGCTCGCGGTCCCCCACAGCTGGATGCCATAAGACCAGATGGGCCTGAGAATGGCCTTGTAAACTTGTAACTTAACACTAAGTTTCATTTTTGACTGCCTACCGATAAGCCATTTAAAATTTAAATTTTAAATCATTGTCAAGCAAAATTTTTATAAATAGATTGATTAATTAAAATATGATCAAAAAGGGTTTAAGCAGAAAATAAACTAAATTTTATTTTTTCCATTCCTTTTTTCTTTGCATCTTAATTGTGTAACAAAAGTTCCTTACCTGATCTGACATATTGGCTAGGGTATATTGTAGTAAGTAAGGCAGGCAGTCAGATGGCTTTTCGGCTGCTGGCAAACAGATTGTTGTTGTCGCTTGTTAAGCCGACTAATTGTTGTTGTTGCTGTTGTTGTTATTGCATTTTAATTATTGCATTCGAGAGTTTTTCGTCCTTCGTGGGCTCGGTTTGTTATATCAACTGTAAATTAATATGGATACAACCAAACACCGAAAAACACAAACACAGACACACACACACACACGCGCACGTGAGTCACTAATGAGCCGCTTTTTAACTTTGACGTCCATTCCACTCAAATTTATTTTTTCAACCTCAACAAGAGACTTAAGGCACACAAATAGAAAGAAAGAAAGATAATAAACGTGAAGGAATACGTATTAAATGACCAAAAATTTGAAACCAGAGATGAAAATCATTAGAAAAACACATTAAGCGTACAAAATTAATGAGCATGTTCGTCAACAAGGATGAGCCGCAAATATTTCCCCAACATACACATTCATGCACCTTGAAAATGCTTCTCCGCTTAGAGATTTCCTGCGAACTGCACAGAAGCACCGAGTTTCAGTCGCGTCGCTTACCTTGGTAAATAGAAAACGACGAATAGCGCTTAAAAATAGAGAAGGAAATTTCTAATAAAACAGGCAACTAAGCAGCAGCAGCAGCGGCAGCGGCAGCAACAAGCGTGGCAGGATGACAACTTCAATGGGGATTCCGGTATTGTGTTACAGGCACCATAATAGGCTCTGTGTATGAATGAATCGAAGCGTAGAAGGCAGTGGCGTCTCGATAAAAGTTAACAAGTGTTGGGAACTGAATATGCTAGAATATTTTTAAAAAATGTAAGAAGATAAATGAAGGAAAAAGTAAGAAAGTTGAATGAGCATAGAAATTATACTAAATATTTGAATAGCATCGTTTGGGATTTAGTAAGAAATAAGTTCTACAATTACTTCAACTATATATTTGATGATCACTAAAAAGTATGCCTAAATAAATCTTAATTCGGCGTGGTGTAAAGTAAATCTATACTCAAAAAAAAACATTTACTCACAACAATTCACAAACCAAATTTAATGACTCCAGCTAAAGCAGACATTTCCAGACTTTGACAACTATTTATTGTAATGCGACTTGCATATTGGTCAACGAAGAAGCGGCTTATAGCCTTAATTTAGAGGTCATTGCATTAGTTATAGGAAACTTTGTCTGCCACTTGGACAACAATCTCGACCAACTACGCCACTGCACCCACAGATTGGGCTTGTTTCGTTTGGCTAAGCCAATGTCTACAATGTCGTTTACTTTGCCTAACAATATTTAGTTAGCCAACAAAAAAGCCAGGCACCCACACACACACACACACACACAGATGCTTGGGAAAACTTCTCTGGAGAGACGTCTATAGATTTTTCTTCATTTTTGCTTTTGGCTTGGTTTTTTTTTTTAGTTTAACAACTCATTTGGCACTCATGAGTAGGTCAGGCCGTTAAGGCCATAGCCTTTTTCGAGGGGGATAGATGACATATCCTTTTAAAATTTTTGTTTGTCCTGCAGCTGGCCGCTATTTCCAAATGCCTGTCACGTTTTGTCGAGCGTTGAAAAGTCAAAAAGGGGGGAAATTTCTGTGCTTTTGTGCGTGCCTGGATGCCGGATGTGACTAGGATGTGCGTCTTTGTCGTAATTACCTTCAAGTTGGCCCTAGCTGCCACACACACACACACACACAAACGCATTTGATGCCGCGCTTGCTGGTCCGCAAATCCCAGACGATTCCCCTTTCCACCTTTGCCACCTTATGCTGTGACTGTGATTGCTGACAGGCTGCTACCAGCTACAGGTGTGTGTGTGTGTGTGTGTGTGTGTGTGTGTGTGCGTTTGTTTGTATTTATTTCTCTCTTTTGCAGCTTCTAATTGCCGCTAAGTGGCATTGAAATCTTTTTGGCTTTTGTTACTTTATGAATACCCTTTATTTGCGAAGGCAAGGTCACACTTAAAACTAGTTAAGGTCTAAAAGGCATACAGGGAGATATTTAGGTAAACACTTCAATAATGCCCAACTATATTAATTTACTAAAGTTATACTTTACAACACATTTTTGATGCCCTAACAATAATACAATCTTGTCAATTATAACTCAAATTCTTTTCCATTTCCTTTGAGCATCATTTTTTTAAAACAATTTTAAGCTAATGAGTTTTTAAGTTTGAAACAGATCAAATGGTCAACCATAAGTTTTTCATACAACCTTCAGAATTTCTCGAAAAACATGAGAAGAAATTTCAGCCTCGTAGCTCTAATGATTTATGCTGAGCTTTGATAAGCAATCAGGATAAATTTCTTTATTTTAGAACTGATGTTATCGTACCCACAAAAGTCATAAAGATGACACTAATATCATACTGCATTCGAAGTTCCATATAAAGAACCTGAAAAGGACAAGAAAAAATCCGTATTATAGAATGAGTTTTTGTTTGAACCAAATTTGCTGTGCTCTAGGTATAAGTTTGATAAATATAAAACTTTATTAGACGGAACTTCTTCATAAGGATGATCAACTGTACTAAAATTCTTTAGTTTTTTGTTTATAGCCAATAACCATTGACCTACTCCAAGTGTATTTAGGCATCGGCATGTTTAAAGTTAACTCTCCTTTCATGTTGATACATGCATTTTGTCATAAATAATAAAGCGGGGCGCCTGGCACATGGTGTGGCATGGTATGGTGTCGCTGGTACTGTTTAAAGGGCTAACTGAGCGAAGCGGGCAACGAGAGCCACGAGAGCCACCGCATGGTCAAAGTGCTTTTGGTCAGCTAACCACTTAAGCACAATGCTTTTGCATTGTCCCCGGGTTTATTTTTGGCGGCCGGTACGGCAACGCGTGCACGTTTTCCACCTGCCTGACAGCCAAAAAAAAACTTGGATGGAGAGAGAGGGAGAGAGAAGAACTGTTGTATAGTACACAGCATCAGCATGGCCGTATGAACTACATGTGAGACTAGCTGAAATGCAGCTAACGAACCGCAATTGCGGTCACATTTCATGAGAGCGCACACGTCGCCCTCGGGGCTAACACACACACACAAACAGAGAGAGAGAGAGAGAGGAGACGGACTGATTCAATTTGCAGGCTGGCGACAGGCTTTTAGTGCAGCTCAGCATACAGAGCCAGCAGGCGACCAGTAAGGACCCTAACCTTTATAAGCCCCACCATGTCCTGCATCTCGCATTGTCCAAATGTTACAAAACTCACCGACTCGTCTGCTTCCAACCAGTGGATATCATCAAAATTAGCTCGTTTGGCAGGCTTAAGGGTAAGGGAATGAATCGCACCCACATTCATACGGGCACACATTGCATACAAAGCTGCTATACTGGAAAAGAAAAAAGCAACGGCAACTAGCAACAGGTTTATGACAGTCCAATTAACTAGACACGATATTTACATACTATTTACTTTCGAAATACAACGACAACGAACAACATTTTGTTGCACTTTAAATTAGTTTTTTTCAAATGACTCTGATTTATTCATTTTTTAACTCACATCAATCATTACGTAATAATTTGTCATTCTGTTTTGCACACATTTTTTTTTTAAGTTAATTATTCAATTAAAAAATGCTTACACCTTTTTTGTGATAAATGTAAAATTGCACTTAAAAAGAAAAGATAGATTTAACAGCATTCAATTTGCGAAACACGAAAAAATTACAGAATTTTAAATTGAATAATGCAATTTAAACCTTTTTATTTTTTAAGCCAAATCGATAATATAAAACTTTTACTAAACAAAGCTAAATAATTTATCTTTCCCAACATTTATTAATCTTTATAAAATTCATTAGGGCAATTCTAACTACACTCAATTATATTTATAGCTTCTGTTTTGTTGGATAAATTCTTTTGGAAAACTTTAACTTAAACATTGAGTTCTTTGTTTAATATTTTTTTCGTTTATCAAATTACTTATTTTTAGTAAACACACAAACCGAGCGAACCCATTCTGCTCGTCCCAACTGTGTAAACAGTATGTGTGTCTGGCTGCTTGCTTTCGCGTTAGACAAAATGTAATAAGCAATTTGGCCAAGTTAGCAAGAGAATGAAAAAAGTATAACGAAAACAAGCAGCAAACTAGTTGGCCATAATAAAGATACATAAATGCCAATAATAATTATGCAAATTTCAAATACATAGTATGTGCTGCAATAGAAAGCGTATATAGCCAAGACACGAACCATCATCAACTGACACTGGCAGTCGGACAGGCAATTTGCAGGCTGTGTCTGGGCTACGTGCGAAATAGAAGTCACAACCAACACCTTGCACCTACACCTACAACAACCCAAACACTTAACTTCACCCACTCAAATGAAACCACTCAAGCAGTGCCACCCACACAAACGTAAGCGCATTTTAATGATCTCATTTATGCTAATCTGCAAACGGTTAAATCTGTGCACGCCACAGCCACAAGGTGGCCCCACAGACAACAACACTTGCAACAGCAACAACACCAACAACAAAAGCGACAACAACAATGTGCCACCGGCTGCTAATGCTAATGAAGTCTAATTGAATTTTGGACACTTGACACGTCGCACTATCTGATCTTTTTTGCTGGGAGGAAACACAATGTGCAACATGAGCATGCCGCAAACTTTAAAATGCCTTAGGAAAACAAGTCAATGTCGTGCCACAAGGCAACAAAGTAACAAATAAATTAATAAATACAATTATTTATCAAAATTAATTAAGTTTAAGTGTTTCTGTTTTGCTGTTTGGATAAAAATGTATTGCGAATTCAGTTAAAAAATTAAGATTTGATTTTGAAAACCATTTAAGTTGTGACAAAGCTTAAAGTTATGAATTAATAAAATCATCTTTCAATGTTTTTAAGCGAAGATTGAAAAGTTTTAATTTCAAAACAGTTACAAAAGTTCGATTTATCTGAAATTTGATGAAATGGTTTCGCTTTTAAATTTGCCTGAGCCGGGTTCGTTGACGACGGGTGTCGAGTCAACATTTGCGTTTTGCGGTTGTGGTTAGAATCTCCAGCCTCGCCTCGCCTCCTCTCCCCCGTCAGAGAGATATAAAACATATGTACAATAAAGAGGGAGTGAGGCAGTATTGGTTTGAGGGGAAGACATCAAATTTCCTATGCATTTAACCGCATTGGAAATTTTTGTCGTAATATTTGGTTTTGATTTTTAAACAAAAGCAGTAGCAGTAAAGCTGGCTTCGGGCCATGGTTCGAGATATGCGTCAAGTGATGGCCAACGGACAGTTTTTAGTCTGTCAAGTTTAGCAGGACTATGTGTGCGGTATTGGGTTTGGTTGGTAGTCGGTAGGCGGGTGGTTAAGGGGGGTAACTTTGCTTTTATTAGTCTGCCAACGAACCAACAACAAATCAGCATTATTTGACAGCGCAGCTAATTTACATGAGTGACCAGATTCAGAGTACAGGCAATGACAGCCATTGACCACCACATCCTCCCACTGCATACCTCTCCATCCCGCTCCCGCTTCCCTCACCCATCCTCGTTGCGTCACATAAAATGTCAACGTCAACTGGTGCTGCGGCCCATCATGCAAATCGACATCGAGCAAAAACAAAAACAATTCGAGTTGAGAGCGTTGCCAACATGAACAAAAAACAATGGAAAAAACAAAAACTGTTGAAAACAACTTGTGAGACATGCCTTTAATTTAGTTTAATTACCTTTCCAACGTTAATTTTGATACTTTATTGGCTGGCGTGTATGTTACGAGCATCGCCGTCTCAACCGCAGCCGGAACAACTGTAAAGCGACAACAGCAACAACAAAAACCTATTCCAGCTAAATGGCTAAACGAGAAAACTGCCAATTTGGGTGTCACATTTGCGTATTGCGTTTTTTCCATGATTTTTGCCAGTCTAGCTTGTTATTGTTATTCGCATTTCATTTAAGATAGCGGCAGAGGAAGACTCAGCTTTCGAGATTTACAGTTGTGCGGCCATAAAGAGCTTTTAAGACGCTGTAAAAATATAGTTATTTTTATGATGTTAAACGCAAAGATCAAATCTCGTAAAATTTAAACTACAAATGTACATACATACATACATACATATATTCTAAACCTAGCTGTTTTTCTTAATAATATGTTATTTTTTACCGATGCGCCTTGCCAATTAATATAGCGTTTCGGTTTAAGTGCAGCGCATCATTTGAATTTGTATGAAAATGTCATGCTGATCCTCTGGGTTATCAGAGAGCAATGCGCTGCCAAAGTTGCTGAGGCTGCGCCGAGAACGCTTGCAGTCGGTACTTTCGTTGGGGACAGTACAATACAATACGCGTCCAACAGCCACCACATAGATAACATAAACAAATTCCGTGTTGATTCTCACAAATAAATAATAATAAACGGCATCAAACGGATCGCGAGCACGTAACAAAGAAAAAAGCATAAAACGCACAACTCACATACGTACATACATAGGTTTGTTTGTTTGTTTGTATGTATATATAACTGTGATTCTGGTTGTGTACATAATTTGGATAGATAGCGGGCACGATAACACAAGCTGATTCCTATCTAAACTGTAACAGGTGCACAGCAGTGCTGAGAAAGCGACGCGTCACTTTGTGTCGAGATAAATTTCATTGATAAGGCGCCCTAGGGAGTGCGACAGAGAGAGAGTGAGTTAGTGTGCGAGAACACACGGTGAGCGCAGTCGGCAAGCAAAGCTCGAAGAGAGCTTCAATGTATGCCAGGAAAGCTTCGGCTTCAACAACGTCGGCTCGTGCGCGTTCGGCTTGTGTGTGTGTGCGCGTTTTTCAATTTATTTAATTTACCGTTATAGCTGCAATTGATGAAAGCGACGGCGTCGACAACGACAACAACATCTCAGGCAGAAGTGACTAAAATAGCAGCAACTGCCGCTCAGCTCAGTGAGTCGCCATCGCTGCTACGAAGCAGCCGCGCCACATCCGCCGCTTCATCCTGGCTGCACGAGCTTGCCGTAAGTTTACACATATCGTTCTCTCGCTTGTCGCTGCTCTCGCCGATCGCATTTGAACGTTCAGTTGTCGCTGTGCCGCCAACGCCGGCGATTGTTGTCATCTTTAACTCGCTTCCACTTCCAGTCGTTGTCACTGCCATCAACAGCAGCAACAATAACAACGTTAAATTATGTGTTGTTCTTTTTGCTTGTAAACCCCTTTGTTTCTCTACACATAATCCATACATACATACATAAGTAAAACGTCTTGTCATGTATCGTAATAATGCGGATAGTTCTTTTTGTTTTATCAATCGTTTAAACGGCGGTCCCCACGATGAAATGCAACAGCCGGGCGAACATGAGCCGACATCGGCGCTACTCAACTACTGCAAACGCAAGGTGTGTATCAAGGATATGGTAAAAATAAATAAAAAACTATTGCTGTTCTTTGTGTGAGAAAACTTGCATTTGTGCATACAGTGCGACACGAATAAAGTGAACAAAAGTAAACGGAAGATAAACATTGTTGTGTGAAAGCTTCCGATCAAAAACACAGAGTAAACCAGAGAGTAAAATACATAATTGTGTTATCAACCCACAGTGCATTAATACTTACAATCAACAAAAAATTATATAAACATACATGCAATGTACTTTTCTTTCAATCTGCGTCTTTCATATGCGCAGTCGAACTTCCGTATAACGAATCTCAAGCGGACAAGAAAATACTACGTTATAGACAAAATCATAACACAGAATGGGTTTATGACTGAACCCAATTCGTTGTACGGAAGTTCGATATAAAGAAGTTTGACTGTATAAAAACAAAAATCTTTACTTTAACAGTTCCTGCGTCCATATGTGGCCATATTGACGCTGGTTGGGCTCAATCCCATCTCAACGGATATGAGCAATACTCGAGCCTGCTGCAGCTATGTTCAGGCTCTGTTAGTGCTCTGTGTCCTGCTCGTAGGATATGTGCTGCGCTATCTATGCGGATATCGGTAAGTAGAAAACTTTAACTACCGATTATGTAAATGATCTATATAATCCAAATCGTTTTAGTGGAGATCGTGGATTTAATAGCTTGCGGGACATACGACCCGGTGGCTATAGCAATGGCAGTGATGTATGTGCCGCTGCTGGAGGAGCAAGTGGTTCCAATACCATAGGTGAACTGCTCTTCGGCTATGTGGTGCCCAGTGTACTTAATCTGCTGAGCTTCGCCTCGGCAGTGCTTGTGTGCAAAGTGATTGAGCATGAGCAGCTCCAGAATCTCATTGAACGTGTCTTCCTGCTCTCCGCCAAACCGAAACGATTGTGCCGCATGTTGTGGCTGTATCTGGCTGTGGCATTGACCCTACTTCTGCTACTCTTTGGATATGCCTGCTGTGTGGTCATAATGCAGCCGGCACAGATCATTAAGGTTGCCTGGCTAGCGGATACATTGCGTGATTGGGAGCTGTGCCTGAGAATTGGTTTGCTGTGCACAATTCTGCTGCAGGATCTGGTGGAGATAATAGTGCTGAGCAGCTATTACATTGAATGCTATTTGCTGCGCGTCCATCTGGAGACGCTGTCCCACAAGCTGCTGATGCATTCTATTGATTCTCTCGACTGGATGCGTGAGATTCTTGAATTCCGCAAGCTGCTGGAGCGTGTGAATCAACATGTCTCCATACCCGTTTGCTTTCTCATCGTTATGAATCTGGCTTATGCTTTCGCCGGACTCGTTTATCTGTTCAAGGACTTTGATTTCCATTATTGTGCCCTTAAGCTCGTGCTACTGAACATTGCAAATGTCATGCTATGGCTATTCCTGGGTCTTTTGCCATTCTTTGTCGCCGGCTCCGTGACACGTGTCTGCCAGAATGCCCAGGCGAATGGCCATCAAATTCGTGTGCGTCCCTTTGTCTATCACAATACCTCTGCCGAGGATCTCAATTCAACGCTGCTATTTGCCTCATCGCTGGACATGTCCGCCAAACTGTTCCGCATGCCCATCCAATCGAACTACTTGTGCTTTGCCATACTCGTGATAACTATTGTGGTGCTTACTCTGGGCATGTGCCTCAATTTGAGCGCCTTGGGCAAGTTCTAGTTGTGCAAAGAACAAAAATTCTCACAAAATTATGTACTTAGTTTTAATAAAGTTAATATTTAGCTTATAACTTTTTGCTTATCATTTTTATTTACAATTTATGTTTGGTTTTCTTCATTGTTTACAATTTATCTACTTAATTTCAGTTCAGTTGAGTTGCATTAATAACAAGGCAGCAAATCATTTTTATTGCGCAAACAAAAATTTTTTGAAATAGAAATCAGCTTAACTGAATAATTTATTAAGAAACGCAAAAAGTGCAAAAATGCATTTTATCAAAATAAAATTCAAACTACAAATTAAGAAAAACAATAAAAATAGATAACAACAAATCGCATTTTGTGACGCTGGCTCACATCATTTTGGTCTTAATTAAAAATAAAATAAAACTTACAAAATTTAAATTTGTTTGCTGCCTTTACAATTATATACAAAAAAGAAAATATAGAATTTAATACGGAACTACGCTTAGAGTTCAAGTTAAGCGCGTTGACTAAATTATGCACTTTGGTTTGAATTTTAACATGCTTTGGCTCTACCACCACCACCTGCCCTCCCTGGTCGTCATCATCTCACCAGCCCAGCCAAGGCGGATGATTGATTTTTGCTGGCGGGGTAAATGTCAAGTTCACGGGTATATTGATTAGCGCATGGATACGCTTCAAACGCTGCAACGTACTGCGTATTACCATGCCATTTTTGCCTAGCAAAAAACCAGCTGGGATATTTGTATCACGATTTGTTTTATCGTGTATCATCTCGATATAATGCTCAAATTCTGGTGAATTTGGATTGTATTCAGTGATGATGGCGCCAATAGCACCAGCAGCCTCCGCATGCAGTGTCTTGGTAAGAAACGAGCATTGCCTGTAGTTAAGTTGAAGTTAGATTCAGTTTAATTAGTAGATTTGCACGCCACCTCTTACCCCCTGTCCATGAGCGCAATGCTGCCCTGGAGTTCGCGTGCATTGCGCAGATTCTGACAAGCTTCTGGCGGATCTGCTAGCACCAATGGCACACCTTCGTGCTTTTGAGAAAATGTGACTCCAAAATCTTTCGCCGGTCGCAATCGATAGGTGTATTCCAGATTCAGGGGCGAGATAATTTCAAAGAACACGTCACCTTGTATTATATCCTGTGTTGTCACTGGCATGTGTATTGGGGTGATGACGCTCGTGGTGGCGGTGTTGGACGTGGCAGTGCATTGGCTTAGTGCGGCAATTGCAACCATAAACGTTATTAACATTTTGGGCGCATAACTAGCGTTTGTATGTTGTTGGTTAAATAAAATAAAACTACATTTTGCCGTGATACGCGATTGGGCTGCCAACTTGTTGTTGTTGCCATACGCATATGGCAAGGCTGAACGCAAGCAAGTCTGGCAGCACACTGAGCGTTGGAACAGTGGTGAGAGCGAAGCAAACCAAAAATCCGCTTAACTCATGAATATTTATTTATAGAAATCACGACCTAGATTCATTAGCTGTAAGCCGAAAAAAGCCGAAGTTCAATGTGCGAGCAGGCAAGAGAGTAATTTTTCTAAGTTTAGTACGAACTTTGGTTATCACCACTGCACTACGATATAACGAAACTATTCCATTATTATCAATTACTAAGTGTCTACAATGATTATAGTCGCAATCCTATTCGTATAGTGCTGTGACGCTAACTCGTCAATTTGAAAAGAACTTTTGAAACATTAGGTTTGGCATCATATTGCCAATATTTGGAACCAATGTATACCGCGTGGAGTTGCAGTGATGCATTTGATTAATCAAAGCATCCCTGTGTGTGCGTTGCATTGTGACTGTTTCAGCGGCGTTTTACATCGTTTCTACTCGATACCAAGAATTTCTCTGTCGATACCCATTGTACTAGTTTCGTTCGGTAGCCATTTTAATTTTTGGCGTCGAAAAAACTACGGCGAGCGAAATTCGCAAATCCTGTAGTTTTGTGTTGTAATTGCATTTAAAGCAAGTCAGTTAGCGCTCTCTCGTGTGTGTGTCCAAAGATACAGAAAAAATAAAACCAAAACTGAATTAATTCGAGCAAAAAAAGTACAGTAAAATGTCGATGTCTGCCACGTGCTACAAGTGCAACCGGCCGGGCCACTTTGCCCGCGATTGCAGTCTCGGAGGTGGGCCAGGCGGCGGTGGACCCGGTGGCGGCGGCGGCGGTGGCATGCGCGGTGATGGTGGCGGCGGTGGTATGCGTCGCAATCGCGAAAAGTGCTACAAATGCAATCAATTTGGGCACTTTGCACGCGCTTGCCCCGAAGAAGCAGAGCGCTGCTATCGCTGCAACGGTGTTGGCCACATCTCTAAGGACTGCACTCAGGCCGATAATCCATCGTGCTACAGGTGCAACAAGCCTGGCCATTGGGTGCGTAACTGCCCCGAGGCGGTCAATGAGCGCGGCAATGAAGGCGGCGGTCGTGGTGGTGGAGGTGGTGGCGGCGGCGGTGGTGGTGGTGGCGGCGGCGGTGGCGGCCCAGCAAACGTCTCATGCTATAAGTGCAATCGCACCGGACACATCTCCAAGAATTGCCCGGAGACGTCAAAGACTTGCTATGGCTGCGGCAAGAGCGGACATCTGAGACGTGAATGCGATGAGAAAGGCGGACGGAACTAGAGCAAAGAGTGAGAGCACCCTCTCTCTCTCTCATTCTCGTTTTTGAGAAATCAACGAAAGAAAAAAAGTTTTGTCAAATAAAAAAAAAAGAAAATGAAATGAAAAAAATTAATGAAAAAATCAATTGCCAGCCAACAACAACAAGAACAGCAAATAAGCATAACTCAAACAAGAAGAAGAAGCGACCAATCAGTAAAACCAAGTCAAGATCAACACAGACACACACAAAACAACCCCAAACACACACACAACACCTACACATTCATACATATATACATATATCTAACCATCATCTAAGCAGCACATCTCTAATTCCTAAGCTCTGAGCCTGCAGTTAAACCTGAAGAATAGAAGAAAAAATTAAGAAGAGGAGCTGTTGTTAACAACAAGGAGAAAGCACGAAGAAAGAGAAGACAACGATGGCGCTGGCAGCGCTGTGCAGCTGCTGGTAGCACTTGAAGAAGAAGAAGCAGAATAAGAGACGAGACGTCGTTGTATTTAAGTAGCTGCTACCACAATAGCAACAACAACAACTATATATGATTATTATTATAATGCTACCAACGTTTTTGAATTTACTAATTACAATTATAACGAATGGAAAGAAAGAAAGAGAAAAGAAACTATATAAGAATATATAATTTACCTTAAACAAAAAACAAAACATCGAGAAAGAATAATGTATTTATAAAACTATGTATGCATATAAATACTGCAAAAGTATCCTATTAGGAGTTCCAACACGCAAAACAATATGATGTAAAAGCACGCGGCGATAGAGAGGGGAAACTCCAATAAGCTGCGGCAGCTGGCGAGCTTTTGCACTTCACCTATCATCCAACACAAGCAAGATCTCTAGCGGGTTAGCTATGTACGTATGGTAGCTAACGGCGACAGCAGCAGCGAGAAAACAAGAACAACAACTCTACCAAAAAGGCAGATAGTAAAAGACACACACATACACAAACATACATACATATAAAAAGAACTTGGAAAGCAAAAAGCTGAAATGAGAAATGGATGAGGATGAGCAGAAAAGAACAGACGAAACTCAACAATTGTAATAACTTTTTCACAAGGCGATCTACGAAGATGATGATGAAGATGATGAAAAAAAAAGAAATTCAAATATCACTGTGATTGTTTTTTAATTGTAAATTAAAATGCTGGAGCTGCTGATTTGAGACAAAAGAAATAATAATAATAACCCCACAATACATGCTGTGTTTCTTTTTTTTACTTGAAATTTCAATTCCTTTTTTTATTACATTTTGCAGATTGCGCTAACCAGTTTTAACTTCCAGATCTTGTTCTTCGAGCCGGCAAATTCAGCAGCTGCCCCCCTCTGATTTTAGCGCGAACACATGGTGAGGCAGCTGATGGCCCAGCCGGCTCTCGCAATCGTGCTTTCTCCCTCTCTGTGTTGCTCTCCTGTACTGGCTGTTACTGAGTCAGCCCGTTGGAGGTGCCACTACATAAAGCAAAAAAAAGTTCTGCCATTGTTTATAGCGTTATATGCGTGTTCGTTCTGTGCTTCGTATTTGTAGTTGTGTGCCGCTTTCTTTGCTGTGCTTCCTTGTGCAACGACGATACCTAAAAGAAGACATATGGACATACACACAAACATGCACGTGGGCATAAAGCATACATATGTACATACAGACACACATACTTGCGTGCTTCTTTAACCAAAGTACAGTCGTCGCTGTTCGCTGCTAATGGTGAAAACTTGCAAGCCACACACACACAAACAACCATGCGCAAAATTTACGTGCTTTTGCGTGTGTGAGTGAGCTGGCGGCGGTTTCGGCTTGTGGGGATCTGTTGTACAATAGCAAGGGGGGTGGGTAGGGGGGCAAGCTTCAACATGATTGCGTTGTCTTCGCTGGTTGCACTTGGCAACAAGTATTTTTTTGGTGTGATTCGCCTGGTTCGTCTGGACTGCATGCGCATCGCGCTCATCCATCGTCTACCGCACTCTCTCGCTCTGATTGAGGGTCAAGGTCAGCGAGCACTCGCATCAGCTGCTGCCGCTGCGCATGTGCGTCTAAAAACGCAAAGTTTCATGAAGTTGAAACAAAAAAAAAAAAAAATGAAACGAAACTGCTGTTGCCACTTACATATATGGCAAACTGGCTTTCCATGCACTGTACTAGCGTTAACTAGTATGAGTGAGTGCGTACATATGTTTGTAGTACAATCGAATTATGTTATAAAAGCATGTAAAGCAGCGCGACTGGAAATGACTGGAATTGGAACTAAGTGAGCGACTTTTTTGCATTCGCAGCGAATGCTTAACTAATGCATTATACAGTAATCTTATTTAAATAGCACTAGTATTGACGTATCATTTAGCATATGCGCACAGGGCATCTTAAAGGCGAGCGTTTGCGTTTGTTCAGCCATATGGCACATTTCTTATTAAACAAGTGCCAATTAGAGTGCGTGTTGATAAGTGTTGAGTAATGCAAGCAAGTTACGCTATTGGGTTGATCTGACCAAACGCACGATTTATTTTATTTTTAAACTCAAATCGTATATTAATTCACATAATTGTTGAATTTTTATTGATTTATCAATAATATAATGCATTTCACATTAAAACTATAAAAACTTGAATATTCATTTTGTATTGTTTTTGGTTAGTACAATAGTTTGGAGAACCTTGATGGTAGCATACGATAATTACACTTAACCTTAAAGCTACAACATTAATTTTATTATTATTATCAAATTATTAGCTATGAAAACTCTTTAACATAATCACAAACAAAATAGATGATAAAGAAGAGTATCTTTTTTTTATTATAGTTAATAGTATTATCTTTATGATAATGTTCAATCCCTATATATGTATGTATATTATATCAGTTTTTAATTACAATTTAAACTAAAAACATGAGGTTGATATTTGTTCTATTTTTTTATTTTATCGGCTATTATCTTTTGTGCTGTAACATATTGGCCAAATTTGAGCACCGAGCAACTAATTTTCAAAACACAATTCTCGATAGGAATATAAAGTTATACAGACAGTTAAACTTCTCTATTCTAAACTAAGAAATTCTCAAATAAATTAATGATTAATCTTGAGAAATGTTTGAATATAAATAGTTCAACAATTTCATCTTAAAGCATTTTTCTATTACAAATTAAACTCATCATAAATAAAAAGCATTTAAGAGTTATGAACTTTAAGTTTGAGTATAGAATTTTATATCCTCGTTAAGTTTAGGGAAGTTTCAACTGTATGTTTTTAAGGTTAATTGAATAGATGCACTACTTAGTGCGTGGTTTGGCCTGGCCCAGAGGAGTCGTTGCCTGAGATTTGTCTACCTTGCTTCGGCTGCTGCGTGGCAAAGTTGTGCAGCTAGCTGACATCGATTTTTCCTGCAAAGAGATGAGTTTTTATTTGATCAGAACTTATCTTTTCATATCGAATAAAACATGCTGAAACTGCATAAAACGCTTCTTATTCTGTTGTTGTTGTTAGTAGGCAAAACACAAGGCAAAGAAGGAGCGGAGAGGTAAGTGGCGTAAGGTGGTTCATGATATAAAAGTTAAGCGCCAAAACGAGCGATGCGAATACAAGGAACACACTTTGAATGATCTTTAAACACGGCAAGAATTCGTTATTCCTGGTGTCTCTTACATCAAATTGAGGTTTCTTTCTTGAGCTCCTCATTTGTGGCTGCTTCATGCTGCTGATTGGCTGCCGATTTGCGCCGCACATTATCTTTGATACTTTTGAATAGTTGGCCGATACCTGACATGCTGCTGCGTTCCTGTGACGTCGTTGATGTTATGCTAACGGCATCTGCCGCAAGCGTTTCCTTTCGCGGTGGCAAGGGAGGCGGTGGTGCACGTCCCTTTGCATGCTGAGCCTTGGGACGCAGTGTTGGTGACTCTGGTTCGAGTTGAGCACGAAAACTATGCTTTATCTGCTCCAACGTTGCAAGCAGTTCACGTGGCGACACTGTTTCTGGTTTACGAATAGCATCATCTGAATTGTTAAGTTTTCGCTGTGATGCTTCCATTTCTGATCTGGTCTCGGTTAGAACCAATAAAAATGGATCTCCATGAAAGTCTTCCATTTTCGTTGGCATACAGATAGCTTCCTCGAATGATTCGTCATTGTCTTTTGGAGTCGCCTCAACTGTTTCGAACTTATTTGGTTTTTCACTTTCTACTTCATCCAACATTGGCATTGCCTCGTAAAAGCTCTCCTCATCTTCGTCCTCTTCTTCTACTTGGTTTTTGCCAATCTGATCTTCGCTTTCCACAATCTTCAGCTGCATTCGCTTTTGGCTCTCTTTCTCTTCTTGTTGCTCTTTGTGTGCTTGAAAGTAAAGCTCATTTTCCAAATAAACCTCAGCACGCATTTCTTCCAGCATTTGCTAACCAAATCATCATTTTCATCAATAACAAAATTATAAATGGGAAAAATCTTTACGGAAGATCTAAAGGTTTATTCCGAGGTGTTCTCAAAACTCTTCAAAAATATTTAATAATTTGACTTCACATGAAAAGTATCAAAAAAGATGACAGAACTTTTTGTGAATCCTAATTCAAAATTTACTAAGACACACCTCGGATAGAGAATCGTCGTAAAAAAAAGCTTACCTCATTGCGTTTGGACTTCAGGCGAGCTTTGGAAGCATTTGTCATGGATGAGGTGCGACTGAGACCGTTGCCACCGGCTGGGGCACTTATCGGTTCCGCACTAGAGTAACCTGAACTGATGTCATCCGTGCTGCGTATGTTATAGCTACAAAAAAATAATGTGTGGCAGGTTAAAGTTGATAGACCATAACAAAAAAAAAAAAAAACTCACTTGAAATCGCCAGCTTGTCTGTTCGTTGCAGCCGGTGAGGCGGATGAGGCGCTGGTGACATCCACCTCGGTAAAATACATGCCAGTTGAGTGTCGTGTGCCGCTAGCGGAACGTCCAACGGGCGTATGATGCCGCTGCCGAAGCAAACGTGTAGGTTGGGGTCGCATCACGACAGACGACGAAATCGAAGACATCATCACCTCGTCCAGTTCATCCTGAGTGCGATGCATATCGGGTTCGCTGAGATCACTTAGGCTATAGCTGCGTTTGATGGTCTGCACCAAATTGCCGCCGCCCTTTTTTTTTGTTTAATGTGTAAATAAGAATCGAAATATTTTGTGATTTCGGCAAATAGCATATTCGATATTTTTTAATAACTAAATTTTGATTAAGTTGATATCAAAATATATATACATATATATAATAACGAATTAATTTCTGATGATGGAACTGTTTTTGTGTGCGTGCTTTGCGAGTGTTTGTGTGTGTTTGAGTGTATTTGAAATTGGTTGCTTGAATGCTGAGTATCATGAATTTGCTTAGGTTCGATTGATTGGACTAATCGCCAACAACATCGACATCTGGAGTTGCCTCACGCAACTTGCGACGTCCACGCAGGCTGCCATAATCGCCAGGCTGTGTGACATTTTGTTTGCTCTTCGAAGCGCCACGTGTGGTACGCTTGCTACCACCAGCAGTAGCAGCTGCTGCTGTTATTTGGCCCCTGGCTGTTGATTTGGTCTTTCTAGCGGGCATATCACGTATACGCGCTGCACCAGCATCATTGAGTCCCTGGAAGACCTGCGGCTCCTCCTCCTCCTCCAACTCGGTTATAATCAGACGCTGATCCGCATAGCTTTCAATAAAGTTCAGTGAATTGGAACGTTGCAGTATTATATCGTTGGCATCAATCATATCTTGATCTTGTTGCCTTGACAATTCATTGGCTGACTGTGAATTTTGTATGCCGCGTGCCTCCGACGAGGCTATCATCTCAATGGCCTGAAGCGTGGGGCGTGGTGGCAAGTAGCGGTTATATTAGTATTTAACAGGCGGGGTGCATGTATTGTTGTTGTAGTTGTTGTTGTAATTTTGTGATAAGTCAAATGCAAAGAAAAGTAAGTAAGAAAATTATAAAGGGTTAATCGCAAAAAATAGTTTAAAAAAAAAAAACAAAACTAAATGTTTAATTATAATACTACGTGATATGTTTATATGGAAATAAAGTGCAAATTTCAAACAAGAAAACAGGGCAGCAAATTTTACACACACACATTCGCACACACACACATACACTATATGGTATATATATAGTTTGACTGGTTGAGGCGCATGCCAATCCCTCGTCTCTATTTATATGCCCTACCCTAGAGACTTATGAAAATAAAACAAAATGCATTGCGGCTCAATTACACATTTATATAAATATGTAACGTATGTATGTATCAGCCTCACATCTTAGTAATTAGCGCTTACCGAGCTGCGATGCAATACCTGATTTGATCTATTTGAATGTGTTAACATTGCTCAGCCATGCTAAAAACTAATTTAATCAAGTGCGATTTGATCAGCAATATTATTCTAACTATTATATTGCATTTTTCTCTAAACAAATATATGTATTTCATATAAAAAATCCAAAGGGGACAAAATATAATTTTTTTATTAAGAAAATTCTCAACAAAGAATGGGAACTTGACTAAACCAAATTGCAGGGCTCGTTTTAGGAATTTTTATAATAGATTATAATAGAGTTCATCATAAAACACAATTATCCTAATCAAACATTGTCAACATGGATCATAAGCATCATTAAGTTTTAAGGGGATGTTCTAAATGAAAGAAGGATACATAACAAATACAAATAAGCTTTTATGCAATCGACAACCGAGAATTCTCGAGATATATTTGCAAAAAAATATTGCCACTTGACCTAACAAAGCAACACGCAAACAAAGAAAATTGCATGCCATGAATAGAGACTGACTGTATACAAACATATATTTCTATAAGTTCTTTGTACTATTTTAACTTGAACAATGAACGGTTAACGATATTGATGATTAATGCTCTTTGTGTGTGTAGCTTAAAAAGAAAAGAAAAACAGCTTTAGCTGAATCAATTTCTTTATAATAAACTCACACAAAGTATGCGCAATGCGATCGAACATCTAAATAGGATTTATTGCAATCATGAAGTGTTTACATGCTTGATAAATTTTTTGGACTAACTCAACAATTGTTGTTTATGTTATACGGTATACTTGTTCGACCCAGTTGTAATGCCTTGGCTTTTAAAATTTTCCATTTCTGGTATTTTATTACAATTCGTATGTCTACATGGCTTTGATACTTGACTAAAATCTTAATGTATTTCTATTTAACGCTGCATACACACAATGTAAGTTACAAAATGAAACTACAAACTTAAGCGTAACAAACGAACACGGTTAGGGGCACAAAGAACGAAAGCATTCAATATAGCATGTCTTTCAATTTGTTTGTTTAAATGGTATTAAAAGTTAATGAAAACAATGGAGACGTTTTGGTCGTTGTCGGCGATTACGACTGGCACGCGGCAGCTGCTCGAGCGAGATGATGATGATGATGATCATAATGCTGACGATGTTGTGTTAATGTGATGATCAAGATACAGACAGATAGACACAGATTGAGAGAGCGCGCGAGATGAAGCCCAAAACGGGGGCACACTATTAAGCGAAAATAAATAAACATTGCGCAAACATTTTCTTCGACTATATAGAATATGTATGGCTGTTTCTGATGCTGTGGCGCTTTGTTGTTGAACACACTGCGGCAGCGGCGGCTGTTGGTTGTTATTGTTGTTCATTTGTTGTTGCTGCTCATTTCATTTTATGCAACGGCGCTGCTGGCAAAATGTTGTAGAAGCAATTGAAAAATATGCCAGATGAATTCGTTGTGCGTGCGTGTGTGATTGAGTGTGTGTGTGCGTGTGTGTGATTGAGTGTGTGTGTGTATGCTGATATGTTGTTGTTGTTTATCTATGTGTTACCTTTATGGCCGTCTGCATGATGACATTTGTGGCATAATTAACACCCTTTGATCCCAATTGCAGCACAGCTGAATAGCCACGTTCGCGTGCCTGATTCAAATACTCATCGATATCCTATAAGAAAAATCAAATTGGCATATATAATTATATATGTATGGAAAAAGGTATATGCTATTTGGGTTCGCACCTGTTCACGACGTGTCAACATTGGATGCACAAACTTGCGATACAATGTGGAACTGCCCTTAGTGGCTGGCGATAGCAGCCAAAAGACAATAACCACTTTAACCTCATAGTAAAATGGAAACCATGACAAAAATATATCTGTAAATGTTTCAGTGCATGTAAAAAATGCAAAGACAATCCAGTACATCATCCATTTAACCTGTGCAAAATAAAGTGAATAATAATTAAAATGTGTTCTCTTATAATAATAAAATACTTACATATTCCTTAACATTCTTTGTGCGCACAGCCTTGTAGGAGGCATAGGCCGGATATAGAGTGCCAAAGAATAATCTGAAAGCGGGAAATAATAAACTCTGTGCACAAGTGCGTGGCGCTATAAATATAATGATGAGCGAACAAATGCAGGTCGTATTAAAGGATAAACGGGGCAATGGCCAACGCTGCAGTAGCTCCAACAGTCGACCCAATGCATTCAGATTGTGCACCACAGCTGGTGCTGGTTTAGTTAGAATGGGTGGCTGCTCTACAATAAAGGCACCCTCATAATCATAGTCATAGTTTGTGGAGTCGCTGTCCAATGAGTTGAGCGAATCTTGCCGTCCAAATTGTCGCTGCAGCAGCTGCTGCTGCTGTTGTTGTTCTTCTGTTGGGTATATAAACTTTGAGTAGACGGGCACAAAATGGCCAGCGTTTGCAGCTGCCTGCTCCTCAAGCGAATAGCTGCGTCCATAAATAGGCAACGCCTGTTGACGTAGGCGTTTAATATAAGCTGGCCGTTGATGGTGTTGATAGAACAGCTGCTCCTGCTGCATATAGCTAGGCCGGCTCATGGCGACGCATTGCCCATTAGCAATTGTGTCGATCCTAGCTGCTATAGCGACGCGCAAAGACTATTCAGCTAGCATTTGCCCAAGAGCATCTAATGCTCATCTGGCAGCCATAGTGCTATATGCCATGGTGAAACAATTATAAGGTGTTCTATTCCGCATTCCTGCTCTCTTTCGGGGTACTTAGTTTTTGTCAGTTTGCATTGATACTTTGAAGTGAGCAGTTGTGTTGCGGAAAATTCGTTGATTTTATATTTGAAAATGTCGAGACAATATTGTTGTATATGTCGCGCAAGGACATTAAAGAAAGTATTTCATGTGCCAAAAGACGCGAATAAAAGGAAGTTGTGGGAAATAAGCGCAAATCAAACGCTGGTTGACGGCAACAAAATTTGCGAAATGCATTTTGATGTTGCGGATAGTAAATATGTGAACTGAACTTGAGCTAGAATTTTCAAAAGCTAATGAAAACAATATATCGCTTAAGCATTTTTTAATTGACGAATTGCTTAAAAATACACAATATGTCCAATTAGACCAAAAAATTAAAAAAAAAATTTTTAAGTTGCGGCTTAAATTTAGAATTAAAAATTTGAATGATAAAATAAGAATTCAAAAGCAAAAAGAAAGGCAAATGGGCCACAAAAAATATTTAAAAATATTACTTTAGTTTTAGTTATATTGTTAAATAAAAAGTTATTTAAAAAATTTATTCCGACAACAAATTTGTTTTATAATTTTCATTTCAAATTCTTTCATTTGCTGCAGCTAACAATAACACTAGCAAGAGCAGTGCGGTATATGAAGTCATAGCTGTCTCTTTCTTATTTCTCTCTTGCCTACTGCTCTCTTCGAAACCTAAGTACCCCGCCACAGCGGAATAGAACACCTTTATATTGTTTCACCATGCTATATGCTTATCTATTAATAGTAATACGAGCAAGAGAGGCGCTGCAGCAATGCCCCAAAAACTGAGCGACTAAACAAACATTGTAAATCTATTACAGTGCTCGCTCGCAAGTAAGAACTCATTAGAAATTAATAAAAAAAAAATCTTAAATGAATCATAACTGTGATCAAAATAAGCTCATTTCGTATGTTTAACCAAAAGACTTTCATTGGAATGGCTGGAAACCAGTTGTTCCCAGTAATAAGCCATAACTGTAACTGACGCGCAGCAGCTGTGCTGCTATACTTGTATACATATGTACATATGTATGTATGCACATACATATATTTTAACAATTTGCATGGAGTTGCAGTCCCGGCGATCTGGCAAGTGTTTACATGGACTAGCCTCCTCTGATTATAGTATGGCGGCAAGGCGAGTACGTCAACCTCGCGAATAATCACACACACACACACATACACATGCAAAAGCTCACACTGCCTTATAAGGTGCCTGGCAGCGGCTCAATTGACTTTGACGCTGGTTAACGCGACTAACGGTAATATGTTTGTTGTTGGTTTTTTTTTTTTTTGGGGCGCTGATTAATAAACAAACAATTGACTGGCAACCACAGAAGTAACGCTCGAAAAATCACAACGTTACGCCCACAGAATTAGGAAGCAAAATGAGTGAACAAAAAAAAAATAAAAATATTAACAATCTACGAGGCAAGGCCAGAAACTGAAAGCAATAAATTAGAAAAAGAGTTTGCTCGCTCAACATTTTGTTGTTTTTTGTTTTTGGGGGTCAGCATAAAACAACAACAACAAAGAAGCAGCAACGACAACGCATTCGAGCTTCTCTATGTGTTGGTGTAGTTGCTAGCCTCTTAAAAAATACTCTTGCATTGAGTTTGTTAAATGCAATTCATGTGTTTCTTTAACATTTTATTTTTGTAAATTGTTAAACCTTTTAATTTTTGGTACTGCAGTTCGTTCCGATATTAATTTCAATAAAACTTTTCATAACCTCAACACGGCTGCAAGGGTATTTCAACTTCGGCAAGCCGAGGAAAATAAAACAATACAGTTTTACTTCTTTTGTTTGTAACTCACATAATAAGCCGTGAAAACAAGCTGCTGATCATATTGAAATCTTTAATGGCGTCCTGTGCTGCGTTTGTTGTGTCTTCTTATACTTTTCTTCTGCGCTTCGCTTGCTGGCGCTAAACATTGTGTAAATGAAAAATTCAATTACAACCAACGTTATACATTGCAATTAGCAATAATCTGTAATTGAAAATGGAGCTCACCTTGCTGTTGCAATTTAAAATTTCTTACACAATACTTATGAAAACTAACAAGCGACTAATCGAAGCTTGTTTTTTATTTGAATATATTTAAAGAACAAAACGAATTGACGCTATTTTTTTTAATGCTTGCTTTGATTCTCTGTTTGATAGTTACAACGAAAACAGCAACAACAACAACGCAGTAGCACCTTGTTGCGCAGCACTCTTCTATATATAATTGATCAATCGTTTTAACTACATTTTTTGTTGGCTTTCGTTTAGAGTATTCAATGCACTTTTTACTGCATTGCGCGCGCGAACAATGCTTTTGTTAAACAAAATCGCAGACAGAGACAGACAAACAACAACACAGCTGGAGATGTGTATGTGTCTCGAAAAGAGTGATGCTATTTTCTATCGATTTTCGATATGCCCTATACAACAGCTGATGGTGTGTCATTGCCAGCCCAAAATATGAATATGAAAAATGTTTGTTTATGTTCTATTTTGATGAAAAATTAATCTTCGACATAGGTCGATTAAAAAATATAATGACATTCTTTTGCTTTTCACTTATAAACCCAAAATATTGGCCATCGATAATTGCGTTTTGTTAAAAAGCGTGAATTATTCGATACTATCGCAGGTACCATCCATTGTTTTGCAATTCAGCTGCAACGCGGCTTCATAAAATTTAGCTATTTCGTTATTTCGATATAACTTTTAACAGAATAATAACAAGTGTTTTGTTTTGTTCTAGTTAAGTGGTTGAGAAGTTCTAGTGTATTGATTTATTATTGTAGCTCATCAACAAAACTTTCGCAGCACGTGCCAAGGCAACAACGCTGCTAAGAAGCACAGTCGACACAAAAAATGGCGCAAAATGCACCAAAGGGTAAAGATACACTGGTATGAAATCTGATAGGACTTATATAGATATTGTAGTAACTTATCTTTTATTGATACTTTTCAGGATGTACAATTCAAACTGCATGACAAATTTGAAGCGTTCCGAAATTGCGGCGAGCCACGCAGCAATGTGAATTTATTAGCAGTTTCCAGCAGTCGCGGATTGTTGTTTGCTGGCCATCCGACAGCGCCGGAATTAAAAGGTATGAGAGTGGTTATTAAATATTTTGCTGTGATAACCATATCATTAATATGCATTGCTTTTTGTTATTTCTTTTGTTAGTAATAATCATTAAAGATATCGCTACTGCAAAGACGTCATGCAAGCAGCCGTTGGCACGCCTGGTGGCCTTGCCCACCATTCCCAATTTTATGTCCTGCAATGCCGATGGCAATCTACTAGCCATTAACTATACGCAACAAAATGGCAACAGCCTGTTGCTCATCTATTCAGTGCAATCGTTTATGACGCCAGAGATTCGCTTGCTATACAGCATAAGATTGGCACCCGAGGATCATGTATTTGCCGTACAACTGCTGTGGAATCCCGTGATGCCCAATAGTTTGGCTGTTGTCCTAAGCAATGGCGGACTGGTCATGTATGCTTTAAAGGATAGCGGCAACTTAGAGCTGCACTCGATGGACAAAAGTCAACAGGTGAAGTGCGGCTGTTGGTCACCAAAGGGAAAGCAAATAGTTCTTGGATTTCCCAGTGGAAAACTGCAGCAATTCAAGCCAGATTTAACACCCGCCAAGACATTGGCCTGTCCACCAAATGTGCATGATGGTCCATTTGACACCATTGCTGTTCACTGGCTTTCCACCTTTCAATTTGCCGTGATCTTTCTGCAGCATGGCGAGGATTGCATTCCGGCTCTATATATAATTAACGCGCCCAAGGCCGGTGCGCCGACCTATACAAACTACTATGACGCATGCTTCAGTTTGAACGGACCACGAAATCATCAATTTAATTTTACGCATGTGCCGCAATGGAATCTATTGCTCGTGAGCTCGGCCAATGGCGTTGAAGTGGGTGTGCTTGGTACATCGGAAGCGGGTGACACGCCAACATGGCAACACTTGACGCTGCTGGATGAGGCACGCATTGAGATGCCTCTAAGTCGGGCAAGGCAAGAGGAAACATTCCCTTTGGGGTTTGCCTTTGACGTTTCAAGCACTCATCATTTGATTCTGAATGAACAGCAGCTGTCCAACATGCCGATGGTGCATGTCCTGGCCACCGATGGCACCTTGCTTGCATTCAATTTTCTTAATCTACAACCAGGCGTTGCATCCATATGCTCACCTCCACCGCCTCTTGCGGATACATCGGGTCTGTTTAAGGCATTGAATACTCTGCTTGGAGCAGAGGAGCAGCCTGCAGCACCAGTACCAACACCACCAGCAGCAGCAGCACCACCTGCCCCTGTAGCTCAGGCAGCTCCTATAGTACAAGCCAACACGCCTGTTTTAACCGACATTTCCTTTGCGTTTACGCCCAATACGGTTACTTCAACGCCCGCTCCGACTAAGGATAAGCCAAGCTCTTTTTTTACCGGCTTTGGCAACGTATCCGAAAACAAACAAGCGCCTTCTGCCTTTGGGGCTCCGGCTGCAGCGCCGTTAAGCTTTGCTGCTGCCAAACCACAGCCAAATTCTGGCTTTGGTGGTTTTGGTGGTCAGCCTGCAACTGGATCTATGTTTAGCGTGCCCGCTGGCAACCAACCAGCGAACATTATTGGCACAAATCCTCCGCAGCAGGTCGTAACAACAGCAACAGTATCATCTGCACCCAATAAGAACAACAACAACAACAACAACAGCAACAAGCCACTGTATACAGTTCCACCAACTTTTACGCCCGTTGCGACGGCATCAGCAGCACCAGCTGCAACAGCAACAAGCTCTGCGTTTAATGCTGGCGATGTGGATGATGTTATAGCAGAGATTATGAAAGTCCAGATAAGCGCTTTCAATGATCAAATTGTACAGCAAAAGCAACAGACTCGAGCGCTGCTATCACAGGTAAGTTTTTAGCTTGCAAATCAATCTCATCTGAAACTATATTAATTCCTTTACAGATTGAATCACCCTCGACGATTAAGTATTATGCCAAGCGGCTGGAGGATTTGCAGGAGCTAAACGACCAAGCAAACGATGTAGACTTTGAACTGGATATGCAGGGATTGAGGCAAGCGCTGAGTGAAGCTTATGCCATGATGGCTGAGTGTCGTGCTAAACTGGAGGTCTATAGGAAACCAGAGTAATAGAATTTTTTTTTGAATCACTCAACAAAAAATGCCATACTTATAATCTTCTTAACAGAATTACCCGTTTGATGACCGCCACCAATTTTGATGCGTCTGGTCGCCGATTGCTATCCCGACTGCAAAGCTATCTGGCTGCGAATGAGGCGCAGCTGCAGCTGGTGCAACAACAGATTGATACACAATGGGAACAGTATCAGGATGTGTTGCGTCGCAATTCCAAATCAAAAATGCATATGCCCTTCCTAGAGGGCATCTATCAGCGATTGACACGCCTGCAAAATCTTGCCTCCGATCAGCGCATTACGCAGAACAACATTAAAACAAAGCTCAAGGAACGAGGACTGATGCAGGTGGCGTTGCTTAACCAGGAAAATAGTCGAGCTCGAAACAACGAAGCGTAAACACTCAAAAACAAATTCTGATTATTATATTATATATTATATTACAATTAAATTTAACTGTTACAGCGTGGACACACTCGCCGACTCCATACTCTCAATGAGCCTTCATCAAGCGGTGGACACCAATCGAGCCAAATTGTCGCGTAAGAAACTGCAGAGTATACGCGAGCAGTTGCAGCAGCACAGAGTGCAAATCATCAGTCCGCAGCGACCAGATCGTGTCGGTCTGAAGTCCGAGGTCATTTTGGAGACCAAACTTAAAGCAGAGCTCAAAAAGAAGACGGCTACGGCAACCGCTGCAGCAGCAGCGACAGCAGCAGCCAAGCCAATAATGGCGCACAAAGCAACTCAAGCAGCAGCCGGCCCAGCACAATTGGCCAAACCTACCGCCTCGAAGCCGGACATGACTATGGAAAAGTCACAACAGCACAGCCTGCCGTCACCAGCACCGTCTTCGACGTCACTTAGCTTCAGCCAGAGCAGTCCCTTTGTCAAGACCAATGCGTCCACAGTGACAACAACAACTCTAAGCGCCGGAGAGGTCACCAAACCCACTCCATCCATGTTTGGTGGCACTACACCATTTGGTTTTGGCCAAATGGGCAGCAACACAAACAAGCCCATTACGATGACTGCTATGACTGGATTGTCGGCTCCAAGCAAAACACATCAAGATAATGCATCCAATATCTTTTCCGGCTTTGGTAATACAGCATTTGATGCCACCAAGCCGAAAGCAATGCCAGAGCAGCCCAAGGAAGCGCCTTTCAAGCCAATGGATCTGAAAAAGGATACAATTGCGCCGGTAGAGCCAAAAGCGGAGGTGATCAAAAAGGCACCGGTTACACCCAAAGCAGAGCCAGCTGCCAAACCTTTCAGTTTTGCCGGCTTTGGCAGCAATGCAGGCGGCTCTATTGGCAGCGGTAGCTCCAGCTTTAGTTTTGGCGGTTTTGGCTCCTCGCTGGGCACGACTGCAGCCCCACCAATTTCAGCTGCTGCTGCTACCACAACAATAGCTGCACCTTCATCCGTTGCCAACAGCAACTTTGAGTCGATTGTCAGCAGCAGCAGCAGCACAACTCAAGCTCCGACTTCAACTCTGGTTGCAACACCAAAGCCAGTTGCTGTTGCTGCTTCAGCTGCATCGAATGAGCCCAGCAGCAGCAGCAGCAGCGTTGTAAGCACAGCTGCTCCAGCTGCCGTAACTGTAACAAGCAGCAGTGCACCAGTTAATTTCTTTGGTTCCATTAATATTTGTAAGCCGCAAACAAAGGACAATGTTGCTGGTAAGATTTCGATTGAAAATAAGAAAGGCAATTTCATTAACTCATTCTTAATCACACAGCTGCCGCACCCGCTAACATATTTAGCGGCTTTGGTCAAAGTGCTGCCACAAGCGTGGCGAGTCCTTTTGCAACAACGCCAGCTGCCAATTTCGATGCTGGCAATAACCAATTTGGCGTCACAGTCAGCGCTATTGACAGCAGCACAGCAGCAACAGCACTAACAACAACGACACCAGCAACAATCACAACAGTAACATCAATTGCAGCAACACCAACAGCAGCACCAGCAGCAACTGTGGCACCCGCCAGCACACCATCAGCAATGAGTACAAGTGCAGCTACAACGCCCGGCAGCAGTTTCTCATTCTCGAACGCATTCAGCAGTTTGAGCACGGCCAGCACAACACCAGCTGGCCCACTGACAGCCACCAGTTCGGCCACATCGGGATCAATGTTTGGTGGCGGCAATGCTTTTGCACCGGCTGCAACAACTATAAGCAGTCCGTTTGGGGCAGCAACGACTGCTGCTCCTGTGGCCGCCACCGCCGCGGCTTCACCCACTGGCAATATTTTTGGCAATGTAACCAAGCCGCAGACGAGCGTTTTTGATGCTGTGTCGCCTGGTGCACCGCCCAGTGGGCTTTTTGCATCGGCTGCTGCTGGTATTACCAGCCCCTCACCCTTTGGCGTTCCAGCAGCAACTGCCAGCGCTGGTGGCAGCATATTTGGTCAGACAGTCCCAGCAGCTGCTAAGCCCAGCGGTTTCGGTACAGCTGCAACTGCGCCGGCTGGAGGTTCAATCTTTGGTGGCACCAGCAACACCGCAGCTTTGCCCTTTGGCGCCAGCTCGATATTTGGTGGCGGCAACAGCGCCCAGAGTCCAACAGCTGCTGCTGCACCTGGAGCTTCAATTTTTGGCCAAAACGCATTTGGTCAGCAGCCGACAGCAGCCAATGCTGGCAATCTGTTTACCAATACTAGTGTCGCACAACCACAGGCATCTGGTTTTGGTGGCTCCATTTTTGGTGCCGTTGCTGTAAACCCAGCCACGCAAGCTGCCTCGGGCGGCTCCATCTTTGGCGGCGGCGGCGGTGCTGGCAATACCTCCGGTGGATTTGGCGCGTTTTCACAAACAGCGTCAGCGCCTGGTGGCTTTGGCGGTGGCTTTGCACAGGCTGGTGGTTCAGTGGCTCAATCCGGTTTTGGTTCACCGCAGCAACAGCAGCCACAATCGCCACCTGGTGCTTTTGGTGGCAAGCCAGTGTTTGGTGGCACACCGGCTTTTGGTGGAAGTCCCACCTTTGGTGGTGCACCCACATTTGGAAGTCCGAAAGGCTTTGGCGCATTTGGTGGCGGGCAAACTAATGTTGTGGCACCGCCTGCTTTTGGTGCAACACCTAAACCACCAGAGGGCAACATCTTCGATACGCTGGGTAACAACGATGCGGGCTTATCCTTTGGCAACTTGGCCCAAACTGGCAACTCCAATGCTCCAAAATCGTCATTTGGCGGGTAAGTTGAGTTCACTGAAAGTTCTTAAAGCTGGCGATTTATAATCTTTCTTTTTGCAGCTCCTCCTTTATGACATATCGCTAATCATGTTTGTTTGTCTTTGTTAAGTGAATTTGTATTAAATAAGTTGAATTAAATTGATAAAATATATATTAAGTTTTTAAGTACACATCAAAACCTAAGCCAGCTTTTGTGCCCCGAGAATAATAATAATAGTAATAAAGTTGGATATTTAACGTTTAGCAACAGCTATTACACATTATATTTTCAATTGGTTATACATATACAATAATATGC
This sequence comes from Scaptomyza polygonia, assembly GCA_035044585.1. Classification (NCBI taxonomy): domain Eukaryota; kingdom Metazoa; phylum Arthropoda; class Insecta; order Diptera; family Drosophilidae; genus Scaptomyza; species Scaptomyza polygonia. The sequence goes on from JAWNNU010000311.1 coordinate 3,199,276, forward strand.
ATATAATTAGTGCGCATAGTTATACATTAATAAAAATATATATATAATATAGTCGTATATATAAAAAGACACAACTTAAAAAAAATGCAGACAAAATAAGGGCGTACACGTACGATTATACATATATATATATATACTATATATAGCATATAAATAGTGAAAAATAGTCAAAAACATTTTACATATAGAGTTATACATACATACAGCATACATATATATATAGATTAGTATAAATAATTATTTTTTTTTTTAATATATATATTTTTATAGGTTAAGGTTTTTTTTTTTTTAAATGCAATTTGTTTTGTTTTTTTGTTGTAATATATTAATTAGGTCTAACTTAGTTTGGTAATTGTTAGAGATTTACATGCGACTACCCAGCTTAGATGTTTGTTATCCGATTTTATAATTAGGATTTAATTTAGTTTGTTTGCTTTTTTGTTAGCTACGTTTTAGCACACATTTAATTGGTTTAGTTTAGTTACCATTTTTATTATTATTATAGTTATATTATTATTTTTGTTTTTAATTAATGCTAGAAAAAACACATAGCAACAATTTTGTTGAAAATTCGTTAAGCTTTTTTGTTATGTTTGTTTGCTTATTATTGTTGTTGTTCTGTTACTGTTTTTTGTTTTTTGTCGTTGTTGAGCAACATACTTAACTTAAGCACGCTTATTATTATTATCTTTATTACTCGTTTCTTTGAGAGTACGGCGCGTTTAAAACGACCGTTACAAGTTGTGTTGTGCAGCTTTCTTTCTTTGTTGTTGTTGTTGTTTGTAATCGTTTATCGTTATCGTTTTTTTAAGCATTTAAATTTTTTTTTGTTAAACAACTGTTTTCTATCTACAAAAGGAAACTGTTACTACTTTCAATTCACTTTGACGGGGCGCAGACGTTGGGGGGGCGGCGGTTGTAGAATGGAATGTTCTTCTTTTAACATACTTTCTTCGTTGATTTTTCTATACGTTGATGCGGAGGGGGAGGGCGTGTGTTGGCGTGCAATGATTTGCTTAAAGCTTATACACTTTATATCGGTGTGTCTGTATGTGTGTGTGTTAATATGAATGTGTGTGAAAATGTACAGAAATTTATCAAAAAAAAAAAGAAAAGATTTGAAAATTGTTGAATTGGAAAACAAGTTTGGAAAGGAAGGAGAATTGGTCAAATAATTTAGTTTTTGTATGGCAGGGGCTACAGTTGCGTTCAGTTAAGACATCGATATATATATATAAATACGGTATTGTTCAGTTATAGTTTGCTGTTTATATATATGTACATCGCCTGGGTAGCTTGCTATGTATATATGTAGTATATATGTATATATAATAGAAAAAGAAGCGGAAGTATATGAGGAAGTTAGAAAAAGGCAAAAGCAGGGCCGCTCCTTGTTACATACAAAATATATATATATATATAGTTTATATAAATATAAGTTTATATATATTGGTTTGAATATGAATTAAAAGTAGAGCTGAAAAAGGTGAATTTAAATTTGGCAAGTAAATTTGTTAAATTTGTAAAAGTTTAAATCGTTAAAAAAAATGTTTAGTTTTCCAGCTCTACTCGTATATATAGAGAATATATATATGTGTGTGTGTGTATTATATGAGAATATATGTATGCATATAGTATATAGAGTTGTGTATGTATGCGGAGGACATATACATATATATGTATGTATATATATGTATATATATATAATGAGCAGTAGTCATAGTCATAGAAGTAGTCATAGTAGTATTAGAGAATAGTCAAAGCGTTTGGTAATTATAGATTGACGATGATGATAATGACGACGACAATAATGTTGTTCATTTGGATTGGAATCAGGTGGATGATGATAAGGTATTCGAAATTGTTGATCGAATACCTCTTTATTGTACTACCAGTGCATTAGACGCAACTGATCGAGAATGCGCTGCTTAAAGAAGGTGCCCAACATGCCGAAGACTGTCGATACGGCCGCAATGGCCATCATGACCTGCATGACGCAATGAATGCCCGACAATTCCTCTTCGGTTTGCTTGTGCCGATGCCGGGCACGATGATGCCGTCGACTTGTCATCATGCCACCACTTTCGTGCAGACGCTGCAAACGTTCCATATCCTCATCGAACTGGGGTATAATGGCCAAATTGATGACCTCCGTCTTCGATAGCAGCTGCTCGTTGGCAATTGTGTGTGCCTCGGTATCGCCAACACCGCCGGCGCCACCCTTGCTGCTCGTTGCCTCATTGTGCTCCTTTTCGCGTTCCCGCTGCTGTTCGAGCTCACGGACACGCGATCTCTCATCGAGCATGGTGTTGTCGCGACTAAAATCAAAGTCACGTCCACTGGGCAGCTGCAAGGACGACTGCTGCTGCTGCTGCTGCTGCTGTTGTTGCTGCTTGGATGTGGGAAATTCGGCTAGATTCACTTTGGTGAGGAAGTGCAGAGTGCTGGTGACCGGCTTGTGATCTGTCGATTCCTGGGCAGGCTGCGCAAGCAGCGAACGTGGCGTTGCCTCACTCACACCCAACAAGGGTAGATTGTCGCGAACACGTGTCTCCTGGAATTGATTCTTCTTAATGCCCAGCACCTCGGACAACGGCCGATTAATCATGGGCAGCAATGAATCCGATGTGGGTCTTATTATGAAGCTGCCACCATTGGCTGGCGGTTCGACTATCTCTGGCTGCAGTGGCTTGGATGTAGCTGCTGCCGGAGCTGGTTTATCGCCAGCACTTTCATCCTGTTCACTGTCCGTATAGACCGAATCGTCCGAGGAATCATCGGAGCTATCCTCCTTGTTGGGCTTGTTGGCTGCTGGCTCGGCAGATTTATTGAACTTGTGCGTTAGATTGCGTATGGGCTCGTACTTGGAACTCTCCGAATCTCCGCGATAAAGCAGCGCCACCTTGCCATCGGGTGTTAGTACAGGCGTTATTTTTGGATGTGGCGATGGAAAACGATGACTGCTCTCCGGATCCGGTGACAAGGCATCGAAATCAGTAAACTGTGTCGCTGGCTTCTGCTGTGCCGCCAACTGTTCTCTTTCCAGCTGTTGCTTCTGATGCTTATCCCCATCGCCATCGTGTGGCGTCTGTTGATACACAATACCAACTTTGCCCAAAGGCGTTGATATTATTTTGATTGCATCATTGCTATTCTTGCGAAAATAGTGATTCGATGCATGCGAGCCGCTCTTCGAGCGAAAGAAGCCCGATTTGTTGTTGTCATCGTTGCCATTGTCAGAGTATTCATCATCGACACCGTCATCGTTATCCTCGCCATCCTCATCATCGTTAGCAAAATGGCCGCTGCTCTCGCGCAGATCAATCGCAGTGCTCGGTACGGCAACGGCAGCTGCCACCAATTCAGCCCGCTCACTCTCCGTCAGCAGCTTCTTGCGTATGGTCTCCAGATGCGTTTGCCTATAGCTGGAATTGGGCTTGAAGCGTGTCTTATAGCCGCTGGCGCCGGCGCCGCTGCCTTCCTCATTAACAAAATGCTCCTCATCGGCACGCGGACGCGTTGTGCGCGGACGTTCCAAAGCTATACGCTCATCATCCTCGTCATAGCCCATGTCCTCTTCCTCTTGCTTAGCTGCAGCTGCAGCTGCAGCTGCCACGGCTGACGACTCTTCTCTCGACTGTTGTTGTTGTTGTGCTGCTGGCGAGATGAGACTTTTGGGATCAGGCAGCTCTTCGGGCTCCTCATCATCATCATCATCATCATCAGCAAAATCTGAAAATAAGCTCGTCTCCTCATCCAAACCATCATCATCATCATCATGAACATCGTCATCGTCATCATCATAGAGATCCGCTTGCATGCGTTCTGTATCTGTTTCCATGTCCTCCTCCATCGCATAATCACCATCATCATCATCAACATCCTCAACCATCTGCCCCTTTGTGTTGTCATCGTTTAGCTGCCCCGTGCTATTATAACTACTGCTATGCGGCTTATAACTAAAGTTATTACTACTGCTACTGCTATGATTATTATTATTATTATTGTTATTATTGGTATTGGTATTATATGTTAAGTTTAATTGTGTTCCTAGGCTAACATCTAAGCTGCTATTGCTTGGTTTAAGCAATTGGGTAGTCGCATCTTTCAGTCAGTAGCATTTCTTGGTGCATCCACATTTACGCACAATATCTAAATTCTTGATATATTTGCGATTATTGCTGCACACCATGCGAACCTATGCGAAAATAAAAGATATACAAAAAGGGAAAATTAGCAAAAGATGTTTAAAGTGTGTCAAAGTTTATATCACTGCATTATAAGCCAATCAAAAATTTCAAATTTTTAGTTAAAATATTTTCATTTAAGGTAGACTTACCTTGCGTCTTCGCACTATTTTGGCCGCACAGCATTGATTGCCGCAGCCGCCAACGCATTTGGCATACTTTAGTGGCTGCCTCGAGCGGCAGTCGTTCTCCGTATAATACTCACGCACCTGCTCCTTGCGACACGTTGCTGCGGCTGCAATATTAATTTCATCAGAGAGATGGCAAAAAAAAGAAAAATTAAAAGAAGAATATATGTTACGAATGATGAAACAAAACGTTGAAATGCAATTAGTGAAACCACCTTTGACAAGGCAGCGGCCAGCTAATGAGATTACAGACACACACACACACATTGCCAGCAACAACACCATTTTCCAAAACCATTCAGTAAGCCTTGATGTGTGAGATGAAATTTGTGTGTGTGTGTTTGATGTGTGCGTATAATGTTCGTGTGTGTGTGTGTGTGTGTAAGCAAATGATGTTACGCAGCATAGCCAAGGGAATAGGGTTGCATTTGGGTAGGGTGTCCCCATATATGTATATATATTAGGTAAGCTAAGGTGCACGGGAAAGTTGCTCAAGTTCCCATGGGTGCCGCAATCAGAATGAAAGTTTTGTGTGCAAATTGTGTAAGCAAATTACAACACACATACGCACACCCTCCCTTCCCACCACCCTCCTCTTCTACAAGCATAACTTTTGAAGAGCTCAGGTTATATTCAGACACTAAACTTTTTTTTTCCCTTACACTCAATTTAACAGTTGTAAATAGTACTTTGCAAGTACTCAGCTCAAGCAACTCTATTTAAAGTCAATTAGTCTGATTAGTTTAGATTTCAAGTTTCAACAAATGTAAAACAAACAAATCACTTACAATTCCCAAGCAGTTAAGGCGTATGATTAGATTTGATTTTCTATGACAATTGTTGGTAAATATTTGGTAACGACACTGATTATGATGATTCCTCATCTGATTAAGATATGAACAGTCGTTTTTTATGATATTCGGAACTCTGAGCTCTTGTACAAATTTTGAATAATGAAAGAAAATTCCAAGGGTTTTTTTAAAAAACCCTTGCCTACAAATGGGAGCTTCTTCAGGCGAATTTGACTATTTAATCTTTACGCATGACTTTTTATCAACAGAATTATGAGAACTTCCAATGATAAGTTTATCTCAGAACCAGTTCTAGTCCTAAATCCACTTGGCTACATTATGTTTTGTGTGTTTTATGTAATGAATGTTAGTTGTGAGAGTTCGCAAATATGTACCGGTGATTGTTGGGGGCTCAGTGCTGCCCTCACCTTGATCGCAGTAGCGTCCACGCTGGCCATGTTTGCATTTGCATTGATAGCCATCCCTTGAACTGGTGTTGGGAACACAGCGACTGCCGCGACGGCACTTGTGCTCCAAACAAGGATCCACCGGTTCCTAAAGAGGAAAAAACGAAATTAAGTAAAGGGTTTTTCAAAAACGGGGGGTTTCAGTGACAAAAACTCACCTCCTTGATGTGCGGAGTTTCATCCATGAAATCTTGCTCATCATCCTCTTCGCCTTCGGCGGCCTCACCTTCGAGCAGGGCACAGCCAGGTGTTATTTTCTGCTGACGCTGCGCATTGCCAAAGTCGACAAGTTTGTGATTGATCCACACCTCCTTCATGCAACCCTTGAAGCTGGTCAAATTGCGTATTTGCCAATTTTTGTATGCCTGTTGAGCCGGATCCGCGGGCAGACCGCCAAGGTACATGGGTGTGCTGATCCTTAGATAATCATTGGATCCCTCGTTGATAATGGAACGGGCCGAACCGTGATCAACGCGCAGTGTAAAATTCTTTTTGATGGCCAACAACTCGACCGCATGGTATTTGCCATCGGCAACCATTTCAAAGCTGTACATTGTGGACACCGGGTAGTTGCCAACATCATAGCTAACCCTAATGCGTCCATTGAACAGCTCCACCGCCAAGTGTGCATCCTGTCCATCGTACATTAGAATACCATTCTGTTCAGCGCTGCTAAAGACAATGGTGACATTTGCCTCTGGTCTTGTGCGTAACGGTTCCAATTCGACATAGGAATGGTTGTGGACGAAACTGATGCTGGTTAGATACTCGCACCATTTGCCCGTATAGCCCGGATGACATTTGCACAGATAATCCGAGCCGGCTGCGTTTGGCTGAAAGCAAACACCATGTTTGCATTCATGATTCTGGCACGGCGACGTTTGTGGATACATCATGGAGATCATGTTGTGACCCTCGCAATACTTGCCGGTAAAGTCATCCGGACACTTGCAGACATAGTCATTGATGCCATCGATGCAGGTGCCACCATTCTGGCACATATGATTCTGGCAATCATCAATGTTATCCGTACAATTGATGCCATGGAAACCCGCCGAACACTCGCAGCTGTAGTGGGTGAAGTGATCCACACACTTGGCACCATTGGCACACGGATTGAACTCCTCACTGCAGAACTGTATCTTTGTATCGCACCATTCGCCCGAGAAGCCCGGCTGGCATTCACAACGATACGACTGGACACCATCGATGCAGGTGGCATTGTTCTGGCAACGAATATCCTCGCCGAGGCAATCATCGATGTTCGTCTCACAGCGCGCACCCGTATATCCCGGCGCACACTGGCAACTGAAGCGTCCCTCTTCGAGCACCGTGCAGGTGGCATTATTGCGACAGGGATTGCCATAGCAGGCGTCGATCATGAACTCACAATGCTTGCCATGATAACCTGGCTGACAGAGGCACTGATAATCCCGCTGTGGCAGTGCCAGGCATTGAGCCTTGTTCTGACACGGTTGCTCGAAGCAGGCATTGCATTTGGCCAAGATATCGTTGCGCACCTTGCCGCGACAGGCGAAGTTTGAAGATGGCGTTGACAAGATCAACTTGTCCTTCATGTTCTCCGGTTCGGCACAGCGTGCAATGCCCGGCTCCACATAGTCCAACTTAATCCAGTCCGAAAACCATTTCAGTGAGCAATCACAATACAATGGATTGCTGCCCAGTGCACTGTTGCGAAGAGTGCAAAGAATTAGGTGAAAGGGTCAATAAACGTTAGCAGGAAACAAATAAAAACTTACATGTGTGTCAGCGACTTGAGATCCTCAAAGGAGCCCTCCGGCAGCATGGATATCCGATTGCCATGCAGCGAGAGCACGCGCAGATTATTTAGACCAGACAACGCATGACGTTGCAGACATTGCAACTTATTGTACGAAATGATGCTACGAAAAAAAAATAAAGAAAATTCGAAAGAAAGAAAGAAAAACAGGTCAAAAGAGAAGCAAATGAAACGTTTACCAAATTGCAGACACATGCGGCATTTTCCACATTTCCACAATGAAGATGAAGAAATGAAAGTAATTGCAAAACGGTTTTTTTCTTTTTTTTTTTTTTAACCAGCCAAAGCCAAATTGAAAAGAAATTCACCAACCAAAATGGTTCAGAGGGCTTGACTATCGCGCTACCCTGTCAAGGTTAAAGGGGAATTGTGAGCTTAACCAAACCTAAACAGGAAAACTTTCAAAGATGATAAAACTTTATGTATTTGATATTTATTTGATTGGATGATCGTTGTTATCTTGCAGAACCTTTAAGAAAGGTTTTAAAATATTGTTTTCAGATGTATTCAATCAAATGTTTATATAAACTCTAGTTAACGACTTTATGGGGAATATTTTATAATCGATATTTAGTTATATAAAGTTTTCTGTAATCTTTTTTTAAAGCAAAAGCTCGTTCAAATCTTTTTGAAATGTTTTTGATTAAGAAGTGCATAAAATCTGATTGATTCAACGAATCCTTTTAAGATCCTGTTTTAACTGCTTTTGGGCCTACAAAATCAAGCAAAAGTTAACCCAGTAGACAAGTGCAATATACCCTAGATTGCTCTTAATGCGTATAGGGTATAATAAACGGCACAGCTTTGATTGCGGATAGCGCACATAAAATCGAGCGATGAAGGGGGTAGTTGCAGAAGGTAGAGGTGGAGGTGGAGGAGTTGGAGAACGACGACGACAACTAATGCTTAAGCACGAGTCACGACTTAACGTCTCGAATGAATTTCGTGGCCGGTTGAGACGAGCCCAGGCCAAGGGTGGCCAGTTACCGCCGCCACCAAGCCACCAATAAACCGCAAAATGCAATTGCCGCAAAAAAACATAGCAAAAAAAAAAAACAAACCAGTTAGGGGAACGAAAACTGAAATGAACAAAAAAAAAAATTGTGTCAAGCCCTCTTGAGGTTGGCAATAACGTTTCGATTCGTGTTGCCTTATGCCTCTCGGTCGGTGGCGCATTGTGTGGCAATTAAAAAGTCATTAGAAAAAATGTTGCCCCTTAATACTCGTAGTACTTACAGCGTGGATAGTTTGGTTAGATTGGCAAAAGTGTAATTGGATAGTATGGTGATTTGGTTGTTGCTAAGATCGCTGCAAAAAAACAAAAACAAAAAACCAGAGAATTTATATATATGTATTATTATTGCAACATTGTTGTGGCATGTTACTTACAGTCGTGTCAGTGCACGTAAATGCCTGATGCGCTCATAATGTATCTGCTCAATCTCATTGGACTCCAGATACAATTCGGAGGTTTCGGCTGGTATGCCGCGCGGTATCTCCGTCAATTGATTGCGCGAACATCGCACCACGGTGCCGGTGCACGTGCACGCCGGCGGACAATAGCCATCGCCCAGGCAGCCACCGCTGTTCTCGCTGCTGCATTTGAATTCGTTGTGCGGCAGATCCTTGATTTGCACATCACGTACCTTTATTGGGGCCGCACAACGTGCCGCGCCGCCGTTCAATGATTTTTTACGCAGCCATTCGGCGAACCAGGCCAAATGACAATTACAATTGAATGGATTCGATGCTAAATTCCTACAAAAACAACAAAATTGTTAGAAATAATGCAAATGTTTTGTTTTGAGTAATTTCAATTAGTTTCAAGCACGCGGTGCACTTTTCAAATTGTTTTCTTTTGATTTGAATGCGACGAGAGCTAAGAACTTAAGAAATCTTCAATTCTCTTTGCTTGTTTACCGAGCTGAATATCAAAGCATAAACATGATATAAATAAGTCATTAAGATATTATGAGAGAAAGTATAAATTTCATTAGAAATTATTTGATTTGCTTTCGATACAAAGTTAAGCTTTACTTAAACCAAAGACCATAAAGTAGAAGACATTGCAATTGCTAAAAAGGGGCTTTGAAAGCTTTTTCGTCTCATGTCTACGCACTTGGGAACCTTCTCTCGGTTAAGCCTGCTTCTATTCTCTTTACTTAAACGCTAAGCTTTAGCTATTTTCCCCTCTTTATATCGTTATCCATATGTCAAGATTGGAGCTCAAAGCTCCATCCTATCAACCAGCTAGCACTTTCAATTCAATCAATATTTTTTCTTCATTTTCGTTTATTTATCTTTCTAGCCATATGTTACTTCAGTTGAGCTTTGATTTTTGATCTGTATATTGTGTGAATGCAATTTAGCTTATTTAAAGCAAAAAGCTCAAGATAACTTATACTATATATATAGCTTTATCTCACTTTGCCTAGCTCTTTGATTATTTGCTCCTTTAGTTAAGCTTTAATGGTTCGGTTAATGCCTTTAATTTCTTTTTAAGCTCAAAGCTTTTATCAACTAGCCAGCACATTGAGTCAATCAACTCTTTCAGAGTGACACTAGCGGTAATTGCATTATGATAGCTTTTATTGATATTAAATATCAGCTCACACACACACACACAGTCACACGCACTCATAATTTTCAATGGTTTCATTAATTATGACAAATTTTGCACTTTTGGCATGCAAATTGTTTTCAGCATATGTTTCAATTTACTTGGGGCACAGACACACACACAATTACACACACACACACACAGACATTCGTACATAAGTGCTATAAGGCCTTTAATTATGCGCTTGGTTTGAAAGGCAAACTGAAACAATGGATCGCAAATTACATTGGCAATTCCAAACGCAACACACCAAGTCCAGACTAATTTAATAAGCAATGCTGCTTTGTCATGCCACACAACAGCAAAAGTCTCTGTGCAAGTGCCAAAGAGGGAGAGTGTGTTGCACGGTGGGTGGCAAGCAAGTAACCAACACTTTTGCTAAACTCCCTAATTGAGGGCATGGCACACACCTACCATGCCATCCACCATAGCCATCCACCTGAAATGATTGAGCATGTGGGTGTCGTGTCGTGTGGTGCACACAGCACTTAATGACTTTCATTGATGCTATTTATTAGATAGTTAAATGAATTTTACAATAATTAAAGATGAGGCAACGCAACACCTATGATAACAACACAAAAGTTGCCTACAGTACAGCTACAGTCTAACTTTCATAAGTAAGTCAAATCCAAAAAAACATAATTATAGGGTATTTATATATATTTCAACAAACAAAATTGAGAAAGCTTGAGGACTTATATGGCATATAAAAAATACTTTAATGCTTTTTGATCAATAAACCACTTTTTTGAGGATTAAACTCACTTTTGTTAATATTTTAAGCACATTTTTTTAGTCCTTTTAAGAAACTTTTTATTTATCACAACATAAAGAGACGAAATATTTTGGCAACAAGCTTAAGGAAACTTTTTAAACAAATTTCAAATACGTTTTTAGTTTTTTTTTTGACTTAGTCAGGTTGTACTGTATGGGTTTTTGCGCTCTTTATTGAACTAAATTTTAATTAATTAAATTATCGAAGGCAATGCACAACTCTCAATTGTGTGTGTGTCTTGTTGTGAGGGTTGATTTATAACAATATAAGAAGCAATGAGCAAAACTACACACACAAAAACACACACACACACACACAAAGAGGGGCAAGCAGCAGGCTTGTATTCCATGTATGTTTAGCTCTTATCGTAGGCAGCCCTGCTATAGAACATTGAAGTTCAATTGAATTATATACACTAGTTGGTGGCATGCAGCAACGAAGAAAAACGGATTTGGTAAAGCAGCAAAAAGCATCAAATAGCATCAACATCAGGCAGCTTCTGTTTTGATTGTGATACGAAATCAGACTGAAGTTCAACTAGAGAACAATCAAAACCATTAACCTCAATTTTATGTTCCTATGCTTATGCCTATGCCTATGACTATGCCTGTGCCCTATGTGATAGTGCGTATGAGAATAGAGAATAAAGAACACGAAAGAACACGAAGCAATTAATGCCAAAGCTAAATCATTTATCTATTGAAGTGCAGCAAGGCACTTGGCACAGTTTTAATTGCTATGCATAGCCCAGCAGATGCATCAAGCAACAAGACACAAGAAACAATAAAAGCTTAACGAATTTTACTTACAGAGACGTCAGAGAGTTCAGATGCTCAAATGATCCAGGCATAACGCATGAAATTTGATTGTCATAAAGATTGCTGCAATTTGGGGGAGAGAAGAAAACAAAATTTCACATTAAATTTTAAATAAGTTTTTTTGTTTTTTTCTTTTTTGTAGTAGTACAACTTACAGCGTTTTGAGTTGATGCAAGCCAAGAAACATTTTATTGGATATTTCCTTAATCTTGTTTTCGCCCAACTGCAAATCCTGTATACGAGATGCACCCTCAAAGGCATTCGGCTCAATGCCCGTGAGCTGATTGCGCTTCAGTTCCAGTTTAACCAGATGCGGCAATCGACCAAAGAGTCCATCCGAATTAATACGACCCAATTCGTTGTCATTGAGTAAACTACAAATAAATAAAAACGAAAAACAAATACAATATATATTTAAATACACACTATAAATAGTATAAAGTCGAATATAAAATATTTAAGCGTCTTCTTTTAAATTAAAAACGAAATCATTCAAAGGAAGAAAGTGCTTCACAAGGTTGCAATGTTAAATGTTAATGCTGTAGTTGGATTTTGACCAGACTTTTATTTAAAAGTTTAATGGAATTGAAATGACAAAGTTAACCTGTAAGTTGCATATTAACAAGATAAAACTATTGAATCACATTACTTTGTGAAAAAGTGTTTAATCTTAAAGAGTTTTGAAATAAAATCTGATGATTTTTTTTATCAAATTTCCTGAACTCTTTTTCAGGATACTCAAAATATTGTGTTATATCGATTTCAATCGATTCTACTTTTTACTATCAACTTAATCCCCTTAACTTTAATTCTTAAATCCTATCGTAATAAATATTCGCCTATTTACGAAAAGCAGCTTGGAAAGCTATAACGCTTTTGTACCAATAAATTTGGAGTGAAATAGTAAAGTACAAGTATATATTAAGTGGGTTTATCGTGGGCGAACTTACAGCTCTGTGGTATGCAATGGTATGTCGCGTGGTATTTCCTTGAGACCACGTCCCGCACAGTCAACGGTAGTGCCTTCGCATTGGCACATTGCCGGGCAGTCCGAATCCATGCGACACTCACCGGATAGCTTCATGCGCAATTCATCCCAGGAACCTGCAAAGAGTTAGTGGGTGGGTGGATGGGTTGGTTAGGTTTAAGACATATTCTTTACGTATTTGTTGTCTCGTTTTTTTTTGGTGGTGTATAGAGGGGGATGGGTTGCACTTACATTTGAATTTCTCCTCGCGCAACGATTCAATGCGCCGGCGATGCATCCGCTTCGGTGACTCACAGCGTGCTCCACTTGTCTCTATGGGATTTTTGTGCAAATAGTCGGCCAGCCAGCGCAGATTGCAGTCACAAATGAAAGGATTCTTGGCCAAATGTCTATACGTTTATGCACATACATACATATATAAAGTTGTGTGTTGTGTAAATGGAAAGAAAGCAAGAAAGTAGCATTGAGCATTTGTACTGAATGAAGCCAAAGGGAATTGTAAAGAGGGGCCGGAGTGGAAGAATGTTAAGAAAAGCTGAGACTTGAGACGTCTTAAAATTGTACGAGCCCTGTGGCTGCAACATTTCCGTTGTTTGTTGTTGTTGTTATTGTTGCTATTGTGTTGTTGTTTGTTGCTTGCTTGATAAAAAACTATTTTCAAAGGCAATCCTAGACCTAGAGTTGTGCCTGTTAATGCCTTTTGTGACAGAATGTCCATTAAATATAAATTTGGCATCCTACTTAAAGTCATCTAGTAATTAAAGTGACAAATTTTAAGCTCAATTCAAAAGAAAAACAGTTTAAAGAGTTTCTTAAGACTTATGTGAATTAACTCATGGCCTAAACACTCACTATTGAATAATATATGATATTTTGTTTTTTTGGTTTATTACGTTGACAACCCTGACAAATACTTAACCTAGTCAAGCACATCGTCAAGAACCACCAACAGCACTTAAAGACAGAGCGCATTTATCGATGCTCAAGCATTTTGCTGCCATCGTTTCCATTAATGTTGCGCTGTTGGCCTAAAGAAAACCGCCCCCACCCCCGGACCTTTGTTCGTTTAGAACATCTTTACGGTTCACAGCCGATATGCAGTATTACTGAATAGGCGGTACAATGTTGTTTGGCTGCTAAACAAATGTCAACGGCGGGCTGGGCTGGGCTGGGCAAAGTCAAAGCAACTACTAAATGCACTTCAGAGGTTTAACACCAAAGTGCCTGGTGGTGGTTGCCTTCTGGGTGCTCCTTCATTCAAGTCTGCTCTTGGCTTGGGGGCGTCGTCAGCTTACTTGCAACATGCAAGTCGCATTCATGGTGGGTTGGTGTGGGTCGAGGGGGTTTTAGGAGAGTGTTGGGCGTGTGGTAGTTAGTACTTACACCGTTTTGATGCTCTTCATGGCGTCGAATGTGCCATTAGCCAAAGACTGTATGTTGTTGTCGTACAATGAGAGCAAACTGAGGCTGTGCAGGTCGCGGAAGGCATCCTTGCGTATGCAGGAGATCTCGTTGGCATTCAACAGCAGCAGCTGCAGTGAGCCAAGTCCTTTGAATACGCCCGAGGGTAAATCCTTTATTTTATTGCCATACAAAACGCTGTAAGCAAAAAAAGCGAACAAAAACAAAACAACAAAAAAACAAAGGAAATGAATAAAACACAAATAGAAATACAGCAAAATGAATAGGTTATTTAAATTGAATGAACGACTTGGTAGATACCCTGTACTTAGGTTTCAGAGACATATACAAGCTATTTATCGGTTTGCATATAGAAATATTATTTGAATAACTGATTGCTGCTTTAACTTCTTTCAATCTACAGAGTTGCGTTTATCAATTATCGATTTATTTTAATCAGCAACAGTTATCGATAAACGAAACAACATATCAGAATGAATTTACGGACAGACTTTACAACCAATTATTTATTATTGATTGAAAGTATTCCTTAATCAAGTCAAAAAAATATTCAGATCTTTGACCTAAGCGAAATTAATTTTCTTGGTCTTTTACAAAGGTTTCGTTAAGTTCATGATACCCTTTTAACCCACTTCAAATAAGAAGCGAATGAGAGAAAAAAAAAAAAAACAGCTAGGCAGCTTGTTGTTCTTGTGGTGGATTCCTGTTGTTGTCATTGCGGGCGGCAACTGGTTTGGCACACACATAGAGACAAACAGACAGACATGTTAAGCATTGAGGAGGGATGGGGCAGAGGGGGGGTCATTGTGGGCAACACAGGTAATCTGATGCCTTGCGGTGTTGGCAACGCTAAGCATAGGCCGATTAGCCCCCTCAAGCTTGAGCTCCAAGGCCCTTAGGCCCAGGCTGTCTATCAGAGAAGTGATGGACCTGACACCACTCCAAACACACACACACACACATACACTTAACAAAGCGACTGCACATTTGGTTGGCAGCACTTGGCTACTTGTTGCTAATGTTTGGCAGTCTACTTACAGTGTGGTTAACTGCTTTAGGCCACTTAATGCATCGTGGGCTATTCGCGATATATTGTTGTTCGACAGATCGATGCGTCTGAGTCGACGAAAGCTCGAGAAGGATTTGGCTGGCAGCTCCGTAATGAAATTCTGCTCCAAGCGACTAAAATGATAGCAACAATAAGTTTACAAATTTGTGCTTTTAGTTAGGTTTAGACTTACAGTTCGGTGGTATCATCGGGCAGCGTAACGGGCACACTTGTCAAACTCTTCTCACGGCAATCGACAATGCCATCGGCACAGCGACAGGGATGGGGGCAACTGTTCTCTATGCCGCATTCCATTGGCGCATGCTCGGTGAGGCCTGCAAGTGGCAAGTGTAAAATCAAACTGCATATTTAGCTTGTTATACAAGGCAGGCGAATTTCATTCAGCGAGCCACTTGGCTTTGATTTGATCCACTACACCAATATAGCAGCTGCAGCAACTGCAACAACTACATAATTATGAATGCTACTGCATCGCGCTTCAAGATGCAACAACAGTGTGGTGCTGTGCCACAGCTGCCGCTGGTCATAAATGTTTACCCACATAATTCCATAGCATTTCGTGTACACAAAACGAAAGTCAAACACAACGCAAAGCCAATCTAAAGTCATACTTTGATAACAACGAATTATCGATGCTCTACTATTTGTCGGGAATTGAGATACCCTTTATCGAGTCTTAAGTTAAGGCTTTAAAATTATACTTGCTGCATGTGTTCCTTCATTTATTTCCTTTCATTTCTAAAAATTATTTTTTTGGAATCTTTAGAAAAATCCTATCTTAGTCTGCATCTACAATGTATATGGCATAAGTTCGACAAAAACTAAGATCGCTATGTCTTACCTGTTTGGCTGTGCGTTGATAGCAATCAGTCAGCGCATTGTAATATTTCCTATTTTTCAACTTTTATTTAATTGGAACTATTTTTACTTGTTCATAGTTCTTTTTCTAGTTTTTTCTTACTTCCCTAGTTTTCATGATTTCTCACTCCATTCAAACACCTTCTCTTTCTAACATAATTCTCATCATCCATTATCCATTTAAAACTGTTATTACTGATTCATTCAATCAAAAATTTAAATATGCTATTAAGCAAAGCCAAAAAACAAAAAAACAAAAAAATCAAATCAAATCAAATTAACGGCTCATTAAACAATTCTCTAGCTAAAAACTGAAGTAAAGTGCCTGCTAAAACTGTACAACTCTCAATATGGCTCAGTGTACTTTACAACAACAACAACAACAATAAACGATGGAAGTAAAACTCGTTTCATGGCATCGTTTGGCGCACATTTTCCGCTTCATTGAGCAGAGCAGTATAAGATTATTTTTTTTTTTCAACTTTTTTGGAGCCAAAGACTCCAATGGGAGGCTTTCCAAATGTGCTGGTGCTGGTGCTGCTGCTGCTGTTGTTGTTGCTGTTATTGTTGTTGCTGTTCTGCTTTTTGGCCCGCAGCAGCAGCAGCGTTTGTTGAGCATCTGCATCCCAATCAAGCAAACGCGATGACGGCGTTAAACGTTTTGGCAAACATAACGTTCATGATGATGCCCCCCCCCCCCCTCTCCGCTGATATAAGCCCCACAATCTCCAAGTTTCAACAATATCCGCTTGTTGTTGCTATTGGTTTGAGTGGGCGGCAGCGCAGCGAGGGCGTGCCCATATGACTGCTTATGATTTACAATGCTTTGTTTTGTGCTGGCATATAAAACTAATTAATTTGGCATAGCATTTTGTTGTTGTTGTTGTTGTCGAGTTACCACGATTGTCATTTGTCCATTTTTGGGCAAGTAAAATAGTCTGGTGTATCCATACCTGAGCATTTGAACTCCTGATCGTGCAGGTCCGCCACGTTTTGGCCCTTCAGTTGCGACGGTGACTGGCAGCGCGTATAGGGGGCAAGGCGCGGGGCGCTGCGTAGGTAGCGCGACAGCCAGGACAAATGGCAATCGCAGGCGAACGGGTTATCGGAAAGGCGCAGCGCTCGCAATTTTCCCAATCCCCCAAAGGCATTGTGCGGCAAAGCGGTCAAGTTATTGTTATTCAGTGTGCTGTTCGAAAGATGAAGACGAAAAAACAAGAAAAAAATCGTATAGAATATAAGCAAGAGAAAAGCAATATATAGAAAGAGAGTGTGTGGCAAGGGGCAGTTGAAGTTGCATTATTGCATTATCAAGTGAATGCATCTTGCGGCTCTTCAGCTCTAGCTGGCTAAAAAGAAACTTAGGGATGGGCCACAGCAAGCACTTGAGCCTCATTCTGGATTATCAAGTGAAATGGGCTTGAAAGACTTTTATTTTTACGGTTAACGCAATTTTCGTTGAATAAATTGCTTTATTGATTTTGTTAACAATTTTTACTCTAGTTTTATTTTTAAATTCTGACATTTGTTTTTGCCTTTTAAATCTATTTGTATTGAATTGTTTTGTTTATTTTTTTAACTGCCTTTAATTTATACTGTTGAAGCAATTTTTGATTAATGAATGATTTATTGATATTTAGTATTTTTTTTTTTAGTCGATTAATGTTGATTTTATGCATTAAGCAACACTGTTTATTTAGTAAAATTATTGTTCGTTTATTTATTTGATTATTTGCTCAAATTTGGTTCCCTAATTTTGATTTGGATGTTGTTTGCACTCACAGTATTTCGAGTTCCAACAATCCCTTAAAGGCATGCTCGTCCATACATGTGATTTGATTGTTGTCCAATTGTAGGCTCCGCAGCGACTGGGCGCCCTTAAACACCCGACGGCCAATCGTTGTGATGACATTGTGCGAAATGTCCCTGGAAGGCAGGCGAAGTTGAGGCAGGCGGCAAGAAAATTGAAGGATTTGATAGTCGGTTAGTATTTGTAATCTATTTGGGTTGGGTAACAACTACTGCTACTAATACTAATAATAGTATATGTAGGTAGATATATAATATAATATAGTAATTGCTATATGACTACATTTTTTTGATTACTTACAATCGCAAAAGACTCGCTGAACTTGTCACAAAGTTTTCAGGTATTGCCTTAAGTCGATTGTTGTTTAGGCGTCTGATTTATATAGAGTGAAGGTGTTTGGTATTTTTTGATTTGGTGTTTTTTGATTTGGTGTTTTTTGATTGGTTTTGGTTTTGTTTTTTTTTTTTTGGTGTACGAGCATATTAGATACGCAAAACGAAACGCAACGAAAGTAGTAGAGAGATATGCATAAAACGAAACGAGAAAAAAGATACAAAAAGTTAAACTCAAAACTCAAGATTATCGCAACAAACTAAATCGAATATTTGCACGATAATTATATATATAGTATGTACGTATTTGTTGTTTTGTTATTTGAGAAGCTATTTTTCTATAAAGAGCAGCAAAATTTGGTTAGTTTGATTAAAGTTAAAAAATCTCATGCAATTAGCAAAGTCATTCGATTGGTTTTTGTTGAAAGTACTATATAGTTAAGATCTCTACTTACAGTCGCTCCAATGAAACCAAATCTTGCAGCGCATTCTTCTCAACGGAGTGTATTTGATTGTCCGTCAATTGACTGTGAATATAAATCAGAAATATTTAAAATAAGTTTCAAAATAAAGATTTAATTTTTAATAAATTTTAAATTGAAAATATTTTTCTGATACTTTTTGTTAACGTTTAAGCTGCAAATTTTGTGTATTGCAAAATTCAAAAATTAATTTCAAACTATCAGCAAACAGTGGAAGCACATGTTGCAAGACCTGTTTTGACTCTAGAAACTTTCAAATGCAATTTGTGGCTAAAATTTATGGGAACGCTATCATGACATTTGATGTCAATTTGCATGCAACATATTTTCGTATTTCGTAACGATAAATTTAACGACAGATAATGCCATGAAAAGTGTAATTTAATACTCGCAAAGTAAGCAAAGTTTATAAAAATTCTCTTCACAGCTTTATTAAACTATAAGCAATACAGTTTATGATTTAAGTTTATCGCTTCCAAAAATCAACATAAATTATCACTTTACAAATTAAAATATAAATATCATATCGAGCTAATTATAATAATTAAATACTTACAGCATTCGTAGCTTGGTTAAACGCTGAAAATCCGTCTCATAAATAACAGTCAAATTGTTGCCTTGCAAATCGCTGCAAAAAGAAAGAAGAGGAGGCGAAAATTAATGAGTGAGAAATAAAAGAAAAAAAAAACACAGAGTCAAGAGATTAAGGCTTTAATTATGTTGCTACCTAATCGAAATCAGCTGAAACATAATGTTCCCAACATGTGCGGCGATAATATAATTTTTAATTGCTTGTTAAACAAGGCACATGAGCAACAACAACAGCAACAACAACAGCAACTACTAGTACAACATCTGAGATATGTGGCATACAAGCAGCTGAAAGAAGTTGCAGATGCAGATGCAACAAGCGCGAGTAAGCAAGATGCTGTGGCTGTGTTGATAACGAAAATATGATATTTAATCATTTGAACATGCGCGCACAGGAACTGAGATGAAAACTTGTTTCTTGGCGCAGACAGATACCGAGATACAGAAACAAAAATTTGTTACCTGTAGATGTCATAACAATGAAATGCAACCTAACAGATACAAAATACCTGAATACGACAACAGACCCGCGTGCGCATGCGCAACAACAACAGCAACAACAACTCGTTGTGGCACAGCTCAGCTGCTTATTTTGAGTAAGGTTTGGCAGTCGAAAAAGTGCCAAGAGCCTAAGAGAGGCTACAACCTCTACAGGTAGCCAATGCAAAGACCTTCAGTCTGGTCCCCGAGCAACAGTCTCAGTTCGAGTCGGGCCTTAAGCCTTAATGAAACTCGCATCAAGTTGCCAGATGAGCATGCGAGTACACTGAACAAAACTGTTTATATTAAGAATGTTGAATATTTAAATTTGAAAACTTTCATACTTAGAAACAAAGAACTTTGAGATTTCATTGCGATGCATTCATGATTTCTATTGTTTGTTACTGCTTTATTTTGCTCAGTGTACAGCTTGTGTTTTTGGTCCCAAGCACACACACACACACACATGCTTGGTCTTTTTTTTAATGAGCTTAATATCTTGGCAAGATGTGGGCATCTCTTGCTTAGATCTAACTGATTACCGAAACCAACAACAACGACAAGATACGACACAACAACAGACCTGAAACAAAACACAACAACAACAAACGAAACAGTCGCTTCTAATTGCTAGATATTTTTTTCAAAAATTATTTCTCTAAATATAATTATAATAAACGTTAGTTTATTTTTAAAGTTTGTTCGTTTGATTTTTTGCCGTTTCGCATTTGTTGTTGCCGTTGTAATTAATTTTTTTTTTAGCATATTTACATTCAACTTCATTTGATTTTTTATAAGCAGTTTTAGAATGTTTTGTTTTGTTTTTTAAGGGTCCAATTAGTTTTTTTTTTGCTGTCTTTGATGATTTCTGGCAGCTATAAATTAAGCTTCACCTTTTTTTTTGTTGTTTTATTTGGGTTTTGTTTTTGTTTTTTAACTGAGGTGTAAAAAGGCATTTGCTTGGTTCTGGCCATTTTGAAGCTACAGTGGCGAGCAAAAGTGAGTGAATGTTTACAACTTTGACTTTGGCCGTCCAGCAAACGCGAACCACGCAAGCAAATCCAAAAAATGTTTTTGTTTTATGTTTATTATTTAATTTTTAACAATTAAGAATAAAGAAACAAAGAAAATTAGATAAAAACAAAGAGTATGAAAAAAAAACCGAAAATAACCCACATAAATTCATTTTTGCACGTTTGGTACATTTCACCTATTTTCGATTTTCTACTTTGCTTATCAGCAAAAACCATGCAGATTCACCGTTATATTTTGTCTTATCTATGTTCTGTTGTTCGTAGACTAAATTTAAACGTTTGTCGTGCAAATCGAACAAAATTTTTCTATTGCTAGCAAATTTTGAAAAAATTATAGAAAAACCGCATAAAAATGAAAAAAATATCGGTAGATATTGAAAATAGTGTTGTGTGTCTGACCGAGAAAGGCTGTTCTTCACGTTCAATAGCGAATA
Source organism: Scaptomyza polygonia (assembly GCA_035044585.1). Lineage (NCBI taxonomy): Eukaryota > Metazoa > Arthropoda > Insecta > Diptera > Drosophilidae > Scaptomyza > Scaptomyza polygonia. The sequence continues at coordinate 3,220,426 of JAWNNU010000311.1, forward strand.
AACTTGGAATTAGCCAATCGGCTGTGCTTGCAGCTCAAAAAAGGCGAAATGTGACCCCCAAACCGCAGATGAAAGGTCGCAAAAAATTGTTAACTGACTCCGATGCTCGACAGATGATAGCAGAAATGAGAAAAAACAAGCTGCTAACACCAAAGGGTGCTTCCTTAGCGGTTAACAAAAATGTTAGCGAATGGACTGCTAGACGAGCGCTTCACGACATAGGATACACCTCATCAGTGAAAGTGGTCAAACCTGCATTGTCCGATAAGAACGTAAAAGCGCGTTTGAAATTTGCAAGGGAACACAAAAATTGGACCGTTGATGATTGGAAACGCGTTATATGGTCGGATGAGTCGAAATTCAACCGGTTCCAGTCGGATGGAAAGCAATACTGCTGGCGTAGACCCGGTGAACGTCTTCAAAAACACCATGTCAAGCAAACCGTCAAACACGGCGGTGGAAATATAATGGGGTTTGGGGTTGCTTTACATGGTGGAATATTGGTCCTCTCCACTTAGTAGAAGGCATTATGCGAAAAGAGGACTATTTAGAAATATTGCAAACCCATCTTCCCAATTTTGTAGACGACTGTGCTTATCCCGAAGAGGAAATTGTTTTTCAACAAGACGGGGATCCCAAGCACACAGCGAAAATTGTTAAGGAATGGATTGGGAAACAACATTTTCAGTTGATGGAGTGGCCAGCACAAAGTCCCGACCTCAATCCAATTGAGAATCTCTGGTCAATTGTGAAGAGACGGCTCGGGCAGTACCACGCCGCCCCAACAAACATGGGTGACCTATGGGAGCGGGTTAAAACGGAATGGTATAATATTCCGATGAAATTATTAATAACTTGGTAGAGAGCATGCCAAACCGCATTAATCAAGTTATTTCGAGTAAAGGTTTATGGACTAAATATTAAAATTTCTTTGAATTTATTATTTTTTCGAAACGTGCAAAAATGAATTTATGTGGGTTATTTTCGTTTTTTTTTTTTCATACTCTTTGTTTTTATCTAATTTTCTTTGTTTCTTTATTCTTAATTGTTAAAAATTAAATAATAAACATAAAACAAAAACATTTTTTGGATTTGCTTGCGTGGTTCGCGTTTGCTGGACGGCCAAAGTCAAAGTTGTAAACATTCACTCACTTTTGCTCGCCACTGTATATGCAAAACTCTGTCGTGCCAATTGTAAATGTGTAGGTGTAGCGTGCCTGTCTCTGACTGCCTGCATTTGACAGACAGACAGACAGACAGACAGTTAACTAAGCGACCATTCTAATCCTCATTTTAACCTGCTCTCAACTGCCGCTCACTCTCTCGCTCTAACTCTGTCTTTCACTCACTGTCACTAGGGCCATGGGAATTATTCTGTGTAATTAAATGGCAAGTTTGGTTTGGGCTACGGCCTGGTTCGCTCGCTCACTCTCTCTCTCTCTCTCTATGTGTGTGTTATAAGGCTGGGTTAACATTTGCCCTAGCACCAGTTTTTGCATTGTTTTTTTTTTTGCGCTATTCTAGTGCCTGCCAATAGTTGTGGGCATGTTCAATATTTGATGTGCACACACTCACATACACACAGAATGAGGTACATGTGTGCGTGCGTCTGTTGAAGTTGAGCATGAAACCAATGTTAGCATTAGGGTGACTCAACTTAAATGCTGATTATCATGTCGCTTAATATAAACAGTGACTTTTTATGTATTGAGGCGCCACTAAATAATTTAGCATCAATTAAATTCTTAATTTAGAGCTTTTTCTTTTATTTTACTGTATATAAAGTGTTGAGTTCTTCTATAGTTAAACTAAGCGCAAAACAAAGACTTAATTCCCCGCTTTGAAAACTTAAAAAAAAAATACTGTGTGTCGTGATTTCAATGGCATTTGAAAATTATAGTTAAGCTCTTGAGCTTAGCTATCAATATATAATCACTCAAGCATCACAAATAAACACAATTTGATAGTAATTTAATAACCAAACAGATAATTAAAAAATGCTTAAGCTCAAATTCTTTTTCTATTCAATTAATGATTGAAATAAAAAACCTCAACCTTTAAAAATCCCAAGAGCTCGTAAGTATTTAATTATAAATTCTGAATATTCTTTTTTTTCTTCTACAAGTATTAAACTGTCAATCATTTCTGTCAAGTATCCCCCTTTTTTTACTAACCCTCGCTCTCCCTCTCTCGCTCGCTCTCTCCCGCATTTGTGTTTGTTTGTAGCTTAAGTTTCATCTTTCAATTAATTTTTCTTTACTTTTTAAGTTGTGCTCAGATTTCCATTGCTTTTGTTGCTGTTGTTGAATACAGATTTAGTTTTTAAATTTTCATAAGCTCCCTTGACATCGTTATTCGTATATACATAGTATGTATTCCCGATTGTTCAGGAGTTTTAACTATTTTCATTTGAAAAGCTTAACTTTGGCACACATTTTTGTGCATTTCATTCAAACTGAAAAGCTGTCAGTCGTTTTTTTTTTTTTGTGGAGCTCGGGTGTTGGCATGAAACACCCTGTGTCGGACAGGGCGCTTGATATTTGAAAATGCAAATATGCCGTGCATGCTGATATGTTTTCAGTTTTTGCTTTTCATTTTTCCTTCTTGTATAATTTTTAATTTTTTGTTTGTTTTTTTTTTTTTTTATATATTTTCTGTATATTTTGCATTTTGCTTTTTGCATAAAACAAATGTGTCCCTGAGCGCTATTTGACTGTTTGGGGCGCCTCTGACTGCTTATAATAACTCGGCCACGTTTTTGTTGTTGTTTCTCCAACGTTGATATCTGTTATTAATTTATGTAGAGACAAAAAAAATAAAAATAAAACAGCTTTTTGAGGTCGCTATTGGAGAGCTGGTCTGGCCTGGCCCGGTCTGGTCTGTTGGGAGATTTTTGTTGACCGGCTAATTGGTGGGGTTAAGGGGCGTTGGAGAGGTAGGGCACTTTGGCATTTTGCATACACTTGCTAATTGCCAACGCGTTAATTTATGTGGCGTCGGCTTAATGCATTTGACCATTTTTGCGCACGTTGCATGCAACAATTGCGCCAAAGTGTTCCGCCGCCACTTGCAGTCTCAGTATCGCTGAGTCTCCTTCGACGACAATTAATAAACTTAATGGCGATTTAATGTACGACGACTCAAGAGACACAGCAACAACAACAACAACAAAGACGAAGCTGAGATTTCCGCAGCGACGAACCCAACACATTTTTATTTTTTTTTTTATTTCAACGTCCTCCTCCATTTCTTGTTATCGAAACATTCTCTGAATGCGTCGACATGGTCATGGCTTTATTTGCCTTTAGCTCGGCTGTTTGTTGTTGTTTGTTTGTCTATGCTGATTTCTCGCTGTTGTTGTTAAATAAATACCACAAATGGTCAGCTGCATGCGAATGGCGTTATGCATACATATGCATACAAGGAGTGTTAGTTTATATAACAAAACATATGCATACGTTCATATGTATATAGATCATTGCCAAGGTGTCCAACAAAGACGAAAGATATCGTAGATAAGTTTCCAATCGAACCCATCGAAGAAACATTGTTGGCTAAGTAAGTTCCTAAGTAACAAACAGCTGCTAGATTTTCTATAAATATGGTTTCTTTTTGCATAAATGATTTTCATTTACATATTTAATATTATACAAATATTTATTTAGTTGTCTAACGCAAAACGGTATCAAGTTTATAATTTTTGAATTTGGTTTGCCAACTGTTTTTACCTTGGAATTAAAACTGAATAAAATATATATATATTTATAGAGATATTTGTTACACTAATTATTGGTTAACAAGCTTTGTTTGTCTATAGCTGCTCTTAATTTGAATTTGTTATAAGAGAACATGAATATTTAAAACTTTAAATCTAAATTTGACTGGAATTCGAACTATGTATTTGCAAACTGGTTTTGTTTATGAAAAAGTTATGGTTGTTATTTTTGTGGGATTTTGTATCAAAACTTTTAAAATTGAATATCGGTTTAGTTTTGAAAAGGCTGTGGATGAATTTTTATAGGTTTTGATTATAAAACTCGAAAAAAGTTGTTAATATTATTTTAATCTAAAGGACAAGCTATTTTATTATAATTCCCAGTTACCAAAAATCAGTTCAGTTTTAGCTAAATTTATTTATTTTTTTTTTTTGCTAAAAAAAATCCTTTTTCCAACTTTAAATATTTAGCTTGGGTCAAAAAAGCATTGCATCGGATCTGTTGTGGCACAAGTTGTCATGGTCGAATGAATATAGTTTTGGGTCAATTTGTTGTAGTTATGAATTTGCCTGGAAGAGGATGCACACACACATATGCTTGTTTGTACTTACAGTCGTTCAACATCCGCTGATATTTTGCGTGGCACCTGCGTTAATCCGCGATGCGAACAGTCGACAGTTAAACCGCTGCAGGAGCATACCCTGGGGCAGCGTGCCTCGGTAATGACGCCCACACCGCCGCCGGGTATGTGAATGCCAACGGAACCCAAACCGCCGCTGGCAATCGCCGAACTACCATAACCGCCCGAATATGGTTCCGCATGGACTGATGCAGTGATAATGCCCAGCAGAGGCAGAAGCATAAATGTGAGCAGGAATGGGTAGAGCAATGGGAAAGTTTGTCGGATTAGTGCTGCCTTAACTGTGGCTTTACAACGCGTCGGTGGAGCGTGCAGCGTGGATGTTGGTGGTTGCGTCGTCCTGGACGACGGCGGCGCCATTGTGGCACATTTATAAGCAACGTGCCTAATTGAAAGTATCGAGTGCGGAGTGTACGGACGCCACTTTGTCAACAGCAATCACGTTTTCACAAATATTTGCACAAGGCAAAAAGGATTGTTTGGCTGTTATAACCCCTACCACCCCTTCTTCTCACTGCACTTCACTTTACTTTACTTTATTTATTTATTGATTGTGGGGGGCGAACTTTTATTGTATTTCGTCGTTGACTGACGTCGTCGTCGATTCGTTATTGTCGATTCGTTATTGTATTATCGAGAGCACTACCACCGGCGGCGGCTTCGCGTCTTTTTATTTACTTTTCGTATATTTTGTTTTTGTTTTGCAGCCCGTCGCGACCGCGCGACACAGCTGAACTGATAGCAGCGGACAGCTCAAGCAACAGATAAATCGAGCTAAAGAGCAACGAGTTACAATTGTAACAACGAGTAGCGCTTGACGAGTGCGTAGGTAGCTCTCTATAGGGTCCACTCTTTATCCCTTCTCTCTCTGTCTTAGGTAGAGATACCCGGAAATGGGCTTCAACTGCACGCTGGCGCTGACGCTGGCACACACAAGCACTTTGCTGTCAGCAGTTTTTTTCTATTGCTTTTCAGAGTTGCCTCGACAGCAGCAACAACTTCTTCATCATCATCATCATCAACAACAACAACAACGACGTTGTCGTCATTAGGTCCGTTCGTCTATGTGACCTGCTGTGCGCATCTGCAACGAAAAGAGATAGATAGATACTAGAATGAATGAAGGCGGAATATGTCAGGGAAAAACAAAATCATGAAAAATTATCTATAAATTCGGCAAAGCGTGTCTATGTCAGTGCAATGGCAGGAAATTGTTACCGACTGCGATATAAATACTATATGAATATACACACGCACACACATGCAGGTGCTTTATATCACTTAAATAGAAAATAAAATCATAACAAAAATAATGTGACAGTTTTAGCTCAAGTTTTTGAGTATCGGGAAGAAGAAAATGGAATAAAACAATTCATAATTTTTTATTGTTTACTTTGTAACAAAATTACTAAATTTTCCAGTTTGCCTATTCGTTGGCAACCCAAAACTAAAGATCCTCGAACCCATGCCGACAAAAATTAAATACAAAAAAAAAACCTCTTTAGCCTGCCGACAAATGTTCGGAGGGTTAGTTTTGTAGGCACCTGTCAGTAGCAGGAGCTGACAGCGCCAACCGACAAAAACGACTAATCACCTTGGTCTCTTGGCAGAACTATTATGTATTTGTATGAAAACTTACATTGGGAACATATGTTTTCATGGGTAAAAGATGATGAGAAAAAAATAAAAGAAAATTTACAACCTGTAGGCAATGAATAATAACCACACTTGGCTAATGACTCAACTTATTAGCTGTTTAAAGTTGGTTAACCGGAAAAATATAATAAAAAAGGAACATGTGTTTTTTTTGTTTTGTAACTTTGTTCACTTTTCTCAGGCAATCAACGTCTGTTGTTGTTGTTTTTCTGAGAATTCTAATGCGTATGCTGATTAAGAAATACTTTTCCTTTCAATTTAACTCATTTGCTAATTGAATTGAAACTGCTTACGACTATTTTGGGTTAAACTATTTTATGGCCGTACCCCTTCCCATCATCAAAAAAAAAAAAGAAGCTAGCTGGACAACAAAACAATTATATAGATTTAAGAGCTTAAGTGAGCACTTTGGCTCAATTAAATGTGTCTAGAAATAAATTTATTTATTTTTTTTTTCTTTCTGTCTTCTTCTAAGTACTCAGTTCTACTGTGTTTTTTTTTTTTCAGTTCTCTTTTCTTTCCACTTGAAATCAGTCACAAACTCTCGGAACGAAATCAGTTCTATATTTAGTGCACTTGTGCACTGTGTGGTCTTTCCTACAGTTCCGACTACCCCTCATCCACATGCCATACCAATTTAAGCATCTTCCCCTCACCCCTTACCCACTACCCACTTCCAATTTCCATGTGCAGCGGCACACTTCCCGCTGTCTCTGTTTTGTCTGTCATGTTGGCTATTTAATTTGCAAATTGACATGTTAAAGATATATCTTTCTCTCTCTGTGTCGAATTTCTCTGAATTCTACATATTGAAATTAATTGTTTAAATTAACATTTGTATAGCTGACAGCAGCGATTGACTTGGAATTTGATTGGTAATATGTAGTATGAATGATAACGAGATGAAGCTGCAGTAATCACAGCACGCCAAATTGAAATTTGGGCAATGAATGAGAGGGGGGAGTGAGCGGGCGAAGCGCCTGTCAAATATATTCTTAACTGACAATCAAACGAAAACTCAATGAACATTGGCTACCAAATGTAATTTAACAAAGCATTAAATACCCTTAAATATTATAGGGAAAGGGTGGAATGCACAAAAGCGACTTAAAAGGCATTTAAAAGAGAATTTTATTTTTTATATTATTATTTATTTAATAAACAAGCATTGTGCTACCGAAGTGGCAACTTAATCTAGTTTAACATTAAAAGAGTATGAAATTATTTTTTTAATAAAAGACAATTGTCTCAAATTAAAGTAAACTCTTCAAATAAACCTCTACCTAAATAATTAGCTTATTTCCATTAATTTTTATTTCTTTTTATTTCCGAACCTAATTTAATTGCAGGATATATTTCAGCTAGGCAATCATATTAGCAAATACATCCACAACTTGTAGTTTGAGTGTGTGAGTGTGTGTGTGGAGTCTCCTATCAAAGGCATGCCAAACACAGACAAGCAGGCGGCGGCATTGAGGCATTGAGGCAGCCAACAACCCATCCATACGATGGGCCTTTAATCAAAAATTTATCATTTCTCTAGCTTGGAAAAGCAAAGCAAAAATATTTGTTGTTGGCAAAGGCATGCCATTCTCCATAATATGATGACGACGATGATGATGAAGACACACACGACAAAACGGAAGTGTGTGTGTGTGTGTTGGATAAAATGCTGCACAAAAGATGTAATCACTGCATTGTCACCCAGACCGGAGACGGGCTTTCGTCTCAGTTTCTGATTGGTGAATTTTTTTTTTTGGGGGCGGGGGGAGATGTTTGGGTGATTGATAAAAAGAAAGGCAGAGTCTTGGGTTTGCTTTCTTTGTGTTTGATATGAAACATAAATCAGTGAAATTCTATACATGCCAATGATTGTCTCTCTACACTTTGGCTTGTGCCCTCAAACAACATCGAAAAATTCCAAAAGTGAAATGACAATAACCCATTATTTCAGTTATGCCCCCGCAGAACGAACAAGCCTAATGAAAATAAAGACCAACCAACAATCATAAACAAACACGTACAACCCACAACAACAACAACTACTTTGGGTTTATTAAGATAACGGCGTGACATTTGGGCAAACAAGTGAAGCGCACTATTCAAATACTACTCTGGTATAAGAGAAGACTAGATAGAAATGAAGCAGCAGCTGAAGAAGGTCTTTTTTTAGATTAATGAACCAACACTAAGTACGGCCTTTTGAAACAATGCGATTTATGGAAAGCCAACTAACTAAATGGCCTGCGCCCCTTTCGGGCGGCTGCCTGCCTTGCCTGCCTTGGGCTCTTGTGTGTGGATTTTCCAATAAATTACGCTTAAGTATCCACTTAATTCAAATAATGCCAAACAGCGCAAAACCTACTGATTCTATTATACTTATTATGGGCGCTCGTGCTGTTTTTGTCCCCAAGTGATTTTCTTATTTTTTGTGGTAGAAGGATGGAGGAAGAGTATATATTTATTGTCTGTTTGCCTATTGCTTATGACATGTGTCAAATTCGCTTTCTTACTGCTGTCCAGATAAGCCATATAAAGTATAGTTGAAGAGTTCTTTCCAGCGAATAGGGATTAAGCATAGATAGGACAAAGGCGAAACTAAAGTACCTTTTGGCTTGTTATCATCATCATGTTTGCATATCAATCAACTCGTGCAGCACAAACATAAAAAGTAGCAGTAAAAGAGAAAAAGTATAAACCTTATTTCAATATTGAACATAATTGGGAAGCTGACAGCATAATAAAAGCAAATATTTAACAAACATATAAAAACACTTTAAAACAACAACCCTTCAAGTGCATTTCATAATGCATTCAAATTTGTTGCTGTCAAAAGAGAAGAAGAAAACAAAATGATGTTGCTACTCATAACTATTTTTACCTGTTATATTATGAAAAGTTACAATTACTGTTCCTATCAATTCTGTTGAATTTAAGCGAACTTTTCAATAGAAAAATTCCTAAACAAAGCGGAATTGTTTAGCTTCTGTTAATGGCATCTCTGAGAGACTAATTAACGGCCCTTACCTCCTCCTCTTTTGCTGTTGTATAACGTTATATCATAAACTATTCATCGGGTACACGTACACCATGTCCAGCTGCATTCTTTATACCTCGTGCTCTGGCATTTCCGCACAGACTCTTTCATCAATGTGACAATGTGAGAATGCTTTCGTTAGCCAGTTAGCTTACCTCCCCCGCAACAACTCCTGCAGCATTCATTACATTACAAATGGCAAGAAAAGAAACAAAACATAACCCCTTTTCTTTTTGTTTTGTATGGAGGTCCTCCATTGGAGGAGCGTGGTCAGCGCTCAATGAATTGTATTAATGGCAAAACGCCAGAGATGGGCAATGGCAATGAGTCTCTGTGAATGAAACAGAGACTGAGAATGGATGGATGTCTCGGGGCTTTTTAGTCTTGCCATCTTCAGTAAAGCCGGAAGTGTCGCATACTTTTTTTTAACGGATACACCGGCTTAATTATGTGCATAAAATGTAGATAATATATATGTATACTATATATTTTGTACATTACCCAGACAGACAGACAGACAGACAGTCATGGCATGAAATGACAAAACACAAACATTAATTGCTCTACATTCAGTTGGAGTTGCTGCTGGCATCTGCTCCATCCCCCAGGAGAGTAGTGCTACATACTACAAGTGAAAAGTAAGAAAGAAAGCGCAAAAGGTCTTAAACAAAAAGCCAACCAGGCTTATAATTTATTAATCTATGCATAGCGCACACTCACACACACACACACAAACACACACTCGTACAACAATAACAACTTTAAATATAATTCCATTTCATGCCGACTCAACTTTCTACATCTTCTCTCTCTCTCTCTCGCATCTCTCTCGTTCACATAACGGTGGCAAAACTCAGGTCCAGACACTACATGTCACTTTAATCTCTTAGAAGTGTCACTTTTGCAGCTCCTCAAGTGTTTGTTTGTATTGTTGTTGTTGCTTTTCGGTGGAGGCGTTGTAAACAATGTGTTGCCCTGCTAGTTGAATTTGAATTTTCATTTTGATAAGCAACAAAAAGCATAATAACACATCAAATTGCATAAAAGGCATTGCCAGAGATTGGGGATGAAGTGGTTCGTTGTCGAGGATATGCATATGAGTGCTTTACACAGACTATACTTATATATACTATATATGTATATACATACACACCAAGATTTGTGCCCTTCGAATGCAAACCTTATGGTAATGAAGTGTAGCAGCTGTTTTTGAGACTTGAATTTTGAATAGAAGGCACTGTGCACTGTGTGACAAGATTAATTAGAAGTTATGATGACTCGAACTATTACTATTTTAAGCAGAGAAAGAAAGATACAGGATATTAAATTGTCAAGAAAATTTATATGTAACTCAAGTTTATTCATTTAAATTAAACAGTTTCCTCCTTCTCGTGGTTTATTTACATACTTAGTATAGCAATAAGAACCTTATAGGTAAGAAAACTAGTTAAGTTAAGAAAATAAAATTAGTTTCAGAAAATATTTTGTTATTATTAAAGTCAAGATTAGACAATACAAAATAAATAAAATTGTAAATATTATTTTTTTTGCTTATTTAAAATTCTTTCGATTGATTTTTAGGTTTTGTTATAAACAGAGCATACTTCAACATTTAAATCAAGCCAACCTTCGAAATTTGCTAGCATTATAAATCAATTTATTAATCATTTAAGCCATTTTAAACATAATTAAATTATGCGTATTAAAATGATGACAAATTACAATATTCATGGCCACGGTTGCACTGTGCATCTCGTTACGATTTACATTAGATATACGGAGGCAGAGAGAGAGGCTAAAGAGACAAGTTGACTGACTACTACTTGAACAATCAAATTCAATTTATGACAACATTCAACCACACATTCATTTTCATTTATTTTGTGTATGAATGTTTGTTTTGTTGTTGTCATATTCAGTTTTTCGTTTCTTGATCCATAACACAAGTGGACTCTGTTGGGCGACGATGACGATCAAGTGCCACGATCGCACCTCAAAAAAAAATTAGTTGTTTGGTTGAGAGAGAGAGAGAGAGAGAGAGAGAGGGGCGCGGGTCGTCAGATGGTTGGATTATTATGGCAGATTATGTTGCTCTATTTGATTAAGACTTGATTTGGATTTATTATAACAATGGCGCCCCAAGTGCCGCAACTTAATGCTTATCTTTCTGCCCTTTTTTTTGGTTTGGTGTTGTTGTGTGTGGGTTCATCCAAAAGCTTAACGTTGTTTAAGTTTTCTTCTTCTCATTTGTTTGTTATTTGTATTTTAGGTTAGAGCATCTGCTGAGGGCCTGAACCAAAGCCAAATCCAAATCCAAAGAAAAAGAAACATAAACCTAAATTTCCATGTTTGGTTATAAAATGTTTCCGTGCTATTTCACAAATGCATAAAGCAACAACAGCAGACAAAAAAAAATTCAAACAAGACTAGGCATTCACAGCGAGAGAAAGAGAGCGAGAGAGAGAGAGTGAGAGAGTTGACGTTTAAGTCTCGAAAACCCAAAAAAACTGAATCCCATCCATGGCGCAGCGCACCAGGTGCATTGCATTGCGCTGCAGTTGAGAACCGCTTTTGTTGTTATTGTTGAGTTTTCTTTTAGTTTTGTTGTTGTTGTTGTTCGCTTTCTGTCTGGCCGGGGGTCACAGGTAGTTTCGCCTGAATGCCCGAGCATTGTTTTCCAGATATTTCGCTACAGGGAATTCACTGTGCTGCTACAAGGCAACAAACCATCCAACTACATACTACAAACTACATATGCTCAGAGTCTCTCTCTGAGGTTCTGTTTGGACTCTTGGTACTCGTGCTGCATGCGTCACAGGGATTAGTGCAGGTAGTAAATTTTATTGTAGCGCACGAGAGTCGCCACAGAAGTCAAGAAAGTTGTCGGAAAAATAGCACTAGAGAGTCCAATCGATCATAAACAATGTGAAATACAAAGAGAAAGAGGCAGAAATGTAGAAAAAACAAAAAAGATGGCAAGAGTTAGACAGAGAACTTTAATGGAGAGAGTGGAATAGAGAGCGAGAACAAGGACACAGAGAGAGAGGAATATGGGAGAAATAAAGGTAAGAAAAATTCCCTGAATCAACATTTTAAGATAGTGAAACACACAAGGTATTCAATTTTATATCAATAAATTCTAAATAATTTAATATTTTTTCTTTTTTCCTTTGATATCAAAAGCTGTAAAACCTTTATCAAAGCTCTATCGTATACTAAACTTTGGAGTGATATACTGTATTACTTATTCTGCATTAGATCAAACATAATCCTTACTTTGGTATCCCAAATAACTTATTACATTGTACAGGCATTTTTCAACTTTCGAAATACTTTAAATTTATACGTATTTGATGACAAAGTTTTCCAATATTTTGTACATTTATATTTCCGTTACAAACTCATTAAACTCAAGTTTGATTATGCCAATTATTTCACTGCCATCTAGTTCATTATTTTGGCTTTAGGGAAAAACATGTTGGTAAGTGCCAAAGTTTATGTTGTCGGTAAAGCCAATATTTGTGGTCTAAAAATAAATATAAAAAATATATTTAGCAATTTTGCCCTGTTTGAAAACAAATAATAAAAAAATATCATTGCCCCCTCTTTAATATTTTCTCTCCCTCCTTTTTACTACATATTAATTTTACGACGTCTCCATAACTTTGTGCCCAGCACCAGCCTTAGCCCCAAACCCCTCCTCCTCATACCATTATTATGCCAATAAAGCTATGAAACCACCCTCGCGACAAGTGCAATGTTTTGCTAAATGAAAGGACTTCAACATACATATACATATATCGATCGATGTTCGTTATACTGGGCAAACAACAACAATAATTTAAAAATATTTCAACACGATGAAAGTTGTAAAGTGTATAAATATTTTGAGAACTCACATTATAATGGCCACTAAAAAACAAATGATGAGTGCCTTAAAGTATTGAAATTTTTCAAATTACCTTCCATGAGATTGTCATTCTATTGGACTGTTGCGTTGCTCTTAGTATGTTGTCACTTTTTATACCCTACAAAATGTTTGAAAACATTGTGGGATACTTTTTGTTTGTTGTTGGTTATGTTGCATGCAAAATTTGAAGAAATTAAAGATGCATTTGATTAAAGTTTTTACTTGAAATAAAGTTTATGTAAATATATTTCATATTTTCGCTGTCTTTGGGATTTTTTTTTAGGAACTAGCAATACGGAAGTCGGGATCTTAGTAGGATAAATAGCAAAGACTTCTAAAAATATTTCCAATTAATTTTTTGCATCTTATTTTCGGAATTTTCGTTATGTACTTTAGTTCAAATACAAACTTTATTTTTTTGCAGAATATTTGCAATGCGCCTAGTCTCTGCTAACTTGTCTCTCTAGAGAGCACTCTTTGATTGTGTCTCTGTGATATTGTGCTGTTGGATGGTCCTCAATGCATTGGTATCAAATTTCATGTCTCTCAGAATGGGCCCACAACAGTTGAGTGCGTGTTTATGACAGATTTGCTGTCCGCCGGGGGAGTCGATTTTCGTTTTGTTGAAAGTCATTTTTACTTATTTATTGTCAACGTTAGTGGCACGCACAAGTGTGTGTGAGTGTGTCTGTGTCTGTATCCTTACAAGTACATATACACACAACGGGCAGTCAACAGATAAAGAGAGACAGAGAGAGAGAGAGGGAGTGAAAGCGAGAGACTGGGTATTGATTCCACTTTCATGCGGCGCAGCGGGACATTGGCGAGTCAGTCAGTCAGTCAGTCAGTTAGCCCAAAGGCAAATTGACATGACTCAACAACAGTCATTCTCAGATATATATATATATATATACATTATTTTCTCTCTCTCTCTTCTCCTTTGGAGTCACCGTTTGTGTGCTTATTAAATATTTAAAAGCTTGGCCTTTGTTTCAGACAGCGCCCGAGCCGCCCCGCCAAAAATACTTGATAATAATTTTTAACAACTGCCGCAAAACTCTGCAGGTTGCTGCTGCTGCCACTGCCACTGCCACTGCTGCCAACATCATCATGTAATTCATTTCCATGCCCAAACAAATCGGTATTTTTTGTTTTTTTGTTTTTGATAAACTGCACGCACAGAGGGCGACCATCTCCCGAGCAATTTCGAGGCAACTTTAAATTATGGTTTGTTGCGTTTTAAATACAAATTATCATATATGCTCTGACTCATATATATATATGAAGCAATTGAATTGGGTCGTCTTCAGGTAAGACACACACAATGAATGCTTATTAACCGCCATGCCCCCCCCCCCCCCCCATTACAAGTATTTCTAAAGAAATTTCCTGTTCTTAAGTTCTAAAGTTCATTGCTACACACACGCAACCATCAACAAAAATAAAAATAAAAGATATTCTTTCTTGAAGTCAGTTAATTACAGTCACAATGGCATGCAATAATGTTGGGAAAACCCAACAGACAGCATAGGCTGACATATAAGAGCGACGAACTGACATGTATTTCCGGCTTAAAATCAATATTTGACTTTTATTTCAAAGGATTTTAGATATGTATGGGAAACAATATTAATACCAAAAGTGCACAATACATGTTACATTTTGATTAATGGCATAAAAAACTAAACAGTTAAGAAGAAGTCGGTTTTTTATTCCTAGTTTTAAACTAAGGTTTTGCAACTCCAACTTCAGTCACTTAAAAAATGTAACAGCTGTTTTTTAACTCAATAATTCTCACATGTCAAATGATTCATGCAAACGATTAAATGTCATATTCAACCCCTTTTTATGCTATTAAGTGACATTTGCAGTTAAAATATGAGTCCTTATTATTTTATGAAAACCTTTTGAGTAATTTCCTACTTCCTGATGTCATATTTTCCTTTTATTTTGTGAATTCGAAATCGAATTTAAAACGAAATTTTTGCATCTTTAATTTCGTAAGTGCAATTTCATTTTCCATTTCCTATTTCACATTTTTATTTTAACACTCGGAAATCTAAATGTGAACCACTTGCTAAACTCAAAATAAGTTTAAAAAAAAAATATACCGTCCCCTCCCCCCTCACAACGTTACCTTGTTACCCCATTTTAATATTCATGCTTAGTTGAGCTGAAACTCTTTCTACTCATTTTGCAGCTGAGTTAACGCTTTTTTCTTCTCTCTCTCGCTCTCTCTCTCGTTTTTCTCATCGGGAAATTGCTTGTACCTGATTCTATGAGTATTTAGCTAGTCCCACGCTTAAGCGGACACCTAGAAGACACGAACTAAAAACCTTTAACTTTAATACACTCTCGTTTCACTCTTGAAATATTTTCTGGCTTGTCGAGGCTTCCTCCTTTATGGCGTTCAAGTGTTAAATCTATTTGCAGTTCCTAACTGCTGTAACTCTAAACTATAAAACCCCCCCACCCCATCCTCTTTTTCACCCTTACCTTTAACTTTTCTGCCACTTCAGTGTAGTACATCGTACAACTAACACTCATTTAAGCCGCCGCCGCAGCAGCAGTAACTCGGGTGGCACACAACACTCGGGGATGCATCTTGGGGCGCGCCTAAAACAGCGCTATGCAGCAGCAGCAGCTACGGCAGCAGTAGCAGTCGTATAGTCCGAAAAACAAACTCAACTGCCATTCCAGGCGTGCCTATGTGGCATGAAAATCCAACTTTCCTAACTCAACCTATGCTCACATTTACACTGTTAGAAAAATAATTAAACTTTAACTGGGAATGAGCAACATTTTGATTTCAAAAACGATTAAGCCTACAAAAGAATATTGTTCCATAGTGAAATTCTTGTTTTGAAAATGATTTTTTTTTTTGAAACTGAGCATATTTCTAGAAAGTATTGAAAAAGTTTGTAAGTTCCAAACTTACTCATTAAAAATAGGGTTTTTATGATTTGCATCAAGTTCTTTGACATTTGAAACCTTGTTCTTTTTGATTTGAATAGATGTTTGAAAATGTATATATTGATTTTTTCCTAACTTCTTTTCTAAACTTTCCCATCTACAAATATGATTTTTGAAAGTAACATTGATTGGAATGGTATGAAAATTTCATACATAAAAGTCCTTGAATTCTATATTATTTTTGTTAATTTCTTTAAGTGTAGCTGCTGCAAATGCAACTGTTGTTGTTGTCGTTGCTGTTGCTACTGCTGCTGCATTTGTCGTCGTCTGATTTCAGCAAATATTTGCAAATTTACGTTGACTGTGTGTAACCCCAGCTTGGCCCGTGACGACGACCCCGCTGCTCTCTAGTTAAGGAGAAGGAGGTGAAATGGGAGGGTAGGCATGCCAGCGGCATTAGCGACAACTGTCGTAGAGTGGCACTTAATGAGCAACGGCTGCTGTTGCTGCAGTGGCCCGCATGCCACAGTGTGCAAGCGAGAGGGCAACAAATAAAGTTGAAGTTATGCACGTTGGCCATGCAATTGCCCCGCTCTGTCTGTACGTCTATAAGTCTGACTGTCTGACTGTCTGCCTGCGGCAAAATGTATCTTACGGATGCGCGCAAACGTTCATTGTGGCTGGTACAAGAGTCGCCGGTCGACGGTTGGCTGAATGCTGCTACAGATTCTTCTTCTACTTCTTCTGCTTCTGCTTCTTAATTTTTCTTCTACTGCTTTAGCATTGCAGTAATTTGACTTGATTTGTTTAAGCTGCCACACACACACTCACACACACACATACAATCACCGAATGGACCCCTACTAAATGACAAATGTGCCGCTGCCATGTAATCGCATTAAAGTCCAGTCGCTGCTGCTGCTGCTGCTGCTCGAGTTGCATGTCGCAGTTGTTGCTGCTGCTGCTGCTGTTGCATATGTTGCGCTCATTAAATTTGTATTTATAATAGTCCGGCCAGCGTAGTTAAATCGCCTTACATTTGGCTACGCCCGTGCTTAGCGGCAATAATGGTAATCATCATAATTTTTTCTTTTTTTTTTCGATTTTAGATACAAAATTGTCGTTTGACTTTAGTTGTTGGTGTTAGTATTGCTGTTGCTGTTGCTGCTGCTGTTTGTCGTCTAGGCAAATTGCAAAATTAATTAAACTTTAGCACAACTTTCGAACGGTATAACACAAACAATGTTGTTGTTGCTGCTGTTTGTTGCTGTTGGATAACTCGCTGCGCGTTGATTGGCGCGATGTGGTTTTGTGATTGTCGGTGGCTTTGGTCGGTTTTGATGCCTATCCCCCCACTCTCTCTCGCTCTCGCTCTCCCTCATCCTCTCAACAACCAATACTCAGTAAAAAGTAGGAACAATTATTTTAAACGAGAGCAGGCAGCGAGCACTGCCTGAGTTGGTAACTCGAACCGCTCGTTCTCTACATTTTAACATTTTACGTACATGCAAGTGACAAGGCAATATCCGTCACGCAAACAACAGCAACAGCAACACTCTACCAGCAACAGCAGCAACAGCGACAACAGCAACAATTACAACAATACCAACAGGAGCCGCTGTCCAAGTGGCACAATGGTAAGAAAACATTTTTACTGTATTAAATTAGTTGAGTGTTATCGATAAATTGAAAAAATATACTTATGAACTATCGATTTTTATCAAAATTGATTTCTATTCAACAATTAATTGCAGCTAATCGATAATGTACTTAAATGAAAAGCTTTTATTGATTTATTGACTGATTTTGGCACTCTAGATATAGATAATAATAAGAGGTCCTGTATATCGAGAAAATATCGGGAGAATTTTTAATGTTGTTTGCAATTGGTTTAGTTATACAATTTTAAATGCAATAGATTAAAGTTTTTAAATAAAATAATTAATTAAAAATCAACTTACCTTATGTTCAACAAAATTCGATTACAATATCGATAGGAAAGGTATCTGTAAAATAAAATAAAAAGTTATATGTTAGTAAGAAGTTGTTTTAAACACAATTTCTTCGAAATTTAACTCTCATTTATTTTTTCCTAAATAATTTGTATTGCGGCTTCACTTATTATGGATATTCCTAGAGACTGTTAAGCATTAAACATCAAATTCGAATCATGGTTTTAACAGTTGTCTTTAAGCATCGAACATAATTTTCTGATTAATGCCAATTATTAATAAAGTTCCACACTGTTGTCTTGCATAGCTTATCGATAACTATGCAATAAAAATGGGTCTTAAATGTTGCTGTTGCGGCTGCATACAACAATAAATTGCTCTTTTATGTACTGAAAGTTAATCTTGGGGCGACATCAAAATGCGCAATTACTTTGACGCAATCTGGACACAAGATATGAACCCACCCAAAAAGACGACAAACATACATTGAACATATGGCGTGTAGTAGTATGTGTAATATGCTAATGAAATTGGCTAACGAATTGTTTTGGCCATTTAACTGCTATTATTGTCCACTGTGCATACTCTCTCTGTGTGTGTGTGTGTGTGTATATGGTGATGATGGCTGTCCTGTTGAAATTATTATTCATCGCTTGTACCAGCGACCACGAAGCGACGCTTGCGCTGCAGTTGACTGCGACGGCGACAGCGACTGCGACTAAGGCAGCGCTGTTCTCAGTTGGCGCACAAGTTAATTACGGTCCATTAGACTGCACAAGGGGTGTTTATTACCACATCAGTGGCGCCGCCACCAACGCCAAACGTTGCCATTGCCGTCACCAGGACACACGCTATGAAAGGTGGCCAGCTGCATGATTGAAACTCGAAAAAAAAAATAAATAAAGAAGAGAATTTGCCTGCTTTTGCTTTTGCTGTGTGTGTGTGGATATGAAATCAGTTAGAAAATCAGCTTAGACATGGAAATTTGCTAGCAAAAGCTGTAAAACGTCAAGTGGAAAAACCATTGAAAACTTTTTCCCAATCAAAAATTCAACAATTAATTTATATAATCTAAAAGTTGAGCCATATTTAAATTAATGATGACGACTTAGAAAATCTGGTATGTTATATATGGTAGATTGATTTTGCTTGAAAAACCAAATATTCAAATTAAAGTTGAAAAGCATTTTAGTTTTAAAACAAAGAACTTGACCGATTGGACATAAATGCTAACGATATAGCCATTGTTATTGTTGTTGTTTTTGTTGTTGTTTCGTGCTTCTGGCGACAAAAATTTATTAAAATATTACGCAAGGTTGGGCAGCCAGTTGAAGTAACAAGGGTTGGCGAATGTAGGGGGCGCAGCAACTTGTGTTGTGTTGTTTGCATAAAACTTTTTGCCAAACAAAACTTAGCTTTTTCCCCTCTGTCAAACCGAGTATCCGCCGCCCACGCATCCCTTTTTTGCTTTTTGTTATCGAAATACACTTTCAAATAGAGGGTCAAACAAGGGTATACAAGGATCGCCAATAAGTTGATGATAATAATTGTTATATACATTTTATATTTAATATCAAACTCGTAAATTTCTTATAAAATAATATTTTGGATAACATTAATAATAATTAATTAATAGAGAACGTTTTACACGAATTTTTAATGTATATATCGATGCCCCACTATTTTGCATTTGTTGCAAAACATAAATTAGATCGAATTTAGTTTTAATTCATTTTTCTAATTTTCATAAATTTATGGTTTCTTTTTCAACATATATCAACTTTACATGAAGGATTTTTTCAATAAAATAATATCTATAAAAAATTAAGAATTATTAAAAAATCATGGTGCGAGTTATGTTTCAATATCATTAACCTATTGAAAAAAAAATATTTGTAAAAAATCGACTGAGTAAAAGTTTCGCAAAATATTAAGCAAACATGGTGCACATATGTCAATTTTACTGAGGTATAATAAATGTTCTAAAACTTCACATCCTCTTCTCAAAGCTTGAATCTTACACCTTTCGCACGGCAGACTGAACCTTCCATGAGCAACAATTTTGAGCACATATTTAACGGTTTAGCTACGCTTGAAACTACTTTAAACTAAGTATTACTAAGTCGTTAAACTCCTTGCTAAATTCTTAGTTGTTTATACTTCCTTTTCTTTTTTGTGCGTTCGCCTCACAAATTTTTCAACAAATTTAGAAGAGCGGAAATTGCAAAGCATTCACCGAGTTGAGTTGAGTTATTTGTATGACTGCAAAGCGGGAGAAAGTGGGGGGCGGGGGGAACCCAACAAAAAAAGGGAAAAGTTTTTGCTCGAGAGAGAGAGAAAGAGTGAGCAAGATAGCAAGAGTTCGGAATTGTAGGAGTTTAGTTTTGTGTTGGACGCAAACGAAGGCGTTGCAGCGTCGACAAAATAAAAACTTTTCGCGTTGTTTACATAACAAAGGCAGCCAGCAGAGGGAGTGGGAGTGGCGTGGGGGCGTGGGTTGTGATGGGCAGCTTGGGGGATGAGAAATTGGGTGAGAGATTGGGTGCGGTTGTTGGTTGGGTGGCCGCCGTGTCAATTTGTGCATTGGAATTTAACAACATTCACGGACTGCAGCATGCAGCACATAAATTGAAGTTTTATTGTTGGCTGCTACTGCTGGCCATAAACAAAGTAATTAAACGCAAAAGCCAAGCAGCAGTCAACAACATCAGCAACATCAGCAACAACAACAACAAGGAGTAGCCAAACGCAATTAAAGAGTTCAACAAAAATTATATTTCTTTTTTGATTTTTTGTTTGGCTAACCAAATCGGATCCATCTCTGGTTTATATCACAACAGCAACACATGCAAAAGGCGTAAAAAAAACTCAAAGCAAGCAATTTACGCATTCGAGAGTTAAATACTCTTTGCAGAAATGAACACAATCCAATTAACCAAAGATAAACGAGCTAATGCGATTTTTATGTAACAACTGAATTACAGATTTGATATCAAAAAATCGTGAGCTTTACTTTATTACCACTAAACTTATAATTAATTGAAGTTAGCCAAAAGTTTGTCAGAATTCACAAATGCCCTAATGGTAGAGTATTATTAAAGGGAAAAAATCTGCAATTGCTGCTACATGCAAATAAACAGACTTTAGCAACGCGGCGCTAATTGACGCGACTGCAAAAAAAAAAACAGAATAAAACAGCGACGGCAACGAGAAAAAGAGATGACGAAGATGGAGACCCAACAATTGCAATTGGATCTCTGCTGCGGCTGTTGACCGTTGCTGGCTGACTGACACAGGCTGCCTGATATATGTCTCAGTCTCACTATCTGTGTGTGTGTGTTTGTGTAGAGATGAGCGCGTGACAAGCTTAAATGTCACGCGTGTCAAGCTGATAGGCGTAAAAGATTTCCCGAAAAGTTATTTTGTTGTTGTGTTTGAGCATTAACAGCTCGGATTACTATTTTTTGTTTTTTTATTTTGTCGTAATGACGAGTCAGAATTTTTAAGATGCTTAAAAGCTTTCTGTTGTATGCTATAAGTTATCAGATTTAATAGATAAATAGCAATAATTGCTTCAATTATCAGTTTTGTTTTGTTATATTTTCGTAATGCAACTTCTTTGACGAGTAGGAAGCTTTCAATGTATCTAAAAAATAAATATAAGAAAAGTTGGATCTTTTAAAAATGAATTTCTCGTAGTAAACTTAAAGAAGCATTATAATTATTCATTAAGTTATAAGAACAATATATTTATCGACATGGTTTTTCAATAGATTCTCACAATTTCGACACAGAGAAAGCTCATCCTACATTTGTTTATGTGCATTTTCCGATTTGACTGCCAACAAAGCACTTAAAATTTATTATTTGACGTTGTTTTTTTTTATGGCGTTTGTGCTTTGCGGCGGAAATTGTTATAAAACTTTGTCATAAACTTATTTTATGAAGTTGCTGTTGCTACTTAAAAGCTGAACGCTTTAAAGCGTAGCAGCGATTCGAAAGATTTTGTCTTCGATAAGTTTTGTTCGTGTCACGGGCCCATCATTAATGCAACGGATCTTCATGGCAGTTTTTGTTGTTGCTGTTGCCTCTTAATTGGCTACAAGTGACAAGATTTTGTCCAAGCAATTTATTTCAATACAAATACACACACACATAGGTGTGGGCAGGTGTTAGAGTTGAGTTTGACAAGCAAAAACTTCAGTTAAAAAATGGCTGGCGTTGTTGTTGTCGTTTAACTAGCCAAAACGCTAATGGAAATGTCGTCTAATTGCGAACTCAGGCAACAATGTTTATATGTAACTAAATTTGGTGTTGTTGTTGTGTGTGTTTTCCAATTGGCCCATGAGTAATTAAAATTAACAAAACATTTTCACACTCAAACACAAAACACAATCATCATTTAATAACTGTCCAAAACATTCATTTGTGCAAATGTTAACAAATGCCAGTTGGTTTTTGCTAAGGGAATTTTTTTGTTTGCTTCAAAAGAGGCAAAACTTTATATTAGCGCTTGAAATGGGCAAATGTATTTAATTTTATTCAAAAAAGAGTTTATAATGTTTTTTTTTTCACTAGCTGAGTAAAAATTTTACTTTTTCAACTACATATATTTAATTTTTTGGTTACTGAAAAATAAAAGTTGTTTATTTTTGTTTCACCAATAGAGCTTTGGTTTTGTGTGAGAGCTTAGATTTGAATTTTCATTTGAAGTATGTCAATTTGATAATTAAAACAGAATTATTTTTTGTGTATTTTGTTCTGAAATCAAATTTTTAACATGCCAAAGAATAAATTATGTCAATTAGCTTAATGTAAATGTATTTGTGTATAAAATTTTTTCTTTCGTTTTTTTTTTTTTTTAAATCAAATAAATTATAGACAAATTTTCTTGATGCCAAATAAACTTAATTAAATTTCCAACTAAAACTTCAACTGTTAAATAAACTCTTAATATTTGTTATCCAACCCTTTCTAACCCAGGCACTTTCCACTTTTTTGTTCGTTTAAACAAAACAACTAACAAATTCATGCAACAACAACAACAAAATGCGTCACAAACTTATCGAGTTTTGCAGACAGCCACAAGCATTTAATTTTTTGTTAAAAGTAGCTGAAACTATAATTAAATTAATACGAAAATGCAGTTATATAAAGCAGCTCACTACTTCATTTGCTGCCACATAATGTGGCACTTTCAATAGTGCACCACATGTGGTTGCGACAAGTGCAAAAAACGCACCAACATAGCAACAAAAAGTTGCTTAGCGTTTTCAATTTGCTTAGAGCTACTTCAGTTTTCTATCTCATCTACTTCGTCCCTCTTGTTCTTCCTTCTTCGGCAGCGCAGATGCAGCAGGTAAATGTGGAATGGCAACAAATAAATATATGTATTATAATGTAGCTGTGACGGCGGCAAACTTCCCGGAATGATTTAAATGTAAAGTGTAGATTTTAACGCGCGGCGGCTGGCTGCAAACGACAAAAAATGAATAAGAAGAAGATGAAGAGAACCCCAGCCCTGGCACCTGCCACATGGACCAAGACATTGCCACAAATGAAGCAATTGCAGCAACAGCAAACAGGCGCGGCAGCAATAACAACAACGACAGCAAAAACTATAAAAATGAAGTAATATGCGCAGCAAACAAAAAAACTGAAAAAAAGGAGAATTTTCTGAGGTTTTTTTTTATATGGTTGACGTTTCAATACCCTGGCATAGAAGTGACGATTTTTAAATAGTTTATTTTTTTCGTTTTTTTTTTTGTTATATATTTTAATTTATTAAAAACATTTTTTTGTTTTAATTCTTTTGATACGGATTTTGTTATTTTTAATATTTACTAAATTATATTATTGCTATAAAAAAACCTTTTTTGTTGTAGAAAAACTTAATATGATTAAGTTAACCGATCCATTTAGTGTTCGTTAAGGAAAAGTTACAACAACGAAAAACCCTCCAAAACTCTACAACTAATTGCAAATTAATATTCCCAGTTACGACTTGATCAGCTTGTCTATATTAATGTTCATTAGATGAAGACCTTATGGTGTTTTGCGGAATTACTCTAACTAAACTTCCCTTTTTGTAAGGGCGCAAAAACACAACAACAACATCAAAAAAGGAAGAAAATAAAGTGCGCAGAACAGCAAACTACTTTATTGCTTTGGGTGCTGGGGGTAGGGTGGAGGTGAAGAAGTAGTGGTGGTGGCTGTGTGGCGTCAGCGCAAGGCGACGCCACAGCAACAACAACAACAACAACAAAACATAAATTCCAATGAAATAAGTTGATTTATGCTGCTGCGCGCGCCGTGAGCCGACAGGCAACCCAGCAGAAAGAACAGAAACTGAAAAAAACTGCAGAGAGAGTAGCAAAGTCAAAGGCGCAGAGACCTGCGAATGCCATCCATCTGGGCACTGAGCTCATATGCCATATTTCTCTCATACGAGAATATAAACTATATATTCTATATAGATATACATATATATCCACTATTTGCTATACTCACAACAACAATAACAACAACAACTCGCACTTGACGTGCCGCATGCAAAGTCAAAAATAACTTTAAAAAATAGAAAAATAAAGAATTTCTACTTGCTACTTTACGTTGCAGGGCGGGCAGCGAGGTAAGGGTGGTGCGCGGCACTTGGCGTTGATTGAATTATATACATTTTGTTGTTGTTCTCTTCTTCCGCTCCTATTGCTTTTCGGTCTTGCACAATCGAAAAGCTTAAGGCTTAGCGATGGGCACGTGACAAATTAATCATGCAACGTTAATCACAAAAGATGACGGCGCAAAAGTTTGCAGCACGCTCGCTCCTTTGCAACCAAAAACCGAACAGCAAAGCAAGCAAGGAAAAACTTCCTTGTTTGCCGCAACGTTGCAGTAATGTAAACAAATGTTGCACGGAATTATTAAAGAAGAAGCATATTTTTTTTCTATTAAAGTTGATGTAAAACAAGTTTAAATACAGTTAATGCTTTGTTTTTATCTGGGCGGAGACTTCTTTTAGGCTTTTTTTTTTTCAAGTAATAAAAATCTCTTTTATCTAAAAATTTGTCTATCAATTACATAATTTGTTCATTTGCAGCCGATGCAACATGTTTTTAGCACTTTTCGTTCATCAATCCTTTAACGCGCTCAAAAACTATATTTTTCGAGTTTTGGTCCACTCGTCGTATGCGCAATGTGGGCCTGGCCAAAAGCATTTTCACTTTTATGAGCATGTTTCGAGCCAAGTGTAAATCATGAAATTACAAGCCATTTAATTAGCTGCCCTTTTCTGATGTTGAAATATGAATATGCTGATATACATATATATATGTATATATAGACTATATAGTCTACTTTTGACTTGCTGAAAGCCATTTGCCAAGCAAGGGGTTGGACATGTGTATGTGTATGTGTTTGGGTCTTGGTCTAATTTAAAATACGGTCCGAAAAGCAGGGTCAAAAATGCATAATGCTCATTTTGGATTGGGCGCGCTTTGATGTTTGTTGCTGTTGTTAATGTCTGCGGCGATTGATTGTGCGCCTCAGCTTTTTCTCTTTCTTTCTCAATTCAAAGTGATTTGCATAAAAAAATAAAAAAAACCCACCAACCCACCCCAACTCGAACTCAAAACTTTTGATAAAAAGGTGTTGTAAACAAGTTATGGGCCGGCCGCCAGGTTGTATATTGTAGGCCCGTTTGCTTTCTGTCTCGGCGTCATAAATTCTTAAACTCAAGCTAGCGCAATCAACTTGCCACAGCCAGTCAGTCAGTCGGCTAGTCAGCCACATGTGTCTTTCTCTCCCAGCCGTTTGTTGCTTGTTGCGCAGTCGCCGTTAAAAATCGTTGCAGACTTTGACTTTTGAGGCGGCTTCATTGGGCTTCAACTGTTTGCTTCAGTTACTGCCGCTGACTGTCAACTGCCATTTGTATACCCTGTAAGTTGTTTTATAAGGCGAGCTATGACAAACTAAACCCATCAGCTTGCAACAAATATTTGCTGAGCATTTGTAGATTATTTTAATCAAAGTTTTTAATTGTTTTTAGCTTAAAACAAAAGTCAAAATCCTGCTTACAGGGCATACTTCAAGTCAAGTTTTCACTTAAAGTTTGTTTTTTTTTTGTTGTTGTTGTTGTCTACCTTAGCGTGCAGCGTGCACCTGCGCGATAAGATAAGATGTGCCACAAGAAAAAAAATAGAGGCGGGGTAGGGTGGGGCGTGTTTTTAGCGTCATCATCAATGTTGTACGTTGTTGTCGTCGTCGTCTTCGTTGTTGTTGTTGTTGTTGTCGTCGGCTTTTTGGCTTTTGGGTGTCTCCAATCTGCGGTGGCATGCGGCTTGTAAGTAGCTTGCCTTTGTCTGTTGTTGTTGTTGTTGTTGTAACTGCTGTTAATGTTAA
The DNA here is from genome assembly GCA_035044585.1 of Scaptomyza polygonia. Taxonomy (NCBI): domain Eukaryota; kingdom Metazoa; phylum Arthropoda; class Insecta; order Diptera; family Drosophilidae; genus Scaptomyza; species Scaptomyza polygonia. The sequence continues at coordinate 3,246,647 of JAWNNU010000311.1, forward strand.
TGTTGTTATTGTGTCCACTGAAGAGTGGGTTGGTGTAAGAGGGGGAGCAGGGGGGGGTGTGCGCTGTTGCGGTTTCTTGGAAAATGTTCACCTAGGGAATTGTAAAAAAGAGAATTATGGAATTGAGTTGACTTTAACTTGGAGACCAGGCAGCAAACATGGCGAATTATGCTTCAAACAAGGTTTCCAGGGGTGGGAGGTAAGTGAAGGGTGAAAGAGTCAAAAGCCCTGAGCACAAGATGTCAAAAAGATTGTGTAAGAATATTGTAATGAGTTGAAGTGAAATCTAAATGAATGAAAAGTTTACAAAAAAAAACTTAACGAAAAGCATTAATTGAAAAGAATTATTTTATGTTTGTTAGCTTAAATAGACCTTTAAAACATAACATAAATATATGAACACAAAATATTTGGAGAATTTTTGAAATCTTTTTATATTTTGTTAGTTTGTCAGCAGGATACAAAAATAATTATACTTCAAATTAATTAAATATTTTTAAATATGAAACCTTTATATATTATTTTTATATTTAAATTCATATATGTATTTAAAAAAAATATTTTTTGCCTTTGGGACTAGAAATGTCTACAGATAATAATTATTAAAATTATTTTTATTTGAAACGCATATTAAATAAAATGTTTTCCGATTTTTTTTTTTTTTTTTGTTTAATAAAGATATATTTTTATAAATAAGTTCTAACATTGATAAAATTATTAAAATAGATTAGGAAACGTTTTTTCCATTTTCGAAATATAAATTTATGAACTTTAGAATAGTTAAACTTGTAAATCAGATTTAAAAAAAAACTTTTGTAAACTCAAATTTCAATGCATTGTTCAACTAAAAAAAATTCAAAAGTTTCAACAATAATTCTAAAGCTATATAAAGTTATTAAATTGTAAATTTCGAAAATTTTCCCACTTTGTTAATTAACAGTTGTCGCCATATACTATTTGTCTATTTGTCTGTACCCCAATCACAATTAACATTATCGGATTTGAAAGCTAACTAAACTTTTGCCACACACACACAAAAGGGTTAACGCCCCTCCCTCTTGCTCTGTCTCTCTCTCTCTCTCTTTTCGTGTTGCATTCATAACTGTAATTACAAGTGCTGAACTTTTGCGCAGCCCACTTCAATTGCCTAAAAGCAAAAAGGACCCACAAAAACGAACCGGCAAAGAGTTAAATCATGTTATTATGCATGCATTTCGAAATCAGTTCCATAACATCTCCAACTAAGTGCACAAGGTGTGTAAGTAGTGTGTGTGTGTGTGTGTGTGTGTGTGTGTGTAGCACTTTTCTCTATTACTCAGCGCTTTTCCTGTACAAGTCTCTGTGTGACTGATTTTCAATCGGAGCGTCCTTGTGGATGGGTTTTTTTTTTTTTGGATGTTCAAATGGGAGTTTTGATGTCGCGTCGGGTGCTTAATGTTTTAATTTTCGAGCCATTAACAAACAGCTGCATATTTAGCGCCAGACTGACATATGCCACATAAGCAGTGGGTGGTGGGGGGATGTACATCATTTCGACATTTGGCAACATGCATTAAACAGCAGCAGCATCGAGTCAGGAAACAATGCCATTAGATATATCGCAACGAGCAACGCCCATTTTTTGCACATTTTTATTTGGGTTGCCTTGATGTATTCAAAGTCTCACACACACACAACAAATGCAAACACCCCCTCACAAATACATACACAACAATTTCAACCCCTAACGCATCTTGCGAGCCCAACCCCTCAACTTAACTCGAATCGCTTCAACGGCGCAGCAAAAATTAAAAGCATTAAAAATGCCCAAGGCTACAAAAAAAAAACAACCGAATACACAAACAAAAGGTAAAAGTTGAGCAAGTGTGGACGATGTTATCGAAATTGACAGCGTCGGTTGAAGGATTGGTGGCGGCGGGGTGTGGGGGAGGTTATGGGTGGTGAAGGGGTCTCTTTGACTGAGGTGTTGCCGCTGCAATAACCTTGCCGGGAATATATATAAAATGTCTGCGGTTTAGGGTGATCAACTTAAAGATACCTACCCAAAAAATAAGTGAATAAAAGATTACAATCTTAAGTTGACTAATTAAAAATGCTTGAATTCCTTGAAGAAAACTTTGCTTGGAAAAATGTCTCTAACAAAGTTTCACAATTTGTTAGGCATTTTTACACAAATTGCTTCTTTTTAGGAAATCTCAAGAGTTTTTTTTTTGAATAGGATGAATTGATTAACGGGTTATGAAACTTTATGAAACTTATATGATAATTTTCATTGATTTTTGTTTTCGATTTGATTTGCGAACGTTTTCAAGTTTATTCCTTTTCTTTGCATTCTCAGAAAAAGTTCTTTAGCTTAAAAATGTTTCTATGCCCGCATCTTTACATATTATACCCTTTCTTTGCAAATGCCACTTTAGGGTATGGTCGTACAAAACAAAATTAAAACCCAAAAGACTATCCCAGTTATATTACTATCACATAACGGTTCTTTTCCCTAACCCTAACCGGCATTCATCGCGTCTCTTACACCGTAGCGAGAACAAATCGTTGTGGACTTTTACGAGTTTCCTTCACCCTCCTCATACCGCACCCTTTCCACACACACACACACACACACACACAGAGACGCGGTGTAAATTCATTTTGCCCCATTCCCTGGGCAATTTTTGTCTACTGACAGTCAGCAAACAGATTGTGTTTGTGCCACGTTATAACACGGCTGGGGTTGTATGTAGTATGTTGCATCCGATCAGCTCATATAAAATACATGAATGAGTGTATGCTCAAGTTTAAGTTCTTTCAATTGGTGGTGGCAAACGGAGGCTGTTGTTAGACAAATGGTAAGTGAGCGAGACGGGAGAAGAGACGGGGAGTTTGGTTGCAATGCGTGCGGCCGCAATAATTGCGATGAATTCTCATTTTGGGCGTAGAAAGCGTGTGTCGCCGAGCTATAATTTAATTTAAACGACACTTCACTTGCAATTTTCAGTTTTATGAATCCCGAAACCATACCCACCCCACTCTGCTACCCTACACCGCCACCACCTACCGATTGATTGAGAGAGAGGGAGAGTGAAAAACTCTAATGAGACACAATTTAACGAAACATTTGCGGATACTTTGGCTTTGACGAGAAGCTAGCGACGTTTTTAATAACTATTGCAAAGCGAACCGGAAACATTAGCAGGGTCATATAGTGCTCTATAAACCCAAGGGGGCACACACACAAACATACAAACATTCATATATCCATATGGTTCCTCGACCTATTTGCTTTTGGCTCTTTTATTGCACCGGGCATTGGGCAGTGAGCATTGGATTGAAACGTAATCGTAGTAGAAGCACTAAACCCAAATATATATATGTATATATATATATATATATCAACCACCGTGTGACACTGGGATCCGGTGTATTTGGTAGGGCAATGTGCCCTTTAAGTTCAAACAGTTGACGTGCGTTTAAAGTAATACCCTGTAAAATTTTAGCGAAGGTATATTGTAATCAAAAGCAATACCTAACAATTGGTTAGAATTTCATAATTTGCTAAAGCCAAATTTTATGATCCAACCAAATTTAGTTTTTCGAAAGTTAGTACAGCGTATTTACTAACCGCTCATTCCGATTCCACACAAACATGCTTAATTTTCAGATTGATTTATTGAAAGCAACTTTGTTTTGTTTTTAGGTTTTTTTTTTTTTGGGGAGTTTTTTGACCTTATCAGAGAAACCCAAAAGACCGTGTTAAAGATAAGCAACAAGCTTTCGATGTTTGTTCTAACTAACGCTTACACACACACACACACACACACATAAATTATTGTTATTGATTTCGATAAAGTGCATTGAAATGATACCAAATGAAAACTATATTTCCGGTGTGTTTTTAGGGGCAATTTATAGTAAGTACTTGGGGACTTGAGTTTCGGTGTCGACGTTTGCCTGGGAATAGTATTTTGTTGTTGTATTTTTATGACAAGCTCATAGTCTATGATTAGACTTTGTCCATCAGGGTAAATAGAATGAATAAGTAAACATTGGGAAAAGTGCAGAGCTCGGTAAACAATTTTGGATATAAATTCCGAGCCGTTGGATTAATGCAGAGATAAAAGGAATTTAGTTTTTGGTTAAAGTCTGTGAGAAAATTGACAAAAAGCAACGATTGAGATTAAAATATTAATTGAGTGGGAGTTTATTTTGTGATATAAAAGAAAAACATATCAACATAATATAATCAAAATTAATAGTTTAGACTGAACACACTTTGATATAATAAAAATCAATTTCCAATTTACGACAAAGAACTTTAAAACATAATACTTAAACTAGTTTTCGAAAAATGTTGTACAACCCAGATTTAAACCGCTTAAAGCTCATTAAGTTATGGCATTCATAAAGTTCTATCAACTTTCACTCAACACAATACGAGCTTATGGCGAAGAAGTTTTCTTGCAATAGAATGGCTCAGATTCAATTTTAAATTTAATATAAATAAACAGCTATTGGCGGCATCGAAATGCGACATAATTGTGCTGTAATCCTAACTAATGAATCGACACAAATTACAAGAAACATCTTTAGCTTTGAATAGCTTTGAAAATGCAAATGTAAAGCTGACTCGAGGCAAAGACCAAAGACCACCAGGTGTCGCGTATCTCACGATTCTTTTTATCAAGCGTTCAACAAATTTACACTCTTCGCCTACTTAAGCTTGCCTTTCCCTGCTCTCCTTCCTTCCGTCCACATCTGCCCATGAATAGAAACATTTTGTGTGGATCTTGAATGTTGTATTAAAATGCAAATCAAACAAGGCCGTTAAATCGAAAATATTTAATTAAAACGAAAAGCGACATATTCGATTAAATGTTAAAAAGAAAATGTCGTTAGACTTTCCACGCTTTCCATTGGCAAAGCAACGTGGGCCGCGGATTGTTTGTTTGTTGATGTCATTGTTGCTTTTGTTAGTCTATTTGTTATTGTTGGTATTTGTGGTTTTCGACCAAATTATTAAAGGTGGAACCTAAGAAAACTGTTTAAATACCCTGTAATACATATTTTGTTTGTGTTACAAATTAAATAATAAATCAAATATTTTAATCGTTTCTGTACAACAACAAAATGTATGTTAGAAATATGATATATGCCTAATTTATGCGCTTATGTGCTAGTTTAGAGTGTTCAAGCTGCGTTTCTCATCACCATTTGCTTTCATTCTGATTGAAAGTTTTTTTTGTGTGTAGGCAAACCAATAATGAGACAACAACAACAATAACAGCAACAATAACAATGTGACAACAACAATGACAATACAAATACGTCGGCTGAGAAAATAGTCGGGCATTTTATTGCAGCATCACGTCTACCGGATGCCTGCAATATATCAAAAAAAAAAAAAAAGAAGAAAAACAGAGAGAGAGAGAGAGTCAGGCTCATAGCTGGAGCTGGAACTGGAACTACTGGGGATATGTGACGGAGGTATCGAGTTTGTTCTCTCTCTTTCTATCTCTCTTTCTCTCTGTGTGTTCATGTGTCCGTTAAGTCTGTTTTACTTTTAATAATTCTGCCAATGCCCGAAAGCACTGCCTGATAAACGAGACAGACTCACCTAACAATAGGTTTCTTCCCCACCCACAGCTCATCTGCTCTCTCTCTCTCTCTCTTTCTGAGTTTGTCTGGTCAGCGTCTTGTGTCTCTCTTTGGTTCTGTCCCTGTCAGTCGGAGTTTGTGTCATTTATGTGCAGCCAGGCATAGAAAATTTACGTACTCCTCTCCCCTCTACGCCCTACGACCAAGCCCTAGCCCATTCATTCTATAGAGATCCATCCACCATTCAACGTCGACTGTCGCCGTTAATTATGGGAAGATTTTAACGTAGTACAAATGAGTTGAGTTGAGTTGAGGAGGAACTTTTTGTCAGCCTAATGATGGGCAGCGCCTCAATGGTCTTCTGCAATGCTTGGTTAGCTACCAAATTTATTGTAGAGTGGCTTTTTCATCAACGCGAAGAATGCAAATGATGCAGGCTGATGGAAGCATTAATTCCACCAACAACAACAACAAAGACAAAAATAAAAACGTAAATTGGTTTATTACATTTTTTCATTAAGCAACAAAGTTTGAGAAAGCAAGTGAAGAGTAATATAAGCGAGAGGTTATTTGACTAATAGATACCCTATAATGAAAGTCTATTTTTTTTTTAAATAAACTCAACAAAAATATACTCCTAGTTCAAAGGTAAATCCATCACTCAAGCTTTGCAAGCGAAAGCTTTCACTAATTGCTAATGCCCTGCCATACACATCATGTTAATGATGTACACTGTACATTTAGTACAGGATATAACGGGGCATTAAGTGAGCAGAGAGCCAGTTTGGAGTGGGTGCGGGTGTGCAAAGAGCGTAACGCTATCGTCGCCGTCGCGTCGTCACAACAATTGCCGTCACCTTCAAATCAACGACAATCAAATAATAGTTTTAAGACATATTTTTATTTCATTACACACTTGAACTAAGTTCCAACAAAGGAAAGGCAGAGTGAGAAAGCGATAGAGAGAGAGAGAAACAGCTTAAGCATTTGCTCCATTGTTGCCAACTGTCTTGAGACGATGCTGATGATGAGCAGAGTGATATGACTGAGACAGCGACTGAGGCAGAGCTTAACTGAGCTCAGTTAAGCAAAGTCTTGAGTTTTAAGTCTCGGTTGAGTCTGCGGCCAAGTGCCAAGTGCTAACGATTTGGCAATGGCCACACGATGATGTTCGCTGCAAACACACACACACACACACACAACAACAGAAAAATCCCTAACCCAACGAAGCGTTGAAGCAGCGCTAAATGTTTTTGTTGTTTTTTTTCGTTCCTTCTTCTATATTTGTTGCCTTGCAACAGTTGCACTAATTGGGGATGGGCAGTTGATCGTGAATCGTGAGCATAGCGTGAGAGTTAAAATTTTAGAAAGCAGAAGAAGCATTCAAGCGCGTTAGGGTAGAAAACAACAACAAAATTGATCAATTGTTTGGTTATAATCGAAAATTAAAATTACAATTTATTAATCAAAGTTTTCAATTAAAAAAAAAAAAATTAAAATAAATTTTAGATTTAATAAAACTCGATTTTTATGAACAGCTCTATAAGTTAAACTTTTTAAACAAGCTCCAAAATATAAGGAACTTGAAAACAATAGACGAAAACCCAAAATTTTTAATTAAACAAATACATACTACTTTTTTTTTGTCCAAATTTAAACACTCAAAATGTTAAAATAAATATATATTTTTTTAAATTTAATAAAGTAAGTCATAATTGCGACAAAAAAAAAACGAATTATCAATAACATTAACAAAATCTTAACTAGCTTTTATAACAAACATTCTCTTCATATTATTAAAGTCATAACTATAATAAATATGCAATATAAATAACAATTTAGTTAAGACACACACACATTAAATATGTTATAATAAATATCAATTATTTTAAATGAGATTTGCGTGCAAAGAGAGCCGACAGGATTAAAAGGCGAAAAGCTTAGTGCCATCTCTAAGATGGCCCATGTGGCAAGCAAAATGTGGCTACAGGTTTTCATTTCGCTTCTTTTTTTGTAGTTGTTGTTGTTGGTGGTATTTTTTTTTTTTTTTTGGCTGACCAAAGCGCGATGGATTCGACGGGAGTCTCGGGACTAGCCTCTGACACCGACACTCCGAAGATGCCGAATGGACGCCAAAACACAACAACAACAATGTAACTTGGCTCGTTACAATAGCAACAACAACAACAACAACAGCACAGTGCTGTGTTAGTATAAATTCTCGCCTTTCATTTTGGCGAGTAGTCACGATTTATGCGAAATCATTATAGGCGAGTTTTTAGTATTTACGACGCGACTTTTATCTTGCAGCAAGGAAGAAGACACACAACCGCAACAACAATAATATATATAAATGTGTATATATATTGTGTATACACTATAATTGCAGTTGAGTCAATTAAATACATAGATTGCGGCATGTCGATAAGGCATTAACCTTCCCAACGGCTCAAACTTGTGCTGCCAGGTTTTTTTTGTTTAAGCAGCTTTCTTTTGATACCCTGTAAGAAAATACTGCTGTGAAAAAGTGCAAATAATATTAGTATTTTGGCATAGTCTATAAATAAAATGGTCAACAAACACATAAAAGTTGTTAAAGTGTAATTTTAGCTAGGATATTTTGCAGTGCAGCTCATTTAACTTTCGGCTACTTTTTACTTGCATTTTGTTTTTTTTTTTATCCATTACAAAATGGCAGGTCATTTCGCTTAGTCAAAAAGTGAGGGCCCATGGCCAGCAAAAAACAACAAAAACATAAGAAAGAAAGGCCCAAACCGAGCCACGAGGCATGCCCCACAGTCTAAAGTTGAAGTTGAAGTCGCAGTCAGCGCCGCCGTCGCCGTCGCCTTCGTTGTTTAAGTAGCGCAACAATTTATGAAGACATGAAATGACTTTGATGTTTAGCTGCTGCACTACGGATGCCAAATACTTTATATATAGAAAAAGAACCTCTTCAATACCTTCCTTCTTCTATTTCCACTCTCTTTTTTTTTTTTGTTTTTTAGTGCCACTTCATGACTTGGCAAAATCAGCGTTAACTTAAGTTTAACTTTAAAAGTTACAAAAAATTTAGCAATTTGTAATTGACAAACTGTTTTTTTTTTTTACTTTTTAGTTCTTCTGGGGTCGTGTCTTGGCCAAAAGTTAAACAGAATGGCAAAGACACGGAAATGATTGAATTGTAGATAACTTTATAATTGTCCCTCTCTCTTTTTTTTCTCTGCGTCTCTCCCTCTTTCATTCTTTTAGAGTTGTGTACCGTTAGGCAGATAGAAACCAAATTATTTGTGCAGATGACGCAGAGCTTTAAGATGAGATAGAAATCTCTAAAGAGGGAAGTTATTTTATTTCAAACTTGCTTCTATATGTTTCAAATCTTATTTTAAATTTTAAAGTTGAAAAAGTTATTTACATTAACATCAACATTTTGTTGATTTTTTGATTACAAAACATTAATTTTTCGGCTTGATTTCAGGTTTACCAACTGGCAATGTGGTTTTTCTTGAATTGATCGCAGCGTTTTCACTGTTTCATTAGCCAACAATTAGGCAACAGCTACGAAAATTGAGAAATCATTAAGAATACCGTTTGACCTATAGAAGAATTGGGTTTTTTCCAACATTCAAATCGACAGAAAATACTATTTAAGGAATGTTGATTAAGACAAATGCATACATATTAATTAAGAACTATCAAAGAACAAGAAGAAAAAGTACAAAATTAAGAAGCTTGTCTAGAGAATTGTTTTTATGTTTTTTTTTTTTGCTGTCTCTGCCTGTTTTGCTGACTAAGTTGTGGCCCACCTGAGACACTAAGACCTCTCGAGACTTTCACTACGCCAATTGTGAAAGAACGCTAACCTTAATACCCCCCAAAGAAAAACACTTCACACCCAGTCAGCCAGTCAACCAGTCAGCCAGTTAGTCAGTCAGTAAGGGCATTGGGCATTGAGCATTAGCATCAAACATTTTTGTAATCAACACTTTTATGTGATCCCAAATCCAATTCACAACTAATTACACGCATCGAAGTAGCATCGAAAGCAAGCAATTAACAAAGCAGGCACTAAAACGGCGGCGTTGAAAAAGCAAATGAGCCGATTGCGATGCGATTTCGATTGTATATTTTGTTACATACATGTGTATACGTATTTCTATCCTAATGAGGGCTGAATCGATTGGTTTATTGTTGTTATTACATTGTTTAGTTTGAGTTTGTAGCCGTTTGGTTTGAAATCGTTTGCACTACATTCAGAATAAAGTTGTAAATCAAGTGAACAGCCAGAGATAAGAGCATTCAGAATACTGAACAAGTAGTTTCTGCGGAAATTGAAATTAGAAATTAAAGCGAAAACTGATAAGTCAAACAGAGCAAAAAAAACCAAAAAATATTTCAATTCCGATTAATTATTTAATTACACAACTGCAAATTTAAACTAACATTTTAGCTGAAGCCAAATGGACATCTCTAACAAGTGCACACACAGATTATGTTTCTCTCTTACACTGTGTGTGTGCGTAAGTAGTTTTGTTTATTTACACTTGAGAACTTTTTAAGTAAGTAGTAAGTTGTAAGCGGTGGGAGTGAAAGATAGACAATCAAAATTTGTGAGTTGACACAAACAAAAACAAGAAAAAAAACGAATTCCATTTGGCCGAACGACAAGTGAGACATGAGTGAAATGTCAATGTATGAGAAGAAACATTCAAATCAACGACTAGCCTTCACCCACACAGTGGGAATGAGAGTGGGAGAGTGAGAAGAGATGATATTCAATGATTGTTATTAGTACATTTGCTTTTGGAGTATGTATGTACATCTAATTTGCCATTGATGTGTACATTAAGTTTGTCTATGCGTATTGCCTGGCCATACAAATTGTCGTAAAACATTAGTGTCCCCCGAGATTAGAGCGGCGCCGAGGAAGAGCACGAGAATGTGTGGAGTTAGGTTGAGAGAAAAAAGGCTGGCTCATCGCCCTTTTATTTGACACAGGCAATATTTATTGCGAATTCATTTTAATGAAGAAGAAGAAGAACTAAACGTAGACAAGCCTACACACACAGAGACAGATAGGGCTTCCTGACAAAGCGAAATGCCGAAATACGCCATCAAAATAAATAAAAACAACACACACAAACACACTCACAACCAGACAGCGACAGAGCGACGCAAAAGCTGCGAATTTCAGTAGCACAGCATTCGGCGCTCAGCTTGCGGTCGAGTGAGCGGGCAAGCATGAGAGAAATTGAGAGACAACAGCGGCAGAGGGTAAGTTTTAGGCGTTCCACCCAAAACGTCATGGAATCCTTTGTGCGTTGTGTGTATATGTGCAAGAGTGTGCGTTTTGTTTGTCAACTAGCCAAACGGCTACATAAAAATGCTAATACAAAAAAACACTACAACAAATTGTGCGTACGACGACTCTTGTTTTTCTATTTCTATTCTTGCACTTCCTTGCTATGATAACACCAACAAATTGAGTCTGGCAATACGAAGAAGAGGATACAACAAATAACTGGCCACACTTACCGTTTTGCTCTCAGGCAATTGTAAATAAATGCGCCGCTAATCCAAAGGTGTTGCCAAACTGCATAAAATTAAAACACATACACAAAACATAACACACCGTTATAAACACACATATAAATGCCAGTCTGCATTTGCAGAAACTATTTTAATACATATTTTGTGTTGCGCTTTTTTATTACGATTTATATATTTCTTTTAGTTGCGCTGCCCGTCGCGAACGAAATTCAGGAATTTCAAGTGGAAATCTTGTTTGAGCACTTTTTTGATGGCGGCTGCGACGGCGGCGTCGGCGTTGATGTTGTTGTTGTTAGCGGCAATGCTAAGAAAACCTTGTTTTATTTGCACTCAGAATGCTTAGTTTAATAATGCGCGCGCCTTTATTTAAACAAATGCAACTACAATAAAAGCAAGTTATTACACTTCAGAAGGTTCTGTATTTTCACTTGGCGCGTTTAAGCAGCGCTATAATTAATTCGTTTTGATTGCTCCTTTTTCGATTTTCTGAACTTTAACTTTTCGTATGCGACTTTAAAACGCGAACAACCGTCGTGTCGACCGCTCACTTCAATCACAATTTTCACAATAACAAAACCTTAACAGAAATATGGGCAACAAGAATCCATACTTAACAGCGCTGTTAAAATTGAGAGAGCAATAAAATGTTGAGAGCGTAAAACCGCGTTCAAAACGCGTGCGCGCAAGGAAAATCGTTGGTAAATCGGTACGTGCTGCTGCGTTTCTAACATAGCAACATTTGCTTGCCCTTGAGAGCTAGCAACATGCAGTTTCTGTTATTTGCTGAATGGTGTTCACAATAACGCTAAGAGCTGCCAGACAACTGAAAGGTAGGTAGTTAATATCGAGTAAATGAACAAAATACCGTGCATTAGTTAGCAAATAATTATTTTTATACTCTCAGATAAATAAATATATTGCTATGATGAACATAAAAGCTTCGCAAAGTAAGTGGCGATTCATTTTTCATAGGCTGGCAGCTCCTATTGTCTGGCAATTGGCGGGTGCGTGCCAATTTGAAAATTCCGCGGACTAGACGTCTGCACCAGATAAAAATGCAACGAGCAAGTCGAAAAAACAACAAAATGTAGGTAAACTGTGTGAGCATGCCTGCGAAAAAACGCGTGTTCTCTTGAACTTTAATATGGTATAGTAGAGTAACAACTGTGTGCTGCTTCCTGTGCATATCTTCTTTGTTTGTAGTTGGGCGCTTCCGTTTCATTTTGAAAAGTTGACTGGTCACGTTTATTAATCGGCTTAAAAATTAACGTTTTCCCTGCGCAAATGCTCGTCACTTAACTCCCTGGCACGTATCAAGCCAGCCAGCTTGCACCTATTGTCATCTGGGATCTGTAACTTTAAGGGAAACGACGCCAGCCTCTAATCATGAATTACGATTATCAGTGATGCCAAATTTATGACATGCAAAAAAATAGCTAACTTAATCTATTACAATATAGCTTCGATTAGATTTGAATTTCTATACACAAATATAAATACATAAATTAAGCATGCATATAATTAAGAAAAAAAACAAGCCAAATTGTTTGCTTTTTTACTTAACAATCTCGTTTCAAGCCAAATTTGTTGGGAAAAAGCGTCAGCACTGTTGAACAGGAGGGTAGGTTTATCAAATCCAATCAGAAATTAGTTTTATAATTGTATTGTTGTTTGTCAAACACTAATTAATTATTTATTATTACATAGTATATTTTATTCGATATATATGTAGCTACAATATAGTATTCGTATATAACTAGCGCTAATCAAGTCTAAGAAAGCAAGCAGAGATATGTGATCAATACAGAATTATTATTATATGTATATATATAAATAGTTTTATATTTGTATATGTACGGTATGATATATTAGTCAATTAAATCACAGATGTATTATTATTATTGTTGTTGTTATTGATGTTTTGCGCATCGCCTACACCGGGCGTCTGATCTGGCGGTTCAGCATTGAGCACCAGATTCTCAATCGAACGAAACGAGGCATCCTCCAGATGTGTGGACATTGTGGCTGGTGGACGCGGCAGGGTAGTGGAATTGCCAACACTCTGCCGTGGATGTGGCGGCGGTCGATGGCGTACAGATGATCGTAATATGGTAACCACATCCTCTGCAGTATATGGATGCGGAGTTGTCGATGATGATGTGATGCCTCTCTGTAACTTTCTGCCCAGAGATTGCGAACGCTGTGCATAGCCAGCCGGACGTTGACCAATCTCAATCGATTCGGGACTGCTACTGCTGCTGCTCGTACCGGCGGCAGTGGTTGGACCTGCCCCGGAGCCTGAGGGATTTGTAAGTATGGTCAGGTAATCAGGCGGTGCTGCAACTGGCGACGGTGACTCAGCATCCAGCGATAGTATGGGTCGTGTGCGACTCGAAGAATTGCCAAGCACTCTAAAAAGCATTTAAAATTGGGCAATTAGTGTTGAATGTATAAAATGATCGGTGAGTGAATTGTGTTTTGGTTTTTTTTTTACCTGCGAACACTTCGCCTAATGCTTTGACGCAACATTTTGGCCAGTCTTGCGCCAGTGGCAGTTGTATATGAAGGTGGTGGCGTATATTTGGGCGGTGCATCATTCTGTATATCGATTTGGGCATTATCCTGTTGCTGGGTTGAGGCATTACGGCGTTCCTGAGCTGATCTTTGACGCGCCGATGGACGACGCGGTGCATCACCCTCCGAGGGCGGACGATACAAATGTTGAATGCGCTACAAATAAAAATGTATCAGTCAATCAGACATTTCTTTATAAACTTAGCCAAACTCACCTCAAGTATATCGGCTGGACCGTTAGTCAAATAGCGATAGATTTGAATAATGGCTGTTACGGGAATGATAAGCACAATGCCAATCTGTATGAGACTGCCCATTTTGCGACTCCAATAGCTAAAGTAGGACTTGCCACGCCAATAATAAAACTGATTGGACAGCGAAGCCTTGTAATCAATCACCGATAGCGTAATCAAACCAATTGGCAGCAGGACATTCCAAGAGAGTGCCAGGAATGCTGACATGGAGCCGCACATGCGCAAATCATTGACCAGATCGTCACCATTATAGGGACGTCCACGTATGAGGAAAACGCCAAAGATTTGCGCTGCCCAAATTATGGGTATAAACCAGGAGCCGCCAAGCAAGAAGTCCACATAATACAATATGCCAATGCCCATTTCGGTGGCAAATGGAATACTCAACAGAAGTCCAGTTACACAGCTCAAGAGCACAGAGCTTGTGGAGTTACCCAATGCACTCGAAATGGGCTTCCACATGACACAAAGCTGAGCAAGACCAAAGCCTGCAAACATGCCAAAGGCAACAGCAGCCCAAACCCAAGAGATGGCATCGCTGGCCAGCGAGAGTACAGCCGGAAACAGTTCTGTTATAAAACGCAACGCTTGAAATCCACTTTCAATATGCAATATGGTCTTGTTACGACGATAGGTTTCACCCATAAACGATGAGTAATGTGGCACCAGCGAGCGTGGATAAGATAAGAGCTGGGGATTTGTATGCGCCTGCAGTGAATAAACGGACGTATAACACTCGGGCGATTCTGCAAAAAGAATAAATATTAGCTTAAGCTTTTTGCAAAGACAAGTTTTTAGTGCATACCAAACGATCCAGGCACATAGATATAGCCATGTTGTCGCAGAATCTGTGCACAGCACAAGGCTAATAGCGCCATTAAACTTAAACCCAGAAGCGTGAGCAGCACAAGCATGATTGCGTCACGTCTTAGCGCTGCTTTGCTGGCCGTGGCATGAGTGCGACTAGTTATGGCTATCACTGAGGCTCCAAGCAGACCCCAGGTAAGAAATGTTTCCTGTGTCGCCGCTGTCCAGGTATTCGAATTCACCAGAAAATCATCAAAATCACTGGCAGCAAAAACATTCTAAGGCAGGAGGAGAATGCGTTAGTAAGAAAGAGCTTTGTTCGCTTTATGTATTTATGACGCACCTGTAAACTGGCTGGATCCACAACACTGACAAATTTGCCAGTGACGGCAATCAGAGCCAGAAATGGCAAAGTATTAATGAGATAAGTTAACTTGCCCAATGACTTTAAGCCTTTGCAGAGTATCAGGAAGACGGCCGCCCAGATCATTGCCAAGTAGAACGCCAGCTGCTGAATAGAATTGAATATGTTAGCTTAGGATATAAAAAAACACACCACAAAGTTAACTTACCCGATCATTGACATGGAAGCGCATACCACTCGCATCGGGATGCTTGGCGAGATGCAGTCGCTGCAGCACCACAATATTGAAATATTCGGCAACTGTTTGCGTTAGGTTTCCCGTATCGTTGACAGCATCGTAGCGATAGGGGAACGCTAGCTCCTGCCAGCGATAACCACTACGTGTGGGCGTTGGAAAAACATCCCGCAAATAGACAAGAATCCAGGCAACCGATACCGTCGAATAGATTGCCAGAAAGCATTGCACAATGACCAGAGCAATGCCAACACCTGAACAAATTGGACTTATTTTCCACATGGAAACAGGACCGGCTTTAATCTTAGCTCCCAAACACATTTGTAGCCATAACAGCGGTATGCCAAAAATGATGGAGAGCAACAGGAATTGCAACAGAAAATTCCCACCATAGTTGATGGTTAGAACGGCAAAGCGGCAGAGATTAAAGACGCCCAGGGTGCAGCCAATTAGCGCCAGTGTGCGACTGCCGGCATGTGGCCAATAGCTATTAAAGCCACATTTTTCAAGCAACGGTTGCGGTTCCAATGGCGTTGAGCTACTCCCACCACCACTGCTTACACTGCACATGGTCGTTTGCGTCTGTGCCAGCTCCAATTGGTCTTGGTCGGGTGCCGTACTGACAGTGGAACTGTCACTGCTACTATTACTGCAGCTGGCCAACGAGACGGGACTTGGGATGCGCGACGAACGTGCTGAGCTTATTTCTGAGCAGAGAGTCGATAGCATGGGATGCGTGGGCGTCTCGAGCGGCTCACGATGCAGCTGATGTGATGTCTGTGCTGGAGCACTTTGTGGTCGACTGAGCGGTGAGACAAGTCCCATATTACAATGCACCGGACTCATTGAAGGATGTCCCTCCAAACGGCGTCCGTACTGACGTGGACGCTGCTCCAACTGCTCGCTAACGGCACGTGCTGTACGCTGCTCATTCTGCAGCAGATTGTCAAAGATGTGCGCTTCGGTTAGCATTTGCAAAGAACGTGGCTCTGCTCCAGACTCGGAGAAACTGCGTCGCAATGAAGCCATTTCACTGGGCAGCTGCACCAGCAATATGGATGATGATGATGATGATGCTGCTGGTGGCGGTGGCTCTCCCTGATCCTCATCCATGGCTTTGGTTTTGTCAGCTGCATTTCGCATTGATTGGCGATGCCAAACATCAAAACATTGGTCGCCAGTTTCTAGCAATGTATTCGAAGCGGCTGCAATAAAAATACAAAATTAACAAATTGCGAAAGTTCCATAGAAATTATAGCTTAAGTAAATGCAAATTACTCACGTTTGAACATAATAATAATAGCAACAAAATGCAAATTAGCTAATTATATTGCAAGACTTTCACTAAGGCTAAGGCAAACATCTCAAGTTCTCGAGTCCGAATAACATCGGCTTTAAAAGTAGTTCATTAAAACGTGTTTGGCCACTTATAATAGCTCTACAAAGTTAATGGCTCTATGCAGTAAATCTGTTTAATTATACTATTCTTGTTTTTATAGCCATGTGCCCATTTTATTTGTGAAAAATAAATGCTAAACAAAGTTTGACAAACAAATATAACGGACAAAAGAAGTTGTTTGAAGACAAACAAAGATATTATAAAAAAAAATTGATTAAAATTGGAAATAGTGAACAAATTCTATGCAAAGCTTTTGTCAACATGATTCATTATATTAGTCAACAATTTAATTGTTTCTTAAGTTGAATCATGAAATTTGCACATTTTTATAAGTTTAAGTCAGCCTTCTTTTATTTTTAATCGTGTATCACCATGGCCTTGGGCTATGATCATTAAAACATATGTACATACCACCTTCAGTGCTTGCTGTCGTCAGGCCACAGCTGAATGTTTTTCGCATCTGATGTCCACGCTGGAACTCATCATCTAGCGTGAAATGATGCGCATCCTCATCGTCAGCCAGTTTGTGCTGCTTTCGCTTGCGATTTAGCGGCAATGTTCGTGTGCGTGGCTCTCGTGTTAAACTGTTTGAGTGCCCAGCGATAGACAATGAATCATCTTTGTCCAACTCTTCTAAGTAGTTGTCGAGATCCATGAGATAATTCTCAACTTTGTCATCATCCGAGGACGAATTGGAAGATGGACTGACGCAGGAATTGGAGGAGGAGTTGTTGCCGTTGTTTCCATCGAGCTGAGATGCGCCATGTACATCCAATATGGCATCCAGTTCATTCAGGACACTCATTGCTTCATCTGGCAAATCACCATCCGCTGACTGCTTGATGGGTGTGCTCAAAGGCGCCTCTTGGCTTACGTCACAGAACGCATTGCGTTCATCATCGTCCTCAGTTAGCGGCATATTAAAGCTAAGTGGATGCTGCTGCTGATGCTGCAACTGATGCTGTTGATAGAAAGTTTGTGGCGTTTGCTGTATTTCAATTAGATCGTCATCGCTTGGCTCATCGTCGAAATAATCGCAGGCCTGCTTTATCGATTCGCTGGACAAACTATGCGAGAGTCCATAACGTTCTGGTTCACGTAATGACTCCTGTTGTTGTTGCTGTTGTTGTTTACGTTTTTGTTTCTCTTTCGTTGTTGTGGCTGGCAAACTTGCGTAGGCATTTGAATTGCGCTTGAATTCCCGGCCAGCTGTTTGTTCCTTACCGTTCATATTGTTAGCATTTCCGTCTCAGCTGTTGTGCGTCACAGTGCTGCAAAGCGATATTTCGAATCCTGCAAGTAAACAAAAGTATCGGTCAAGTTTTTATTGCGGCTGGTCAGTTTTGCACAGTCTGTTAGAGAGGAGCAGAAGTTTTGGAGCAGTGACTCATAATGATATTTTATTTTATTTAATTTAGTATTTTTAGATTATTTGAGATAGGTCAGGCATTTTGTTATAGATAAGCAGATGAGCGATAACAAACTAAATTAAACTGCTGTTAAACAGACAAAGCTGATAACAAGCTTAGTTTAACCTAAATATGTAATTTAATGCAAAAAATTATGTTAAACAAATTCATCCAGCAAACATTTTAAGTGACTTGTGACATGACTTGTGTTCAGCCACAGAGACAGTGACGAAAATAGCGTTCAGCTAAAGCTTAACACTTGAACGGCTGATTGGCGGTTTCTATCATTAAAGCCCCCGAATGCAGTCAAACGCAAACAAGCGCGTGCTCCCAGGTTTTTATGATATGGTTGCACGTGAGTGGCTGCCCCGAGCGACAGGTAGTGGGAAATAAAACAACAACAGCTGTCCATGCTTGGCGACAGCCGTAAATAGCAAAAGTGTATAAAAATGAAGAAAAATACATATATAAAAAGTAGAAGTAAAAATAAAAATAAAGCAGCGCAACGCGTGTTCATTCAACTGATCAGGTGAATGTACTTCCGTTAATAACTTTTTATGCACGATATGTATACATACATATGTGTGTACCTACAGTAAATACAATCTACGTTTTGATGCTGGCTGTTACTTAAAGGGAGTGGTATGCCAAAACGTACATACATGTACATATATGTACACTTACATATATTTATGCAAGTTAATACATATGTAGGTGTAGTCGAGAGCAGCAAGATCGCAATCGTTGGCACGTTACCTCGATTAAAGCAAATGTCTGGTTCTCGCAGCAGCCACAGCCACAGCCACAAGAGTTTCAATAAGTTTAGTTTTCTTGTTGTTTTAGTTTTATTTTGTATGTACATATATACTATACATATATATAACCGTGACCTTCTCAGAGTTTTTGTCGTTGGCAGTATAGCCATAAAATTAAATAAACAATGTTAACAGAGCTCAGATATCGACTTTAAATATACACGCGCAAATACATACATGAATATAGTAAGAGGTATAGGTGGAAAGAGAGAAGGGGAGTGGGTCCACCTTTTGTGCGAACTTACCCTATATAAGCTAATAGAATGAGGCGGCAGCTGTATATTAATTGTTGACTCAAGAGGTCAAATTAGTTAGCGAACAAATGCCATTGATCGCAAATTCACACACAGAGTTGCATGCAGCAGCAATCCCCCCTCAAGATCGACGTCACATACCGTTAAATTTCACTCCCATTTCGAGTGCGAGTGCGAATACCGAAATGTCGAGTAAAAGTAAACAAAGCAATTAGTGCTAACACACGAAAAATGTTAAAATCGACGGCGAGAGGTATGCAGGGGATAGCTGACCTTCATGCGAAAATGGTAAACACACCAAGCCCCAGGTGCAACTTGTTTTTGTTGCAAAAAACGCTACAGCTACTTGCAGTTTACAATGAAATTGACATTCAGCAAAATCAAATAAAACTAGTTAATCGACGAGTGGAGACGGAGCGATTAATACACAAACACAGACAAACCATTCACACACTCACGCACGCACCATTACGATTAAGAGAGAGAAAGAGAGGGTGATCATGATGCTGAAGCAACAACAACAAAGAGCGAGAGTTTTGTTCAACTGTTTAACACAGTGTGTAAGAAAAAACTGGTACTAATTATTAAACAAGCAGCTATTATTATGTTTAAAAATAATGCATTAAATAATTAAGCGCCGCACACATTTGTTTTACAATTTAATTTTTTCCTGCCACACAAGCTCTGCAGAAACTTACAGTGAACCAAAACTGAATAAGTGATTGTAAAGAGAGGGAATAGACGAGAGCAGCATCAACAGCATGCATGAGTAATAGAAGCCAGTGCTGTCAACTTCTTTGACAACGAATTAAAAATGAACGCATTAACGAGCTATAAATTAAATCACCCACAAATTATATTATTAAATTTCTAAATCTTTGAAAATTTCCAAGCTTTAATTCAAGTCAAATTCTAGATTTGAATAAAAAAAAGACAGAGTTGGCAACACTGATAACTGCGTCGCTGTCAGCACTTACACATCTGCGTTAGTGCAATTGCAATTAAGATCAATATTTAAGTAATGCACCGGGTCACAGAGCAGGCTTATTTATGTGTAGCGTTTGCCAATTGCTAAACAATCAAAAACACACGTATGCATTTACAGTGAGAGCGCGGAATTTATTATTATTTTACATCAGTACGTATGTGTGCCGACGATATAACGGGAACTGCTTGTCTGCTACTGCGTTGTTGAATTGTTTTACAAAACAAACACACACACAGGCATTTACCAAACCAAAAATACGCAAGCGTTGAGCGCGTCCCAGTTGTACGAAATTTAACAGTTCTTATGGCAACCGAAAAGACACCACAACAAAAAAGAAAACTGCTGAGCTAATGATTTAATTTTTTTATTTGGCACGGGTCTTGCAATTTTTGGGGAATACCTTGGGAATCGCTCATGCGAAAGCTCTAGCGCCACCTGACGTTTGACACCAAAAACGCCAAGTACAATAAAATGGATCCTCAATTGAGCAAGAGTTGAAAACGCATACATACATAAGTGAGTACTTATGCTGATAGAAAGATAGGTATCTGTATTAGTATGTGTATGTATGCGCGCAGCGCTTTTGTGCTTGTTTCGAAACGAAAACGCGGCCAGTTCACGATTTGAAGAAGATTTTTTTTTGTTCGTGGCGTCAACTTACGAAACATATAATAAAAAAAAAAGAGTAACAGGCACCACCACCAATCGCACACAAATACAAACGCAATGGAAAGGGGAGCGCGTTGGCGTTGCTGCTTCTTCTTGCCACACAATCACAATGTTGCACTCTAACTCTCACTCACTATCTCGCTCACACTTGCGTACTTAGTGGCAGCAGTTAGCATAATGCACACACGCATACATATCTACATATATATTTAAACTCACACAAACACACTAACGCGCGCTTATTTGGTATCTTGAATGTTGTTTTCTTCTAAATTGATATGCTACAATTCTTTGAGTTCTTTTGTTGTTGCTGCCCGGTATACATTCGAAAAACTTCAACTTAACTAAACTTAATAATAATTGTGCTTTTCGTTTTTTTTAGAATTCATTTTAAGATCGGCACGCGCGAGACACGTTCACTTCGTCTAGAAACAGTCGACTGACGAGTTCAACAAACAAATATAACAATAATTTGACAGCCAATAGAAACGCTAGCAATGCATTTCAAACTGTAAGTAAACAGGCCACTGTTAATGTAACAGTTAATAGTAATGTTACTATCGATAAAGTATTTGATTATTCGTCGACTTCTAAATCGAACTTTATCAACCAGCTGTTTTCTTGCCGCAGACTTGTCGAACGCATACAAAACTAAACAAAAACTAAAAAGATGGAATTAGAAGGATCAGAACTGGGCACCAAGGACTACTGGGATACCAGCTACACTCGTGAAATAAAAAACTATAAAAGCCATGGCGATGTAGGTGAAATCTGGTTTGATGAGGACTCCCAACAACGCATTGTCGACTGGCTCATGGAGCAGCAAACACTTGATAAACAAACAGCACGTGTTCTTGACTTAGGCTGTGGCAATGGAATGTTTCTTGTTGCCTTAGCCAACGAGGGCTTCACACAACTAACAGGAATAGATTACTCGCCAAAAGCCATAGAGCTGGCTAAGGGTATTGCCAAGGATCAATCTGTCAGCATTAATTACAACGTGGCGGATCTGACCCAAAAGGAACCACAATCCTTAGGCACCTATGACATTGTCCACGACAAGGGCACATACGATGCCGTCAGCTTGTGCCCCGATAATCCCAAGGAGATGCGTAAAAGCTATTTAACAACAGTCGCACAGTTGCTTCACGATGTGAACAGCTTATTTATTATTACATCCTGCAACTGGACAGAGGACGAACTACTTCAAAGTTTTGAGAATCTATTTGTCAAACATTGTTCAATACCAACACCCACGTTTAAGTTTGGCGGCAAGGTGGGAAATGTGGTTACATCTGTTGTCTTTAAGAAACGTAAATTAACATAAAATAAATTAATAAACACAACTATAAACAAAGCCATCATGTCTTTGATCCTTTCATATTGTATGCTTGTGATATAATAACAACGATCATTATAATTCGAATAGTTTTGTTGTGAACATTTAAATATATTTATTTTTATTTCGTTTTCTTTTTTTTTCCGTGCTGCAATAAATTTGCGATTTATAATAACACATTCAATAACAAGATATAGACAGCTTTATGATTTCGGCCACGGCCGAATTATTAAAATACCCTTGCATATGTAGATAAAGCTAAATTTAAATATTATAGACGTAAAAAACTGAATCTTGAAGTTTAATATCATTTTAGAACATTTTTCGTTCATTATCAGTAAAATTTTATAACATTTTCCAAATTTCACATAGTTTTTAAAATATATATTTTCTATTATTCAAACATAATCGTTAAAATCACTGGTAAGTTATAAATATACGGTATAGTTTTTAAAAACACTGATAACTTGTTGAGTATCTAAATTTCTGGGTTATCCGCAAGGATATTTTTCTATTTCTCTTCTAAATATTAAACAGTTAGACACTCGATAAACAAATTCACGCACAGTTAGAGGAGTTAGTAACACTTTGAATTGCATTTGCTATCAGTTTAGTAAACGATTAACAGCTGATAGAGATGCCACGCCCCTTGATTACCTTCAACCAGTTTAGATAAGGCGTTGCAAGTACATAGTAGACATTATGATTAATGCTATGATCCTTCATTATATAATCTAGTATAATATGTGATAAGAGATTTGTAACTTCAAGATAAAAATGTGCGAACAAATCCTTTAATATCGGCACGACACATGGGACAGTTGGCCACACTGGGAGCGCACTGATTACAGGTGGCTGTCAAAATGATAAGAAGGGTAATATTAATATTGCATCGCAGGATCTCTCTTTTTGTTTCAATATTTAAAGCTTACCTAAATGTCCGCAGGGCAGAAAAACTACCCCAACTTCCTCGTCAAGACACACTTTGCAAAGACGTGCGTCCTTGAGCAAACGATTCTCTTCTTCAAGCGATATATTGCAATTTGCATTGGAGCTGCTGACTAGAGATGGGATTAGCGGAGCAGCTGATGCTACTATTGGTGGCTGTGGCTTGTCCAGTGCGGCAGCTTTGCTTGTCGTCGCTGAGCAATTCATTGGAGGAGCGGCATTTGGTGATGATGGTTCCGTCACCTCTAATGCAGCACTGGAGCCGCCTGCTTCATCGAATATAGCATGCAGAAGATGATTTAATGATTCATAAACACAACCCGTACGGAACAGCTTTCGGGCAATGGTCTGACGCACCGATTCAACATCGATGCCCAAAGCTAAGGCCTCACAAGCTGGCGCTGAGGACATGGCAGCGTCCATTCTGGTGGGTATTGGTGGCGCTGTGGCGGCTGTAGTTGGTGATGCAGCAACAGATTCAAGCACTTGACGCACATAATTTGGTCCCTTTGCGAGCAGGACAAACTGGCATTTAGGTGACCATTTAGCGTGCTCATGCCACGGCTCATCTTCCTTTTGCCAGGAGCGCAGTCCGATATTGCAGTGAAAGCAACGTACCTGATCATCGATCTTTTGGTAGTATAGGCCCGCCTGCGCCAACGCATCCGCTGGCTGTACATCGGAAATGGGCCAATCGCTGAACGTACGCAACCGCGACTCTATGCACGAATATTTGGGACGCTGAGGCAACGTTGTTGGCTGTATGCCCAGTTCTTCCAAATCTTTACCAGCAAACTGAATTAGTGGTCCCATTTGAACGCGTGGGCAGTTCGGGAAGAAGCGTTTATGCTCGTCGAAGGCATTGTCATTCTTCTCCCACTTGGCAATGACGCCATTACACCATACGCATTTTACATGATCCGATTTATTATAATAATAAAAACCAGCCTTGGCCAAAGATTCTGGAGTGACGTTTGGATTCTGCAAGATTATTATATTTACTAAGTTGCATATATATAAGCAGGAGTTGGGCGCATGCCATAGTATTAAGGTGCACGCGCCCATCTCTTAAATAGCTCAATGTACGCACGGGCCAATCCTTGAACGTTGCCAATCGATTCGCCTCGATTAGCAAATCGGTACTGGGTGTCGGAACCTGATGTGCTGTGCCGCTATCGACGACGCTAGTGCCCTCGCAGTCGCTGTTGCTTGGCTGCTGTCCAGCAGCTGGCTCGACGGGCACATTTCCACAATGTCCAGGCGCCAAAACCATGGAACAGATGGGTGAAACACGACGATGTCTTTCGGCCACCTGGTCACCGTACTCCCAATGATCGATGCATATGTGACACCAATTACATTGCGCCTCCAGCCAATTGCCCGTAGCAAAAAAGCCGTTTTTCACTAAATCTTCGACTTGCACTGGTGCATTTGTGGGCCACTCAGCAAACGTCGCATATCGTTCGCGTTCGTGTTCCAGTCGACGATCAGTTGTCATTTTGTTGTGTGAATCACAGTGTTGTTTGGATCTTTTGTAACTGGGCTTAACAATGCAATGATGTAATTTGCTCAGCTGCGATTTCACAAAAGAACCCAAACACAAAAAACGCAGCTGTGAAAATAAAGTTTATTGATTACAAGCCTGTGTGACCGTTCACTGCAACAATGAAAATACCAAAGATTTGCATCTGTTATGAATTGTTTGTCATTTTAAGTTCGATGACAGAAATGTTATTTGTATGTAAAAACAAAATATTTACAAATTTCATTCCACGGTAATTTCCCACCCGCTAACAGCCGCCTGCATACTAAAGCTTAGTTAAAGGCTTAGTTTTAAACAACTTTGAATTTTACGTATTACTCTTCAACGTACTCATTTTATTGAAAGAATTACTTAAGAAAGAATTTGTAAACCAAAAGTCCAGTTGATTTCTTAAAACGGGCCGTTTCAATCCTCCTTACTGGAAGTAGGTCCTTGGCTTTCTGTACGAGAACAGCTTCCTGTTGCCCTTATGGTGAACGCGTTGCACCAGCGGGAACTTGATCTTAGAATCGTGGAACTGCTTGACGTGCACACGACGCGTCTTGGCTGCAGCAATCGATTCCACTTTAATGATCTGAATGGAGTGGGCACGGGCACGATGACGGGCTCCCATGTCACGATAGCACTGTGTAACGGCACCGCCAACGGTTAAATCACGGTACTCGCGGTACATGTTGTGGGTTCCCGAACGCGAGTCATAACGCAGCCAGATGCCAAAGTTCTTGATCTTAATTGGCGATGTCTCGTACACTTGCTTAAGGGAGACAATTTCACCGGTGGTCTTCTTAAACTTTTTCAGCTGGCGCAAAAAGTACCAGAAACGAGATTTAGCGACAATTTTGTCGGGGGCAAAGATGCGCATCTTGTACAGAGGCGTCTGTGGCTCCTTCTCGCTTGGCAGCTTGCGGCCAACGACCTCGTACTCCTTCAACTGTAATACAAATAAATATTTTAATAGGGTTTTAAACTTTTTTATGTAAACAAATGCGGCAAACAGGCAGTCAAAACACACACACACAAACATATATATATATATACAAATACAAGCGCGTGGACATAGGTTGTTGTTTGATGGCAGGTTATGCATTTATTCCAAATTAGAATTCAAGGCGTATTATGTTGCTTAACAGCCGTTTGACTTCAGTCAGCATCCTGATTTAAAACAAGATGACATGCTCCAGCAGCACCTGCTTTATTAAACTCAAAAGACACCCGCATTGCCTGCACAAACTGCATATTGTTGCATAGAAACTATCCACTTTTACACATTATATCGATTGCACTTGATGGCCGCCATACTTAACTGCTTGTTGCACACATTTTTTGCATAATTTGCAGTAGTTTTTGTTTATTTTTAGTTAATACTAACCAATCCCTTGGCTCTCATGATGACGGCGCACGCGAAAAAGGAAACGGAAAGAGCTGTCAAATGGTTTTTACAATTGAACTGTAAGACTCGCGCACAGTGTTGCATGCAGCAGTAGCGTTGCTTTTCGGACAGTCACTACAGCGTGCTATTACAATGTTATCGATGGACTGCGCATCGCTAGACTACTGCGCGTGTTCAATGGCTGCGAACGTCGATAAAATTGCTAAAAATTTGCTTATAACGCGTTATTTAAGCAACAATAATAGTAAATACACAAGGCATACACATTTGTGAAATTGCGTGCGGAAAATTGCAAAGGGCCCAAGCATTATAGCTGAGCAAAAAGTGAGCAACAAAACATAAGCAAATCCAAAGTGACAGCGAAAAAAAAAAATGCATAGCGCAATGTGAGACGTGCAATAAAAAATTTTTTCCTCTATCCACAATAAAAGCAGCGCAATACTTATTATGTGCAATTACAAATAAATACGCATCATTGTGAAATTCATGCGCATGTTTTGGTCCCCATATTACGCAGCACAATGTGCAAAAATATTAGAAAATAAAACGAAAATTGTATAAGCGCTGCTACCACAAACGTCTGGCCTATCCATCCATCCATCCACACACACGGAAGGTAGACGGGAAGAGCGCAGAGTAAGAGGGGTGTTGTTCTTGTTCACATAAAGAAAAAAAACGCGCGGCCGCCGCTCCGCTGGGCGCTCCATTGCCGTGTCTCGCTCAGTTGTGCAGCGAGCGTCCGTGCCGTCGGTTGTGTTTGACTCCTCTCTCTCTCTGTTTTGCGCGCGTAAATATTCTGCTGCGTGTCCGCCCCGGCAGCTGCCACTGCGAGCAGGTAAGAGAAATGCGTGCATAATTATCCGAAAAAATCTCATTGCGATTGCAGGTTTTTTTTTCCACCGATTTATTTTGCACATAATATTTAAAGCAAAGTTGCTTATTTATTTATAGCCAAAAGTTTTGCTTATGCTTACACATGTATTTATCTTTGCAACCTCTGCTAGCTTCCGCCTCAGCATCACATTTTTGCGCAATTTATTTTGGTATTTTCAATTATCGGCGTCTGCCTTGCGTGCGCACTTCGTTCGGCTCCAGGGCTGGCAAAGTATACATCAACGTCAAAGAATCGTGTTTTCGAGTTTCGTTTTGATTTGCTGTTATCTTGTTTTTTGTTATTTTTAACTTTGCAACTGACCAACTGAACTTAAAAATTTTTATTATTTTTCAGCAGCAGCTTCAAGACGAAGACAGCAAAAATTAACATATTGTAAACACAACGTCGGTGTACGGCATGCAAAGGTAATGCACAAAAATCGATTTACGACTTATCGATATAGTAAATTGACGCCTACTTTGCTCTGTTTTTGTTGTCATGGCAGCGCATAAATGCTAAAAGATGATAAAAACACTGGAACAACAACAAGAATCAAGGAGTACGCCTAACATTGAACCCCGTGCGGGTGATACGGAAACGACGTCGACACCCAGCGAAGAGGATGATTTTGAGGAACATAATACGTTTCAGCTGAGTGCCAGCAAAAGCAACTCAAAAAGGAGTCCCCAACGTGAGCTGGAGCTACAGCACAAGGTGAACAATGTGTTGGAGAAGCAGATTCCAAAGTTGGAAAATGGACGGGCTGCAAAAAAGTCCATTAAAGAAGGAGATCTTGTTCCTGACGCAACTTCTACTCCACACAGCTTGAACGAGTCACTTAAGCTTTTAGCTGAAAACTCTGTTTTACTGTGCAAGGATAAGTGTACTGATCGGAATAAATCTGTTGAAGTGGCTTGTGAGGAACCGTCCACATCGCGGATTGCCCAAAAACCTCCACTTGACATACAAATCGAAGAGAATAGTTTTTCACCTGCGATTAGATTTGGAAGCAGTGAAGATGGCGAGTCCTTGTCACTTGGCAAGAAATCTTCTTGTTCAGATGACTCAAGTAAAAGGACAGCAACAAGCTCTTCTGTTATGAAAATTAAAGAGGAACACCTGTCACAAGATAAATTTAAAACAAATTTAAGCGACGAAATAAAAGTGGAAGATAAGTGTCCACTACCTGTGATTGATATTGATGATGACGATGCTGATAATGATGAACTCTTTTTACCCGGCCTGCACTCTTCGTCAACAGATGAGACGAAAAACGGAGAGGCGCCAAGCAGCTCACCTGCTATGGAGGAGAGTAATTTTGCAGATGAGGTTTTAGATCGACATTCAGCAAAACGAGTTAAAATTGATGGAAAATACCAGTTATCTCCGGGGAGCTCTTCTGAAGAAACTTCCTCCTCGCCTGTGATCAAAATTAACGAAGACTACTCTCAAGATGATCAGAGTAATAATGAGGAGGAAACTTTATCGCGAGTTGGTGGAGACAGTTTATCACAAGATGATGAAAATAGTTCACCTGCGAGAAATCTGATGTTGAGAAGCGGATCACCACTATCCTTGTCTTCTTCGTCAGCATCATCATCAACGTCTGCGCCTGTGATCAAAATAAATGAGGACAACTCTCAAGATGATCAGAGTAATGCTGAGGAGGAAACTCTATCGCGAGTTGGTGGAGACAGTTTATTACAAGATGATGAAAATAGCTCAAAGAGAAATCTGATATTGAGGAGCGGATCACCACTATCCTTATCTTCTTCGTCAGCATCATCATCATCGTCTGCGCCTGTGATCAAAATAAATGAGGACAACTCTCAAGATGATCAGAGTAATGCTGAAGACGAAACCCAATCGCGAGTTGGTGGAGAGAGTTTATCACAAGATAATGAAAATAGTTCACCTGCGAGAAATCTGATGTTGAAAAGCGGATCACCACTATCCTTATCTTTTTCTTCAGCATCGTCATCAACATCTGCATTAAACATCTCTGAAGATATTAAATGCGAAATCCCTGATGATTTTGTGGTAAGTCAACAAGGAAAAGACTCGCCAGCCTACGATTTTGATATGCATAAAATTTCATTACAGAAAAGCGAACGCATATCACCTATTGAAAGTAAACAAGGAAGAGACCTAGAAAGCTCGTCGTCGCCTATCTACGCAATCGATGAGAAAAAACTTTCTCTAAAGAAAAGTGAACGAACATCATCTGTAGAAAGTCAGCAAGGAAAAAACTCGGATAGATCGTCATCGCCCGTCTATGCAATCGATGAGGATAAATTTTCTGTAAAGAAAAGTGAACGAACATCATCTGTAGAAAGCCAGCAAGGAAAAAACTCGGATAGATCGTCATCGCCCGTCTACGCAATCGATGAGGATAAAATTTCTGTAAAGGAAAGTAAACAAACGTCTCTTGTAGAAAGTCAGGAAGAAATAAACTCGGATAGATCGTCATCGCCCGTCTACGCAATCGATGAGGATAAATTTTCAGTAAAGGAAAGTCGACAAACGTCTCCTGTAGAAAGTCAGCAAAGAAAAAACTCTGATAGATCGTCATCGCCCGTCTACGCAATCGATGAGGATAAATTTTCTGTAAAGGAAAGTCGACAAACTTCTCCTGTAGAAAGTCAGCAAGGAAAAATCTCGGATCGATCGTCATCGCCCGTCTACGCAATCGATGAGGATAAATTTTCAGTAAAGGAAAGTCGACAAACTTCTCCTGTAGAAAGTCAGCAAGGAAAAATCTCGGATAGATCGTCATCGCCCGTCTACGCAATCGATGAGGATAAATTTTCAGTAAAGGAAAGTCAACAAACGTCTCCTGAAGAATGTCAGCCTTGCTATGCAATCGATGAGGATAAATTATCTGATAAGGAAAGTCAACGTACGTCACCTTTAGCAGCAATAGCAAGTAATCACTCCTCCGCGACCAGTCCAACTGATGAGGACGCCTACGAAGACAGCGGTAATGGTATGCAAATCGATGATGAAAACTCCAAGTTGCCAAAAACTGAGTTTGGGATATCAGCGGTGGTCATTAAGATTGAGACCAAATCAGGGGAGGAAGATGTTCAAGTGGAAAAAAATCAAACTGCTGCAGCAACTAAGAAAAGAGAGAATAAGTTGGTTGCCAAAAGAAAGAAAGCAAAAAAACTAAATGGAATCCATTCAACATTCAATCGACAACTGAAGGAACTAAAGAAAAATAAACAAGAGCTATTGCAATTGTGTGTGATAGCAAACAACCACAAGGAACCTAATACTGAACAAGCAGAATGCAGTAGAAGAACTAGCCGCAGCAGCAGTACAGTCAGCTCCACATCACAACAGCTGGTTATTGATCATCCTGAGACCGAGCAAAAAAGCAAGCAACATCACCATCTCGAGCAACTGAAGACAAAGGATCAGCAATTGTTGCTTGCATGTAAGCGCAGGCGCACCGGCAGCAACAACAATGACAACAGCAATTGCAACACAGAACCTACAACAAGCAAAAAGCAGTGTATGGAAGAGCAGAAGAACCAGCAAGATCAGCAATCATCACTGTTGCTGCAGCGACTGCAAGCGCCAGCGCCAAATACCAGCGATCGAGCACAGACTCTCAGTTGTTACAAGTGCAATGCTCAGAGCTTTGATAATTTCCAACAGTTAAATGCCCATCACGAAGTTTGTAAGGCAACATCAACCGATACCCCAACAACAGCAACTACAACTGATGCAGAAGCTTCCGTTTCAACTATAGATCCGGCTCCCAGTCAACCGACCGAAAGTCCTAAGGAGCGATTCTATCGATGTTCACGATGCAGCACTGTGCATCAATGTTGGCAATTTTTTCTTCATATGCGCGATGTGCATCAGCGCTATTTATGCCTGTACTGCTCTCATGTTTTTGCCAGCGTTGAGAAACTCTCGTTGCATCTAGAGAACAAGCATGACATGGATCAGCGTCATTTTGCCAAAGTAGAGGAGTGGAGTACACTGCAAACGCAAGAGGATCGACCGCGTCATCTTATCTGCTGCACTTGCCAGGCAACCTTTGAGTGTGGCACCCAGTTCGGGGATCACGATTGTGCCGAGCTAATTCAGCCATGTGAACTGTGCGGTCAAAAGGGTGCACATTTCAATGGTTGTAAAAATGGCAACGCAATCGTCGACAACAGCAATCGCATAAATACGTCGGTAGCAAAACGCAAGCGGAGGCCTGTAAAGCGCAACCAGATATTGCCTACGCCAATAGAACCCGAGAAGCCGCAATACCACATGATGGAATTGCCGAACTGCATTACGGAGGCGCAACAGAATTTACTCCAACAGCAGCAGCAGCAATCAACAGTATTGCTTGAAAACAACAGTAAGTTGAATCTCGACATAAAATGCCTTAAAAGCGTACAAAAATTATTATTATTAGTCGTCGCGGAATATTTTCAACTCGTTAAATATTATCTTATTATGAGTGTGTGTTGTTATCTTAAAATATGTAGTTGACTTGCTCTTTCTATCGGTTTGTAAAATAGTTGCAGCTGACACATTTAACACAATTTTTATGGACTGACTTAGTCAATAAGCTACATTGACTGTCCAACAAAACTAAAGAATAAATTAACTAAAAGACTATAGACTGAAATTAACAAATGACTGATAAAAAAATTGACATAATGACCGATTGATTCATTGAAAACGCAATGACTGACGTTTTGTTTTGTGAGTTGTGTACGCTTATTCTGGCATCGAACTTCTCTATTAAATAATCACAACTAATCAATTACAATAGTTCCAGCGCCAATTGAAGATGCGCCACAAGAGGAACCAATGCCCCGCCTGGTGGTGCCAAAGATAATGCTGCGTGTGCCCAAAGAGTTTCAAAAATCAGTAGACGCAGCGCTTAGCAGTACGGACACCGAAGAAGATGAAATCGATGAACTGACATCAGTGGCAGAAAGTGCTTCATTGCTCACAGCGGATGCAGTGCATCAACAGCAGCAGCAAGAGAAGGAACAACAAGAGCCGATGTCATCACAATCGGATGATACAGAGACGGCCACTGAAACGCCATTTACGTTGTTTGAAGCAGCGCCCATGCCCATCAATGTCTTGCGCGATTATGTGGGTGATGAGAATTCGAAATCGACGAAACTGCCTCATGTGTTGGCCGAATTAGAGCGCACTAAATTAGATATTGCGCGCACCATGGCAGAGTTGATGTCTAAAAAAATCCTACAAAAAGAACAACACCGACAACAACAGGAAGAGATGCAGCATCTACAACAACAACAACAACACCAGGAACTTCATCAGCAAGAACAACAACAACAACCACCACTGGAGCAAATGCAGCAGCAGCAGCAACAACAACCACCACTGGACCAACTGCAACAACAGCAGCAAATAAATCTGCTGCAGCAGCAACTGAATTTGCAACAACAAGAACATCAACCGCTGCTGCAACTGAAGCAACAACAACTAGAAGAATTGCTGCAGCAGGAAGAGCAGCAACAGCAGCCACTTTTGACTACAAGTGAAGCAAAGCAGCAGCGACGTCGTTGGTCCCTAACGCCGCCCGCATCTCCTCATAACAATCAAATCAATCAAGAGACGCATGTGCCAAAAGAACAGCCAGATGATGCGAGTAAGCAGCAAATGGAACCAACTGCAGCATCTGCTGATCTTTCGACACCTGCCTCACTACAGCGGCGGGCAACGATCTTCAGCGAATGCATGGACTTGGATGAGAGTATAAATGAAGAGCAAGAGCCAGTGCAGGAGCAAGAACAACCTGAAATGGAAGCGCCAGCTATTGCACCAGCTACGCCACCACCGCCACCTGCGCCCACTGACGGTATTGAAGTAGCCGGTGAGGATACGCACACACTAGATCTGCAACTTGATCGTCCGCTGGACAAATTCGAAATGATTGACTTTGTGCGTCTGTGCTTGAAAACGGTTTATCCATATTGCTTGTATTGCAATCATGCGAGACGAATTGCTGTGGATGCCAGACAGTTGGTGTTGCATCTGATAGCCACGCATCGTTTTACGGCCACCGTTGATAGCATCACCGCCGAGGAGTTGCATGCAGAGACCATAGTGATGAGGCTGAAAAGTTATTTGCCCGCTTTTGAAGGTGGCCACTACATGAACTCGGAGAGTTGTTGCAGTTTGGAAGCTGGACGCTTTTCGTTACCCTTCAATGAGCGACTCTATGAATGCTTTCAGTGTCGTTATGTAACCGCATCGCATAAGGAGCTCTACACGCACAACCGCAGGCTGCACATTAAAGCAAATATAATGTGTTGCATGTGCCGCTTGCATTTCTATAGCTTCAGTGAACTACTTTGTCACATCTGTCCAGGTGTGGCGACATGCAATCCATTAGATTTACAGTTTCGTTGCTGTCTCTGCGAAAGGGCGCCGTTGCCTTCAGCTTTCCGATTGATGGTTCATCTAAGGAAACAGCATCAGGCCTGCGATATCTGTCTGGAGGATTGTCACAGTCAAGCCAAGCTCTCGTCGCATGTTTGGAAGCATAAGCTGTTTCATCTCTGTTATCGCTGTGGTATCTCGTATCGCAACAAGCTGGATATCTCCAAGCATCTGTTCTGGAAGCATGGCACGGAGAGTGCTAGCTGTAAGCGTTGCATGCAGAAACGTTGGCGTCATATCTATCATTTTTGTGTTCCCCCGGCGCAGTTTACTTGCGAACATTGTCCTTTTACGTTTAGTAAAGCCATCTATCTGGAGGTGCACAAGCGACAGCATTTAAATGATTTTCGATATGCCTGCAACGAGGAAGATTGTGAGGAGAAGTTTGTTTCACGCAAGCTGCTGCTTAAGCATGCGGCTCAGCACGTTGTTGAAGTGCTGCCGTCAGTGGAGGAGATGACAAAACAAGAGCAAGCGTCTAGCGATGTGAAGCTGGACACTGTCGACTCCAAAACAGCTTCGGAGCAAACGGATGAGCAGCTTACAACAGAGATGTTATCACCCAAGCGAGATAAAGAGGATCAACAAGTAGATGCCAAAACGCTAGATGAAGATAAAAACGCACAAACTGCACAACAAACGGAACAACAGACGCCTCGCAAGCGACGTAAGAAGAATAAACGCAACAAAGCATCTCTGGAGGATTTAAATCTGATAGCGCCCAATCTATCTGAATCGGATAGCAGTGATGATAGCGACTCGGATGCGGCACGCAGCATAGGGACGCAGCAGGACAGCCACACAGCACTTGGAACGCTACCCATTCGTGCCTCTGTAGATGATTTGGATATGCCACGGGTAAT
This sequence comes from Scaptomyza polygonia, assembly GCA_035044585.1. Lineage (NCBI taxonomy): Eukaryota > Metazoa > Arthropoda > Insecta > Diptera > Drosophilidae > Scaptomyza > Scaptomyza polygonia. The sequence goes on from JAWNNU010000311.1 coordinate 3,280,940, forward strand.
GCTCTCGCCGTCATCTGAAAGTGACAGTGATGATCAGGTAGATAAGGATAAAGAGCAGCCAAAGGTGTCTGTAGAGGCAGAGCCCAAAGAGGAGTTACAGCTTAAGACGGAAAACGCGGAAAATGAGGATAAGCCTAAGCTCGAAAAGGTGGAGGCCGAAGAGTCACAAGAGATGCCAGATATATGGAAGAATTTGCTTCAACATCAACAAACTTCAGCTGCAACCAAAATGGAAATCGAAACTCCCGTTGAAAGTGAGCCAACGGAGGAGCAACTGCGTCCGGTCAAGCTTCATGTTGTCATATCCGATCATGATTACTCCAAACTGCAACGTACACCGCCGCCAACGCCACCACCCTCACCTAAAAAGATATCACCGGTAAAGCAAGCGAAAACCAAACGAGGCACTGCCTCCAGCGACAGTGATAGCTCCAGCAGTAGCAGCTCCTCGGATTCTGATGGCTCCAGTTGCTCCTGTGGCTCTAATTGCAGTTGCAGCTCCAGCGCCAGTAGCTCCAGCGACGATGACTCCGACAATGAATCCTCCGCTCAAAAGAAGAACAATGAACGCAGTCAAGTTTCCAAAAAGAAAAGCAATAACAAGGACAGAAGTGATGATGATGTGAATGTGACCGCTGTTAGTGAAGTAGAACCACGACCCGTAACGCCCGTGCCACAACCAGCGCAAGTCTACAACGAATCCGACTACGATACAAATGTCTCCGACACGGATGAAGAGTTCTACGATGCGCATCCCAAGAAAATGGCCATTGAATTGGCAGAAAAGCGGCTGGCAGATAACTCGGCCCAGCACGAAGCGGGTGGCGCCAGCAACAACTATCTCATAGTGGAGAATAGTCGTCCATCGACGCCCTCGCTGCCGGAGGAGGCTGCGTCGTATGCGGATAGACGTGAACGTGTTAGCAAGAATAAGAAGAAGAAACGCGAACGCAAATCCACGTGCAAATCAACAAGTCAAATTAAGGTGATGCCGCCAATGGTGACGCCAATGTTGCTGCTACCCCAACAACAGTTACCTGTCGATATGGGTATTGCATCAACTCCGCAACCACCACTACAGTTGCTGCAACAACAACAAATCCTACAACTACAACAACATCTGCAACAACAACTGCAACATCAAATGCAACATCAACAACTGCAACTTCTGCCCGAATCCCCAATAACGCCCGTCACACACCGACCCAACTATCATCCACACATGAGCGAGGGCAGCAGCTGTTCCGATGCCGATGGTCAACTGAAACGCTCGAAGCGCACCAGGCGTCCCAATAAATTCTACGGCTATACCAGTGACGATGAGAACATGAGTAGTGTTCTGGCGCCGCCGTTACAGGTTGGCATGCAGCTAATAAAGCCGCAACCACCGCCGGAGCTTACATGGGCCAAGGAGGATTTGCCGACGCCGCCCAAACAGCATCGCAATCGCAATAATCACAATGCCGCTCATCAGCAGCAACAGCTGTCATCATCGTCGCCCCATAATAATTCACATCATCATAGCAATGGCGGCGGCCGCAAGCGTGCTAAACGCGCTTTGCTGAGCGGATCTAGTGGTTCAGGTCGACGAGCAGCGAAACGTGTCAAGCAATCATCGGTGGTAGTAACGGAGACAACAACAACACCTTTGCCACCAATACCCACGCTTAAGATTCGTCCCGCTTTGTTGCCTGCCGCAAGTGCCGATCCCAGCGACACCAGTGATAGCAGCTCTGATGAAGATGTTGAGATCAATGTGACGAGTTTGGTGCCGCCATCACTGACGAGGGTACCACCACCAACACTTCCTATCCAGGCACCACCGCCGCCAGCAACTAAAGCTTTCAATCAACCAATACCGCCAGCACTGCTACCCAATCCAAATTTCGAAACGTTGCAATACTTTAAGGCAAATAATATTAGATACCCGATAAGGCCACCGGCTGGAGCACGTCAAGCGAGAGAAGGTGAATCGGTATACTGCTATTGTCGCTGTCCATACGATGAGGTATCAGAAATGATTGCATGCGATGGACAGAAATGTCTGATCGAGTGGTTCCACTTTGAGTGTGTGGGAATTATGGTTGCACCGCAAGGTAAGTGGTTTTGTGCTGAGTGTCGACCCAAGTACTCTGAGGGACTCTATCCCGGTCAAATGCAGGCCATGTAAAAAGTTTTAGATTTAACTTTCAATAAATCCTAATTATTAAAAATTAATTAACAGTTTAAAAAGAAAAGAAAAAACACCCACTTCAGAATGGATTACGCTTATTAAATGTTAAAAAAAAAAAGTATTTGTTCGTTGTCATAGAACATCGGATTAATACACAACAAAATGTCGATCGAAAGAAAAAAATAAGTGAATATTAAGTATATGTAAAACAAAAAATCGGAATATGTATGGATAAATATATGTTTAAGCAGATCTAGGCTCAACGGCGACTTGGCTACACTGTAAATTAAGCCAAACTAAATTTAAAGTATAAAGTATAAAAATAATACACACTAAATACATCATCTATATTCGTATATAATCTAAATATATATATTTTTTTGTAAATATGTGAGAGTGGCATAAACAGCCCGTTTGAATTAATGGGAACTCTATAAATATTTATATGGTATATTATATAATTGTACAATATTTGGCTCATCCAAAATCTATATCTAATTGTTTAGACGTAAACTCTCTTAATCCTCAGCATCAGTAGGTTTGATGATAAACTTAAATGACTATCGTTAGCTATACATTTATGTATAAAAAAAAAACACAACAACAACAAACATACAATAACAAAAGGCAAAATCGAAATTCAATTGAGATACGAGAAATAAACATTCAGTAAGTGAACCATATTCAATTTCAATTGTTTTATTGGTTGTGGGAGGCCTTATTTTGTTTCAGTAAACAATAAAGTGATTACTGAGAAGCGATCATAAAAAAGCTGAAGGAAAGTAAACAAATAAAATGCTCTAAATGCACATTAAGGAAGTCACAAAATTAACGGAACTTCGTGCTTTATGCAGTACTAACCTACCAATCGTTCACTGAACTTGGGTTTAATATCCTGTAAGGGATTTTAAAATTTATTTAAAATGCATATTTCACATTTATTGTGATTATGCTTAAGCATAATAATGCAAATGAGGCACGATACACAATACACTGTAAATGTTGTTGTAGTGGCCCAAACGGAAAACACGAACGTGTGTGATTACCCAGCCAGGGTCAGTGTGGGGTCATCAAAAAACCCCGGAAAAAAAACAAGGAGCAGCAACCACCACAAACCTGCAAAGAGGTGTTTTGTTTACCAAAAAAAAAAACAAAGCATATAGCGCGCGCCTTGATTTTAATTGCCCATGCCGAAGGCGGGAGAATAAAGTAACGAGTGACGAGTAGCGAAGCAACAGCCACAACAACACAAACTACAGGTCAGTGAGTGAGGTGAATGAGTAAGTTAACGGTAAAACACGAGCGACCACCAGTCGGGCAGTTATTCATGCCCGTGGTGTGTGCGTGAGTTGAAAATTACCATAAATCTGATTGGGGTGTAATTGTACAATTGGATAAAGAGTCGCCGCTGGTGAACTTGAGCTGTTCAGTTCGTGTTGAGTTGACGTTGTGCGCAGTTCGATCCTTGTGCTTCTTGCGGATTATTTTTTTTCAATTTAATATATCGTTTTGGACAATTGCTACGCGTTTTGTCAGAGTGTGTGTGCGGGACATGTGGCAACAATTTAAAGTCTTTAACGGCCACACTAGACATTATTTAGAGTTATGGTGCGACGCGCCTCAAGCGTGCCGCATCTAAACAATAGCGGCGGTAGTAGCGCCGATAGTGTTACAGGACGTGGCCGAGCAGCTGCAGCGGGTAGTGCAATGGTGGCACCACCACGTGGAAAACGAATAATGGGCAGCAAGGCAACAACGCCAACGCAACAACGCCAAAGTTCGGGAAGCAGCAATGGATCGAGAATGCCGCGTTCGCGCAGCTTAACCAACGGCATGCGGCGTCTAAGTCCGCAAAAGGCAGGCAGTGGGAGTAGCGGTGGCGGTGGTGGTACCGCCGGTAGTACCAGAGGCAGTACACGGAATACACCGTACTTTCTGCGTTCCCGTGAAAATGAGTAAGTTGTGTGCGTGAGTTAAATATAACTATAACACTGCGGTGCTTCCCACCGTAATCGATAAGTCTTTAATATTTGTTGCAACTTTTATACAGTAAAGATAGCCCTAAAGAAGAGAAAACTTAGAAACTAATGGAAGAATTTCATGCTAAATAACACAAGACAAGTTTTGATTAGACCAAAAGTATATTGGTCAAAGAATATACAGTGAAAACTCTTTAATAGGCGAACACAAGTTGGCCAACATTTGAAGTTCAGCTAAGAGACTTATTCACAATTTGTATCGAAAATAATTGCTTAGACTTACCTTTAATATCGTTGTCTTTATGTTTTCATCTTCCAATTAAGTGCTGCTTTGGAACGCAACTGTTTTTCCTTATTCACTTTCACAATTTATTTAACACTAAAGAAATTTCGAATCACTTATTAATTTTGAAGACAAATAATATTTAGATTTAAATTAATATTTTATTTAATCCTGATCACTTTGACAATACACTTTTTGAAATGATATATTAAATAAGTTTCAAAGGCTACTTTGATTTTTGTGCTTTCTTTTTAAAAACAGTGCTAACTTGAGAAACCGTTACACTTTGAAATATTCATGGAACTATTAAATAAATTAGTTATTAGTTTGCCAAGTTGCATGCAAGTATTTAAGCATGAATTTTGCTGTCTGCTGAACTAAGCTAAAAAAATACAATACTATTACAATAATAACTCGACTATTGACTACCAACCCTTGATGAGGTGCTATTCAAAAAAAAAAAAAAAGAACGAACCCGCTTTGCATTAACTCGGGTCGTAATGACCACGCACAATAAGCCAAAAGACGGACAATAAAATGAACAGACAGACAGACAGACAGACTGACAGACAGTACATTCAATTGGTCATGTTTTGTGTTTAAACAATTAGTTGAATTCTCTTGAACAACCACGACATAAATCGATTTTGTAATTACCAGGCAATTTTAGCGCCGACAACTTCTCGAGAGTCCTTTGAGTAATGCCTGACCCGTTCCGAGAGTGAAAGTGACATATTTATGATGGCTATTTGAGCTGTTTTGATAGGTGTTGTTGTGATAGTGATAAGTCGAGGGACAGCTATGTACGAGTACATGCGAGTGGTCAAATGAGTCTCATTTAAGGTTAAGAACCTGTCGGTTCTTTGGGTTAAGAAGAAAGACTTGCGCCAAATGGTTATTAACTTGATTATTGAGTTCGTAGTAGATTTATTGAGTTTTTGAATAGTTATAATATGTTCTCACTGCTACTTTTAAGTAATATATTATTCTAAATTGAATTTATTTTCTATTTATTAATGAGTTGAGCTGCACTGCCTTAATTGATTGCGAAGTTTTAGATTCGATTTCGCACCTTGCTCATATCATTAACACTAAATACATTTTATGCCGCTGATTGGTCAGACACAAAAGAAAAAACAATCTAGTAATTATTTATTAATACGCTTTAGGGACATTGACTTAGTCGCTAGTATAATGTATTGTAACTATTGTGTTTGGCATGTGATTCCGATTCTAGTGTTTGTTTTGTCGAGACTCCGCACTGTATAAATATTCCATAGTCGATATTTTCATTGTTGTATTGTTTGTACAACAAATATAATATAACGACCAGCATTTGAGTCAACGAGATATGACAAAAAAAAAAAATAAAAAACAATAAACAGCAATAAAGTGCAACTCTCACTTTTTTCACATACATATGTACATAAATATAATATCTATAGAGCTATATGTCAGTTAATAACTATCTCGTGCTTAGGTTTAGGCAACGAAATGTCAACTTTGATTATCTGTGGGAATGAACCATGTCCCTGTTGCTCCATAGAATAACGATTATGACCTAACCGCCGAGTTGTGCACGACAATGTAAAAAATCCATATTAGATATATGTAAATGTAGGATTTTTAAAAATTTTATTTTTTAAAGTATAGTTCCTATTGCGCACTTGCCAAGACTTAATGTACTGTCAAAAGAAAATAATTGTTAAGGTTGTGCTTAATGGGAATACTTCCATATATAAACCAAGTAACTATCATCATGTTCATTAATCAAAGTGAACATGCATGTTCTCTTATAATTATAACGCCTTCAATAACTTCTAACTAGGGTATATATATGTATATACAAAATATATAAACAAATATGTATATAGCTGATCCATTAAGTTAACAAATGCTATTGGTGTCAATTTGTTTAAGTATAACTTTATCACACACTAAACACATAGTTAGACTTTCTAAACTTTCCTTACCCGCCAAAGTAGATCAAATTATAGTTATTCCAAGTAAGATCTAAAACATATCATCTTATAATGATTGATAATGAAATGTTAGTGCCATATAATAAGGGTGCTTAATAATCTCTCAAGTTTTAATTTATTCTTTCCACCTTTTAATGCTGTTTTATTAAACTTTCAAACTTGTTTAGGACAAAAATTGTTAAAGAAGTGGATCGGTATATCGAATTTGATGACATTCAAATTTATTTAATTGGAGATTTTTGTCCTCTATTGAAGAAAATAACTTAAGTCCAGCAGTTATTGCAGTCGTTTTAGAACTCCATATTTATATTTAATACATTTTTTTTTTAAGCCGTTGAGTGAAGGAAAAACTTAAAGGACAAACATTAGACGAACTTGTTTAAAAATGCCTAAGCTTATAAAATATTTAGCAACCATTTAAACTAAAGTTGATTGAACTTTTGATTGTTTGTCTATTGGCGCCGTACATAAATAGTTTCGTGCTCGTGTTAATTTTTGTTGTGACTTTTGCCTCTCCTTAAAAATTGACGTATTGCACAAATTAAGGCTAAGGCGTAGATCCAAAGTTTTATGCCTGATTTATATATTTACACACATGCCCAATACTTATAGTCTTCATTAATATAATGAATCGTGTGTTGTTCATTAATTCATTAATTTTTATTATGCCTTTATTGTTAAAATGTCAACTGTCATCGCTTATGGATTATAGATTAAAGACGAGACCTTTTCCATGCCGTGTTGTTCAAATAAGTTGTTTACTAGTCAAATAAATCAATTTATAAAAATATGGAAATTTCTCCAAAATTCCTATGAAACGCCTTTTGGTAATTATGTTGAAACGTGCTAGGAATTTTAGCTCTCACGCCACTAAGAAACTAATTAAGCTTAGAACTGCTATGCAGTCCAAAAGCAAAAATCAAAATCAAGAAATTTGACTGCTTCCACTGTTAACCTTGAGCTATTTATAGTACCCCCAATTAGAGAAGCGTCATGAAGTTCAAGAGAAGTGGAACAAGCGATTTGGCTTTGCTGGCCACAACAAACCAAAATATTCATTCCAATAACAAATTTTAGTTGGTAAGCTTTAGCTTGAAGATTTCATTTAATTAAAACATTAAATTAAACGACGATAATATACCATGTGTTAATTAGTTGACCTTGGGTAATAAAAAGTCGCCACTGAGTTAGGCCAGTGAAATATCTTTATTGTTATTTAACTTTGAGAAATACCATCGATTCGATAAAAATATTTAGCTCTCTTTTTTTCGGCTAAACAGTTGTGATATAATGTCGATTTTTTTCGTCTTAGAATTGGCAGTGCGGATACTTCGGAAGTTGTGGCCTCGAAGTCAACGGGCACTGGCAGCGAGGAACCCTCAACGCCCGAGGATAATATCAATGTGGTGGTTAGAGTGCGTCCCCTGAATGAAAAAGAGAAACGTGACAGGCATGGAGCAACGCTACAATTTCCTGGCAATGGACAAGTCATTGTAAGACCCAAACAAATGCAGTTTAATTTCTATTTAAGTGTACTTATTTTTTTATGGCAGATCGAGGGAAGTGACACGGGTGCAAAACGTTCCCATAACCGCGACAGTGTTAGAGTATTTACCTATAATGTGGTCTTTGAGCCGGGTGCCACTCAGGAGGATATATTGGATTATTCGGGCATCAAGCGCATCATTGAGATGGGCATCGAGGGCTTTAGCTGCACAGCCTTTTGCTATGGGCAAACGGGTTCGGGCAAGACACATACCTTAACTGGACCTCCAGAATTGGTAAGCGAGTGTGCCTGAGCTTTTGTTTTTGTGTTCAATAATTTTATAGTTTATTTTTATTGTTGCAGTTTGTTGGCAAACCGAATCCGAAGGATCCTGGTCATGGTTTGATCTTCCGCTCGTTTTTGTATCTCTTCCAGTTGATTAAGAATCGCAAGGGTGTTAACTATGTGCTCAAGGCATCGTTTATGGAGATTTACAATGAACGGGTAAGTAACTCGTTAAGGTAGTATAGTTTTAGCCATTATCTTAGAAATGCATTTCCATTTAATTAAATGTCCAATTTATACTGATTGCATTTCGACATATCGCAAATAGCATTTGCTTATACAATTAAATTTGGCATGCATTGCATTGACCTCTTTTGAATGGAGGCCAACTCGACAATTTCCTTTATTCTCCCTATCCTACCGTGTAAATTGTCGCAATGCGGTTTGCATGGCATTTTAGATGATTTGTTTGATCAAGTCCAAGTCCAAGCGCCTTGTGTGTGTGTGTGGGATTGCTTTAATTTCATTATTGGTTTTGTAAATTGAAATGCATTTTATATGAACACAGGTAATTGATTTGCTCAATCCGGGAAGTGCACGCAAACCACTTGCCGTTCGATGGTCTAAGAAATCGGGTGGTTTCTTTGTCGAGAACTTATTTACCGTGGACTGTGAGGAGCTTGACGATTTGTTGGCTGTCCTGGAAGAGGGTAATTGGGAGCTTATTTTAAAGCACAGCTTGTAAAGAGTTTTTACCAATTCTTATCTTATTTTTGTTTACCAGGCATGCGAAATCGCGCTGTGGGTTCGCATGCAATGAATGATCATTCATCGCGTTCGCATACGATTCTAACGGTACACATACTATCGGATCAGCAAACGGACGGCGGTGTCTTTCTCTCCAAGCATGGCAAGATTAATTTTGTTGATTTGGCCGGCAGTGAGCTGACCAAAAAGACAATGAGCGAGGGCAAGACGCTGGAGGAGGCGAATAACATCAATAAGAGCTTAATGGTGCTGGGCTATTGCATCTCATCGTTGAGTGATAATAAGAAAAGATCGGGTCACATACCCTATAGGGACAGTCAGTTGACCAAATTACTCGCAGATAGTCTGGCCGGGAATGGAGTGACGCTGATGATCGCCTGCGTTTCACCGGCCCATTATAATCATGCCGAGACATTGAATACGCTGCGTTATGCATCTCGTGCGAAGCGGATTCGGACTAAGCCCGTCATCATGATGGACCCACGGGAAGCGTTGATACTTAGTCTGAAGCGGGACATACATGCGTTGCAAATGGAAAATGAGCATTTGAAGGCGGCACTAAATCTGCACCATCAGGCGTCAACAACAGTTGGAGCTGCTGGCAATCTGGTCGAACAGCAATTGGAGCGGGTAAACAGTGGCGACGGTAGTGTTGCCGTGCCCAAAGTGGATCTTGAGCGCTTACCCGAACTGGATGGCAATGAGCTGGCCGAACTGGTGAAACTGTACATGGCAGAGAATGAATCTTTGAGACAGGAAAACAATCATTTGTTTACTGTGCGCGAAACGATTCTTAGGGATCAGGAGATTGTGTGCCGGGAGAACGAAAGGTTGCTTAAAAAGTTGGAGGAAGTGAACAAGTGAGTAGTTAGTTAGTGCTTCTAGCAACCAAAAGAGGGCGCGACACTCGGGCTCATTGTTGTTGTCTGCTTCTTGAATCATTCTAGATTGAAACCGAGCGAGGACAATGATAGAGCGAGTGTCGAGCCTGAGGCCGAGCCAAAAGCGGTGGCTGGCTCATAATCGGCAAATACCTACAATTTCAAATTACAATTTAACTTAATACTTAGACAAAACATGTTTTTGATACGAATTTTGAATGTGACTAGTTAGACTCTCCCAGATAAATACGTTGTTTTTTATGTTGTTAGTGTTTGTGTGCGTTCACCTTTGATACCCGCACGACCTGCATTCTCGCCAACAACGGGCGAAGAAACGCCTGGCACTGAAATGTGGACAAATCCTGAATCCGTCCTGGCCGCAGCGGTTATACCTCTGGAGCAGAGAATGTCGGAGAATGCGGATGAGCGAACACATACGGCCCAAAAACGCATAGACCAAGAGCGCATTGCACGGAATATACTGATAATGGCAAATGCGTTTACAAAGCCACGGCCACAGCTAGAACCAAACAACAACAAAGATCCGCAGGCAAACAACAACAACGAACAAATGAAGACCGATTTAATGCCTGAGTAAGCTTAAATATAAAATCTTAATCGCTTTGATAATAATGTTTTCAATTTTTTACAGCATGCTTACGTAATTAATCTATTAATGTACCCACTAGCGAATATTTATTTTTGGTACAAACAAATGTTAAATCGCAACTAATAAAACTGTTAAGAAATTCAAAAAGCCTTTTACTTTCTGTTAAGTTGGCAGCATTTGAATAACAGCTGCTTATAGCATAAACTTAATTATCGATAGCTTTTTTTGTATGTACATAATATATTTTTCATTCGACAGCAGCGAATCAAACCTTATTGATTTTTCGGCGATTCAAGATCTCAATCTCGTGCCTCAAATAAGCTTTAAAAGGTAAAATCTTGGAATTTTGTTTATCGTACGCTTTGTATTTATGTTATTTTATTTGCAGCTAATTTTAATTCGCTCTAGCAATCAATTTTGTTGTTGACATTCACCATAGGTCTTGCCGAGACTGCCGTTTTGGATATCATGGCTGCTAATTTGCAACAGCAGCGCACAATAAATGAGCAACTGCGTCGGGAGGCGGGTATACAACGCATAGAGGTCTCTGAAGCTTGTAACGCCATGATGAAATATATGATTGATCACGAATCGGATGATTGCCTGCTTAGTGGATTCAGCAATCAAAAAGTGAATCCGTTCCGCGAGAAGAACTCGTGCAACATTTTATAAGCTCAATTTATAGTAGGTACACAAGTTCCTGGCACAGTATTCATAAATATGTAGACATACATATGTAAAAGTGTTGTTTACATTTTATTCTCGCTGAACTCTAATAGACTAGAACGAATACAGAACAAAAATCTATAAATCTATAAATGCATGCATGTGTGTATAACCTTTGTTTTTTCTTGTTAATGTATGCTGACCTCAATTATGTCTATAAACTGAACATATACATACATGCAAATTCTAGAACAATATTTATTAATGTGCAAAAGTAAAACAAAACTTAAACCGTCTTTAGCATACAAACATAAACAAAAATGTAAACATACCATGCATTTTGCTGGAACCATAGCTCTTTTTTGGAGATTGAAATATATGCGAACACAAATGTATATAGAGTAAACTAGCAATTTTCAAATAAATGTATATCCCTACCAAAAAATGTTTCCTATTGAGAAATTAGTAAATAATACAAACTAATAAACGCACATATACACATAAACAAACATTTGTTTACTGTGGGAAGTGTTAAAAAAAATCGTAGGCATTTTGTTATATCCATGCTTTTTGAATTTAATATTTATAAGAAATCGGTGTTATGTCTTTCAACATCTTTCGACTATGGAATTCTGTTGCAATACGTATCATTTAATATCCACGTAGTAAGCTTCACCATGCCTTGCCCGGAAAAAATCGATTCAATTTAGTACCACTGTATATTATTCGCTTGAAGACCTATATTTTATTTTTTAAAAATAATAAAATAATGGAACCATATATAGTTATTTTATTTTTCAATTGACTTTTACATACACATATTGGTTATCTATGTTGTTTTGCATGTTTAATCAAATAATTATTTTAAAATTATTAAACCCAATTATTTATAAGTAACTGTTGATAAATTTTTTGTTGAAACACTGCTAACAATGAGCAAAGCATTAAAAAAGTTGCCAGTCAATCCATATTTTATATTTCTTGCTGTATTTCGGGAAAATCTTTGTCTACGCGGTTTGACAGATATTAAAATAACAACTGTGGCTAAAATAGCTGGGAGAAGGTGGCGCAAAATGAGCTGTGCCCAAAAGGCTCCCTACATTAAAATTGCACAGAAAAACCGTGAAAAACGTTTACAATTAAATCGAAGGTGTTAATGAGTTTTATAAACATTTTTTTTGGCGCCCGTTCTTCGAGTCTACTAATCGATATTTGTTATCGTTGGCAATCGCATATTTATGAGCACTTTATTAAAGCGACAACACATTGTGAAAAGAAAAAAGATTTGCTGCAAAAAATAAAAATGAGTTCCGGATTTGTTACTGAATCCGAGGCGGCAGAAGTGCGCCAGCGTCGCCAAGAAGAATGGGAACGCGTACGCCAGCCAGAAGATCCAATGGAAAGACCAGAAGAGCCCTACGACGGTCGCTCACTGTACGACCGCTTAAAAGAGCAAAAAAACAAAAAGGATATGGAATTTGAAGAGGCATACAAACTGAGTATGATATTAGAACATTGTCAAATTTAATAACAATTAACAATGTCATATATGTTTGAAGAAAATCTGATACGCGGCCTAGACGATGACGAGGTGCAGTTTTTGGAGCTTGTCGATACCCACAAAATGAACGCGGAGCGTCAACAAATGCGTGACGAAGAAATTGAGCTAAAGGATTTTCGCAATCGCGTAGAGAAACTGCAGGAAGAAAGCGTCGATAAGGTAAAGTACTTCGAACCGAGTATTATTGATTTTAACTGTGTGGATTTTTTAGAAACTGCAAGCAGAGCTTAAGACCACAGTCAAATCCGTTGGTGCTTCGGCAACAGCGCGCAATACACAGAAGTCTCTCTTGGCACAAGGCATCAAGCGTAAAAATGGTGAATTACCCACAACCAGCAAATCGCGCAAAACGGAGCAAGAGAATTCAACAGCAGCAGCTCCCACTATCTGCATTAACACAACCAAACATGATATGGGGGGTCTTAAATGCATTGCTATATTGCCAGGCATTTCTTCCTATACGGATTCAAGCGATTCGGCGTCGAGCACTGAGGATGAGGATCATGATCATGGTGGTAGTCTGGCCGACCTATGTGGTCGCAAGGTGCTTAAGAAAAAACAATGTGCCGAGTAAAGCTTTGGGATTTATTTAATTTTCCGTATCGTTTAAAAGGAGTCAACACAGTTTTATTTTGGATTCTTAATAATTAATGTATAACGTTTGCTGCAGCAAAACATATAACCTAGAAGATAAATCAATGCTCCTGTTTGTCCTTTTTCTTGTTACGATTACGATTCTTTACATTCGTTGCCTCATAGAAATTGCTGCCAATTTTCTTTCGCTTCTGACTGCGCTCAAGTGCACGCTTCTGTTTGGCGTTAAGACGCGGTGCCTTAGATGTACTAGGACCCTCGTCCTCGCTATCGTCCAGCTCATCCGAATCGCCAGGCTGTACCTTGGCTACGCGGAATTTACCCGACGATGTAATGGCCAGCTGTTGTGTCTTCTTGGTCTTAGATTTCTTGTGCACGACTCGCTGCAGTTTGTCGTCATATTCGTCTTCCGAGTAGAAGTCATCGGCACCATCGCTTGAATCCACCTCCATTTCTGGGCTGACTATACGCGCCTTCTTGCGTGCAGCACGCTCTGCCTTCTGTTGCTCCAACAGCTCGAGATCGATGTGATCCAGTTCGCGTACATCCCCCTTCTCATACTCCAGACCCACGCGAATCTTACGGAAGTCCTGTATTTGCTTAAACTCGCGAGCCTTTTTCACCGATTCACTCACAAATGTCGGAGCCTCTGACTTAGCATCGGCATCGTCAGCAGCAGCAGCGGCAGCCTCTTCATCAGCAGCTTTTTCCTCTGGTGTGGGCTTGCCCTCTTGAGACTTCGGTATGACAAAGCCCTCAGGGGGCACATAGAAAGGCAGCTTGCCGCGCTGCCAATCGTTGAGAACCATGCGCGCCATTACAGGTACGTCCGGCTCACCACCTTTGAGCAGTTTGCCCGACTTCTTGGCCAGCTGCTCTAAAAAGTGTGTTGGTGATGTCCAGCTTTCAATTTTGTAGTTCTTGGCAATGTACTCCTTACGCACACGCTGCAACACTGTCTCGACGTAATCTTCCGGATTAGTTACTAGCTCAACACGTACTACACCCTTTAGCACCTTCTCGGTGTCTGTTTCGGCAGAGGGATAGACGACACCGGGACAATCGATGAGGAAAATACGTTTCATAAGCGTAATATACTGCCAGACTTTAGTTTCGCCAGCAATTGGTGCCACATTGCAAACCTTTTTGGAGCGCAGGGCATTGATAACCGAAGATTTGCCTACATTCGGATATCCAATGAGTCCAACGCTGATCTGTTTTTTGTCTATGTGCAATTTACCTAACTGACGGAACAGATTGATTAACGCACCTGTTAAACACAGCATAATATTAATCACAATGTTAAGGAAACTTATATTTATGTAACTGACCTTTGCCAAACGGATGCTGCAGAGAGGCATGAAATGCGATTGTTGGATATTCGGCGCTTAGGATTGCCACCCAACGCTGTGTCACCCACACGGGCACCAAATCCACTTTGTTCAGAATAAAGAAGAGATGTTTGTGCGGCTTCTCCTTGCGTAAAAACTCCTCAATATATTTGGAGCGCGTGCCCATGGGATCACGTGCATCAAGAACTTGCAGAAGCACATCAGATGCATCCACGACTTTGTGAAGCTCATTCCATATACGTTTGCTTTGACCCGCACCGAAAACCCAATCCCGCACCAACGATTTTTCTCCTGTGTCCTCGCGAATAAGATCTACATCTTTGTTAGAATCATACTTCTCGGCCTGCTCATCAGCGGCACGGCTAAGGTCTTCTAGATCGCGCACTTTGAGACTAACACGTTTGCGCTGCTTTTTGGGTCCAAACACGCTGTCAAAACTTTCCGTTTCCAGCAAATGGACCCGTTGATATTTTGAAGCTTCATTGAGAAGCGTTACGGGCAATTGCGAGGGTTTCATTATAACTTGATAGGGATCCTTTACAGCTTTCCCAATCTCATCCTGAAACTTTTGCAAAGCCGTCTGTGAAATAACTCGCGAGTTGCTGAACCATTTCGGAGTGGGCTCAACTCTGGCCATTGTGCCAGCGGGCAGACGACCCTATAAAAAGCATATATGCAACAGGTGAGTTATTTAAAACAATAAGTTTCCTTACCTGGAACGGCGCTGGGGTAATAATTTTACCTGATCGATCGCGCTTAGCCTTGAAATTACGGTACATCTGCAACCGCTTAATGGTGCCCTTAGTGCGCGGATGTGCGACTCCCTTGAGGCCGCTTGTGGGGCGCTCTGGATTCATGGAGTGGTTGGAATGATTGAATCCCTGGGTACGGGGCTTGCCCGTGGAACTCCGTGTTTTCGGCATCGTGTTTTTGGTTTTATTTACGTGCGATTTAGTTTAATTCAAGTGCTGCAGTAACAACACGCACTTATCAAAACAAACACGTTCCATTCGCAAAAGAATGGTTAGGTTGAAGGATTGTTTTTGTTTAAGTAAATTATCGATATTATAAATACTTTGCATTGCGATATAATTGGGCGGACTCAGCACTGACAATCTGGTCACTTTTGCAATTGCGATGTGCGTCAAGTTAGCAACGGATCGCCAGCATCGAGGTAAAACAAGTGGTAAAAAAATCACACTTCCAGCATTTCCTTAAGGCTGAAGGCCCAGACAGCTATGCTAACACACAAGCTCCTAAGTTTTAAACTTTAAACTTTAAGCAAGTATTAATAAATAAATAAATATTTTTACAAAGATTTACTTTAAAAAATTGTTGAATTCATATCTCTTAGTGATAGTTATGTCTCTATGATTAGAGATATTGTTTATTTTTTTGGCTATAGTTTGAACATAATGATCTTTATAAGTAAAACTAAAAATAATTTTATAATTTGTATAAGCCGTCTAAAATGTTCATATATCGCGCATTTATGATCGATACAAGCTAGAGCTATCGGCTTTCAGCTGAAAAACAATGAGTTCGTCTTTATTTGATCTAGTTCCACCTTACCGGTAGAGTGAACACTGTTGTTGACACGTGCTGGTTGTGCTTTTAATGTTGTTAGCTTATTGTTTAGCTATTTATTGACAGAAACCAGGTAACATGTCGGTGGCAACAGCCAATGAGCCGCACAAATCGTGGAAAAAGATTAACGAAGAACGCAAAGCGCTGAAACGTCAACGCAAGCAAGATAAGGCAATAAAAGATTTGCAGCGAACACAGAATGCTGAAGCCGCTGCCAAAGAGGCCGCAGAAGCTACAAAAGCATCAAAAGCCAATTCAAATCCATCCACAGTGAGCATAGCGGTGCCAGGCTCTATACTAGAGAACGCACAATCTGCCGAGCTACGCGCTTATGTTGCCGGCCAAATAGCGCGAGCCGCGTGCATTTTCCGTGTCCACGAGGTGATTGTCTTTGACGATGTTGGCGTGGCAACAGCGCGCGAGACGAAGCGAAGCTACGACCAGGATGCCGATGACAGTGGAACGGGCACAGTGCGCAGCAGCTCGTTGCAGCTGGCACGCATCCTGCAATATCTCGAGTGTCCGCAATATTTGCGCAAATACTTTTTTCCACTGCACAAAGATCTTAAATACTCTGGCCTGCTTAATCCTCTGGACACACCACATCACTTGCGACAGCAAAGCAAGTTTCGATATCGCGAAGGGGTCGTTTGTGACAAACAAGCCAAGGATGGCCACAGCTATGCAAATGTGGGCCTGTTAAATGATGTGCTAATCGACAAGGCACTGGAGCCAGGTGTGCGGGTCACAGTAAGGATGGAGCCAACCAACGGTAGGTTTTTAACTAAACTTACTTATAGATATTTAACTTACATGTTTAATTTTTGTTTTTTTTAGAAGCAAACAGAAAGCAACGTGGCACATTGGTTAGCCCAGAGGAGCCGCGTCGAGAGACAGGTGTCTACTGGGGCTATCAGGTGCGCATAGCACACTCGCTCTCTGAAATCTTTACAAAATCACCCTACGAAAACGGCTACGATATCACACTTGGTACTTCCGATCGCGGCACAAGCATTCACGATGTGACCAGCAGATCCATACAGTACAATCACATGCTCATTGTATTTGGCGGCCTGCAGGGTTTGGAAGAGGCGCTAATCAACGACTCAAAGCTGACCGTAGATGATCCCGAATTACTCTTCGATCACTATGTAAATGTGTTGCCCAAACAGGGCTCACGTACAATACGCACCGAAGAGGCGCTGCTCATAGCCTTGTCTGCTCTGCAAGAGAAACTGGTGCCACAGCACCCGGATGTGGAAAGTGATTTAAGTGATTTATTGCCGCGCAGCGAGGACACTGGCGTTACGATGGCACGTGATTTGCTGGTCAGCAAAAAAAAGAAAAGGAAACTTGAACAACTAAGTGAACTTGTAGCATCAGAATCAGTGTCAGCATCAGCACCAGCTCCAGCTCCGACTCCAGCTCTAGCTCCGACTCCAGCTCGAGCTTCACAGCATCCCAATCCGTTTAACGATCATGCAGCTAAAGTTGCTGATACGGAAATTGACTTTGAGGTAGTCTCTGCAGCTAATCCAACTACCGCTACAGTTGCTGCTCAGAGCGCTGGTAGCGATTTAGATCTAAGTCGTTTTGATTAATGGTAACATAGTTTTTTTTACTACATAATATATTGTAAACTATATTGTACTGCTTCACTTTAAATATATATATAGATGACATTGCAATGATTTGTTTTTGCATAAAAGCTTACGTTAAGTGTATCTAAGGATACTACACATATGGATTCTGTTCATAATGCTCTTGTAACATTTGTACTTATAAAACTATACACAAATATCTGGAATGCTTTATAACATTTGATAGATTTTTGTTTGTATGCACGTTTTGTGGCAGCGTTTGAATTATGCTTAGATGCAACTATCTAGGCATTTAATTGGTATTTTTATTCAGTCACTGTGCACTGTCAACATAAGACACAAAGAATTTGATAACAATGGCGCGCTTAACATACACTAAAATCTGTTAACTATAATCTGTTTTTTTTTTTTGTATTTTTCAACTTATAAAAACTAGTACAAAATGTACATCCATGTATCCTACAAACTACACGCGCATGAACGAAGGCTGCCTTATTTACACACACACACACACAAAACATAATAAATTTCTATGATTAAAAATCTATATGTAATATGTCGCCACATTGTCGCTCGTCATGATTAGCTATGGAATGATTGAGTCCTGAAATCGCGCCTGTGGCAGGAAATCCTCCTCCAGCTCGATGCGCGTGTCGCTACAATAGCCCAAAAGCGACTCGGTATCCTCTTCAAGGTGCCGTATGGGATAGCTAATGCCATCGCCAAAGCTAAGAGATTTATGCATAATTATATTGAACAACAACGAAAAAAAAAAAATTGTTTATTGTTTAATTATTATATTATCGAGATGTACTGCGAATTTTTGTGTGTGTTTTGTTTGTACTTAAAGCTAATGAATGTAAACAGTGTGTGTTGACAAGGTGGAAATTACGGTGCGGTGCTGACAATTAGCAGAAGAAGCAAAAGAGTTCAGACGACTTCAAGTTGGCATTATCGGCAAATCAAAAAACAAACTTGAGCTTATTTTTTGTGTGCACATACGAGTACATTTATATATTTGTCATCCTATTGCGCGTACAAAAACGAGTTTAAATAATCAAGAAATACATAAAAAAATGTCATATCCACAAAAAAACTAGTAAAATAAGCCAAAAACAAAATTGCAATAATGTTTACCATACTAAGCTACTTAATTAAAGTTCATAAAAGCTTCAAAATGCCACCAGTATTGAAATTTATTGAGTTGTTTACAGTGTGTTTTAGGTCTTTTTTTAAGATACAGATACCTGTATTTGTATTTGTGCTTCACACTAACATTTGTTTTTGTATTAAAGCATGCCTTATGTCCATTGTAATAACTGAACCAAATAATCGCACATTTATGAGGTGTAGACTAATTGACCAATATTCAATAGTTGCCTAACCAAATAACCACATTAATTATTCATGATTATGTTTAGTATTGCCAAATGGTGTAAACAATAGTTAATTTCAATATAAATATGTTTGTATTAGGCAATATAGCTTACATATATAAAATGTACAAAAAATCAATTTGCTTACGTATTACTCAATTACAAGTTAGGTCTTCTTTCATCCATTCACTTAATAAAATACACCTTATATTAGAGTTGGGCATTGCACGGTTTTACAGGCGAGTGAGAGAGAAAGAGAGGTGGTAGGGCAGGCAGAGCTATAGGTTAACAATTACTATACATTATCGCTTAGCTCATTCATAAAACTTACGAGTATATTAATATAAAAGAACACACACAGACACATTAACAATGACCTGGCATCTACCACAACACAATTTGGTAGCTTGTTGGTTGCTCTGGCTATATTACACGATCTTGTTAGCAGGCATCAAAGGCGGACCGCCGTTCAAAACGCTGGCATCCTTGCTTACAGCATGCACAGCCCGATCACCGATCATATCAATGACAATGCCAGTTCGATTTTGGCCAGTTATTGATCCATCTCCCACTGCTGCTATTTTCTCAATGTTGACAATGACTGGACCAGGCGGAATAAGTGGATGATTGTTGCTAGATGATTGACTGTTCTCTAGCTCCATATGAGGATGATGATTATTGAGTGGAATAGCGTCAATCAACTTATCTGTTGGTTGGACATCTAACCTGTTGCTCCCGGCGATTGTCGTCGTGTTGCCCATGGCCTCATAACGTTGTCCATTTCCATGACCCGTCTGCTCGTTGGCCGTCGGATAGCTTAATCCATCGCCCTTACTAATCACAGTTTATAAGTGTTTTGGATTTTTGGTTGAATTGTGAATAAGCAAAAGTTTTGTATTTTTGATTAACAGAAATTGGAACAGAAGCGATTTAATTTGTAATTTTTATTGTTGTTTTTGTGGGTAGTTGTTGTTTATTGCTGATTGCAGTTGTTGTTGTTGTTGTTAGATTGTTGAGCTTTATACAGTTTTTTAGTTATTAAATCTGGAAAGTCTTGTGGTTGGTGTCTGGAGTGAATTTAGTAAGCATTTGTTAGCAGCAGCTTTTCAAGTAATTAGTTACAGCCTCGCATCAATGCCAACAACTATATACATTTATGGATTTATATAGAGAGCTAATCGACGACGCTTACATAAAATAAAAAACAAAAAAAGAACTCTTGCAGACAATTTAACATTTAATACTGATTGCATTATATCAACTTCTTGTTGCTAAACTAACTGCAAAAGAATACAAAATTATTGCTATATTATTTGGATTTTATTCCCTTTTCGTGGTGTTGCGTACTAAATGCTAATTGATCAACGATTTTAGTGACGATTTTTTATTTGCTTACACACTAAATAAGGTATAAATTATATCACATTTACAATTGTTGGTTGGTTGTTGGTTTGCCAAAGATATACAAAAATTGTTTGTGTTAAAGACAAGTTACAATTTTGCTTCGACTTATATTATTACGCAATTAAAAACAACGTTTAGATATTTTAAAAGGTGTAATAAGTGTAGTTTGTTAGGTGCACAACATGTTGGAGAGCTCGCACTACATAAAGCTATTAATTTGCAACATGCCACAATTTAGCCAAGTGGTGAAAATGAAAAACAAGTATTTAATACAAGCGATGATCAGTAATAGAAATAAAACAAAATACACACAAAAACAACAATTTAAGTGCAGATCGAACTGATTTGCAGCTTAGAATAACAAGTTAATGTAAATAATTAGATAAAGTCAACGGCTAGACATACCTGGTAAAAAGGGGAAGAAACCAAAGCTGCCATTTGTCGCCAAAGACTTCGCAAAAGTTGGCATATCGACCGAGATTATAGCCATTCTTATCTGGTCCGCCGACACGAAAGATGGGCGCACGAAACGCCTCTGTAAAATAAAATATATATTTAACAAGTCTTTTAGATATATACTTATTATACAATCAAATACTTACCCAGTGTAGTGCGATTGACGAGTACCAGGTAGATGTGATAACCAAAGAGGCTTACCAAGCTAACGGCAAACATGATTGATACGAAGAACAGGACGATTATTTGAAAACGACCTACAGCGCTGCCGGCTAGCTGGCCCTGTTCCAAGACACCATTACCATTTTGACTCTTTATATTATATAACATATTGTACATAATAACATAACAAAATATATACCAATATATGTATATATAGAGTGAGATATAAGTTAATTATCATAAGTTTGTATGTAACGTACATTCATTATTCAATTCAACTCAAGCAGAAATATTCAAATAAAACATTAAACAAACTCATGCAAGTGAATGAATATAATTTATAAATAATTGATTCTGTGCGTGGGTTTTTTTTTTGATTTGTTGTTGGTTCGAAAACTTACCTTACAGAACTGTATGAAATTTTGCAGCGTGGTAAGGGCAACGTACAAACAGTAGACCAGAGCATAACCCAAAAACAGTACAAAGAATTTGTAATTGTAAAAGTTAACGCAATTGTTCACCCAGGGACAATGATGATCCATTTTAAGTACACAACAGCTGCAAACGCTGCAATGATGCGATCGATCGGGCTTTATGATCTTGCATTTCTCACAAAAACGCACAGAGCCATTGATTGTGCTGTGAAAGTTTATACACATAGACACTCATATGTTAGTACAATAAGCTCTTCTTTGGCATAGGCTTATTCTAAGGTATCTCTTAGACTCACCGATTTGTTACCGGCAAATTTCGCGCAAAATTGTTTAAAATTCGTTTTTGTGTCTCAGTGTTATCAGCTCGAAACAGATGATTCACATCCTCCTCTGGTATGCGCCACTGAAATTTAAGACGATTTTATTAGTTTTGTTTAGATTTTTATGTTTATATTGTTGATGATATTTTTTAAGTTATGAAACTTGAAATTGCGGCCAGCAACACAATTGTGTGTGTTATCGACATTTGTGTGTATTCAATTGCGGCCTTATCGCAAATGTAGCGTGTGAATCACTTTAAATGGTTTTATTGTGTGTATTACCTGATCCGGTACGCGACCCACCGATGTATTAATGGTTTGCCAATACGACCAGAGAAATAGAGCGAGTGCGATATGATAAAAAAACAGCATAAATGCCATTGCAATACGGTTCTCCGTATTAACTGAACGAAGAGAGTAGAGAAAGTGGATTAGTTTTAGTTGCTAAGTTTTTTTTTCTAATATAAGAGAAATTGTTGCTACTTACTTATACATAGCTCCACCACATAAGCATAGTAGGACCAGCCGACGATGGAAAATATAAAGAGAACGGGTATCCACTTGAACACAGTCATGAAGCAGCTGCATGGCGTCTTCCTTCGTCGATTGTCTTCGTTGCCCATGATGTTCTGATTAAATACAGCTCACGACTGTTTCGTCTCTGGGTGTGTGTGTGTGTGTTTGTATGGCTTTGGATGTATGCGGGAAATTGATGTGGTTTTTGTACCTGCCTCTATTATAATGCCTTATCCTGTCGTAGGGCTGTTCAAAATGTGTTTCCAGTTGAACGTGCAAGGTATTGCAGTGATTCACAGCCAGTAATTTACCACAATTTTGCGACGAAGAGTCATTGAAGCTGATTGGGTATATTTTGTATACCAAAGACACTTTTGCTTTTTTCTTCTCTTTCTCCCGCGACGGTTTCTCAGCTGTGGCAAGTGAAAGTGTTTGTATTTATCTTGAAGCCATGTTATGAAATGGCTTTGACATTACAATCCATCGCCTGCTTATCTTTAACAAAATTAATTACAGCTCCAGTTAGAGAATATATGATTTACGCGTGAAATAAATAAATATTTTATCCGACAGCGCACTCTACCATGAATAGTAGAGTTGGGTTGCTCATTAGTGATTGAGCAAAAATAAGCTGCTCACCTAACTGAACAAGTGAGCAGTGCTCTTTACTCATTTGAATGTTTTGGTTCACGTTGAATTTGTGCCAGCGCCAAAACGAATCGTTTAAAAAACAGAACTAAAAGATTAATAACAATATCATTGAATTAATTTATCTAGTAATATTGTTTGGCCTTGGTAGTTTATTTTAACAAAACTTAGAATAATATAGAAAAAAGGCCGATTTAAAGCAAATGAAAAACAGCTGTTGTGAGCAACCTGATTGAGCAAGTGAACCATGTGAGCGCTGACTCACTAAGCAAAAGTGAACATGAACACAATGAATAGTGATGTGTAAATATGCTCACGAAATAGTAATCCTATATCGATACGTCTACATTTAGAGATAATTTAAAATAAAAACTTTTCCCTTTGGTATACCAAAACATCAGTAAATTAATACTATATTAATACTTTATTATTAATATTTTGATATTAAACTGGTGATTTCCGCAATAAAAATAAAAATTAATGTGCGATAATTTTTTGAACATAATCGGTTAAGCCGGCGCGTTGCCAACTACTTACAATTTTGTTCAAACACCGCTACCTGTGACGTCAGAATATTACACCACATATTGTCGTTGGGTGGCAACGCTCATAAACCGATACCGCCGATACCGGCTGACAAGTGTATCGAATCAGCCCAATCAGAATCCGAGTTTCAGTATTATAGTAACGTGTGCCGTCGCCAGTGGTGGATATATTCTCTCGGATATCGGATTATGCGTACTGCGTGCGTTAAAAAATCAAAAAGTCATTAAACAAAATAAAAAAAACCAACAAATTAATAAAAGAGTGCTAACTATCTTACTTAAGTTACGCAGACAGCACAGTCGTAAGCCCAATAAAAAAATACACATTAGAAATTTTCGTTGATTGTGCAAGTGTATGTAAAAATGTGCGCAAAATAAAAAACGAGGGCGCGATATGCACGAGGAGTGAACGTAAGGGCTGACAGGCGGTCCGACGGGCAGGCAGGCAGGCAGGCAGGCAAGCAGGCAAGCAAGCAGGTGGTGGGCAGCAGCAGCAGCAATAGTAGTCGACAGTCAGCAGCAGTCGACGGTCGGCAGACTCCCACAAAAAAAAAATATACATACAAAAATTAACCTACCTATCACTTTTGCCAGCCTTGCCGTTGTTGTTGGTATTACTGTTGTTGCTGTCGTTGGCAAGGTTTTTTGGGGGACGCCTGTTGGGGCTTTTACTCGTTTGTTCCGTTGTACTGACTGAGGGAAGCAGAATCAATAAACGCAAAGCGCTTAGACTAGGAGGTGTGAGAAAAGCGTTGTTGGTCAAAAATGTGTGTTTGGCTTTGATGATGAGGAAGCTGCAGGGGGTGAGGCAACGGTGCTTATGTGTGGGTGTTGAGCTTAAATGCCGGTTTGAAATGTGTATAATTGACACTGGGTACAGTGGTCGCTTGCAAATATATATGTATGTATATGTTGTAGGTGCAAATGCAGATTATCGCTTCGAAATATTTCAATTTACGATTTAGCTCATACAAAAATGTAACTTTACGAATTTGTTCACACAAAAGTGAAGTCCATTAAATTTGACATTGCCCACTGTTCTTGGCTTATCAGATCGATCTAATTGCGATTGCGATAAGTGTACAAGCGTTTGTGTGTGCGCTTTGTGACTCTATTACTTATTTAATGCAATCGTTCATAAGTTAATTGAACATATAAATTGAAATTAAAACATTGTAACATACACCCGCTGGTAAGAGTGACGGCTAATCGAGCTGATTGGAATTACGCCTAATCGAGTTGGAGTAGTGGGAGAAAGGCATCAAAATGCAATTCTCAATCGGGTCACGGTCGTCGATGCCTGTTAATAAGGCAAATGCCAATCAGAGCACCACCAGGTGTACTCACACGCATTCCAAATTCTTTTATAGGCCTGTCTGTATGTGTGTGTGTGTGTGTGAGCCTGTGTAGAAGTTGTGCAAGCGGATAAAAGAGAAGAGCAAATAGAAGAGAGCAATTGCTGTTCGTAGTAGGCCCAAAAAACACAAAACACAAGTGCAAATAAACAATACAAACAAATGAGCGAAACGTGCACAAATACATATATACATATCTATCTATGTATGTTGTATGTACATATATGCAGAATAAACAGAGTTAACAAATTGCTGTGCACACACGCAGAAAATATTCAATGTTTATTTAAGCACAAATAATTCACAGACACAGACACGCTTACCTGCACACATACACAATTAATTAAACAATTTCATTGCTAAAAGAAATATAAAACAACACAATGCGTACATATGTATGTACATACCTTATGCTATTTTTTTTTTTTAATTGTTATTGTCTTTTTTTTTATCAGTTTAACAACTTCACAATCTGATTTGATAAACTGCACTCATAAGCTGAAAGCAAAATATTAACAGTAAACTAGGTGTACTCGTTTTAAAATTTAACAATCTGTATCAAATTCTCATTTTCAATCAAATCAAATCAAACCAAATAAAATAAAATATTTGTTTGAAACATCAAAGCCAAACCACACCAAACAAACGGGAACAGCAGCAGCGCAGCAGCAGCTCAGTAGCAGAGTTTGAAGCTTTGATATTGCCGTAAGAGCCTTCACCTTCGACAGCTACTTTGCCGTCGCTGTTGCCTTCGCGTTTGCCTTCGTTTATGAGCCCTCAGATAAATTCAAATAAGAGTAACAAAATAAATTCGGTTTTAGACTATAGCAGCAGCAACAACAATACCAACAGCGACAGTAGCAGCCGTCACAATCCTAAGAAAAAAAGTGTGAACAGACATCAAGTGAGAACGAGAGAGCAGCGATAAAAAGAGAGTGTGTGTGAGTGCGAGAGAGAGAGAGAGAGAGAGAGAAAAACCATCGTCGTTCCGTTTTGTGGTCTAGCAGCAGAAGCAGCGTCAAAGTCAGGTGAGTGCTTATATGTACAATGTACATACCATACATACATACATATATTTTGTTGCTTACCGTTTTGTTTTCTTCACGCTCATTGTTTTGCGATTAAATATTTCATACGCGTTTATCAATAATATCCCCCAACGGTGCCGCATTACTTGATAAACAAATAAAACGCAGCACAAACACACACCAAGCGGGTGGGTTCATATGTATGTGTGCATCAAGCGGCAACTCTGCCATGCACTTATACACTTTTTTGTACCTTAAGTAAATAGTTGCACTTATTGTAAGAACAGTTTATTTATATGACATATACAAACATACATATGTACATCTATCAAACATCCATCATCTATCAACATTACGGAGGGCCAGCGGTTATGTTAGTCACGCGCACAACCAGCTGGTGACGTACTTGCTCCCCAGGAATGGGAATGGGTAGGACAAGAGGAATTGGGAATGGGACAGAGCAAATACTTGCGTAGCCTATACATACATACAAACATATTTACAATTCAATGGCCTGCGGCTACAAGCCATGTCTTCCATGTTCTTTTTATCTCTATCTCTATCTCTATCTCCCCTTCTTTATTGCTCTTTGTTAGTATGTCTTTTTTTTTCTTTAGCTTTTTGGCTGTAAGCCAGAATCCTTGAATATCCGTACGTTGCCTGAGACGAGGTGCCGCTTTTGTGGGCCCCAGCATCTTATTTCGATTTGCCGTCGGGACTTTTGCTGCGTTGGGGTGCTGCTGCTTAATTGATTGCGTAACAGGCCTCAATATGAATGTAATACACTATTGGAGGCTTAACTAACGGTCGTCGACAGTGCCAGGCTTCGCTTTGAGGCGCGACCAGTAATTAAGACCGTAGAGCATACGTAAAGCTCTTCAAGAGCTTTGTTTTATTGTACGCTTTCTTTGCCCGCATAATAAAGCAGCAGCTTAGAAACATGAAGAGAGTGGGAGACAGAGAGAGCCCATATGTACAAAATTAAGTATTTAATATCAAAAAATTTTTAACTGCTGCGTGGTGGGGGGGGGGGGGGTGGAGAATCAAGTGGAGATAATAAGTCATAAATTTTGATTTTGTACTTTATACCGCAGCCCAAAGTAATTTTTTTTTTTATTGACAGGCAAAATGAGCTTCTGTTTTTTTTTTTATCTGTGTGTGCGTCTGTGTCTGTGTGTATTTGGTGACTGCTGTTGTCAAGTGGTTTTTTTTTTCTTGTTTGCTGGCTTTCCTGTTTCCTTTGCATTTTGCACGTGAAAATTCCATCAAAGAGACAAAATCAAGACCATTTTCTTGTTGTTGCCTTGTTTTTAACATTTTCATTTTTCTTTTAGCATTCAATTTTCTCTCCTCTGTTCTATTGAGTGAACCTCAAATTGTTTCAACTTATGGTATAATCTACATTATTTTGTTGGCTCATGCGTAGCTCAAAATCAAAAGGATTCAAATCGTTTTTCACTGGCAGGTGTAAATAATGCCAAAATTTTGGGATAATGTTGTTGTTGTTGTTGTATAAAGTGTTATCAGCTACGCTACTCTGGCGAAATCAACAAAAATCCCCAAATATTTGGCTCTGAACTCCCCGGCGCATATGCAAATTAATTTTCGGCATAAACTTTACCGCGATAATTACGGTGCCCGAAAATAGAATCAACGAGCGCAACATTTTTGCATTTCACTAAATAAACAAACACCCAAAAGGCTAACACTATTTGGCGGGCCATTGGGAAAATCTGTGTTAAACGAAAGCTAAGTACATACATGGCGTATGCGCTATAATTTTTATTGGTTCCCCAGCATGTGTTTTTTTTTTTGTTACCTGGCCAAAACAGTGAGTGCGTCGTGGGGCTATAAAGCCAAAGTTTGTTCCCTAAATTTAACAAACAAATATTTTTTTTTATGTTAACTAATTTTTGTGCTTTAGGGCGCCCGCACACCGGAGCCGACAAAATGTTTTTGCTTGGCCCGACATAGCCCGACAAGAAAACATGTTTATTGGTATCGCACACCAAAGCCAACAAAATGTTTTTGACATGTTTTCGTGACGAAAATTACAGGCTTGCTTATGGAGTATCGCACACCGAATCAAACAAGCAAAACATTTCTAATGTTTTTATGTTTGTCGGCTCCGGTGTGCGGGCGCCCATAAGAACCAATGCATTTATGTTAGCAAAACGTTTTGTCGGCTCCGGTGTGCGGCCAGCCTTAGATAAGTTTGCCCGACTTAATACTAAAATTGTGGTTGAAAAATGATTCACAAATAGTGTGCATAATTTGCTTATTGTTCTTCTTTTTTTTTTTAAATTATGGCCAAGAGTTTGTCGTCTTATAATTTATTGCTTTTTCATTGCGTGGGAGTTTTATTTTTTTTTCTTAAATTCATTCAACAAGCATCATCAGATTATATTTTCATTTTTCGCAC
This sequence comes from Scaptomyza polygonia, assembly GCA_035044585.1. NCBI lineage: Eukaryota > Metazoa > Arthropoda > Insecta > Diptera > Drosophilidae > Scaptomyza > Scaptomyza polygonia. The sequence goes on from JAWNNU010000311.1 coordinate 3,309,414, forward strand.
ACAACAATAAAAAAAAAAATACTTAAAATATATTCTTAAAAAACATTTTTAAAGAAAATAAGAAAAAGTTTAATTTCCCTGCTATTGACATTGTCTTTTTAATTCAAAAATATTATTATTAGAAAACAAATATTGAGGAAAACTTTAGATGGACAAAATGCTTTAAATTTGTTTGAGGTTTTATTCAGGTGGAATATCTAAACAATACAAATAAATACATTCCACAAGCTATGAAATTGAATTGGAATTTGTAATTACTTGTTCCGTTTGTTCTTACTTTGAACCAAAAGAAGTAAATAAACATCTCTTTAAATAATTTCGAAATTTTTATTGAATTTGTATTTAAGCGAATGAAATTTTCTCTAATGCTTTTATTCGACAAGCATATCTAAAACATAATCCTCTTTGGACGCTCCATTGAGTGAACAACTGAAGACCACTTTGCCTTCACCCCGGTCATTGTTATGCCACACACACACACACACACTCACACAGAAAAGGGAAAGAAGCTTGAATTTAAATGGAGGTCCATGCTACAGCTATTTGTCTATTCTAAGTATTCTGTCTGATTGGAAACAGCTCAGATGATAACATGAACTTAAGTTAACTAAAATTTGGGAATGTGTCTTGGACTTAATCAAGCAGTTCATACAGTAAATATGTACATAGATATTCACTAGACTTCAAGGCAAACTAACTGTTTAAATAACACACAAACACACACAAACACACACAGAAATGTTGAACGCACAAACTAAAGATAAGAAAATACTAACTTAAATCAAATTTCATTAGACACAATTTATGTGCTATATTTAAAAATTCTATATGTTTATAGACAGAGAGAAAAAAAATAAGAACTTGATTTTTTGTCATTAAAAAACAAACGTCGGTCTTGAAACATGATCTTTATTTTTTGTTTTTCTTAAATTATAATCCGATGTTCTTGACTTAAGAACCTTTGGAATGAAAAGTGGAGCCGATATCCGTTCCATTCGTACCAAATTAAGAACAATGTTCATTAACGTACCGTAACGTAGATGAATTTATTTGGTAAAGTTTTTCAAAACGGATATTTCGCATTCGCTGCTGTGTATTAACAATTTTCTATTGTAGGTTATACTTTACTCGAAATACTCACCAATGGACTGATTTTCGGGATGTTATTCGTTAATACATTTTTAAAAAACAACAAACAATTCAAGCACATTCATTGTTCATTATCATACTAAGAACAATTTCGAGATCATTAAGGCACTCTTAAAAATTTCGTTAATGATACATATTAGAAAACCTTTCTTATAACAAGAAAATTGTTGCATGGCAGATTTCCTGTAAAGGATGTTCTTGATTTTACACCAGCGAGAATAGGGTTTTCCGCTCAGTGTATGTGCTGGCCGATAAGGCAAAGTCAAGTCAATGTGAGAATTTGTCAATCTGACAGCAAAGAGCGCAAATAATAAAAAAAGAACATATTGCGCATACGTTGTGTTGTACGCAACGGAACAGAATCAAACACTAAATGACTTTTAAAAGCCAATTAACAAACGATATCTGGTGCTTGGGCCAACATTGGCAGCAATATGGCAATATATGCACTGTCTGTCAATATGTTCAGCTTGTCAATCGAAAATCGGTCGATATGCCGCTGTTGCCACAGTTGCCCCCAACACCGCCGCACACCACCTTCGCTTCACCCGCATTCGGTTTGACGCTCGTTTTGACAGTTTAGTTGTTGTTGGTTATTGCCAGAGCAGATAGAAAAAAAATTGAATTTTGTGTTTGCCACTTCTGGCCACTTTATTTTTTATTATAGCTCCCACTGCTGCTGCTGCTGCTGCTTGTGAGAAACGTTGGCAGCAGCATTTTTTCCGTAGCGTTTTTTTATTAGCAGTAAATTAGACTTTGTGTCGTCGTTCCACTTACAAAATGCGATATATATATATATACGAGTGTACTTTTACGAGGGCCCATCCATAACTTAAGTTAATATTCTCTAACTGCTTTAAACTATAAATATATTGAATTCTTTAATCTATGAACTTTACTCTTCATATGAAACCATGAAACTAACTAACTGAAATACCCTTTAGTTAGGATAGTAATTTGTATCCTCGCTCCTGCAATTCAGCCATTAATCTTACAAGCACAAAAGAATTAAGAATTTATCTAACTATATTTTTATTGATTTAAAGATCTACCCTCGCATATTCATCTATATTTTCTTTTAAAGTTGTTTGTCTTTTGTGTTGTATTTCTTTTTAGAAACGCATAAGTTTGAAAACAAAACAAACGCATCATATAAAATGAGATCAAGTTAATGACAATATATAAGAATAAAGAAAGACAAAAAAAAAAAAAAACGACGCCCACATAAACAACAAAAGAACAACTGTGACAATAAACATTTCTGTAAAAAGATGAGTCGCAGTCTCAATTTTAATTTTCAATTGCAAAACAGCGATTTAAGGCTATAATGGGCTATGTGCGTGTGTGTGTGTGAGCCTGATAAGTTGTTGTTATCTACATTAATTTGCTTGACGCATTTGACTTTGCTTTGTTTTTGCTTAAATTGCGTAACTTTCAACTTACTTAACTTAAAGCTTATCAGAAGTCATATGCAAAGTTTTTATTCGGCTATACAAAGTCAAAGAACTGATGACGCATTTTGGTCAATCAACCTGCAGTTGGGATTTTTTACTTTTTTTTTTTGCTCTTTAATGACAGCTGGCAGTCTAGCTAATTAAAACAAAAACAACTATAATAGTAACGACCACAAAACTTTTTGACTTGCAACTGATTGCAAAACTTTTCACTTTTCTTTCGCGGTGGAAGCTACTTTGTGTTAACTTTATAGACAGATGTGGATAGATGCAGTTAAAGCTAAGTGATTGACTGTCGTCTAACTGACATTCATGACATTATCAGGCTGCAGAACACTTTTGCTTCCAATGCGAACAAAGGCATGCTGCTAACAGCTTACAGCAACAAAAATTGCTGCTACTGTGACGTCAATTCGGGAAAATATTGTTTTTGTTTTTATTGTCAAAACTCGTCTTGGCCATAAATAGAGCGAAAGCTCACCACAGCAACTCCAAAGCAACTATCAATGTGTAGGTATTTTACTATATGAAATTGTAGTTATTGTCATACTTTATAATTATTTTACTATATGAAATTGTAGTAATTGTCATACTTTATAATTATTTTATGTGTACAGTTAGGTAATTTTTTGTTTATTTATCTGATTTGTTTTGTAAATAACTCAAATATCATTTGCCATTTAAATAATATTTAAGGAGACAACACAAATCTTAAAACAGAGCAAAAAGCAATTAAGCCCTGAAAGTTTAGAAAAGCAATTAAAAATGGATAGAATATAATATTGCGCATTGTTTTTCTTTTGTTTAATGACCATTGACGTTAAATTAATAGCTAAACGAATATTCAAAAATATTGTTAGTAAACTTTTTAATATCAAATTTAATAGTTTCCACGCTTAATGCAGTTATTTGAGACAATTGTTTACAAATTTAAAGATTTTTATTTATTTTAGTTTTATTTGCAGCTTTAAGAAACGATTTTGCTTAAAAGCCTGTAAATATCCTCTGGGTATTGATGATGAGTGTTAGTGTGTGGGTGTGTGTGTGTGTGTATTGAAGTGCTATCTGTCTGTTTGTTGTGACAAAGTCAGAGCCTGGTCCGGTCCGGTCCGGGCCTGGCTGTTGGCTTTAAGTGTAATTTCCGGTGCGGCAGACATTGCAACCTGAACGCTTGCCTAATCAAATATGTTGTCTTAAATTAAAGTGCATATGCCTCAAGCCCTATAACAATTTTGATTCATTTATTTCTTACAAAGAATTTAATAACTTTAAATTGATAAATGTTTAAATATATATCATTAAAACATTTGTCAACACGCTTAGAGAAACGAGTTTGACGGCCTGTCATACATAAACTTGAACTAAATATTTAAGTCCTTGGCATCTTTGCTGCATACTTGATGAGCATGAAACGATGCTGATAAACAAAACCGGTGCAAACTTAGCTTGCTGTGTGTATTCCCTTTTTTTTTGTGTGTATTTCCAAAAGGCCTCAACACAAAAAGCATGTTGATTAGTTTATTTTATTTTTGTGTTTCTCTCTTCTTTGGCAGTGTTCTTTGAAAAATTGACTTTTATTGTTTGTTTTAAATTGCTTCCTTGTGTTTTCGATGTAGATGTTGTTGCTGCTTGTTAAAAAAAAAATACAACAAAAATTGTCACAAGTTTTGAGTGGCGTCTTGTTTGCTAACTTCTGTACCCTTTGCTCTTGTGTATCCAATAAGGGAAAAAAGGTACAAAAATATTATTGTTATTACTGCTGCTATCTTGAGCGGCTGACAAAAAAATGTTGCTGCCTTTTAAGATACTTAAGATTTGTCGAAGCGACCTTTGCACTGCGCTCAGGAATAACATAAACTTAGTTGTGCATAGCCAAGCAGTTGGGTCAACATTTTCTAACCCCCATGCATAAATTTGAGTGCATAGGTTAAGTTGCAATCCTATTGCCAATCTACATAAGCGCATCTTGATAATAGTAGAGGTATTTCTGAGTAGCATAAAAATGTATAAAAAGGTTCATTTGTGCTCTTATTAAAATGAAATAAGCAAGTTTAGCTTTCAATTATTTGTAATTCATATGATGCTAGGCTAGAAATTTAATAACTATACAACTTTTTTGTGTAATTTTCATTGGAATTTAACTTTAACCAAAAACAAAAAACAGCTAAAATAAAGGAAGTTATATGTATGTACAGCCTCTCAGGCAAAAAGCACTTTAAACTTAACGCATTTATGTCAACACCAACAACAACTACAATAACAATGCAACAGCTTACACTATACACACGTACATTGCATTGTGTGTGCCACACGAGCCACGCCCATATGCCTTTGACCAAGGGACAATGATAAGCATGCAAAAAATAAAATATATATATATATGTATATATATAGTGTGTAATATGAAAAACTGTTGCTTGTGGCATAGCATAAAGAGGAAATAAAAAATGAAAATGGGAGCGCAAAGCGACAACTTATGTTCATGTATGGGCACATATGTTCAGTGTCTGTGTAAAGGGATTTAAGTGTATGCGTGAGTGTGTGTGTGTGAGCCCATGCGTGTACACAGAAACACCCACGCTAAAAACTGGAACCAAATACAAATGCACTTTGAGCTGCACTGCAAAACAAAATTCGCAACATTCATCAAAGAGGGAAGTTAAACCAACATAAGTTCCATTAATTTATTGAACACTTTGTAATTTTCTTATAAATCGAATGCGTTTATAATATATTTAAATGAAGAAAGGTTTTTTTCTTGTTTTGGTATGCTTGAAATTTGTTCTTGGTCCGCAAGATTCTTTCGACGAATGTTAAACATCTTTATTTAAATATCCACAGATTTCCTATATAGTTTTTTAATTTACACTTAAACACAGTTACAATTTGATTGGACTGAACTGTGTCCTCAGTCATAGGACATCCATCAACTAAGAATATATTCCTTAAGTTTTTGAATGAAATAAAGATAAATTCAATGGATGCATTGAATCTTTCTCAATAATAATTAATGTAAAGTTTAACGAGCTTCATTTGATTAAATGTTATAATATGTGAATATTCTTGTTGAAATTACATTATAATTATTTCATGAATGAAACAAAAGCAACAGCAAACAATACTCAAATATTTGTGCAAACTATTAATTGTGTCGAACGTAAAACGTTTGTAAAATCTATTTTAAAAACAATGCAACTAATTTAATGGAAATTGTTTTCCATTTGTTTGACAACTAAGCAGAGCTTTTCTGGCTGTTTGATTTAGTTTAGAACGAAAATAAATAAATGTTCCAACTATCGTTTCGATGCATTCGAGGCATAATAAGAAACATATGAACTTGACAGTCTGCCACTGTAAATATACTTACAATGTTTGCATGCTTGTTGTTAATTTGTGACAGTTTTTTGGGATACATTTAAATATATTTAAATATGCATAATGCATTGCAAACAAACAGACCTAAGCCGAGCATGTGGCATGTTAAATGGCCTTTACTTTTTATTTATTGCTCTGACAAATGTCACTCGAGCGTTTCAAACTTGTGGTGTTGTTGTTATTGTTACTTATATGCATGTATGTGACAGCAGTAAAATGTATACGTTCTGTTTGACCGGTATCGTAGTACGATATCTTAACGACTTGGCACAGTTTCAAATGTGGGTGAATTGAATTTCTGGTTTGTGTGTGTAGGGGTGGGGTTAGGGGGTAGTTGTCGCAGACTTGTCTGCACATACATATACAGTTGCCTGAATACATATGTGCACAGCAAAAATCTAAACTAAGTAATAAGATGGCTAGCAAATAAAGATAAAAATCTAGTCTGTAATTTAATAATTTCTTGGATAGTTATTTTACTTTAAATCAAATTATAGATGAATAAACTGAAGAACGCCAAACTAAACAAATATTTAAATTGAAAATAGCACACAATATGCTTAAATATAAGATTCATATTTATTACGTTAACTTAAGAAAAATAAACAAATATTGAAATCTAATCAAGCTATAAAATACAATTAAGTCATATGTTTATATTTTTTGTAATCCTATTCATTTTTTAATAAACATTAATTAAAGTAAACTCGTATTTATTTAGATGTATGTGTGCAAAGCAATATTGTTTATCCAGTTGGCTTGGCTGAAAGCAGATAATGTGAAGTGTAAATATGAAATGCAGTTGCTACCAATCACTTGACCAATGACAGCCGCGGCAAACAAACAAACACACACTCACACATGCACAAACACTTGACGTCAGCACCCACAACCTTGCTTACACATCCTGCTGCCACACACACACACTTGCATTTGTAAAACTTCATATGTGTCATCATGTGTGCATGACATTAATGGGTTCCGCCTTGTCCAAAAAGCAAATGTAACCGAAAGGCTAGAGAGGCAGCCGTTGCTGAGCATGTTAAGTGATTTCCAATGCAGTTGCATTTGTCGTTCGAGTCATTTGCATAAATGTTACTCAAAATGCCAAAGTGTCAGCAACAGCAAGTATTACTAATGTGGCACAAAAATAACTGAAATTTAGGTTTATTTTCACATTTTGCCGCCGGTTGTGCTAGCTTGTTTAGCACATTTTCCACATTAACCCACTTGCTGCAAACAGGAAGTGGTAGAAGGTGTTGGGGCTAACTGTACTGTACCGTGTCTATTGTTTCGAGCACGGCGGCCATTTTGCATTTCAATGGGCCCCCAAGACGAAGGCAATTGGCGAAAGCTGGCATTTTTGCATAATTACAAATGTGGCGAATGTTTCAGCAACGCTGCGACCCAGTTTTTAAAAGCAGATTATAAATGACTTTGTGCTACTAAATGGAGAAATTACAATTACATTTACATATTAACTTATGTGTGTATGGATATTAACGTATGTTTGTGGGCTTCAAGGATTTTTAAAACGTTCAGGTGGAATACGAGATTACCATATTTAAAGTTAATCAAAGGCACAACGCATTTGTTTAGCTTTAACATTCATTTGTGAAATTTTAGAAATTAATTCTTCTTGCGAACGGTTCAACTTAGTTAAACCATTGATTTGCAATTATCCAAATGTAAACAGTTCACGTTTTGCAATGCTTCAAAGGACTCGTAGTGCAACTGAGTGTTACTTAGTGTTGCGTTTACAATTGCAAATTGCAATTTCCAATGAATTGGCAACTACCCTAATATGGGATAATTAGCTAATGCAGTGCATGACTGCACACAACTAAACCAAATGATGATGCAGTGCACACACACACACACGCGCGCGCAAACAAATCCAACAGCTTGTGTGTATTTGTTGCTTTACGTTGTTTGTGGCTCGCAGCAGTTATTTGGCGCACGAATGTATGCTACACTAATTGGTCGAATGTTTAGGCTTGAATATGCGTATGGTATGGTTGTCTATCTGTATCTGTTTCTGTTGCTATGTGCTTTCTGTTTCTGTTGCTATGTGCTTTCTGTCTCTCTCTCTCTCTCTCTCTCTCTATCGTTCACTCTTTAACTGCGCTCATTTCTTTTTCACACTCAATTTCACTTAATATTTATGACTTTCTCGATATTGTTATCGTATTTTTAGCCTTGTTAATGACAGAACAAAACACTTTTAATTATCGCCACACAAACACACACACATATATATATATATATACACATAGGCGTGTCTTTTAGACGGTTCGTTAAAGATGGGAAAGCTAGTGGGCTGATACTTGTCATGCTATCTTAAAGCAAAAACGCAACGAACTGAAACTTTTCAACGCCAAACTGAGTGTGGGCGTCTCATATATCCTTCCAACTCATGCATAAATTTTATCTAAACCCAATTGCCATGTTGTTAATTGCCCAAAAGCAAGAAATAACCAACAACAGCTACACGGCTCATGCGCAAGTTGAGCTGCTATTTTATTTTCTTGTTATATCCCTTACATTTTTCTTTTTTTTTTTGTGTCCTCCGCACGCGCCGTGGGTTTTAAAATTAAACGTAGGCAACAATAATTACAACATTTCATTTAGTTGAGAGGTAGGAAGCCGAAACGCACGTGCCTCATGTAGATAAACGTTTTGTTACAGCACCGAAACAAAAAAAAAAACATTTCCTAGTTATTTAATTATTTTGTTAAACGCTATTTTATTTTAAAGTGCATACAAAAGTCGCAAAGTATGTTAAATATAGGGAAGCAAAAAAATACCCGAAAATCATTATAAACAATGTTGGGAATAATAAAAATTTTACTATGTTGGTTGGTTTTGTCGCAGATGCCTTGACTCAAAATCGCGCTCTAATTTAACGGTAATGAGCGCAAAATCATTTCGACAAGGCAGTTTGTCTTTCCCATCATCATCATTATCGTTATCATTATCATGCTGCTTTGGAAAATTGTGCGTGGGCACTCTTGCATATTTTATGCGTCCATTTATTTATAGCTACAGCATTTTCTTTGAGATGCGAGAAAATGTGGGGCGAGTTGGCTTAGTCTAGGCAAGTTTAAGTCCAAGGAACATCTGCTGCCTTCATTGTCTGGCTTTTGTTGAAAGGATAAGATTTAAAAGCATTAACTTTGTGTCCAACTTTGTGCTAAGGTCAGGCACATTAAGTATACGATTTGATTGTAGACTCCAGGCTCTGAGCATGGCCTTGGCCAAAAACTGTCACACAAACTTGCATTTAATGGCATATACTATGTACTAGGAAATTATTGCACCACAGTATTGAAAGTAGTGCTTTGTTAATTTGCGCTGTTTCTAGCTTTGTCTATGAAAGCAACTTAATTTTCACAAAACTTCCGAATAATATTCACATTGAAAAGAACAGTGAGCTTCCTTTACCAAGGATACTGCTTTAACAATTTGAATATAAAATTGATAAATCGTGATGTATCTAAATCGTTTTATCAAAAACATCAGCATTCAATTCATTCATTTCGTTTTCATAGCAGACACTAATGCGACATGACTTTCATTTGACAAGCAAAAAAAAAAAAAAAAACAAACGAAACGCACAAAACCTATAAGCCAATATTTTAAAATATTGCAAAACGATTTCAGATTTTTTGCATGCAAAAGTCAATCCAACAGATTATAATGTAATTGAATCAGCGCCACAGACAAAAACCACATTCAAAGTCAGACTTTGGGGCGTACAAAAAGAGGGTTAACGTCAAAGGTTAACTGACAAGCCGACTCCGCGCCGTCTTTGACGTCATCGTGTCACGCAATCCAAAACCTGAAATGAACAAAACCGAACAAATTGCGTTGAATTGAATACAACGATATGTGCTATACAAGTCATTGGACTAACACCGCCCGTCTCCGTCTGTATTTCTGACAGCTACTTTTACTGTGTACTGCTGTGAAATTCCATTTGACAGCAACAGCCTTAATGCCTCTCCTCTCCGAATGCCATTTGTGCGTGCCTCTTTTTTTTCATTCCATAATGTCCCTAAAAATAATTCACTTGCTATTGTGCTTGGAATGATTCAGCGGATTTGACTGAAATGTTAATATCCATATTCCATTTTCTTTATTACACATACGACATGTGTAACCACACTCCTCTTACTAAATAGCTACTCGTTGGTGCCTACTTTCCTAATATTTCAAAGCATTATGTCGTTTTTCACTCCTCCATTACCATCATTCAATCCCTCATTTTTTATTCAGAGAGAAGCATCTTTCTGTTCGTCACATTTTCCTTTTCCCCAATTGCTAGCCCTTACTCGCTACTATGTACTCGCTACTTAATACTACTCTTCTTATTTCTTCAATCTTGTATAATTTTCCCTACAGATACTACATATATTCTACTTGCTACTCCAAACTCTCTTCCTACTCATTATTTCCTTTACCCTCTAGCCATTCGTCTACATTTGACACTCGTTACTTTCCGCTTTCGCACATCGAGCACGTTATTAAATCAATACTCTTGCGTCGTGTTTTGACAAACATTTCAAACTGATAACCTTTTTACTTTAACACCGCTGAGACTGATGAGCGTTCCGAAAGGACCAGCCACACACCTTACAAAATGTATATGTACAGACTTTTACTTTATGCACACACAATGCAAAAACAAATAAACATTTTGCCATTAAAGTTGCGTGACGTACTGAAATTTGCGCCAAAGACTCGCGGGTCTCGTTCTGTTTCTGTTTTTTTTTTCTTTTTCCTTTCCTTAATTTTATTGTGTATATTTTTTTATTAGGTCTCTATACAGCGCATATGCGTGTGTATGTGTTTTTGCCGTGTGCGCTTTCCTGCCTGTACTATATACATGTATATGTATGTATGTACATATAAAGCCAGTTTTGGTTTTTTGGGCTTTAGGTCGCTCTGCAACTTTGCAAGCTTTTGCCTTGTCGCCCACGAAGTATGCCTTGAAATTGCTTTGATATGACTTGCAAGTATTTATGTGTGTGTGTGTGTTAGTATATACACATGTGTGTGTGTATGTCATTTTTGTTGTCACAATGAGCGAGACGCGTGTTTTAGCAAGGCGACTTTATGGTTGGCGGGGATATAAGTCATCTGTGCCAGCACCCAGCACCCAACACCCAAGCCACCCACCACTCAAGACAGCTTTTGCTTGACTTGCGGAAAATTAAGTGCTTGTGTTGTATGGCAAATGCGGATTCTTTTTCCTTTTACGTTTTTTTGTTGTTGTCAGCTTTTTTTTCGCTTTCGCTTTGCTACTTTGATGCATTGACCGGAAACGACTGAATGCAAAAACTGTGCAACTGTTTTAAATCACAAGAAGAAATATCGTTTGAAAGTACATCATTAAGCTAAATGTCAACGAATACATTAATATCACATTACGATATGTGGTCTTAAAGCACTTCAAGCTCTAGGGAGTTGGAGAAATTTGTAAAGATTCAATCCAAACAGTTTATTAAATGTGTATAATTATACCTAGACTAGACAGAGCTGAAGGCCACTGATGCCATAGCCAAAAAAACACACGCTAGCATATAATTTTAATTATAAGTTAGCCCTAAATAAATAAATAAAAAAAGTTTATCAAATTTGCGTGTTCATTACAAACACTAATCTATTTCTATTTCTTTTTATTTGGAATCAATAATGTTATTCCTTAGTAAGCTTAAAATCAGTTTATCAATCATCAATCTCTCTCTCTCTCTATCTCTTTGCAAAAATTCAAAAAGCAAATGTATTGAATGGCCCATAAATGGGACGCATATTAAATTTGCAAACTCTTGCAATAGAAATCAAGCCACTTTTGGCCAGCCACAAACTTTTGGGCTTACAATGTGCCATTGGCCAAAAATGCGGTGCAAGTTTTTAGGTTGCCACCAAGCAACAAAAACAGCAAATTCTCGTTTTAAGTTGCCTTTAGCAGGAAATAAAATGCCAGCCCGTTGGTGTTGCTCGATTTTATTCAGGTTGGTTTCAGCAATTAAAAATTCGCAAATTCCAAGAAAAATATCAAATTTTGTAGAATTTTGTAATTGATTGAAAATGCTCCGTTTAATACGATGTTAATTTAATGTACAATCAACGGGCGGAACATAATTATAACGGGGTACTGTTTATTTCATTTATTTAAGGATTAACTCCCTGTTGCAAAGTAGACAAAAATATATCACTTTAAACATTTCGATCTTACTAAAAACTTGTTATAATAATTTAATCACTTATAACTTATCACTTGTATATTAATTTGTCGCATTTCGCTTAAACATCACTTAAGTTAATGGTGTTTTACATGTTCATATATATATATATTTGCGGCTGGCCATCGGAAAATGCTTGTGTATCAATGCACTTGAGATAGTTTGTCCTGCCCTTCGGCCTTTTTCTGACTTTGTATACAGATAAAACCCTGGCAGTGCACTTTATTTGTGTGGAATTGATTAAGCGCCCTGCCGTCGTCAACATTAACACTTGACCCAATTCACAAAGACGCTGAACCAACACATGCCTGCCTGACTTTTTGAAGGCCAAGCTAAATTGTTGGGGGTGAGTGTAGTCTCTCAATGACATGCTGACATATGCGCTGGTCATAATAATTAGGTAAGCAAACAGCAACAGGAATCCGGTCAAAACACACACAAAACACACACAAACATAACTGTTGCCATTTGCTGTTTGTCCACTTTGACTAATTATGTACAGTGAATTCCTGGGCGCGCTTATAAAGTAATTTAAAACCCACGCACAGGTGTTCCCAAATTTTTGTTGACGTAATTTGATAGCTGCCTGTTACCTGTTAGCTGGAACTGACTTTTTTTTGGCATCTGTTGTCGCTATCGTTGCTTGTGGCACGTCTTCAAGGTCAGCACATAGATAGATATATTGGATGTCTAATGCGAGCTGACAATTTAACACAAAAAGGAACAAATCAAGAAAATTTCGGACAGTTTTTTTTTTGTCAGAAAATAAAGTTAAGGATTTTATATTCAAAGTCCAAGTCTCTGTCATCTCATTGTAAATAGTTAAAGAGAGTATAATGAAGTTGTGTAAACAGACAGATGAAAGCACTCTTTATCGAAAAGTATATACTATATGCTTCAACCCATTCTATGTCAACTCAACCTTAAAGTGAAAGCAAGCAAACCATTTTGGGTTGATGCTGCGAATGTGAATTGAATTTGCGACAAGCTTTAAATTCAATTACAGCTTAACTGAAACTGAATTTTCTCAAATGCTGCAGCTGATGAGCAAAACAGAACGAGAGACAAAGAGAAAGAGAGAGGGGTATAGAAAGGTCTGCTGTGTTAAGGACACGCAAATTGTGCATAGAAACTCTGGTGATTAATGTGAATAGAGCAGACAGCTGTGTGCCGAAGGATATTGAGAGACAGCCTCCCTACTGCCAGGTGAATGGATGTTGAATTTGATTTCCCATCGATGTAGTTTGTAAGGCAATAAACAGTTAAACGCCTGCAGAACTCGCTGTTCACTGTAATGGCCAAGTTAAGTTGGCTAATTTCATAAAAACACTGCCGACAGCACACGTCCAAAACACAATTATCGTCATCGCATTAAACGATGATGAGCGTAAATAAAGCTAAAATCGACCAAAAGCAAACTTGCGGTTACAGCAACACCGGAAAACAGCAAAAATAATTCGTTACTTTGTTCGTTACATGTATGTGTGTGTGTGTGGGCTTGGTTGCAAACTCAGTACAGAAGCCACAGCACACATTAGCCTAATTGCATAAAGAAATTTAAGAACCAAAACCAAAAAACAAAGAGTTCCTTTTAAGCACAAAAACAAAAAGATTAATCGATTCATTTGTCTTGTTTGTTAGGGTCTGTATGTATTTTATCGCCTTTAAGTTCAAAGCACAATTTGAAACTTAATTACATGGTGCAAACAAACTAAAGTCTAACTAAAAATTAATACTTGTTGTTGTTAAATGGATTTAATGCACAGTTCGTTTTATTTCGTAATAGTTAACAACGAGAACAAAACACTTTGACTTGCGACTAATGAAGACAATAAACTAGATTAAATCAATTAAAGACTTCGATTTACTAGGAACGAGTCGTTACCTAGAGGGAATTTAAGTTAAGACTTTATTATTTTTGAAATTAATATTTTTTTGCGAAAACTTTTTATTTCATTGTTGAGTTCTATTATGAAAAAAAAATGTATATATATAAAATATTTTTTTATCTGTCACACAGTAAGTTTAAGGTTTTGATTTTATTTCACGCTACTCGGCGTTTAATGCTTTTCGCTGTTGTTGTTTACACCTAGTTTGACATTTGATGCGCCGGCAACTGTCTGCTGTCTGCTATTTATGGTGTCATTGTGACATTGCGTATACGCCCGGTATACAATACCAACACCACACAAACACACACACACACACCGACAATCCGTGTCTATTTTTCTCTCGGCACAAGCAGAACTTGCAACGGAAATTGTAAGGAAATGAGAATGGCTTGAGTATCTTTCTTGTTTGTTGCTTTCTGTTATAGTTTATCTACTTTTTCTTTTTCCTTTTTGTGTGTTTATCCATTGCCACAGTAGCAGAAAACAGCCAGCAGCCCCCTTAACATTCAGTTAACTTTTAAGTGGAACTCAACTTCGATTCGAACAACTCACACAGTTGCTGTTTTGTCGGTCAGACTGTATGTCTGTCTGTCTGTCTGTCTGTCTGTCAGACAACCTGCATGCCAGTCGCCATCTATCTATTTACTGCAAGCGCGCTATTTTAAGTTGTTGCTTTCGTAGCATGTAATTTATTTATGCAGTGCATTGCGTATTACGTGTAGACGCCAAGTAAACCACCTTGACCCACTAATTGAACGCCTCGTCGATACAATAAAGTGGTTTCTACTTTGTTTTGATCTCTGAATTGTTGTTCTGCTCATTACTTATCTCATTCTCTTGCTGCGCCTAACATTAGAACTTCAATGTTTGTAGCATATGTCAGATGTAAAGGTGTAAAATCCACAAACAATAATATATTCTTTTACAAATTGTTTTAAAGTTTAAAAGCCTTTGATTCCAATCGACATAAATTAACATATTTATAATCTAAAACATCTTATGAAAATTATTGCTTACAATTAAAGCTCAATTGAATTTAATTCAAATTTTAAACAGCAATTATCGATTGCATGTGGCCTGCAGGGCTTTTTCAGACTGTACAGTACTTTAATGCTTTAATTAAATTGTAAATTTGTCTCTCAATGTATTTACAATTCATTCATGTTTCTCTCCTTGCTGCTGCTTGTGCCTTAATCGCATTATATTTAATTGGTGCATGAACGCAACATTAAATAACTTAAATCGTTTTTGCTCATTAAATGCCAAGCACAATTCTTGCTTCGATTATGTTGGTTGGTCGGTTGGTTGGTTGGTTGGTTTGGGTGGTGCAGGACATGGCCAGAAGCTTTTAAACTGTCAAGTGGCAATTGGCAAACTGGTTAACTGGCAATTGGCGATTGTAATGGGGCTAAAATAAATACACGCCCATCATATGGCCAACGGCAGTGGCAGCCTTTATTAGTTTGTAATTTTCATTTTAATATTTATTTATTCGTCGCTTTTTTGGCCGCAGGCCAACTTGAATATTAATGAACTTAATTGAAAAAGTTTGGCTTGAAAACAAAATGGTGGGCTTTAGAGTGTGTGTGTGTGTGTATGTTGATCCATAGTAAACAGGCACAACAACAATGCTTTATTTAACTGCTCCTCTGCCAGTTGGGGCAAAAATTAATTTCCAAAATTACGACAAATAAAATGTTGCGGGCAACTTTCAAACTGGGAAAATAACACCCAATGCAGGGTTGGGAAGCAGCAGCAACAACAACAACAACAACAACTGTATCTGAAAGCGAAATTTACATAATTACGCATACTTTGGGAAAAACTTATAAATATTAATGTGACTGGGCTTTTCAACAAAATTCTCCAACAGATTTCTTAAGCGCCTATGTGAAGGGACAATGTATGGGATATAGTTTGGGTAACGGGAACTTTGTCATATACATAAGTAAAAGAGAGAGCGTGTGTGTGTGTGTGTGTGTGAGGTACGTGTGCATAAGGAGCAAGTTTTTGTGCTGCAACAGCAAATAGTATGAGGCAACAATTTAAAGCAAGAAATTCAGGTTGACTCTTAGCTTGTGTATCGAAAAGTTTAAACAGCAAACAAAAACTCGAACTGAATACTAAATGTTGTTGATAGGTTTTATGCTCGAATGCAACAAACCGTCTATAAACTTTCAACAGCTGAACATATTTGCAAAAGTACAACAAAAGTTTATATGGAAAACTTGCGGATGATCAGAGATAGTAGGAACCTAGTACTTTTAACGGGGTCGATGACAGAACCAATTTTGTGACAAATATAAGATACCCTCTTGCAAGTAGTTTGACTAGGGAATGCCAAGTGCATTATGCATATCATATATGTATGTACATAACTATAAGCTATACTAAAATTTTTGGCGCCCAGCTGCAGTCACAGAATTAGCATGAAGCTCACGTTCAACGTTTTCTACGAACGCCGCAACAAGCCGACGAACGACATTATCTGAAACAAAAAAAAAAAGTTGTGCAACGCTGAATCACGCGCCAAATGACAATGACGCGGATGACACCCGAATGAGCTATAGTGTTATGGTAATACTTGTTTTTGTAGTAGTTGTTGTTGTTGTTGCTTATGATGTTTACATTTGTAGTATAATAGCTGTTGATGGATAGGGGAATACAGTTTGTGTTTGTAGTCGCTTCCGAAATGAGCGAAATCACAAGTTGCACTATAGGGGCCACTCAACTGACTCGAGGTCAGACACACGCGTGTAACAAATTATACAAATGGGCATAAAGCGGACACAAATGGGGCTCTAGATCACTCTATACTAGTTGATACACAAACTTACATATTATATACATATATGCGATGATTAACTCTTATATCACTTGACTCTTGTCATCTAGTTCTGAATTGGTATATATACCCTGACCAACACTTGACACTTTTAAGTAATAAGTAAATTATGTTAGGATAACCAATAATGAACATATAATTCCTTGAAAATTTCAATCACAGATAGTTCCATTATCGTTTGAAGTAAATTTAATATTGAAATCGACTTTATATCAAAAAATATCGCTGACTTATTTCTTTTGCATTGCAGCACAATTATGTCTAGCGATTCAAGTCGACGCATTCAGGTGCCCGATGAGCTCAAAGAGGTGCTTTTGCAGTTCTCCATTTCGTATTTGGTCGAACAGCCGCCGAATCTGGTCGACTTTGCTGCCGATTACTTTAACAAACTGCAGGCAAACCGGCCAACTCCAGTTGTTTCTGATAACGCTAACGATGATCAGATAAGCCTCAACTCACAAGATGGCGATGGTAAGTCAAAAATTATATTATAATCAGAGAAGTTCTTCAATAAGCTAATGCAGAGTTAAGACCTTTTCACTCTCGGGCAAAAGAAAACATTTTGCCCACTAAGGTTATACCAGAAAAATCTACACGAAAATCAACTGCTAATAAAGTTCTTTTTACTATGCTGGTTTTAGCCATGAAACGTAGTTAACTAAACCAAAGTTAATGTTGATTCAACTAAAAAGCACATTAAATTCACTTATTGCACTTTTAAGTTTTAACATTAAAACGTATTTTATTCAATTTTTGCAAAAAGTCCTTCAACGGTTTTTGCTTAATGAGCGTTATTATAAACATTTAAAAGCTTTTTAAGTTAAAGTATAAAAAATTTTAAGCAAATTAAACAAATTGTTTAATAAAAATAACAAATGTTTATAATTTTTCCTAACTTACATTTCAACCGGCCAAAAATCAATATTGTTTCTTTCTTGATTACGTCTCTTGACTTAAACAAATGCCTACAAACGAGCAATGGGAACATTGCGTGTTACAATTCCTCTGGGGGTCAAAACTATGTAGTACTTCCATGTATCGTAATGTTTGTTGTGCGTCAATTGAAACCATGTTGCGAGACATGGCTTTAACTGCAGTTTGCTTTTTTGGCCTGCGAGCTATTATTTTTAGATGCGCTGCTTTATTTATTTTTATGGGCGGTACAAGCGTGTCGAGAGAAAAGGGAGTCGGGGCGCCACCAACTCGCGTTGACGTCAAACAAGGCAGCAACACACACACACAAAAATAATCGCTCGGCCCTTGATTTTGGCCCCTAAACCCTGCACTAAATTTTAATTTTAAAACTCAAACCAAAAAACGATAAAAAAAAAGGGAAACAGAACGTGTTGTTGCCGTTGTTTCCAAAGTGAAAAAGTTATTTATTTTTTTATTCGTCGGTTTAGTTTCTTTTACAAGTTTTCAAGCTGTGTGTGTGTGCTTATCTGTATCGAATTATTTGCCATAATGCGGTGTACGTGAGCAGACAATTAGCGCCAGCTGGTCACGCAGCTCGATCCTGGCTGCATCCTTTTGACTTATACATATTGGCACCATCCAGGCTCCAAAGCAAATTAAATAATAATGTTGATAAATCTGTTAAGAGCAACAGCAGCAGGTCTGGGAACTCGCAGCTGCTCTTTGCTCCTTGCACTCTTCTGTTGTTGTTGCTTTTGTTGTTGCTGCGTTGCGTGTTTATCTTCCGGTTAATCAAACACGCAGCACGACTCAAGGGACGATTGCCTTGTTTAAGTGTGCGAATGTGAGTTTCTTCTTCATCTCAGCTTTTTGCTTTTGCTCTATTTATATATTTATTTAGTACTTGTAGTAGTTGTCGTCGCATAGGGCATCCTGCATTCTGCGTCCTGCTGCTGTCATTACAAATCTATTAATTGCGCACACAGCTCAAGAGCTGTTCAAACAAGCAATGGTTGCCACAAGTTTCCGCAACTCACGTCACGTCATTTTGATTACATATATAAAAAATTTCAAAGTATAAAGTATACATATGGCTATTTTTATCTGAATTATAACTAGAGAAACAACTTTGAAAACCGGGTAGCTTACACTTTACACTTTCAACATGGAAATTTTCATATTTCTCAACATATTTATATTTATGCACGAAAGTATTTAATTTAAATATTATTCATACTAAATTTCAGTATGATCATTTTCGTTTTCGGATGATATATGATCTGGGATATCACCTAAAACCAAGTATAACATTCTTCAATTTTTTATTTACTGTCAATTTAAATTGAAAAAAAAAAACCTAGATAAAGTATGAAAAAATAATAATTTATATTTATTGAGTAGGAACTTTGATAGCCTCCGACGGGATTTGAACCCGAAAACATTTTTAGATAAGCGGACGCCTAAGCCATTAATGCTTTACATATTTCACATACAGATAGTTTTAGTGTTAAATGATTAAACTTCAGGACTGGAGAAATATAATATAATCAAAAATTAACTACAGTTATTCAAGCCGAATTAAAATTTACTTAAGATAACTTCTTACATATTTTTTTAAGTATGTGGATTGTAGTATTAAGTCTACAGTCGTCAAATAAATGTAAATTAAAAAAAATTCAACTCAAATTTTTGTAAAAACTTTATGATTTCTAGATATAAGAATTATTATTCCGAGTGCTTAATCAATAAAAATAAAATTTTATTCATCAAAAGATTGGTTAGAGTAATGTCTTCTATTTAGTTAAAGTTTACATTGGACTTTTCTGACTATCACATTGATCTTTTTCGTTTTTACCCGCCGCTTATGTAAATTTTGTTTGGCTTTGCTCAAAAGGTTAGCTGAGTGTGAGCGCAGCACGCAAATAGCTTTAAATCTATGTGTGTGTGTGTGTGTGTGTGTGTGTGTGTGTGTTAGTGTGGATGCCACGCCCCTTGCAGTGCTTTGATGTCTATTTATGGTCCGGCCTGGACTGGTTTCCATTTAAATACGCTTTAAGCACGCAGCAGCAGAAAGAAAATAAATATTAAGTATACGCAAAGCATTTTTTGTGGGTGTCAAAATGTGGCCAAATTAGGTATGTGAGTAAGTGTTTAATATGTGAATATGATGTATACATATGTATGTGTGTGTGTGTGTGTATGTGTACATTTTATTAACGCTTCACAAAAAAAAAAAATGACAAGCAGCCCGAGTGAAACAACACGAATAAATAAGAGACAGAGAGTGGGAGAGGGAGAATTAAAGCAATGGGCACCCATTGAGGCATGCGGATGAGCAGCCGCAGCAGCAGCAGCAGCAGCGGCAGCTTCGCAGTTTGCGCTTGAACAGGCACTAGAGAAAGGTGGCAATGAGGGGGCCACGCCCCTGACATGGCTATGGCATCGCAGTTACATTTTGAACATTATTGACATGCCAACGGCGTTTGCAGCAGCACGGAAATTGTTGTCCAGGCGCTCTCAGGCGCTAACTGTGTGTGTGTGTGTGTGTATGTGTGTTTGTGTACCTCCTGTTGCGCTAAATACATATACATATACATATACATATATAGTATGTATGCCAATGCTCATGTTAATCGAAACAAAGCGACGCTCTCGCCTTTATTTATATGAAGACAGAAAAACGCTGTCAACTTCATATGTATGTATGTCTCACATACATATATATGTATATAAAGACACACACACACACACACATCAATCTCTTGTGGCTGTTGCCTACTTACAGGCACTATTTCCACCTTTCATTTTGACGCCTTCTCTCTCTGTGTGTGTGTGTTAAACATTTCTGGCCTGGCTCAAAGGATGCTGCGGCTACAGCAGTGGCTTTAGTCGTTAACCAAACGTCACTTCGCGCACACAAGAAAAGCCAGCCAGCCAGCCAGTCTTGTCAGTTGGTTAACTAACTGGGTGTCATCCCATCATCAACATTATAATCATCATTCCATTAGCATTCACATTGCAAATCTCATTCGCGTCAGCATCGCTGGCTTCTCATTCCGTTAACAAACTTAATGCAGTCATCTTTTATGTGCCATTTTTTAATTAAATTTGCTCGCGCGTGTTTCACCGCGTTTGTTCGGATGTGTGTTTGCGTGTGTGTGGTCTTAACTCAATATTTCAGCTGAAATTATTTATAATCATTTTATGGCACATTAAAAAAATGGCTTTAATTATTATGTTCATAAAGTTTCTAAAGTGTTTAAGTTTACACAAAAAAAAAGTGCTTTAAATATTGACATTCCGATGCAATTTGCATTCAATATGTTGACACATTTGTTAATTTGTATTCAATTCAATTGAAACAACTTTAAAAATGTATTCGAAATTGCCTTAAATGTTTGAAACTGTTCCCAGCTTAAAGTTTCTTCGCAAATGATTACAAATCAATCTGAAGTTTTCGTTTGTATTATCGTTAACATTTGCTTTAAGCCATAAAAACCCCAAATGATTGGTTTTCCGTTTTGAAAAAGGTCCTTTGATATCAAAGCACAGCTCAGCCAACGCCAGCAAATCTAATCAAATGTGATCAAAGCTTGGCCACAAGATAGCATTGCGCTATTACATAACATGAACATACACATACACACATATATTTATATGTATGTATGTTCTTTATATAGATGATTCTTTGCGCTCAAGTATCCTTGTCTTTAACAACGTCATCGAGCGCTGTCCACATCCCCAGACACAATGTAAACTGAAATTAATACTTGGCTGCGAGTCATGATGCAATTGAGTTTACTGCTCCGCCTTTTAACAGCTTTAGCTCAAGGATAACGACAGGACATGCATCTATATATGTATACATGTGTGTGTGTGTGTGTGTGTGTTATTGCATCATTTAAACTGGCAAAGTATACCACTTGACACTCGACTTTGAACCAATCCAAATGCAATCCAAACACTATTTGATGTAACATGTAAAAAGTGTAAATTGTGCGCGCTGCAATTTCTCATTAATGTTGAGAGAAAAAAAATAGCTTCAAACTTGTTAGCTGCATAAATATTTGTTACGCATACGACGCATGTGACAGCGAACAAAATCTTTGGCTTTGATATTTATTATTGAGTGCGTTTGCTGAGTTTTCACCTTGAGTTTTTCAGTTTAAGCTTTCAGTTTTTCCAAAACGTGTTCGCGCACAACTGGTTTTTAAAATATTTTTCGCGAGGCTGTTAAAAAAAAAAAAACAATAACTGAAACTGCAATTAAAACGTAACGAAAATTTTTTAAGCTACAAAAAAAGCCATAAAACAATATATTGAGTGCAGCGCATAATGTCTACGCAAGTGTCTAGCAATTTATTGGCCGGTAAGCAACAACCAAAACAAAAACAATATAATTTTAAAACTAAAACAAGTGCATGCCAAATATGAGTGCAAAACAAAACAACTCAAAACACACACACTCATTTTGGTCAGACACGTCGCAATCTCACAATTATAGCCATACAAATAATTGTATCTGTTAATCTACCGATTTGGATGCAAGCCACAAACAGCAATACAAGAAATCATTGATATATATATGTATACTTAACAGCTCTAACTGCAAGTAACGAAAAATTTATTAAATGCTATTGCGCTGGTAAATAATAGATAAACATTAACAACAACAATCACATCAGTATGGGCAATTGTTTTGCTTTAATTTCAAACCGACAGACGACGACTTCCAAATAAAAATAGTGATTACAACCTTTCAAATTATTCTCATTTATTAACAAATGCCAAACGAATAATTTGTAAGATTTAAACACATTTTTGACATCTTTAATATATAGTAAACAGAATAGAGACCTCTTGATAATAATTACCAAGAGAATACCCTTCGAGCAGATGGTAAATAATAATTTAAGAATTTGAAATAATAAAAATTCAACTCTTAGCTTTTAAGCTGGCGAGATTTGACTTAAATGTAAGCCATGCCTAATTAAAATTAAGAAAGTATAGGTTTTTGTGTAAAGTTTATCTTCTTGGCTTTTATTCTTTGTTGATGATTTTGCTTTTAAAATCTTTCCTCATTAGACACTTGAAATGAAAGCGCATAGAAGGAAGTACATATATCCGTTTTACATATTTATAACAAACGCTGGCATCAAATCAAACTCATAATACACTAAACATTCAAACATACAAATTTAAGTGCCAGTTAGTAAAATGAATAATTGCTTCAATACGTTTAGTGTTTTGCTCTTGCATACAAAATCTGGATGTTGTCTTGTTTTTCTCGTCTTTTGTACTTTGATTTTTACTGTTTGCAGCCAAGCAAGATATTTTGTTTTTACTACTAATAAATACCTATGTTCAATATTATCAAAGTGTAAGAATTGAGAATTGTTTTATGTGCTAACTAGGCACAATTATTGCAAATGACACACACACACACACACACACACATGCACAAAAAAGATACATTACACACAAATATCTCTAGTTTGTATTTCTATTTTATAAATTTGCACACACAGCTATCTATGCATCCATTCAACCATCCATCTCTTCATCTCCTCTCACGCCTAATCTGGACAGCCTTGCTTCTTAGTACCTTCCCTCTCCCTTTCCCTCTGTCCGTGTGTTTCTTGATCTCTTTTTTACGCTCCATTTGCATACAGAGCGGGTGCATTTCATGCCGCTTTTGCATTCGATTTGCTGAAACAGTTTCCAGCAAACTTGGCTGCAGCTGGTTTGCAACAAAATAAAAAAAATAAAAAATTAAACACCAAAAACAAAATGCTGACGCAAGCCATAAGTATCTGTCACTTTGTATGTCTCTGAATGTGTGTGTGTGTGTGCTTTGAGTACAGTAGAACACATTCCCCGGCTAATATAGATGATGGCCTCAAGATGACAATGATGATAATGATGATGAGGATGACGATGATGATGAGTGCAAGCGCATCCGGCCGCATTCAACTCAACTCATTACAGTCTCTAATCATCAACGAATTCTTTTCTATCAATTCTCTCTGTCTCTCTCTCTCTCTCTCTCTCTCTCTCTCTCTCAATGTTTTTCTATCTACTCTCTTAATAAAATTTATGTGTGCCATGAAGCCAAAGTGTAGACCATCCAAAGCATCCTTTGCGTGTGTGTAAGTGTGTGTGTGTGTACTTTAGTTAATGAACGCCAGCATGAAAGTCAAACTAAGGCTGAGGACATTTTTCTCAACAGAGACAGAATCCAAATGAATTGAATTTTCAATAATTAGGCTCACTCTATTTTACATTTTCCCATTCAAAGTATAATATGACATTAAAACCTAAAATTAAATACAAACTTAATAAATCGGTTCTTCGGATTTACTGGAGAATAATATAAAAAATAAAGATTTTTTTTGTAGATTTATTAATTCCAAGTATTGAAATTGTTGACAAACTTTTGTAATAAATATGTATTATATTTAACAACTGGCAACATAATCGAGTGTTATTGCAAAATATTTGATAAAGTTCTAGAATTGATTCTTTATTCTTTGTTAAAATGCTATTTAATCTGGATGATATTGCTATTATAATTATTTTTCGTTGCATGTTTACAGCGGAACCACCAGTTGTACAAAGTTCACGCCGCAAATCCGTTTTCGCCGAGGCCTACGACCCGGAGGCGGACGATGATGATGAGGGTGCCACTGCCATATTCCCCAAAACAGATGATCAGCGGGCTAGACTCATCGAGTCGGTTAAGAATGTGCTGCTCTTCCGTTCACTGGAGAAGGAACAGGTACGCACCTTAAACTCTCATAAATATCAAGCATATTTCGCATTTACACACAACAACAGCAAAGGAAGGGGAAGAACACCTTCCGCACAGACAGCCGCAAAAGCCGAATCACGTCGCTTGCGGTTTCTCACTTTATGTGTTTTTGTGTGAATGCCATCCCCTGCTTCTTGATGTTGCTCTAGTCCAGCTCTTAAATGGCTTTTTGGCTTGTTTCCGTTTTTGTCTGTTTCGCAGATGAATCAAGTGCTGGATGCGATGTTCGAACGAAAGGTGCAACCAGGCGACTATATCATACGTCAAGGTGATGATGGCGATAACTTCTATGTTATTGAATCGTAAGTGCATTATCATATCCACACATGGCGTATACGCAACTGATTTGCTAAGACTAAGTTTTTGGCAATTTCTTTTGCTATACACATTTGCGTCAACTTTATTTGCTAATTCACGCATCTATTCCACAGTGGCGTCTACAAAGTCTATATCAATGATAAACACATTAGCACCTACAACCATACCGGACTATTTGGTGAATTAGCGCTGCTCTACAATATGCCCAGGTAAGCAAATGTTTGACTTTAAAAACAACTCGACAAATGTTTATACGTTTTATCTTTGGCTCATTGACTCTATGGCTCAATGCATTCCAAATTATTTACACACGCTGTCTACGCATACCAAAAGTGCTAATATCTCAATTCCGAATATTTCCGTTATATATTAGTACACTTTATGAGGTATACATGTGAGGATATACAATCTTTAAATGCTTCGACTATCAATTTTATTTGGCAAAATTTAAAATCTTGAACTTTAATCAAATTAGTTCAAAATTTGATAGATTGTAGTACTAAAACGATGCAATTTGTTTAGTGAATTATTTAAAAATTGATTATTATCGATAATTAGTGTAAATCGTAATCGAAAGAAGCTACCAAGAATACACTACTATCGATATAGGACCTTCATATATTTTTAGCATTTATCAGAAACCTTTTTTGTAAGCTATATTAGCGCCAACAATCTCTGTAAAGTTTCGATCCATAATATTCAATTATCTTTGGATTATAACTTTTATTTCAGAGCGGCTACCGTGCAGGCGGAAACTGTTGGCCTACTTTGGGCCATGGATCGCCAGACATTCCGACGCATTTTGCTCAAGTCGGCGTTCAAGAAGCGAAAAATGTACGAGGAGCTATTGAACAGTGTGCCAATGCTGAAGGCCCTGCAGGTGAGACTTGGAATTCACGACTATATTAGAAATGGTTTTGTAATTTGATATTTACAGAACTACGAGCGCATGAATCTAGCCGATGCTTTAGTCTCCAAATCATACGAGAATGGTGAGCGCATTATCAAACAAGGTAAGAATTAAACCAAAAACAATAAAGGACTCAGTTGGTAATATTTGCTTGTGGTTTTTATGTACATTTTTTATTTAGGTGATGCTGCTGATGGCATGTACTTTATTGAGGAGGGCACCGTGTCTGTGCGCATGGATCAGGATGATACGGAAGTCGAGATATCTAAACTGGGCAAGGGTCAATACTTTGGTGAACTGGCTCTCGTCACACATCGGCCACGTGCCGCATCCGTTTATGCCACAGGCGGCGCTGTTAAGCTCGCATGTAAGTCATCATTTGCGACATTCACAAAACCTCTTAAAGGTCCTTTCGCTTTACTCGCATTGGCACTGTTTTATTAATGCTTTTTAATTGTTTATTTTCTGTTCTTCTTTTTTGTTTATGCCGTTATTTTGTTCACGCACTTACCCCGACGCTCATTTTGCACTGTTGTCCTTTGTGTTGTGCTGTGTTGTGTTTTGTTTGTCGCTTTCTGTTTTGTGTTTTTTGTGTGCAATGTTGTTTAGTTTTGGATGTTGTTTGCTTTGAGCGACTTCTGGGCAGCTGCACTCGCCTCCTGCAGCGGGCCATTTGTGATTATCGTTATCTTGAACTCGATTTGCGCGCCTATTTTGATAGCCTGCAGACCTTTTAAGTAACTTGAGCTTAATAGTTTAGTTAAGTGCTTTAATCGGGGGCGGTGTGAAATTTTGAAAAACAATTACAGGGAATGCACATTTGTTATATAGCTTTTTAATATATTATACTATTTCTATTAAATATTGTACATGGAAAAAAGTAACTAAGATCTTGCAGATTTATATAGTTGTTGAGAGGGAGTGTTAGTTTGGAGACAGAAGTAATAGGGTTCCTAGGCGTAGCTTTTGCAACTCTCAAGACTGCAGCTTCTTAGTTTGAATATGTGTGTGCGAAGGAGGTTGCCAAACGGGCAAGGATCGGAGCTTGATTACAAAATAATTTGAACTCAATCTTTAATCATAAAGAGTAATGTGATGAATCTGTGTTACGAGATTCGTATGAGAGGATCAAGGTCAAGGTAGTTGCTGGACAAAGAGAGAATAAAAGAGAGACAAAATAGAAAACAAGTTTAGATAGAGAGAGAGAGATAGAGAGAGAGAGAGAGAGAGAGAGAGAGTGGTTAAATAACAAGGATAGTGATATGAAGAATCTGACAAAAAATGGCGATTGTTAAATACTTGTGGATTAGTTAGAAAGAAAAACATTTGAAAATAAGGAATGGTTAAACGACAGACCTTAAGAAAAAAAACACATAGTCTTATAAAAAGCAAGGATATTATCTTGGGAAAAGATCTTAGTTGCAGTTAAGTGCAAGCAAGGACAGTTTAACAGCTTTTCCGTCAAGTTATTTACTTCGAAACAAATTTTTTTATATATATGCATATGTAGATAGTCTACGCGTAAATACCATAACGCTCTTTGCGTTTTATTTGTCATAAGTATTTGTAAGAATATAGCTCTAATTGAAATTCCATCCTAGTCCTAGATACGGATGCCTTTGAACGCATTCTGGGTTTCCTTACCGACGTGCTCAAGCGCAATATACTGATGTATGAGCAAATGTTTACTGAAATGGCGCGTCGCAGCACCACACTATAAAAACCCTATCGATCAAGCACTATTATTATTAATAATATTTTTAATTTTTGATTTTTTGTGTGCCTAAAATTGATTGTAGTATATAAAAAAAGACGTAAAACAAAAGAGAGCACAAGTTAAAAAAAAAAAATACCGCTAGACAGTCATTAAAAATTTAATAGTTTGCCAAGTTAAAAATCAATTTATATGCAGTTTTTATTCACACACACCCAAACACACGCATACACACATACCAGTGGGTCACAAACAATAGCACGTATACGCAACGTATGCCCATTCCACAGCAAAATATGTGTGCTGCCGACACAAAGACAAAATACCTCCAACCTCAAAAAAAGTATAAAAATATAAATAAAACTCCCGAACAAAAATACGTTTCCATTGTGATTGGTAAGCGCTGCTCTATATAATATTTATGAGTTGAGGCGCCTGTGGTAATTGGCAACGGTCTGAAATAAACAAAGATATGTAAATACACATGCATGTATATATTTATTATATATATAGATGTAACGGTGTTAAATCTTGTGGGTAAATATTTTGGTATTTTTGGTGCCTAATCATAATTTAACTGTCATTTTTACTAAAATTACTTTTATTATTATTTTTGTAGTGTGGAAAATGATTATGGTTAAGGCATGTTTTGGATTAAATTG
Organism: Scaptomyza polygonia; assembly: GCA_035044585.1. Lineage (NCBI taxonomy): Eukaryota > Metazoa > Arthropoda > Insecta > Diptera > Drosophilidae > Scaptomyza > Scaptomyza polygonia. Next base: position 3,337,707 of record JAWNNU010000311.1, read on the forward strand.
TTTTTTCTTTTTGTTGATATAATAAATATGTATATTAAATTTACTTTCTGTTTCGACAGTTCTCGATGTAAGAGCATTTGAGCGTCTACTTGGACCCTGCATGGATATTATGAAGCGGAGCATTGATGACTATGAGTCGCAGCTGGTTAAAATATTTGGCAGCAAAAATAATATCACTGATACACGATAAAAAGTCTGAACAACAATAACAACAAAAACCAACAATAACAAAAACAACCACAACCAGGCTTATGTGTTTTTCAAAGGACTCTGCACAAAGCTAAACGAACGCATATTCTATACAACAACAAAAGCAACAACATAAACAACAACAGCAATAACATGCATGCAATGCACACACAACAACCAATACAAGCGCATAACCAAACACACACACGCACACACTATAATATTATCAAAGTAAATAATTTGATTTATTTATGTTTTAAGCTGAGGCTGGTTAATGGAATACACAAATATCACAATGCTAATGATAATGATAATCATAATGAAATGTTTCACCAAAAACACAAACACACACACACACATGAACACCCTTAAAACAACTATTGTATGTATGTATTAGCAATTGTAATTTAATGTATTTAATTGAAAAGAAACAAAACAACAACAACAACAACAAATCAAAAACAAACCGTAACTTTTTGTGTGTCATTAGCTCGAAGGAAGAAAAAAAAATGTGTTAAGTGCATAGTTGATAGTCTTGTTTTTGTTTTCTAATTTTTATAATCTATTGTTATTATTATTATTATTAAAAAAAACTTATTTGTTATCGCTTGATTTACGTAAGTTTGGCACCATATATATACATATATATATATATAGGAAAAACTAAAAAAAAAAACACTCACAAATCAACAACAACAACAAATCGAGCAAGTGAAATGATAATCTTGCATACATATATCAAATAATCGCAAATGGAAACACATCAAGCAAAGAGTTTATATCTACAAATTACAAATTTAAATACTTATATAAAGTAAAACAAAAAAAAAAAAAAGAAAACAATCTACACATATGCATACAACAAATCTAATTTATTTCTAAAATAAAGTAAAAAAAAATCAATCATTGTACTAGTCTCTTTATATGTATGTGTAAATTGCTGTTTGCAGTCTTTACAAAAAAAAAAAAAAACAACAAAAAAACAACTTAAACATAAAAAAGGCAGCTGGAAATTGTTGCACAATAAAATACTTTTGAAACTGTTTGAATATATAATATAATTGAGACGGGCATAAAAAAAAAATTAATTATAATGTTATGGCCCTTACCAAAAACCACTTGAGAAGCAAAGAAAACTGAAACATAGCATGTTTTTCGGGTTTCTAGCACCAAATCCCGAACTTCTAGCTCTTCCAAAACCAAATATCGTACAGTGTGTTGACAGTTCTGTTAAAGATTTCCATACCCGGCATAAACAAGAAAAAAAAAAAACTAAAAACGATCTCAATTTAAGCGAAATTTAATTATTATGCCATCTATAATACGAATATCATTTCAATTTCAATTGGCTCTACAAAGCAAAACGGCTAAAGGCACAATCAATCTATGTTGCATGGGATCAAACTTAGAAAAAAAAAACAAACACAAATCTTTGAATACGATATGATAGTACATAAACGATGATATGGTATGATATGGTATTGGCGCGGGCTAGCACAGTGCTTAGGCAAAGCAATATCAATAGCCTAGATTTGTACTTAGTAGAGTTTTATTTTGCAATATAGACCCACCCTAATACACTTTTCCTGCCCTTATCCCACTTTCGATCCCTTTCTACTCTGACCCAACTAACCTAAATAAATAACTTACATTTGTAAACTGAATGAGCTTAAAAATATGGTAAAAACCCAAAAATCCAGTACTTTATAAACAAAAACGTTACTTTATATTGTTTATAAAATGCGTAACTAAAAACCAAACCAAACTTTAGACCGTTAATAAATAACAAATTACTTAGTATATGTACTTTGTAGTTATGTAAATGCAAATATAAACAATTGTAACTGGCATACCAACAGTCAAAAGGTGTTCACAAAACTATATAAAATATACTATTAATCAATCCAAAAACAAATACCATAATCTTGAAAAACATGACAAAATTACAAGAAACAAATAAACATGTGAAAGAAAAAGTAAAAGAGTAAATATGTTTAATCCTTTATAATTGGTGTCTAGTCTATGTTCAAGACTTTAAAAGCAACAAATTCTTGAAATACAAATACAAACAAAAAACATTTATAGCAACAAGAAAACATATATAAAAAAAAAAATATTAATATAAAAAAACAAACAAACAAATGAATATGATAGCTAATGTAATTATATAAGAAAGCGAAAGTGCTGGCCATTTTCTAACAACAAACAAAAACAACTACACAACACGCAAACACATACGCACAACCCAGAAGCATAAACACACACACACACAAACAAACATAAAATAACAAGCAAGGCTCAAAAACCAAAAAAAAAGAAAATTATAATTAAAAAATAAACATGAATTTTTCAAATGAAAAACGCGCTAATGTAACAATTAAAACCTATTTGTATTTTAACTGTTGTGTTGTAATTATGCATAAAGCGTATTTATTAATGTATGTGTAACAATAAACAAAAATTACAACAACAAAAATATACAAAGAAAACCCAATAAATAAATATGTATGTATGTATTTATTGTAGTAGACACTGCAAAGAAAATTTCATTGGAAAATTGCATTAGGCGTTCATAAATTAAGAAACAAACAAAACTTAATCAAATCAATTCAAAAAAAAAAAAAAAAAAATGCCACACAGAAGCTGCTAAGAAAACTATAAACTATTTTGCTTTATCATTTAACTAATGCCAAAAGAAAGATTTGAATTTATATCATTTAAACGCAGCAATATATTGGCATATTGGATAAATCGTAAACAGCAAATACTAAGTTAAAGGATTGTGAAACTATTCTTCAGATACAGCGCTATGTGTCACAAAAAGCAGTGCAAAAGCATGACATGACGAAATGAACAAAGTTTAATAAAAGCGATAAAAACACAAAAAATTATGTGCAGTTATTTATTACTATATTTCAGAATACAGCTGTGATCATCCGGATAAGTACTCAACCCTTTTGTCCAAAGCAGCTTCATAGCAAAATTGACATTTAATAGTTGGCAACCACAACTTGATTTCAGTTACCCTCCTTATACAGGGTGTCCATAAATCAAACAGTATTTCATCAACCTTGGCACCCTTCTTTAAGCTTATTTCCAATAACCAAATGTCTCCGCTTTTTTAATTTTTATTCACTTAAAAACGTAGCTCCAAATACACTTATAATTTTAAGATGTTTAATATATGAATGTATTATCTTTATATATGTTTGTGTATCAATTGTTTTCATTTATTATAGTGCTACCGTGCGATAGTTTACACGAATGGTGAGGCTAACTATTTTTTTAGATACGCCAATTTCATATTACAATTTGATCCAGAATATTGGTATCAAAGCATTATCGAATCGTATTATATATAATTTTTTTTTTATTTCCTGTTGTAGCTATGTTGTTGTTGTTGTGCTTTTCCTACACTTGTTTCTTCTGTATATTAATGCTGGTGATGCTGCTGCATTTGGTGGAAGGCTATCGCCTCCACGCTGAATGTGTTTTAAAATTGTTGTTGATGTTGTTATCGCTCGGTTTTGTTTTGGGAGGAAAATTCATTTAAAAGTTGTGTGATTTTTGTCTTGCGTAAAACTAAGAATCTAACTGTAAAGATCATCATCGCCATTGTCGCCTGGCGAATTAACTGGCATATTTGTGCCAGACCCTGAGGTGTTGCCGGCATTGCCGGGGAATCTGTAACAAATCGAAAAAGTTAATAACTCTAAAGCAATACATATTCGGAATTAAGTCACCTGAAGTTTTGTCCAAAACCGCGCGACTGTTGCAAAGTCTGTGCGAACATCTCGTACTTGCGAATGTCATTGTCCGACACAGAGCGGCGAGCAAACTTCATTGCTTCCTCAAAGTGAGCACGCGTTATTTCCGGCACTGGATCTTCCTCGTCCATCTGCAATTTAAATTACACAAACATAAATATTCCTCGCAAAAGTGATATGCGGTTGAACTTACGTCCATGGCAGAGTTCTGGTTTTCGGCACGATCCTTTTCGCGTCGTATCTCTGCCTCAATTGCCTGGCGAATAGCCAGCTTGCAGGCGCGCTGACAGATCTCAGTCAAATCGGCACCCGAAAAGCCCTGTGTAACCTTAGCAATATAGGTCAGATCAACTTCCTTGGCCAATGGCGATTTGCGCAAATTTGCCTTGAGAATAGCTTCGCGCGACTTGTCATCGGGCAATGGAATATAAATCAACTGATCCAAGCGACCCGGACGCAAAATAGCTGGATCAATAATGTCGGGTCGATTGGTGGCACCAATAATAAACACATTCTTCTTGGCACCCATGCCATCCATTTCGGTTAGAATCTGATTGATGACACGATCAGCAGCACCGCCAGCATCACCCACATTGCCGCCACGTGCCTTGGCAATCGAGTCCAATTCGTCAAAGAACAGCACACAAGGAGCCGCCGAGCGAGCCTTGTCGAAGATATCGCGCACATTGGCCTCGGACTCGCCGAACCACATGGTGAGTAGCTCCGGTCCCTTCACTGAAATAAAGTTCGCCTGGCACTCGTTGGCAATGGCCTTGGCCAGCAGCGTCTTACCACACCCAGGTGGTCCATAGAAGAGAACACCACGGCTGGGCTGCATGCCAAACTTGAGAAACTTGTCGGGATGCTCGACTGGATATTGGACCAGCTCCTGCAGCTCCTTCTTGACATTCTCGAGGCCACCAATATCGGTCCAAGTGGTGTTGGGCACCTCGACGACTGTTTCGCGCAGTGCCGATGGACTGGACTTGGTCATCGCATAGCGGAAGTTCTCCATGGTGACAGCCAGTGAGGCAAGCACCTCAGCATCAATTTTGTCATCCTCAAGATCAATGAGGTCCATCTTCTCACGGATTTGTTGCAACGCTGCCTCCGAGCACAACGAAGCCAAATCAGCGCCCACATGACCGTGAGTCTCAGCAGCAATCTGCTCGAGATCAACATCCTCATGAAGTTTCATGTTCTTGGTGTGTATACGCAGCACCTCCAAGCGACCGGTGGCATCGGGAATACCAATATCGATCTCACGATCAAAACGTCCAAAGCGACGAAGAGCTGGATCAATTGAATTGGGGCGATTGGTAGCCGCCATTACAATCAAATGAGAGCTCTTCTTCATGCCGTCCATCAGTGTCAACAGCTGCGACACAATACGACGCTCCACCTCGCCATGAGTCTTGTCACGCTTGGGCGCAATCGCATCGATTTCATCAATGAAAATAATAGCCGGCGAGTTCTTTTCGGCCTCCTCGAATGCCTTACGTAGGTTCGACTCCGATTCGCCAGCCAATTTCGACATGATCTCGGGTCCGTTGATCAAAAAGAAGAATGCGCCGGTTTCATTTGCAACAGCGCGTGCAATCAGTGTCTTACCAGTGCCGGGTGGGCCATACATGAGAATGCCACGCGGTGGCTTAACACCAATCGCCTTGAAGAGCGATGGGTGACGCAACGGCAGCTCAACCATCTCCTTAATTTGGGCAAGTTGCTTGCGGCAACCACCAATATCATCGTAGCCCACAGCATTCAAGGACTCCTCCTCTTCCTGCAGCAAATCATGAAATGAATTATGATAACATAATACAACAAAAAAAAAACAGCACAGTGAACAAACAGGCTATAAGACTAGCCAAAAAGCGAAATAAAACAACACAACAACAGAAATAAAAAAAGTCACAATTTTTTGGACCTAGGAAGATCTAAGCCAACTTAAATAATTTAGATAACATATGGAATCAATGCACAGAATACTCATGCCGCCTGCCACTGTGCCGCATGTATATTTTTCTAACGTTTTGCTTACCTCACGCTTAATGGGATCACCATCGCAGAAGATGACCGTTTCAGGCGCAACAATGCAATACGGCTCGGGATCGGTGAGCACCACTTTAAACTCAATGGGACGCATGGCAGCGCGCACAATGAAATTATCGCCCATATGAATGGGACGATAGGCCTCGAGGAAGTACGGCTTTAGATAGATCTCAAAGAGATTGCCCGTAACACCCTCGGTGGTGTCATCAATGGGTAAGATGCGCACACGCTTGCCGTACTTGACATCCGGGCAGGACTGCACGGAAACAACGTCCGACAGATGAACGCACAAATTGTTGCGGACTACGCGATTCATGCGGATCTTTTCGTCGGGACAAGTCTCATCCGATAGCACAATACAAACGGTCTCCTTGCGCCGCTTGCCCTTAAGGATAACGGTGTCGCCTCGGAAGAGCTGCAGCTCATCCATTTTCGCCTAAATATTCAGATATAGAGTTAGCCCAATCAAATGATGACGTGGCTTTTTGATTTCGTCATTGACATACCTGCGACAGCGACACAACAGAATTATCATCATTCTGCGCCTCTTCGACAATCAGACGATTCGGACGATCCTTGCGCTTCAGAATTGCCGTTGCCAGGTCATCGCTGCTGAAACGATGAAAACAGTAGAGATACGCATATCTGACTTATAAAATATTCCTGAATGAGCCCTAGCCCAAAAAGCGCACCGTTTCTCCATGGATGACTGTGGCTTTATTGGACCTGCAATATCATTTATTTTCCACTCTTCCTCCAACTTGCTGCGATAGTTGCGCAAAAAATCAGGTATGTCTTGATCACGCGAATGTTGCGAGCTGCTGCTAGCAGCATTTTCATCGTGTTCGTTTGGCATAATATATTCCTATTTGCTGTTTCTAACATAAAACTTACTAATACTTCAATAATACACACAACTACCTTTAATGTCTTGAAATACAACAAACAGAAACAGTAAATTCAAAGCACATTTAAACATGGCTTACCAGTTTTAATTTAAATGGAAACAATTGCAACTCAACCCCTTCACAAAGAAAGGGCAGCAACAACAACTGAATATTGCAATGGCGATTTTCTTTGGATTGTCCTAGTTTCGCGATGTGCTATATGTACTATATAAAATAGTGGGACTGAAATATATTTAAAATACATACAAAAAGACTATATTCCATGCGGACAGCTATTATTCTGGCAACAAAACTTCTCGCGATTTTCTCAGCAGTTTTCACAAAATTTCCCCTATGTGGCCTTTTAGGTTTTTTTTTCTTAGGGCCAATGACTGCGCGAAATTGTGGATGTCTCAGCGCAGTGTGTGTCGGCATTCATTAAATGGCGTTTATTGCAACAAATACACTTACCCCTTGGAATCAGCCATTGTAAATGATTTTTGATGAAACTTTTGAACTTAATTATACAAATTGGTGCGTTTATCTCTTGAAAAAAACCTATAAAATTAAGCACAACTTTTGTACAAAAACCACAAATGTATTAGCTTAGTGTTCGCACGGGCTGCCAACTCAAGTGATGTGAACGGGATGGCAGCTTGGCGGACGAAAAGTGCTGAGTTGCGTGATAATTAGGTCCGACACTCTGTAGTATGAACAACTATCGATAAGAAATCGTATGCAACCATACGATAAAAACAGTGCTGCGAACTGCAATGCAATCTCAAAAAACGACCGCTTGGCACAATTTGTTTTACAATTTAAACAGTTAAATCTATTTTGCTCAAGAAAAAATCTTTATTTCGCGTGTGTAGATGGCTTGTATAAAGACATATATAAATACATATACACTTATAGTTACTACATTAATATTGAATACAAAATATGTTTTAGCTTTTTTACGTTTTGTGCAAAATTATACTTGTTACATATAAAATTTTGTTGAATGGAAACAAGTAAATGCGATTTTGCGTTAATTTTGTTTAGCAGAAATGTTTTTTGTTTAATTTTGTTTCGATATATTTTAGTGTGGTAATTTATTTTGCAGAGTATTTTTGGATTCGGATATTTAGCCAGCATGCACAGACTGAAACGAAGAAAAAGAAATCAAATTAAAGCTGAAATCATATATATGCATATAGGAATGCAAAAAAGGAATAATATGAAAATCTTAGTTGTTAATGTTATTGCCACATTGCAGAAAAACATCTGTAGTTATCCGGCTTCACATAATGTTGCTACATTTTTCTACCAAGTCTTTTGATTGCCATTTGTGTTAGTTTTGTGTTATTGTTTTGTGCAGTGTTCCCGCTTGTTAGTTGTTGCCTTAAATAAACTCTGAATTGGAACGTACCCTGGCAATGTCGACGCCAGTGATGCTCTTAACGAGCTCCGGCACTTTGTTAACAATCGCCAGCACCTCGCCTGTCAACTTGGCGGCACCGACATCGCCCTGGCCACTGGATATCATGGTTATCTTTCTGGCCTGCGACAAAGGTGCAGCCACTTCGGCGGCAACCTAGAAAAAAGTTGAAAAATAAAATCAAATTAGAGGCAATTCTTGTTACAGTATTCAAGCAGCGACGCACCTTGGGTAGCGTATCCAACAGCATCTCCACCATGGCAGCCTCACGATATTCACGATAGGCATCAGCCTTCATTGCCATTTGCTCAGCTTCAGCCTTTGCCTTGGCAGCAATGGCAAACGCTTCAGCTTCACCACGTATTTTAATCTGCAACAAATGAAAAATGTACACTTTTTCTTTAAAGAAATAAATTTGTGAACTAACCGATTCAGCTTCAGCTTCGGCTTCCATAACGACACGCAACTTGTTGGCCTCGGCGATTTTTTCGAGCCTATACTTTTCGGCCTCAGCTGGGCAGCGCACGGTGGCATCCAGCTCCTTCTCACGACGCATTATCTCTTGTTCCTGCACCGCAATTTCCTGGGTACGTTCGATTACCTTCACCTGCATCTGTTCCTCCTTGATGCGCTGCTTGGTCTTAGCTGCCTGCAGCTCGTATGCCATGTCAGCCTCGGCCTTCTTTGTCTGAACCTCCAGATCGTAGGCAGCGCGCTTCAGCTCAAAGTCGCGCTGTGCCTTGGCAATGTCAGTGTCGTTGAGGAAACGCGACGCCATGCGCTGCTCCTCGGCGATTGCTTCCTTGATGTGCGCTTCGGCACGAGCCTCTGCCTCACCGATGCGAGCGTCACGCTTAACCTCCGCTGTGCGAGCCATGCCCAAGGATTTAAGATAACCCTGTCATAATAAAAATAAACATACAGGGTGTGGTTGAAATATTAAAGTCGACATGGATTGCGTAAAGAAGGCTTCAAAACAGCGAGCACACTATACGCACCTTGGAGTCGCCCTGTGTCGTTATGTACATACATGCAAAAATACATAATATTTTGATTACTCAAAAAGAAACGTTGTGTCAAAAATACACATTTCACAAAACAAACAATCATAAACTTATTGAAAGCCAGTTTTGCCAATATTCCGTAGAATCAGACTCTGCTTGGCATATTTGTGCTTTTTTTAAATTTACGATAGCATACAATGTATGTTTGCAACGCCCGATTGAAACTTCAAAAGCGAAAAAAAAATAAAAACTTTGCCAAAAACATGTATATGATTTATAAAATAAATAAATATATGAAATTGTAAAGATGCATTCTAATTAGAATATAAATGCGGAAATACTATAACTATCTGATGATACTTAAATTATTAAAGAATTTTATCCTTTACGCATTTCAAAAACTTTTTAAATATGTTTAAAAAAAACTAGATGTTATCTGTATGTTTTTTTTTTCAGATGACAGCCCTGGCCGTTTCATACATAATGTTAGTCAATCCATGGTGGCTTACCTCCTCGTCTCGCAGATCCTTAATGGTGTAGGATACGACGGTGATGCCCATGTTGGCTAAATCGCTGGAAGCCACTTCGAACACCTGCTTGCTGAACTTCTTGCGATCCTTGTAAATTTCCTCCACGGTCATAGAGCCCATGATTGCGCGCTGATGTCCCTCCAATGTAACCAGAGCAATGTGATTGATCTCCGACTCGGTCTTGCCCAGAAATTGCTCGCAGGCAGTCAATAGCATATCTTCGTTTTGTCCCTGCACCTTGACCTGGGCAATACCGGTCACTGAGATTGGCACACCTTGGCTGGTGTACACGCAGGGACTCTCCACTTGCAGCGTCATCGTATTCAATGAAATGCTATTAAATCACAAAGTCAGTTAAATATGAATGTATATCTTGATGTCATACCACAAGGTCGAATAAATTACCGTTGTACTTGTTGAATCGACGGCCAGACAAAAGCACGACCGCCAGGCACCAACAATGGTTTCATATAGCAGCATCCTATCAACAATACATGAAAGAAATATTAATGTTTACTAACAAATCGAAACAATAACTACTTATAAAAAACAGCCGGCATTTCAAATTCTTATGTGCAGTTTTTGTTATCTTTTTTTCCAACGGCGTTCATTGGATGCGAACGCACGGCATCGGACTCTTAAAATTAGCTTGTACATAAAAATCGATAAGCAGTGACGTCATTGAAGGGTGCTGCTCCAAAACTATTTTATTGGCAATCTTTTAAGGCCCATAGAACTTTTGTATATAGTAACAATTACCTGATACGACTAGTGCCTCGTTTGGGCCACAAGTGACAAATCCCCAAGTCATTTTCGGTAAACTATAGTTGCAATATTATTCGATTTTGATCACGGATTGTTTGTTTTTTAATCTTTTTCGGTGGAATGCCTCATAGGGGTTTTTAATACATATATGTAAGTGTATCCAACGCGCATTAATGTACTTCTGTTATCAAATTATTGAGATTCTCTATCGTAAAAACACAAATATTTATAGAAACAAAGTTCTAACTTTAGACATACGCAAAGCACGACCGGTTCGTCAAGCACACGAATAGCAACTAAAGAATTATAATATGCGGGCGTGTGCGCACTGCGCAGTACATTTAACCCTTAGCTGGGACTGTAAAGTCGTTTTGTGTGCCGACAAGAATGGATATTTGTTTACATATTTATAAGGATTTACCCTAGAAATATTGAGTGAACTGGTACACATGAAAATTTGGTTCTTAAATTGAATATGTGGTGTAAATTTTTAATATTAAAACTTATGGCATACGGTATAATTTTGGTAAGAAAAACAAATTGCAATAACTGAGGATAAAAACTATGTGTAAAACTAAAAACTACAGTCCTCAAATATAAATACAATTTAAATGTATTGTATTATAATAATGAAACAGTCGGTTAAACTACTAGTAAATCTGATTGCCACGTTAATGTCCTGAAGAAGAGCTCTCTGTAAAATATGGATGCTGCATAGCAGCTTCCGCACTTATTCGCTGATTCGGGCGGCAAACAAGCAGTTTTTGCAGTAAATCACGGCCCTTTGTATTCAGTCTTGGAACAAGTTGACTCCACGATGTAATTGGTGGAAATGCTATAAAAACAGAAAATGTTGTAAGCAACTGACATTATTGTAAGCTGGTTATAGTTACATGGAAGCGCAACGTAGTCGGAGAGATGCGAGACACCGGGCCAAGATTCTTCAGTTGGTGTCCCAAGCACACGGAATATCTTAAGTAGTTGGTCAAGCACATCCGAGCCGGGAAATAGCGGACGTCCAGCATCGGCTAGTTCAGCCAGTATGCAACCCGCTGACCACATATCGATGCTAGTCGTATACAATTTGGCGCCGAAGAGAACGTCTGGCGGACGATACCAGAGCGTCACCACTTCAGCAGAATAGCATTTGACGGGTATGCCAAAAGCACGAGCTAAACCAAAGTCGGCCAATTTCAGCTCGCCATTTTTATTGATGAGCAAATTTTGCGGTTTTAAATCCCGATGCAGCACGTTGTGACTAAAACATGTTATAAATTTAATATAATAAGCCAAAATGCATCTGCTTGAAGCACCCACCTGTGACAGAAGGCCAAACCGCGCAACAGTTGCAGCATAAAACTTCGACACACAGCCATATCGATTTCTCCATTCAAACTGTCAAAATATTTTTTGAGGTCCTGATCGCAGTGCTCGAATACCAGCGTTAATTTTTTATCGGAGTGCAACACATCGCAAAGTCGAACTATGTTTTTGTGCTTAAGTTCCTAATGGAAAAGTCAAGTCATTGAGTAAACCTCTGTATGTAGAATCACAAAAACAAACCTTTAGTAAGCAAATTTCTCTCAGCGCGGAACTTGGCACACCCTCGTCGTCTTCATCTAAACGTACTCTTTTCAGTGCCACTATTTCCATAGTATCTCGATTGCGTCCCTTGAACACCGTTCCGTAAGTGCCCTCACCGATTTTCTCCATTTTATCATATTTTTGCATGTTTATGAATTAATTTTGTTGCGATTACCTGAAAAACCGTGCTTGCTGCCAGACCGTCATAAATCAGCTGCTACGTTGCACACATGAGTCGAATTGCCAGACTTTGAAAATATTTTACATTTCTTAAAACATTTTTTCGACTGATTCTTTTCTACGTTTGTTGATTCATTTTCTCTAGTCAACCACTTGTTTGATTTTGTTCTACTGAAAACGTAATTTCGTGTAGGCACTTTTGACCTAAAGTAAAATAACTAAGAGTTTTTTTTTAATAATTAATAAAATTAAGACTATATATTATTTATATTTTTTTTATTTTTCCTTTAGTAAAAATGGATACTCTAAACGACTATGTTGTCGTTTGCATACTAAGCCTTTTGGATATAAAATCACAGCAAATCATGATGAGTTTGCATCCTCGATTCTACAATTTAATGCCAGTTGTTTTTCGCTCTAAGTACAAAATTGTAAGCATGTCATTGTTTGAAGCTCAATTTTCTATAGAGGACTTTCAGTATTTCTTGGAAAGCATTCACAAAACTGTGCAAGTACTGAACCTGAAAATGGTGTCATTGGAACAATTTAATGTAATCACTAGCTACGTTTTTCCAAATGTCTATGATTTTCGAATTGGAACAGTTACGAGCAAACTGCTGTCCGATTCAGACATACCCATCATTATAAGCACTTTTCCAAACCTGAAAACATTTAGTCCACAGGGTGATTTATCGGGAAGATATTTCTCAGATATCCCTTTATTGGAAAGACTTACTCTAACATACTGCAAGCGATTTTGTGTAAAGAATTTAGAAGTCATCATGAAAAAACATAAGCTAAAAGAAATAAAGCTATGCCTTTTTGACGAAAAATCAGTAAGATTGAGCAATATAAGTCTGCCTTTGGAATGCATGGCTAATCTGGAATGTATTAAAATTGAGTTGGATGAGTTGCCCTGGTTTAAGGACCATTTGATTAATCTTAAGTGTTTAAAAGAGTTTACACTTTGTGGGACTAGAGGCATGGCAGCTTTTCCTTTACTTTGCCGAAAATTGCGTGGTATAACCCATAATCAACATATTAAAATTTTGGAGACATGCAATACCACCGACACATTGGGAACTGCCATAAGGGCTAAGCTTCATGTAGATGCTCTTAAAATTGTAACGGACAACTGTTTATTTTACGACATAGCCTTCTTTCTTACTCAAGATTTTGAAAATATAAAAGAGTTATATTTAAAAGCCTGTTACATCGCAAAAGGTGCATATCTTAACAGTATAATGCGTAGCATTACAAATGTGGAGCTCGTTAGCTTCGAAGAATGTGTATTTGGATTTGACAATTATAAGTTTGTGGCATCAACAATTACAGAGGATCGCAGCAAACCTCTTCAAGTGAATATTTATCAAAACTCATGTTCACTGACGGTAAGCTAAACGCATTTTATAAACAAAGTATTTTTCTGAAGTATTTTTCGTACAGAAACTACCATGGGTTTGGACCACAGTCGGTGAGCATACTTTACTAAAATTCATCGAAGGCAGAAACTACGAATATACTTTTGAGTCCCTTTATATAAGCTTAAAAAAATAAGTGATAACAGAAAGAACGCGACGTTAACAAAGTCAAAGTAACTTATATGTTTGTTTATTTAGTGTCTACCTAAAATAAGATATTAACTCGTATTCCTGATTAAAATTGTTTAAAATTCGAATAGCTTATATCTCTTGTGTTTTGTTTGGTTTTCAAACCTTAACGGACCTTAGCATTGCGCAGACAATCTGTTATTATATTGCAAGATAGCAGCTCGTTAACAGACTCGTGATCACGCACTTAGTTCGTTCGGGTGGTTCACGCAAGTCCACACAACTGTTCATTGCGAACCAAACGCATTCGCCATATATTAACTCGGTATAAAACAAGTTAAATCAAATAGAAATTATTTGAATTGTGCATTTAATTTAGTTCGCACGTTAAGTTCTTAACACCACACAAGCTTGGGTAAGTTCCATGCAAGTGCACAAAGTGAATTAAAGGTGAAATTTTATGCGCATTTCGACACCTTTGTCAAACGCTTATTTGCGCAAAATAATAAGTTCGAGTGTTGTTGTTGGTGTGGAACAGCACGAATACACAGAACTTGGCTCGCTTGTCGGAGGCAGTGGAAAACGCAGACAAAAACAAAAACAACAACGACAACAGCAGCAAAAACAACAACATCTGGTACAGCGATCACAAGAAATGGCTAATACAAATATGATTAGCAACAATCATAACAGTAACAACAATAGCAACAGCGCCGCCTACACTTACAACAATTACAACAGTGCTAGTGCTGACAGCGGCAACAGCAGCGGCAGCAACGGAGGCAGCGTTGGAGTCGGTGTCGTCGGTAGCGAGGTGCAAACGCTGCGCGAAGTCTGTAATATGCTCAATACAGACGCTACGCCCAGTTATATGATACCAACAGGTGGTTGTGCATATGATCACATTATAGCTATGATGCGCGGCCTTAACCTGCAGGACGACGGCATCATTTTGAACAACAAAATCAAAGCCATTGAATCGGACTTTTGCAACATTGTGCGCGACGAATCGATGTTATGGTATGTACATGTATTTATTTGCGTGTATGTTTGTCTCTTTTGTATATGTTGTATGGTTGAGTGTGTGTTGTATGGCGTCGTCCATTGATGATTAATACAAGTATTTACACGTTTATAAAAACGTCAGTATGTCCAATATTTATATCCGTAAATGTAGCTATGTATGTGCAACTATGTTTCTACGTCAGAACAAATATTTCAAATTACAACACTTATTTTTGGTAACCTATGTATATCGCATTTTGGGGTAATGTAAGAAATGAGAGATTGGCGCATATACCTGTAGAATGGAAGCAAGAGAGAGAGAGAGAGAGCGAGAGAGAGTAAGAGTAACATGCAAGTTTCCCGCCAGTAAGAAAGTGAAGGGCTGCCAAAAATTAAATACCCTTACCAATAAAGCATATACATACATACATACATCTTTTCTCAATTATTCAAGGAATAAGATTTCGCATAATTATACTTTATTAACAGCACGTGGAAACTCATCACGGAGAGAAAAGTTTACTTATGCACAGCAAAGGGTGTACAAAGTTGTATAAGAAAATATTCAACAAATTTCTTCGAAGTAAACATACATACATGTACATATTATTATTATTGTATGCAGCTTATCAAACATGTTTGAAATACATTTAATTTTTTTTTTTACTACATATTATGAATTTGTTTGATTAAGAGGAATTTTCGCTAGGTTACTAAATCAAAAATAATAATAATTTCTGTCTGCTAATAACGACTCACGAATCGCTCTTCACTCGATTCAAAACGAAACAAAAAACTAACGTCGTTTTTCTTATTAAAATGTACATTTAAATGAATTTCCAGCGAATCCATGGATTATATGAACAACAAAGCTTTGACGGATGCTGAAACGGCATTGAAATTCGCCCTGCTTTTCTCCTCACGCAACTTTGATGCACTGGCCATGAAGGAAACAAAAGTTCGCAGTGCTATGTTAAAAATTCTGGAGACAAACTACATCAATGCGGATGCGTATCGGCTGCACGACAAGAATCGATTGTACAACTCAATAACACTGTTGGGCGAGTACTATCATCGTGTTCGACTTGCAGATAATGCGCCGATAATCATTTTGGGTGATTCGTTGCTCAACTTGTTGATACGCGAAATCAATGATGTTTCGGTGGTGATGAGTACGCGCTTAGCGCGACTGGTCCTATCGCAGATAACGCTTAATGGTGAAATAATGCGAACACGCCACAAGGCGGATATCGATCAGTTGCTCTACCATGTACGCCGGCATTTAATTATGCAGCCAGCGCTGACGGCCAAAGTGAAGGCGATGCTCATGATGGTGCTCGACTTGTTTTACAGCCATTTCAAGCATGTAGGCGATGAACTGGAAGCCATGTACACCGAATATTTGATCGTGGATGACGACGAAGATGATGGCGTTAACAACAACAACAACAACAATAGCAACAGTGGTGCAGATACACAGACACAGACGGATGCTTACAGCGACAGCGAGGAGCAGGGTAGCAGCGCTAATACCTCGGCACAGGAAGTGCCAAAAAAATGGAGCGAGCAGGTCTGTGAAGATTCGTTGTGCGATATTGGTTATGGCGAGACGAGCGGTACAGGTGACGAACAACAACAGCAGCAGCAGCAGAAGCAGCAGTACAGCGAAAACGCCGACAATGCCTATCCAATACACTCTACTACACCGGGACGTCAGGCTCGACGTGGTTATCAGGTACGTCATGTGCCGCGACCTCTAAAGCAAGCTCACACACAGACATCAAATGCCGAGTAAGTAAATCCTAATGAATAACTGATTGCAAATGATTTTAAGCTCGCATCATTTACCACACAGCCATTTCAGCTCTGATCAGTACCCCTCCATAGCGAGCAGCGAGGATCGCGACGAAACGAAGCCGTTGCCCAGCTGGCGCAAGACACGCTTCAATCGAGCTAACGAGGGCGATCAGTCAAACGGTCGCTCACGCGAAGATCAGCAGCGTCGCTACAGCATTAGCTGCGACGATGATCATCAAAGTGTGCGCAGTGAGGGACGCGGAAATTTGCGCTTGTATAGCATTGATGATCGACGGAAGCATTCGCAGGAACGCTATGAGCGTAATATGGGCGGTAGCAGCAACTACAACAATATTGTTAACTCCAATTGGGATCAGCGCGATGATCGCAGCGAGCGTTCGTACATTAGCAATTATGAGCGTGGCAATAGCTACAAGCGTGGGGGACGCTATAACAATAGCACTCGCAACTCATACGACAAACCGCCACGCTTCCAAAAGCAACATCAACAGCAACAACATCATCATCAACAGCAGCAGCATCATCATCAACAGCAGCATCAGCATCAACACAAAGATTATCAAAAGATACACAGCGAAACGTGGCGTCGCTCTAATACGGCGATCAATAATGCATATCAGGATGAGAACTGCGCTCACAACTCGAATGGTCCAGAATCCAACAGTCGTAGCTCATCGCGCGCACGCACTTTGCCACGTCCACCAAAATCACAAATGGATGACGCCACTAGGAAACCGAATCCCAATACGCATCGCTACAGTCAGAGTCCAACACGTGCTACAGGCAGTGGCGGAGTCGGCATTGTTGGTGGGCCGCGCAACTTTCAGCGTTACAGCAGTCAGAGCAGCCTAGCCAGCGAAGCGTCTAGCACAATTGATCGCCGCCAACGGGCTCAAGATCAACGTGGGCATTCACATCAGCATCAACCGCAGCGTCATCGCAACTTTACGCGTCGCTCACAGCCTAACATACATCAGCCTCAAGATCAACAACACGTACAGAATCCACAGCAACAGCAGCACCCACCACGTCCGAACGCTAATGATAACAACTGGCAAGAATCTAGCAAGGATCAAAGCGAGCTGGTGCGCAATGCGCAACAGACAACTAAGTATATGAACTACCTATCCGCACAGAAATGAGATAGACGTGCCCGCGGCAGAAGAGCTAAGCGGAAGTCATAAATAGAAAAGCATGGAGTGATTACAATAAGCACGAGTACGAGTAAAATAATTGTAAAGTAATTGTCAACAAATTGTATTTGAATTGGAAGTCTGCAACGAGATTTTTTCGAATCGTTTCAAACTGACCACAAGCCATCCTATTGCTCTCCAAATTGGTTTTTTTTTTTGTTTTCAAATTTTGTATTAAAATTTTGCTTTTTTTTCAAGCTATTGTATATTTAGCTCACTCTTTAAATGTTAGATTATAGTTGTGCCGTTCATTTAATGTTTTATAATAATAATCAAGTAGATTAAAGCTCAAATTAACTCGTGGCCATTTGCATTATCACAAATAAAGATAGGCTCAACCAACAGTTACAAAAAAAATGAAATCCCATATACGCAGTAAAGTCGGAAACAATTTATGCTATCCATAAACAAAATGTAAATAAATCTATTGTAATTACGACGGATCGGTCAGAACATACACAAAAACACTCTCACACATATACATATATATATTTATAGACATAGGTACATAATTATACACCAGCATGTTTTATACAATATTTGTTAGAAACGTAAGTACAAAAGTCATAAAAATGAAACAAAAATCCTATTTCTATTGTAATTGTAATATGAATAAAAATTATGTTGTTTAAATGTTACATGGACGATTGCGCACGTTGAATTTTAGCAAAATATATCTAAATGTCATGTTACGATTCAGATCGAAAAGATTTATTAAGCAAATATCAATACAAATACATATATACATGCATACCTTAAAAGAAAAGTTATTCTAAATAATTTGGAACATAAAATACGCATTGTTATTGTGACGAATTTGTTGAAACAACAAAGACGCAGTATGATTATTGACCGGAAACAACATTGAATGCAAGATACATAAATAGTTATAGTCAAATACATATACAAACGTATTTTTTAAGCATAACAAGCGTTTAAATCATACATAGTCTACAAATTTTAATAAAAATCTATCCAAAACTTTAAGTTTAAAATTCGAATTACACTTATGTATATTGAAAGCCGGTAAATATATAACACAGATGAATAACAATATATATATGGGGAGCAAGAAGTTAAACTCCAATTTGTATTAGCGCTCGGCCTGCTCTTTTGGTGTAACCACTAACACCTCATAGTTCCTAGAGCTGACTTCCTCGCGTTGATAAGGCATATATAATACTCGATGGGATGGATGCACTTTGCCTAGCAGCGTTAGATCAGCGTGGACTGAACGACCGGTGTAGAGAGCCTCGCCAGTTTCTGAGTAGCCTGCCTTCAGCGCGCCTGGCGGTATATTTCCATTTGCTGCTGCTACCCATTTCAGTTCACAATCCGTAAGCACAAGCAAATCAACCTCTGTGTTAAGCCGGTGTGCACTACAATTCCATGGGGCGTAAACGGCTTTCAGTTGAGGCACGTAATTTGCAGGCAACAAATCTTCGTGTAGATAAACGCGAGCCACATATGTATCGTAGCCCTCATGATCGGTGCCACATTGTACGGCACCCTCGAGCGTAGTGGGAGCAAACGGATCATCCAAATCCATGGGAACCCACTGGATTTGTGGACGTTCCACATCATCGATTTCGGTGCGTTCTGCAAAATTAAGGTATATGCGATGCACACGTTGGCGGTGGCAAATAGCACGGCATTGGGGACAACTAAGCGATCGGGTTAGCCAACGGGTTAAGCACTCTTTGTGGAAAACATGACCACAGCTGGCGGTTGAAAATATAATATCACTCGCCCGATAAAATTCATTGCAAATGCCACACAAAACGTTAAGTGACTCCGTTTGCAACGTTGTTGAAGCTTCTGCTTGTCCTTCCGCTTCCATTTTGTTAAAGCTTATGTTATTTTTAACTATGACTTGCCCTGCTTTTATATGTATTTATGGTTCAACCTGTATTTCACCAGATTTATAGAAAACAAAAGCAAATAACGACGATAGTTGGAATTTGTGTTTTTTGCAACTTGAAGTACTTTAAATAAATCGATATTTTGATTCTTGGGTAATTCTAGGAATCGCCTATCGAAGACTTTATTTTGTCGACCCTGGTCGCGTGCACGTTGTGTTTATTTTGGTTGTTGCACTTGTCATTAAAATGCAACATAAAGATCCAAATCCTTTTATTCAACTTGGCTTGAGGCCATGGCTAGGCAAACAGCTAACAAAGCTAGGTAAGCTTACTTTATACATGTAAATTAAGCCCATACTCATTGATACCAAATTTTTTTCAGGTCTTAAAGGCGCTACGCCTATACAAGAAAATTGCATACCCGCGATTTTGTCTGGCAAGGATTGTATTGGTGCGGCTAAGACAGGCTCGGGTAAGACGTTTGCCTTCGCCTTGCCTATTCTAGAGAAGCTAAGCGAAGAGCCTGTCAGTCACTTTGCTCTAGTGCTGACACCCACACACGAGCTTGCCTATCAAATCTCCGAGCAGTTTCTAGTGGCTGGTCAGCCAATGGGTGTGCGCGTTTGTGTTGTGTCTGGTGGCACTGATCAAATGATCGAAAGCCAGAAGTTAGTGCAGCGACCACACATTGTTGTTGCCATGCCAGGACGCCTGGCGGATCACCTAACTGGCTGTGACACGTTCTCTTTCGATAACCTTAAGTATTTGGTCGTAGATGAGGCGGATCGCATGTTGAATGGTGACTTTGACGAGAGCCTGGCCATTATTGAAAAATGTCTGCCCAAAAGCCGACAGAATCTTTTCTTCTCGGCGACCATGAAGGATTTCATAAAAAAGTCCAGCATATTTCCAATAGCTGAGGATGTGAGTACTTGTTTCTTTTAATGCTGTGTAAAAATATTGTTAACAATCAGTTATTTGTACATTTAGTGTCTGGAATGGTCGCAACACTCTGACGTGGCCACTGTGGATACACTGGATCAGCGCTACTTGCTCTGCGCAGACTATGATCGTGATGTGGTGCTTATTGAGGCTCTTCGCAAATATCGCGAAGAGAATGAAAATTCCAATGTTATGATCTTTACCAACACGAAAAAGTGAGTGAATTGAACATAATATTCCGGCATAGAATACAGCTTGATAATATTTAATATTTTAGATACTGCCAACTTCTTTCTATGACTCTGACTAATATGGAAATTGAGAATGTTTGCCTACATGGTTTTATGCGGCAAAGGGAGCGAGTGTCGGCGCTAAGTCGCTTCAAATCTAATCATATACGCACACTGATTGCCACAGATGTTGCTGCACGTGGCCTGGACATACCCAGCGTTCAACTGGTGATTAATCATATGCTGCCGCGTACACCAAAGGAGTATATTCATCGAGTTGGTCGGACGGCGAGGGCAGGACGCAAAGGCGTGGCTATCTCAATATTTAGATTTCCACGCGACTTAGAATTGCTTGGAGCCATTGAAGAAGAGATCAACACTAAACTAACCGAGCACCCTATAGACGGTATGTGTTAAGAATAAGCAAATTAATCTGTTTACATTAACTTTCGTTTTTGTTAAAAATATCTAGAGCACTTGGTCGATCGCATATTTATGCAGGTGAACGTGTCACGACGTGAATCCGAGATGAAGCTTGACAACAATGACTTTGATGAGCGAGCGCAGAACTACAGACGCAAAACTTGGATTATAGACGGAAAGGATCCAGATCAAATGGAAGCGCTGTTAGTGAAAAAACCTAATCAGTGAACATATATGTTATTTATTTAAATTGTATTTCTTTTGGATACAGCTATCGCAAGAAGCAAAAGGATAAATTGCGCGAGATACGACACAAACGGAAGCAGCAGCAAGCAGAACAGAGCGCCAGAGAGGTGGGCGAGACACTGTTGCAGGATGATCGCTTTAAGGCCGTAGACAGTGCGCGGTTTGAGAAGAAATTTAAAAATCGTCCAGCGAAAGATAAGGTGCCGCTCAAACCAAGTAAAAGCAGCACATCGAAAGTCAAAAGCACATTGAAAAAGAATCCAAATGTAAAGCGCAAGGGAAACTTGAAAGATTTTAAATAAGTGTTTTTATATTATAACAATAAACTTTCGAGCTTATAGTACTACTAAGCAGTTTGCAGACGCATAATTAATTATGTTGTATGTAATTTCAATGTTCCAGACATGCTTCATAAAATGCATCAGTAGCAGCCTTCCGAGTTTTAAACAGGCTTTTTTCATTCGTAACTTTGAAATTTACAGATTTCAGTCTAAAGAAATTGCTAGCAGTGCATCCTCAGGATGAACCTCCAGCAGCACTTTGGCTCCATCGTTAAAAGGATACGATATGCTGCCATCAATGACCAGATCTGCAACAATTTTAAGTACAAATGTTACAGCCCGTTTACATACATTTTAACATCCACTTACTGGCGTCGATGCAGTGCGACTTAACAAACACACTCTGAACAAAATCGCGTGCCTTGAATGTCTTCGGCTTAGGCCACACGCCCACACAAATTTGTTCACGTATGGAGTAACATAGGCGTGGATCGTCTGGAGCAAAGAGCAATCCCTGATTGTAGCGCTTTGCAATTTCATCGGCTTTAGCGCGCAGCTGGAACACATCTGGAGAATCGCTGTTGGGCAACGATTGTAGTAGATCATCGACATCGCTGCTAGTGATGCGATTAATGCTTGTGTGCCAGGATGTAGAGCCAGTTCCGGTGCTGACACACAAGCCCGAACATTTCGTCTTATTTACCACATCCTGATGGTCTAGCACCACCTGCAAGTGAGATACGCGTGCAGATAGATGCTCACCAATAAAAACCTGGAGAGTATAACAGAAAAAGTGATTTGTTTCACAAGACAGCATTCAAGAAAAAGATAACTAACCTCGTTAAGTGCCAAATAAGGTAGAACCCGCTTCATTTTCGCCTTGTACTTGCTGGCCATATGTTTATCCAGCATTTCTGGCGACGTATTCACCTGCTCCATTTTGACTGACGTGTGTCTAAACAGATCTGTCGACTCGGGAATTGAACCATTGCTGCCCAGCAGCGTGGTGCGTATGCGCGTTCTATGTATCCACTTAAAGTCGCCCTGTAGCATAGATTTATATTGGATTTAAAAAGCATATTCACATGTAGATGAATAAGTGCTATTATGTCTTACGCATTTGATGCGTTCCACTGCCTCTGCGGGATTTTCAGAGTAATGCTTGGGCAGCATCAGTCGTCCCTCGGAATGCTGTGGATCCGAATTGAAACCGACTATGGGTGTTTTCTGCTGGCTGAGCGCAAACAGGGGACTGGCGCGATTGGCAGACAGCAGAAAGGTGCCATCGCCGCCAACGGGTACAATAACATCTGCCCAGCTCATGACATCCTTGCTCAGAGAGCTTCTAAATTCAAGTCTGCTTGTTTAATAAAGTCAACAGGCGACAGGGACACATTATGTTGGATGTTGGCGGGAAGTAAGTACAAGTTTGTAGATTTTGGTCATAATTGTGACGACGATAACAACATTATGTAATCATTTGGGCGACGATGGTGATAATGACAACACCAGACACACACACAAACAAAGAAAACGTTAGAAGTACATACATATGTATTACAGTCGACGGACATACATATGTATGTAACGCCAGGCAAAAGCAGGCGAAGCACAAACATAACGAGTGTACGCACCTGCTGGACAGTTTTACCTCGCAGCCGACATTCTGGAAACTTTGTACAATTCGTTGCTCAAAGTCCTTGTGCAGGTTGTGGAGATAGAGGACCATTTCAACATCGGTGCCACGATCACGCAGCTTCTGTTCAAGCTGCTCACGTGACAGTTCTGGATGACGCAGTTGCTCCACTTCATAGCGTGATAGCTTTGTTACAACCAATGCACGCTTCAGCTTAAAATTTGCGGGTGCAAAGTTTGAATATTCTTGAAATAAGCAATTGTCAAACAAATATGAGATATAAGTTTTTTTATTAAAGAACTTTTTTCATTGTTCTTATAACGTTTGTTGGAATATTTACTTTCATAAGATCTTTACCATTTTAATAACTATTATCTAAGTATTTAATTTTGCGTTTGGCAAAATACAAGCACAAGTGACTTACACAAACTGACTATTTAGATATAAAATAAATACACAAACGTGTGTACAAAAGAATAAATTTCAATATTATCTTTTAATAGTATGATTCCTGACAATGCCATCACAATCTCATGTCTAAACCAAAGCTGATTATAATAATAAACGGAAACGCGCTGGAAGCGCAATCCATATTTAAAAACAACAAAATCCGGCAAAGTAAACAACCAACAATTAAATGGTGATCAATTAATTGAATATTCGATGTTGTTGCTTACCTTTGGTCAATTGTTTAAGTAATTGCTTGGACTTCAACATGCTGAGCGATAATAATAAAAGAGCATTTATTTGTATGTAACGCACCTTATTTTTATTTTAAATTCTTTAATTAACTGGGATAGACAAAAAATAATAAATTCGCAAGTATTTCAATAATCGCTGTTGTAAGAACTCAAAAATTGCTTTAACACTGTGTTTACAGAAGTGAAAAAGTAAACTATATGTATTATATTAGTCGTATTTATGAATTATTCGTTGAAACTAAAACTGGATCAATTAAAACACTGAAAACACGCGTTATCCGTTGTCATTGACCATTTTTACGTCCACGTTCTACGTCTTTGGTAGATTTACTGATTGATTGTTATTCCTTTAGATCGCTTTTGCTTCATCATCGTTTATAAAAATTTTCGCTTGTCCGTCATTTATCGCTCTTCTTTGCTTCTATTTTTATTCGCTTTCGCCTCACATCACTCTTGTTGTCTTGTTGTGCATTGCTGATAAGCTGTGCGGCCTTTTCTTATCGGCCAAAAATAAAGCAAAAATTAATACATGTACTTTCAGTGAAACGAGCGTGTGTGTTTGAGATTTGTCATTCACATAACAGCCGTTCTCCTCTTCTTACTTTACGCCTACGCGCTATTCTCATTTGCCGTTTGTTCTGCATTACCATTCGCCTGGAATGAATAATTGAGCGGTAATATTTAAGCATTCTTGTGTTTGTGATTTTTGATTGGTACCATAAAAGCCTTTGGTTAACTGAAAATGACATTACTTAAAACTATGTTTTTTTTTTTTTTGTTAGATTTCTTTAATAGTCATCGGCTGATGAGGCATCTTCATTTTCCGGCCAGTTGGATTGACGGGCAGTCCTTTTTTTTGCTGTTTAATACAATTAAAAATGGTAATGAAAATATGGTTAATATTGGTTGTCTACTCACCTGTAGATTTGGCAGTTCCTGCTGCACATCCTCCATCAGCACGGGCTGTTGGACAACTTTGCTCAATAACGAAATGGCTTTCGCAGCCACCTCTCTCAAATTAAATTCCTGGTCATCATTTCGGGTCATGTTCGTTTGATCAGCCAAACGCATCGTTTCCGAAGCAACCGCGGCACCTTTGTCCGAAATAACGCTTTGCTGCCGATTGGTTTGGTTTATTGGATACGGCTGACATTGTGCACAGACGGCTATAGGCACAGCTGATTGATTTGAAGAAAAACGTGGCCCCAAACGGTTTTGAACTGGGTAATTGTTCTGAGGAATTATTGGAGCCGGGTTATTGTTAGTAGCTTTGTTATCTTTGTTATTACAAAAGGCATTAGCTAAACTTATTAGTGTACTGATTGTGTCTTCGTTTGTTATGTTGTTGTTCTGATAACAATTTGATTGGACAGGCTCATCATTGTTGCGTCTGTTAAAGTTTGAGTTCTGTGTTTCAAAAGTTGAGTTACTATTCTGAAACTGGTTGTTGTTAATGTGCGTCAACAGTGGCTGCTGCTGCTGATGATGCTGCTGCTGGTACTGCTGCTGATGATGCTGCTGCTGCTGGTACTGCTGCTGATGGTGCTGCTGCTGCTGGTACTGCTGCTGATGATGCTGCTGCTGCTGGTACTGCTGCTGATGATGCTGCTGCTGCTGGTACTGCTGCTGATGATGCTGCTGGTACAGTTGTCCATTATAATGACTGTTATTCATAACATTTTGTTGTTGGTTTCCTTTTTTTAACTGATCGTCTAAATTCATTAATAACTGCTGCAGGAGTTGTTGGTTGTTATTGTTGTTGTTTGGTTGTGGATAGTTATTGTTGTTGTTTGGTTGTGGGTAGTTATTGTTGTTGTTTGGTTGTGGGTAGTTATTGTTGTTGTTTGGTTGTGGGTAGTTATTGTTGTTGTTTGGTTGTGGATAATTATTGTTGTTGTTTGGTTGTGAGTTATTATTGTTGTTGTTTGGTTGTGAGTTATTATTGTTGTTGTATGGTTGTGGGTATTTATTGTTATTGTTTGGTTGTGGGTTATTATTGTTGTTGTTTGGTTGTGGGTTATTACTGTTGTTGTTTGGTTGTGGGTTAGTGATTTTTTGATTTTCTGTGTTTCTTACTCCTGCTACTATGCGCGGATGCTTTTTCGGTTGATTATTTATATTATTATTGGTTTTTGTGGTGTTTAAGGAGTTAACAGGGTTACGCTTGTTCTGCCGCTGACCACGTTGCCGATTCCGCTTCATATTGTAACCTAGACGGTTGTGAACCGAATTTCGCGAGTTATTGCGATTATTGTTATTGAAGTTTCGGTTTCTATTATTCCATGGGCGATTTTCGCGCGAGCGTTGCTGACGCATTTCTAAATTATCGCGACGAGCATTTTTAGAAACCAAAGGAGGAGCACCCTGTGGCCTGTTGACATTATTTGGTTGTATGCGCCACTGTGCCGAATTAGCCGGCATTTCTTGTTTGGCTTTTTTATCATTTTGGCCCATTGGATCATCAGTGTCTTCATATAACTGATTAAAAGCATTAGTTTCAAATTCAATTTGATTCTGGTTTGAGTCATCTATAGAAGAAAACTCATCAACGTGCTGCTGCACATCTACTTCGAATTCGTCTTCCTCTTCTTCATCTTCTTCATCGTCCGCACCACCATCCTTATAAGACTGCAAATGAGCTGCTTTTCGTGTCTTTTCTGCAATGATATACCTTTTCGGAATTCTCGGCTTGGGGACAACGTAATGATCGTAGTATTCGTCTACAAGATATGAAATAAAAATTGTAATCTTCAAACCTAGTTAATATTTATTTTGCTGTTTTATACCGAGCGGCATTAATATATCAGGCGTATTGAAAGATGCCATGTTGCTTTATGGTCATACAATAAAGTTACAATTAATTCACTTTTAAGACTCTGCAGAATCGACGCGCTTAGAACGGCACTCAATGCAGAAAGAACAGTTATAATTTTGACAGGCTTGCATGTGCGTTAAAGGGCTGCACTTTAAAAATATCGAATATCATATCGATAGGTGTAATTCAAGCCTGCGGCCTGCAAGTGATATGCAACTCTGTGCTGTTGACTAGTGCAGCCGACTTTGCTTGTTTCCTTCACTTGAATTCAAATTGCTGGACGTGGTGGTAACCTGAGCTGTAAAAATGTAAAATTTATCTGAAACTTGATGTTAAGTTTTGAATTGATATTGCTGCAAATATAACTGTGATAAGTGTATAACAAGCCTATTTACAGAACTCAATGCTGCAAGATCAAATTAAAGTGCAGGACGACGGCGTCCGTATTTTATAGACACGTGGCTTACGGTCCGCTTCCTGCTCTTTTACATATTAATATCTTTTTTGTTAACGCAGCTTTGTTATAAGTAATTTCTTTTGTATAATTTGTTTCAGGTAAATCAAAATCGCAATGGAGCCAGCTTAAGCAGGCGAATTTAAATTTGGTAGGTATAACTATTGAGCGATTTTTTTTTTTTTGTATGTGCGAACACGAGTCGCTGGTGTAAAGAAATATCCACTTTAGCTAGTGCTTTTTTTTCTGTTCGTAGAAAAATTTTGCTTCACACAAGCATAACCCAAATTTTCATTATAAATTTGCGGTGCATATTTTTTCGTGTTGCATACAAATTCATAAATTTGTGTATTTTATTAATTAAAAGTTCTTAATGTCAAACTTACCTTTGTTATTTTTATATCGCAGAAAAACTGGACAATCATGGCTTTGTCGCAGACCGAAAGAAAAGGTAGGTCGTCTATAAATAAATTTTGAATTTATGTACATATCTTCTCTGATGAAATTTTACATCTGACACCTCATATGAACCACTGTGACTCAATTTAATTGTAATTAAATGCTGAAGCTATAATTAAAATGAAGACGCCGTTTAAAACTAAACAAGTTAATAAATCACGAATATTTTTGTTATTTTTTAAGGTTATAAATGCACATGGGCACCTTAGAGCCCCGAGTGGAGTTGCTATACATGCAACGAGTGCTGCCTCAAATTGGGTTAGTATTATTTTACAAAATGATTTTGTCGATTTGCTTTTGCTATGATGATACTATAAACCATTCACAGACTCCATATAAACGTTAAGCGCTGACAAACTGCTTTAATATACTTTTAGAGTTAGCGAGTCTTGCTTAGCCGGTTATGGACCCTGGTTAAGAAATTGGCACTGAGTCTTATAATTGATGCATTACATGTGTTTTTGACCAGCAAATATACTTATTCTCTATAATTTTCTTTTGCAGGTGCTCGATTGGATCAGACAAATCGTAGTTAATACCTTGTTCTAATGGGCATCAAATTTTTTGAAAATTATACTGAATCGTGACTTAAAACAGTTGAATAAAAAAATATACATGCATTTTTTATGTTAAAAATCGTTTTTTACTATATTTGCACGCTCCCTAAGAGCGAGTTCTTGATTCTGTTTCGCAATCATGCGATCACCTTTTGATTTTTTGCCAATGCCCAGTTTTGGTAGGCCTCGATTAAGTCCCTCAAGAAGTACACACGCCTTGCATGGCTGCTGCGAGGACACAAAGCTGCAGCGTTCGCAAATGCCGCGCACGGGTTTCTTCACAGTATCCTTAAAGCGTAGTTGCTCTCCCGAATATATGATGTCCATTATAACGGATGGACGCACTTTTTCTAGGTCCTTGAGAAAAGCGCGTGCGTGTCCCCGATATGCATTGGGTGCAAACACGCATTCTGTTGAAAAGTAGACCAATTTCTTGAAATGTGCATACATAACGATCTCCTTTTCATAGCTGTATTTGAGAGGCTTGACGCGGGGTATAGAATCTACGCCACCGCCTGTGCGGATGTCGGTGCAGCGACGCAAACGGGCAGTATCCCCGCGTAGTATATTCATTAAAACCGTTTCCGCAATATCGTCCGCATTGTGACCAGTAGCAATGCTGTCGACGCACAAAAGTTTAGCACCACGATCTAATGCCTGGCGACGAAAAACGCCACAAAACGTGCAATTGTTGGAACGGCCGATTTGCGCCACAATGCGGTCCATAGTCCAACCGTACAGTTCCTCGTAGGAGAGTATTTTAAGTGGCATTTGATAATCATCGCGATTTTGCTTGACCGTCTCCAAACTGTCGTCCCGGTATCCAGAGATGCCTTCGTCAATAGAAAGTAGCACTAGGTCCAAACCATAATCGTGGCGTTCGTTCAGCAGCTTTAAGCTGCAGGCAGAATTTCTTTAAGTGTGTTGTGAGACGTGCTCGTCTTGGACTTACACATGAGCCAGAACTGTGGAGTCCTTGCCACCACTGGCAGCGACGGCAACCTTTTCGCCCCGTTGGAAGAGGCTACTCGAGACAATGGTGTAATGGATTTCAGCCTCAAAAGCAGCAAAAAAACAGTCCTTGCACAATGCGTCACCTGTCTTTGGCCGCTGTGGAGTTACTTATTTTAAATTTGGTGACGCTTAACAAAAGTAGGACACTGACCTTTAATGCGGCTCTGTTCCCACATTTTGCTATACAATCTATAGGCATTTTTAATACAATAACAGCGCAACAGATTGTTTATAAATAAAAAACGTGCATTGATAAGCGCATTGTTAATATCGATAAAAATTGTTTAGTGTTGAACAATGAATGAAAGCTGTTGTATGGGCATCAATATACCAATAAAGGCCTGATGTCACATACACCGTAAACCGAAACCGAAACCGAAACAAAAATATCGATTGCACAAAGAATTGACCAGCGTTATGTTATCTGCGTTTGTAGAAAACAGGTGATCGTCGATTAACAGCAACCGAATAAAGTCAAAAGTACTTGTTTTGGTTTCAGTTGCTAATGTACTGAATTCGATTACTATTGCTAACAATTGAAAAATACCGATGTTTCGGTTGCAGTTTCTATCGCAGTCGCAAATGTACTGAATTCGGTTTCGGTTTCGGTTTACGGTGTATGTGACAACAGGCCTTAAGGGAGTACGCCCAATGCAAAAAACCGCTGGAAATGCTAAGATAAATTTTAAGTAATGACTTTAGATGACGAAAGTGATGAATACATACATCATAAGTTGTACCGCAGCAAGGGTAAGTGCGGTAAGTATTCTGAAATTTTTTCAAATGCTTCGAACTACAATTTATCCTCGAAAAACACAGAAATCTTTGCACGTCAATCGGATGTTTACGTTAAGCTGAAGAAAAAAACCAATGCAAATTCCACATCTTGTGCCGCCATGGCTGAGCACACTAACAACATTAATGGAATTTGCGTAGAACATGATGTTTGGTTTCAAATAGCCATGCACCTTGACCCGGAAGATGTGCAGACCTTTGCTTTGGTATGCAAACAGACCGCTCGTCTTGTGAGCTCGGGAGCCTTCTGGCGGAAAATGTACAAACGCCACTGCCTGAGTAAATCAGCCAAGGGCTGGAATTTGGAGCTGCCAGCCCAGCTGCAGTTGGAACAATTACGTAACTGTGATACAAAAACTCTGCGAGTACACGTAATTTTAGCACTTTTCCATTGCTATCGACCACTTAAGAACCGAACTGAAGTTGGATACAGCCTTGACTGGCTGCTGCATCGAACTTTTGTGTCCTGCTCACAAAAACAGTTTGGTTGCTGGTGGTTTATGACCTATACACTTTGTAATCAACAGTCGACGAGGTTCGAACCGTCGGACAAAGGGGATAAGGATGTACTAAACGATTGGGAATCACTTGCAGAGCATGATGACATTGCACCAGTTCAAAGCTACGCAAATCGCCATGATGGTGTGGTGCTATTGATTGTATTATGTCGACAATACATGCCCTTGCCGCTGCAGCTACTCTACAACCAACAGCAATCACTCTTTCGCCTTAAGGCGACTCGTGAACTTCTTTGCACTGATATGCGTGCCAAAAACCTGGAGCTAGACTTTGCTGAGGACAACAGCAGCAGTAGTCAAACGCGTGTGACTGTAAAATATTCTCGTATAGATAAATATAAAGTGCTGCCCTGGTGGCATCCAGATTTCAAAAAGTTTCGGAAATAAATTTCTATTCGTTAGATATCATTATCATTTCAGTTTCGCTCAAGTTAATAGCTGGATCATACGAATCTTTATGTATAACTGCTTTCACTCTTGTGATTGAAAGTTGTATTCTAATGGGGCATCAAGCAATCCTTATCTCAAACTGTCGCACACAACAACAATACATGTAAATGGCAGATGACAAGACACTAAACAGATGTTTAACATTGCTGGGAACTACCGAGAGAGCTTCCCATTTGATTTGTAGATAAACAACCGTCAACGTAGATAAATAAACGTTTTTATCACTCTATTTGGACTGACGTACAAAAAATAACATAAAATCATACAAGTATAAACGTAATTTTATAAAAAATCGATGGTTGTCATTATGATAGAGAATTACAACTGGAAGATTATATACATACACTTTCATCTTAATCATATGTTTGTGTCAAATACACACATTTTGTCTTTTTATGTTAAAAAAAATTAGTAGAAGACTAAATTTTGGTGAATCTTAAATTAAACTTTGCCAAGAAGATCGTTGCCATAGGGTTTCTTACGATAGCCGCCCTTGAAGGCGAACAGTTTGAACGCCACCACCATCATAACAATGCAAAAAGCATATAAGAACATGCCCATGCGCATATCTATGTCGGAAAAGACGTTAGAGATTTGACGTTTCTGCCGCATCTTATCGAGCGTCTCATGAAGCAGCTCCTCTTGCTGAACGCCAAAGCGGCTAATAAACTGCGGATTATGTATGTTCTTGAGGAAACTTAGCACCGCATCTTTGTTCCAATTAATATCCAAGTTCTCTTTCGAGCCAGCTGCGGGTGCACGATGGCACTGAGCACAGCTTTTGGCGCTGGGAAATTGTACTTTTGGAAATTGTGGATCCTCGGTGTCATCACCGGCCAGGCGTTGATTAACCTCATTGTGCGCCGCCCATAGCCACAGTATGGCTTCATCTTTAGAGGTTACGTTCCAGATTTTGCGGCGTGATGCCATTGTCTAAACAGATGTCCAAATATAGGTTAATAAGTATGTATATCTCATAGTACAAACAACTGTGTCAATTTTTTTCGTTTTCATTATCATTTTGAACAGCTGCTTTTAAAAACAAATAAGGCTTAAGTCGAGAAATCTCGACTAGGAGGTTACGCGTACAGTCGTTTTTTGAATTGCTGCAAAACAGAATGCTTTATTAAACTTCAATCTACGCAATCTCCGGTGTTTCCCTTCTGATTTCGATTATCCTGTAGACTTTTTACAATGTCTAGATTTTTAAACAAATTTCACAATTTTTTGAATCAAAATTTTGTTATTATCGACATCATGTGCATTTTTGAAACCAGAAGAGTTGTCAATTTAAAAAGTAACCAACCAGCGAGTTTTATGCTCGACACGCTCAAACAGGCAAACGGATACACAGACAGTTGCTTAAAACCATTCTACCCTTTTTCTCATCAAATGGGTTTAGGGTATGAAAAGAAACAATAACTAAGGTCGTTTGTATAAATACCTGAAGGTAAATATAAACAACAATTTGTTACATTATATTTGACTTATGGTAGTAACGCAATAACCAGCATAATAATAAATCTCTGTGAAAAGAATTGCGTAAACATTTTACAATTCAATCAAATATTTAATCATCATGATAACGTTACTCCCCAATTAAACCTATTTATCAGCATAATAATTTTTTTCTCCGAAATACTATTTAGTTTAATAAGTTCTTATTATTAGGGCATTGACCCTGAATAACCCTAATAATTGCTTAATCAGCACAAGGAAAGACCGGCAAAAAACCTAGACATATATTTAAACCACAACTGAACAAAAGTAAGTAAAGTAGACTAGGTAAATTTGCATGAGCAGATCTATTAAAAATTGTCAAAACAAATTGCTTAATTTGTTTGAATTTAATTAACTTTTTTATCTTTGCTTACTCACAACGTGCATGGTGCGAAAAATTTTTGAATAACATCAACGAATGTACTATGTCAACAATTTATGGGAGCTATTTTGCATTTTGTTTGTTAATGACATGTACGAGCAAAAAACATACGTAATTGGTAATTGAAACGCCATGACTTAAACACACGTTTAAAATTAATTTATATAAACATAACAAATTATTAACTGCATTATGTTCTCAACTAGTTGCCAAATGTTATTTCATTTAGTTCGTTAAGGGCATATTTATATGGTTTAGAGCTGTACACAGAAGCCATAAGAAATAAATATATTATGTTATTAAATACAAGAGAACAATCTGTAATAAGTTAGTCATATTACTATTCTCAATGTTTTTAAATAAATCTTACTAAGCACTTGAAATCTTAAGTAAAAATAAGTAATTATTTACACATATGTTCTATTTCCAGTTCACCGATTGTATGTTACGACTAAAAACCAATGTGATTTGTTTACTAATAATTGTTGTCGTTAGCTATAGCTAATTAAATTTGAACACGTTTTTCTCCGAATCATGACTAGAGAATTACTGAATATTTTCCTACTGAGCGCTTGAATAGCTCGTGGGTCATTGGATGATCTCATAGTGAAAGCGCCTATTATATATATATATATACTTATTATCTATAACAGAGTATTTTTGACACGTAGTCACGAGAGAGGTAGCGAGAGATGAATTACCCACCTGAAAATGTTCGCTGCAATCGGTGCAGCCAAAGAAATTCTTGATGTAACCATGCATCGCTTGCAGGACCTCCAGTGGATCCTGTGCCTGCTCATTGCTCGCTGCCTGGACGCTCATGAAATGGAAGAGTGTCCACAGCGAGCAGCTAAAGCCCCGCAAAAGCGGACTGGACCCAGTGCAGCCCACATAGTGTGTGCTTGAGTATATTTGACCAATTTGCGCTTCCAGACGTCGCAATTCCTGCTCGAACTGTTTGCCCGTTAGCTGTTGATTGAATTGCACCACAAAATCTTTCAGCTTGACCACTAACTGGCGTCCATTACTTCCCAGCGGATTGTATGTGTGCAGGACCGTTAGAAAACGTTGCAATGCAAGCAAACGCTCACCACTAATATTATTCACTTTTGACACCTCATTGTGGAGTATGGTGCGTATGGCCTGCTCCAGATCCGCTTGATATATTAAATGTTTATTGCGATGTACTTCTTTTATAATATCGGTTAGTGCTTCACTTTGACTTGATGATGGCTCCAGCTGCTGTAAATCGGTCTGTTGTTGCGGCCTGGGTGTAAAGTTGTGTGCACGTAGCGCAGTCTCAATGGCCTGGGCGTGTGCTTCGCTAGTTTGATTTGCTGGCGAAAGGATCTCGACGCCACCTTTGCGGTCCACAAGTGCCAGCTGCCCTTGCTTGGTATCTATCTTAAATTTAGTCGCTATAGCTGCATCGTTAATGCGACGAACTTGCACGGATGGCCAGCGCAGCAGAAAAAGCGCCGTTTCAATAGCCACCGTGGAGTTTTCAGGCTCATAGACGAGGGCAATATGCTCCCGCTGGCTATTTAAGCCTTCGAAGAGATTTTTCACCGTTTCACTTTCCATGACTGGCGTGAAATTTGGCCAATGTGTATTATTGGTAGTCTGGTTCTCAGCAGCAATGAAGCCAGCGAGCAGCGATCGTATCTCCTCAGGCTTTTGTGACTCCAATTTTAGGCCATATTGCTGGGCGCTGGGCTGGAAACCAGGTGCCATATACCGCAGTGTGGGATAGCCCATCACCTCGTAGGTGCGACATACGCCATTGTTCTCCTCGGCAGCGCAATCAATGGCACTTAGAATGACAACATCCTGCCATGGATGTAGCTGCTGCGCCAACTGTTTGTAAGCGGGAGCAAAACGCCTGCAATGCCCACAGTACGTATTATAGAACTCAACAAGCGAGCTGCGATTTTGCTCTAGCACCGACTCATTAAAATTGGCAACTGTTAGCTTGACCACCTTGTCTTTGTCATCGTACAAGCCCAGCACCTCGTCAACGGGTTCTGATTGTTGTTTTAACAATGCCTCGTATCTTTTAAGGGGTACGCCAGCGGAGATCAATTCCAGCAAGCAAATAACGATTATAAGAAATGCCAGCTGCGCACCTTGTAATGTCATTGTTGTCGCGGGTCGCGAGTGTGTTTTGTCGTTGTAGGTGTTTGGTGCGCAATGTAATGAATACGACTGATACGGATATTATTCTACCGCAGCATTTGGAATGTTTTATGGTTTCAATATGTTTTTGATTAGCTACAGAGTTTTCGTGTTGCACTCTCTTTCTACTTCTTCTCTTCATTGCGCTCGCAGCAGCAAGTCTTAACAGTGATGAGCAGTATTAGCTTAGCAGTGACTGCATCATTATGACTCATTGCTGAATGCGCGCACCCAAACATAGCTTGTGTCAAGTTTTTGGGCCACAAAATTGTTTCACATTGGTAAATAAAAAAGATTTAAAACCATATATTTACAAAAACGTACTATGCAGCTTATTGAGGTAGGTTAAACATTACATATGTATGTTTGTGGTGCTCAACTGTGACTCACTAAATCACAATAGATATTCTATTCAATAGTCACTCTCAGTAAAAAAAGGACATTTGAATTATTATAATCAATAACTTTTCCATGAAAGTATATAAGAAAACTAAAAAAATTTATTTACAATTTTGTGACTTTTAAAAAAAGTCACTCACGCACGCAAGCGAATCGATATAAATGTAAACATATTTAAAAAAAAAACTATCGATATGCCGAAATACTTATATTTTATCTATACCCGTACGACGTCCGCGACTAAAGTGTCAAACAAATTTGAAAAGTATTGGAAATTAGATAAGTAAACTTTAGAATGATACTTCGACCATTAAATCGCGCAATTTGGCCTCGAACAATCTCCGATGCTGCGTGTTTTCTGCTCGTCGCTGTTTTTATTCCAATTACATACATATTTCAAGTCACTGTTATTATGCCGGAATTGCATGTTGTGGGCAGTTTCTGGTACTCTGTCATCTGGCTAGCAGGTCTCTTTTTGGTATTCAATTTAACGTCTAACATGTTGGCATGCATGTTAGTGGATACATCCATTAAAAGCAAGTAGCTTTTCTTTGTAGTGATATTTCGCACAATTTTAATAAACCTCACCTTGCAGCGCATATATTGAAGCCACCGCTGGAGCCACATTTGCTCAGCACATGGCACATGTGCTATAGCTGCGTTGCTCTAGTACCGCCTCGTGCCTGGCATTGCGAGATCTGCAATGTGTGCGTGCTCAAGCGTGATCATCACTGCCGTTTCACTTGCTGCTGCATTGGTCACAACAACTATCGCTACTTCTTTTACTTCCTTCTATACATGAGCATTGGTTCTTTATATGTGAGCATAAACGCTAGCATTTATCTGTGGTATCTACACGTCGAATATTACTGGCAGCCATATACTTTGGTTACCATCTTTGTGCCTGCCTTGAGCTTCACTGTGCACGCCAGCTGGGAGAACTTTTATGTGCTCATCTACGAGCTGAACATTTTGGCTTTTAGCATGTCAACATTGCTGCTTTTATATCACATACCCATTTTTAAGCGAGGAGCCATAATGAAGGAGCGTCTGACAAACAAATATAATCTCGGAACTCGTGCCAATTTCGAAATGGTGCTGGGCAAGCGCATGTACTGGACCTGGCTCTCGCCTTTTGTGCGTAGCGATTTGCCACACGATGGCGTCAATTGGGTGCCTGCGTTTAAAAAGGATTAAATCTTAATATCATTCCCAGACTAGTCATTTACTAAAGCAATCTCAGCACAAATCTATCGAATTTAAGCATTAGAAACTAATGCATTTCTTGCATTAACACATACTACATACGTTCTTATTTATATATGTACTTATTTGTATTTATTGCAATTATAAAAAGTATTAAATGACTTCAATTAGATTGATTTTATTTATCTAAAAAGCTCTCTCCGACAAGTGATTTTATCTTGCTCAAATGCACTTCGCTTAGTGTGAAGCCTTCGTGGATACACTTTGCCAGCGCACTTGTTTCCATATTGTTATCCACGGCGTACTGGAGCGCAACCAGTGCCTGACTAGGTGCCTTATGCAAAACAGCTGCCTCCACATACTCAAACAAAGCGGAGTCGGCGGGCGTACCGGGAATACGATGCTGCTGCTTGTCAATATAGGTGATCACCTCGCTGGCTTTGTCAAAGCTGGTGCCACCGCGCACGAGCAACGTGAGGATGTCACCAAGCATTTGGCCGGTGAAGGAAACCTTGCGTACGCGATTTGCCGACTCTTCGATTTTGTTGTACATGTCCAGTGCCACCTTCGCACATTGCTCGGGCAGCTGCTGGTGGCTGGAAAGCTCGGCATTGGGACGATTATCAACCATTATGCGAAGCACATAAAGCAAAAGACTCTCGCGATGTGTGTGATCAAAGATGACCATGTCTGACCATATGCGTGGCACCTGCTCAACGGCGCCATTAATTTCAATGGCGCGAAGTATCTCCTCCATAATGCCTGGCTCTGGTATGTAGATATTGGGCACTAGCAGATCGTAGGTGTGCATGAAATCCTCAATTGATTCGGTTTGGCAAAGAAGCGCCAGATAATTGCGATAGTAGATGGACTCCTTGAAAGAGTCACCAACCAGATCGTAGTTGCTACCTGTATGCAACAATTCATCCACTTTCTTAGCCAGCGCCTTATCATGCAAATGATTGCGGCAAACATCCATCGCCGTGGCAAAAAAGTACGTGTCCTTGGGATGTTCAATCTTAAACTCCTTGCCGGCAATATCATTCAGAATGTCCACAATAACGTGCGATACAGGCGCACGCTCGCGACAAAATATGGTAAGTAGGTAATAGTAGGTGCCCAAACTGGGCGCTACGCCCATCTGCTTAAATTCGGCCAGCAACTTAAGTGCTGAGCTGCGTGCCAGTTTGAAATTTCCAAATGAACTAATACACTCAAGCAGAGCATTTAGTGTGCCCAAATTAGGTTGCAGCTGCTGCTCAGCCATCTGATGAAGTAGCTCCGTGCACAACTGCCAGCGCTGTTCGGCAGAGTCCTTGACAAGACTTACAATCTGTATGATAGCATTGTAGGTGTTGGTGTCAAGTTTCATTTTCTTTTCATTAGCTTCCTGGAGATGCGCATATGCACGCTCACACTGCAAATACTTGGCCATGCCACGGATAAGTGCTGCATAGGATTGTGACGTCTTTGGCTCTATGGCAGCAAATAGTTTTTCGGCCAAATCACCATCCTTCCATGTTTTAGAGTGGCGTTCACGCCGGCGGCTATTCTGCAAAAACCAGCGCTCTTCAATGTACTCTTCTGGCAGCGGTTCCTGATTGTTATAAAAGCACACCAGCTCCAAGAGGCTTTGCTTAAGCTCGACACTGACATCAATTCCCTTTTTCTCTAACAACCCGTACACTAGAGTCGCGTCTGACAGCTCACCTTGGGAGATCAGCCGTTGAAGTGAATCCACATCAACCTCCGACTCCTCAGTATAGACCATGGAGGGTGCAAATTTTTCAATGGCTGGCTGCGCCTCTTGGTGCTAAAATGTACAATTATAGATTCGAAAAATTGAAGGTTCCATTCATCCATTTACCAAAAACAGATTGCAGTTTTCCTCTTTTATCCAGTTAGCCGCTTTGCGTCCCGCTTCCTTAGATAGCGCATACGTTCGCTTGGCTACATTTGACGTGGGTATCAAGTAGGGATCATCGTGGTATTTGTAGTGAGGTGCTGTTGGATCACGTGCAACGGTGCTGGCTAAGGCCTGCAGTAAGTCTGTCGGCGAGCGTTCGATGCGATTGGGAATTACAATGAGCTCCTCTTCGACGGCCGGCTGTACAGCGGTTGTGTAATGTGTACCATTGGCACTCGCGATATGACGCGCAAGGCTGCATCTGGGCAGCAGTCTCAACTGACGCGTTAGGTACATGGTGAGACTGTTATTACTAAGAAACAATTTTACTTTAAGTTAAATTAATAGCTTTAAGTTGAACAGGTATAAATTGTACGCAAGTTGGTACCAGCAGTGTGACCGAAGTGAGTTAGTTTAACAATTGCAACAGCTGGATGTAGAAGTCGGTCGATAGCGTGTCGATTAGCTGTGGTGGTCCTCCGATACTGGCCGACGCATGTGGAGCCAGCTTAACGAAACTTGCTTCAAACTGAGTGCGGGACAAGAGGTGTTGAACACATCATGGTGCGGGAACTTGCAACGATTCAGTTGCTCTCTAACATTGCTTGCGCACGATCGCTTGTCTCGCCCGCTGTATTGTCAGCCTTCATTTTTGTGGGTGAATTCATTCAGTTTATCTCAGTGTTGTATATAGCTTTTAACAGAGGCATCAGTTATTTGACTATGTCAAAACCGATTTTATATTTTGATGATCGCAGTCCACCGGTGCGCAGTTGCCTTATGTTAATCAAAATGCTAAATATTGATGTAGAGCTGCGTAACATTGACATATTCAAGGGTGCACAGTTTGAGGCGCAGTTCTTAGCGGTAAGAGATGATAATCTTATGCAAAACGAGGTCTTAATTGATTTTCTCTTCTTTTTGTTTTTATCAGCTTAACCCGCAGCACAGTGTGCCAACGTTGGTGCATGGAGATCTTATCCTCACCGATAGTCATGTCATACTTATACATCTTGTCGAGCAGTTTAATGCGACAAACACACTGTGGCCCGTGGATAACGGAGAGCGTCTGAAAATACTTAATCGCTTGTTCTTTGAGTGCTCCTTTTTGTTTCGCCTTGACAGTGATTTAATGGTAAGTGCTCCTACTATTACAATATACATTCTAACCAAACCCAACCCATTAACCATCCCACCAACATACTAGTCGGAAATTGTGCGCAAGCAGTTTGCCAATGTGGATGTGGATAACCACGAGCGTAAGCTGCACGCGGCATACGCCATTATGGAGCAGTATTTAACCAAACAGGAGTATATGGCTGGCGACCAGGTTCGAAAAATAAACATAACCACAAATATTTTTAATTTATACTTGTTTTAATTTCGAATTGCTTTTTTGTTTTTTGTATTGCTTTTTATTTTTTTCAGCTGACGCTCGCAGATTTATCAATTGTTACCACATTAAGCACCGTGAATCTCATGTTTCCAGTAACACCAGAACGTTGGCCGCAACTGCATCGCTGGTTTGCGACAATGCAGCAATTGGACGCCTATGATGTGAATCGGCTAGGCTTGGATAAACTACGTGAAATCATGGAGCATATGGGCAAGTTTAAATTTCCCCCTCAAGCAGTGTGAACTTAGTTTAACTTATAATCGTAACAATAAAATTACAATCGAAATTCCATTTAACAAATCTTAAGGGAACTAGAAACAAATCGTAATACAGAATGGAATTTTGATTAAACCAAATTGCTGGGTTTGTTGAAACTGAACATTTGTTATTTGGAAATTCGACTGTATTATTTGATTTATGTAATATGTTAAGGTTAGAGAACTGCATGTTGGGTGAAATGGATTATCTTTGGATTATTGCAAAAACAACTATTGGGAGTTATGAAACTTGTCATTATTTTCGAAAAAGTCATAATCTTCTCTGAGATATAAGCGATCCTTGTACTAACAGTTGGCAAATTTCTTAGCTTTGTTGCAGTCCTTGTTTTTTGATCATTGATCAATTAGTATATGCCCTATGATCAAGGGGATTGGAGTGTTATAATGCCCTTTATTCAACTTTATCATGCATTCTATTGTTCTGATTGTAGGGGTTATTTGTTTAATTAAAGCTTAAGATTTACATATGTGATGCAGCGTTGACAAGAATATCTTACTTCTGAATATATAAATAATATTAATTCCCATTATTATTCATGTAAAAAAAAAATTAAACACAATATTTGATTTATTTTATCACTATGTTAATACTTAATTATTAAATTAAATTTGACAGTTGCTGTTTGAGGTCATCGAATGTGAAACGTCTAAACTTTTTCTGCTTCTCTAAGCATACCTCGGTTTGATCGTTGTATATATAGTGTATAGTTCTTTTTGTTTTTCCCGCAAATAATCGATCCGAAATATGCTTATGCTTACAATCTCTTATTGGGGTGACTTATCTATTGCTTATGTTCATTAATTGGATTTGGTCGATATGAAAATTGTTTACAAATACAAAAAATATCTTTATTCTTTTATAAATTGATCTTTGAAGAAACCTCGTATTGCGACTTTTCCTTTGTTTCAATTTATGCATGCTCAGCTATTTGGAGTGGAATATTTTGGGAAGTCGTGAACTAGGTTTTCGCACAAGGATCAAATTACGTTTGGACTTTAGTCGGCTATTTCAAAAGTGGCGTGATCAAGTGGCGTGATTAATTTGAATGGTTTTTCTCTTTTACGAGTTTTAAGTAATCTTTCTTAATTATCTACGCTTCTATTACAGGAAATGCGCGTACTTAAATTTATACATAAGTGTTTTTTGTTATTTTGTTTTTGTTCATTTTGCACTTTGTACAATATTGGTCCAGTTATTTTAGATTTAATAATTTCAACAGCCAGATCTTCTTGATTGCCCTTAGTTCGTTCAACAATCCTTAAGGCTGTTAAAAAACGATTTAAAGACAATTTTCTACCGTCGAACTCAGGGACCGAAGACGATACCTGTCTAACGTATTCTCTGTCTAGGGTTATTTAATCAGGCTTTATGGTTACTTTTGTTTCTTCTTCGGACCCAGAATCTGTTTCTTGCTGCATTTGATTATTTAAAACAGATGGGTCGAATGTTACGGGTACACTTAGCACCGAAGGTAAAAGAAGGTTATTACCTAGAAACGTCTGTGTCATTACTGTTTGTATCACTACTGTCACTTGTTTCTACTGTATATTTTTTTGAACAGGTAATGATATTGTTGAGCTTCATAATAATTATTGCGTAGCATTTTTTTTAAATAGTGCTAGGAAAATACGCTTTATTTGTCTGTATTCACGTAATTTAACAGATCTATTTGAAATTATCAGGTCTAAAAGGCGTTTGGTTTTTTGGTTTGTATCGGTAAAGTTTGTTAGAAATGGAATAAATCGGTTTAATTTTTTTTTTTTTTTTGATTTGCTATCTATTTCGTTGGCTGGACTAGTGCCAAATTTTTTTCTCATGTACCTGTGGTGCAATTTATATAAACTGACTATTGCTTTTATTACCGTAATTACGGCTATTATTATAAGCAATACTAACATGTACGTTAGATCTGGTGTTACTTCAACGTCAACTTTGTTTATTAAATTGGCTGTCGAATCGACAGTCTTGACGTCAACTATACCCATTTTTTCTAATGTCAATCTATAAAAATTACTATATTTGTTTGTTTTAGTTATGTTCATAAAGGTAAATTTTGTCCAAAATTTTATTCAAATATTTTGTTTCTTTTTCAGATCATAGTTGATAATTGATAATTGATAATCCCTCAAACGGGTAATAATTATAAATGATCTTATATTTTACTCATACTATTATTTTTTTTTTTTTAGTTTAATGAAAAAAATTTCTCTTATTTGGGTCTTAACATTGACCTCCTGTCTACTTTGTGTATGGCTTTACAGGCCATACGCTACTACCGGGCAACAGTGTTGTCGCTCAGTATTACAAATTATTTTATATATACATATGTATATGATAATAGTATTATTGATTTTCTGCATTCTTGTCGTGCTCCAGCGATGGCGAAAAAAGCGGTCCTATGCCTTTCGTACTTGTTTTTACCCGTTGGCGCAAAAGGCGGTCCTATGCCTTTCGCACTTGCTCCTCCTTATATGGCGGTTGTTATGTTTGGATAAAGTGATGGTTGCTCAGATTTTGTTAATTTTGTTTTGATAATTTACAATAAATTTTTTGGGTAAGCTTTTATACTTCTTTCGTATCTTATAATATATTATAATTCTTTTGTTTGAATATATGATAAGAGTTAAATTTTTTTTACGTTATTGCTTACATAAATATTTTGTGTAAAATCTAATCTTGAATTTTTTTAGAAATTTCTTTAATTTGTATTTCACAATTATAAAATTTTATAATATTATTTCCTTTGATTTTGATTTCATTATTCATACAATTTTGATTAATAATTGATTCCGGCAAACTACATTTGGGTCTATATAATTAGTTTGAAAATTTTTATTTGTTTTCGTGTATTTACACTCTGTTGATACTTGTTTGACAATACCTATTATACAATTATTTGATTTTCGTTGGCCTATGCGCAGTGTCAGCATTATTATACGCACTATGCTCCACGGTTAACTACTCTCCCTCTTAAATCGTGGCTTCGATCTCTTATAACATCTTGAATCGCTTTGTTCTGCTGCTTTCTTCTTTTGCAGCGGATTAGCGCACAGTATTATGGCTGCTGCAATGCACAGCAACAGAACAGACATGGATGCAACTACAGGTCTGGTTGTCACATGCGACCGTAAATTGCTGATGTGTCTATGGTTGTCGATACTCATCTGGTGGATGGTGATGGTGAGGCTGCTGAGGTGAGGCTGCTGAGCCGTGTATTTTTCTTAGGGTGCCGTTATAGTTGTGAAATTTCCTCCCATTCACGTATGCTACTTTGTCGAAGGTCAGCAAGAACGTACCGTTGATGTTGGTTTATTTTCCCTCGTCAATGCTTAACCTGGCTGGGCTGTCATTGATGATGATAACTCCTTCAATCATCTCTACTAGGGTCAGGTGGTTTGGTTGGGTGTTGCAGCGCGCTATCCCTCCGGGGTGCAGCTGTTGCGCACAGGTTGGACCAGATGCTTCCCTGCAGAAAGCTATTGTTGTAGTGCAATTATCTTGTTATTGCATTCCGCCACTATATTTTCTGGTAGTTGCAGGGCGACACCGTGGTGAGCGACAGGATAAACAATTATTTTGTTCCAGGATATTTAATAATTAAATGTATGGAATTACTATCAGCTAAAACT
This sequence comes from Scaptomyza polygonia, assembly GCA_035044585.1. NCBI lineage: Eukaryota > Metazoa > Arthropoda > Insecta > Diptera > Drosophilidae > Scaptomyza > Scaptomyza polygonia. The sequence goes on from JAWNNU010000311.1 coordinate 3,381,906, forward strand.
TTAACTTTATAAACGCTCATTATTTGGGCAACATTAACGCCTGTGAAACTTTCATGCAGAATTATACTCAAATCGTCGTTTTTAATTATCGCGGGGTTGGTTAAGTTAATTCTAGCCAGTGCTATTGCAATGATTCAATTTTCTAACTGTAGGGTAAGTATCCTATTCCTTGCTAATAAAATTTCATATAAATGTGCGGAGTCAACTTCTTGTTTTTTTGTGAATTTTAGAATTTTATTAACTGTCATTGTTAAGCTATTTAGTTGCTCCAGAGTTTTTGTGTTTATTAATATTTGTCTATTGTTTTCTCTAATCAATTCTGCCTCTGTTTGTCGCGTCTCTTGCAAGTCGTCAAAGTCAGGTGTCCCTGCTATCACCTTCAGCGCTGAGCCTAGGAAATTCAGGCTTCTTGCATGTCGGTGATGTACGTCGAGTGTTGCCAGTAGTGTAGTCAAGTGTCCGACGTCTGCGTCAAGTATCTTCCCCATATCGGTGTGATCCCGAGCTCTTTTTTTTTGGGGTGGCGATCATATTTTGACTTTGCACAAATTCTGCACCCTGTAGCAACTTCGTTGGCTATGTTGGTCATTTTCGGGAAATAATAGTCGCGCAAAATCTGTTTTACATTTTCCTGTGCTGCCCTATGAGCGCGGTTGTGTTCTGTGATCACAATTTATTTCTGCTCCTCTTTGTTATGGACATCCATTACCTTGTTATTATAGAATCAGAACTTTGATGAGGAGAAGCTTTCAACTACCGCGTTTTACAGTGTCAATGATTGAATCCCAATCTTTGAAGTTGATTAAGTGGCGGGTTTTTGTTTCCGAAAATTATGAAAGTTCTCTTACAAGGGTTGTCTGTTTCTTCTATTATTATCTGGTTCCTAAAACAACTAATTGGCTTATCAGTTGACTCTATTGTGTTGGCGAGTGACTCTTCACTATGGACTGTGGCCGCGTCTGACTGAGGAACATTCTCTAGTGCGTTTACATTTTGCCTGGATAAGGCATTTGCCACATGGTTTTCTTTTCCTGGCTTGTAGAAAATTTTCGCGTCATGCCTTATCTTCGCGTTTGGGGTTTTGTCAGACACAGCGAACGTGAGAGGTGGTCAGTGTAGATGTTGAGGTTATTGAGCCCATACAAATAGTGAAGAAGGGTGTTTAAAGCCCAAACTATCTCGAACAACTCTCTTTCGTTTGTTGCGTAGTTGATTTCCCGATCCTTAAGGGTTCTGGAAATCTTTGTAACGGGTCTCCCGCTCTGGGACCATACATCTCCTATGCCTGATGACGAAGCATCTGTTATAAGTTTAAAGGGCTTTTTGAAGTCAGGGGAGTGAAGAATTACTTTTTCGGAGGCTAAGATATTTCTGAGCTTATCAAAGGCCTCAAATTGCGTTTCGTTTAAGGCGACGGGTATTTTTTTGGACATTTGTTTGCTTACTTTTCCATTATCCCCTTTTTAAATATCGGACAAGGGCCTTGCGATTGAGGCAAAGTCTTTGATGAAACACCTATAGTAATTTGCCAATCCGAAGAAAGAACGGACGGAGAAAAGGTTTGTCGGCTAAGCAAATTCTTGTATTGCCTTTACCTTGTCGGGACTGCTCTTGGTGCCACTGCTGGACACGATGAGCCCTAAATACTCCTCACTTTCTTTGAAGAAGTGTGATTTCTCTTTAGAGACCTTCATGTTTGCTTCATGGAGGCATCTTAAAATCTCGTCAACAGCGGAGTCAGCATTATGATGCGCAGCGTCGGCACTATGCTCCACGGTTAACTTGCATCTATCCTTATATATTGGAGCACGAGTCTTATACGCGGCTTTACCACGCTCGCCACATTCATATGTGATCATATTTCATATTCACTTGAATGTGCGCTGGGTGACTGTCTTTGTTTATGTAACGACAAAGTGTCGTTGTTTGGTTTGTGTTTATGCAGCATCAAAGTGTTGCTGTTCAATATATTTGATCGACACTGAATTGAGTGGGTTCTATATATGTGTATACTACACTCCTTTAACTGAATGAGACAGTTGTTTAATCATAGGGTCGATACTTTTCTCATTACTTATCAATTTTATAGCACAGCCTTTCATTTTGGCTTTTACTAGACTCACCGCAGTCAACTCATAAATGTGTCAATAAACAAGATTCGTATTTCTTTTAAAATCTTTACTAACCCGACTGATATAATCGAGCTGTAAATAATTACTAATTCCATCATACAAAATTATTCATGACAAAACGAATGGTCAACGGCTGAGAAATTCATATTATATTAAAAATATGCGAAAATCAAACTCAGTTTTATGATTATTTTTTATCATATTCAATTTTTTTTCTAATCCTCAAAATCTGTTTTCTTTAACATAAGGTGTAATCGTAATCAATTTGTAATCGTTAGAACTCAGTACGTTGTAAGTTGATTATTCTGCCAAAAATTAAATAGTAATCATGGTCCTGCCTACGTAATAATTGTACTTTTTGTTTGCTCAATGAGCATGATGTGTTTACATAAAAAACGCTAATGATGTTTTCTCACAGTTATCTATATGGACTGCATTAGTGTACAAACAGCCTAAGGTCCAGTTTGAGTTTGAAGGGTTAAGCGAACTGTTTGCACTCAAAACGCTGTCCAATATTTACTAAAGAACCGTCGACAGCATGTCATGCCTAATGGCCATATCGAGAGCGTAATATTGAGTTAGGTTGTACTTTAAGTACCATATAAAAGTACTTCACGGCGTTAATTGCACGTCCCACACATAATTAGTACCCTGGTCATTTTACGCACCCAACTCAAACAAAAAGGATGCTAGAAATTTCTCGACCAGTCATCATGAGTCATCCATACGTTCTAGTGTCAAGCGATGAAAATGCAGGTGCTGCGGAGTCATCTAATAACTTGACTTTAAGCCGTCAACTTTCGAGATGTAGAAAAAACGAGCTCGTGCGCAACACAACTGCATCGCGTTTTACTTTGTGCAAAATCTTCTTTGCGTCACGCAGCAAACTTTTTCAGCCAGCAAGTTTTTCAATTTGCCAAGCGTGGTGACCCAACAGTTTTTTTTGCTTGATGTTTTAATGTGATTTTTTTTTTGCTGTGCTCAGATACAAGCTTGTTGCTGCATGTTTCAAATTTCATTGAATATCATAGTTCAATGGGATTCTTATAAGTTATTTTTGGAAAAATACATTTATACATTTTTTTTTATGTTCTACGTACTGGGACTTAAACATTCCAAAAATTCTTATAGATGCTTCAAGAAAACTTTACGATTCAAGAGTTGCAAAATTGGTAAAATCTTATTTTAAATTGATGGACAAAGTTTTTTTTATATTAATCCCCCCAATTTTCTTTATGTACACTTCATCTCTATATACCGGATTTTTTGTCTTCAAGATGTTAAACATTTATTTTTCATTATGATTCACTTCATAGACTACAGATGTTTCGGTTCGATATATAAGGGGCGTTTGATACATAATCTAAAAAAGGACTATTTATTATTGGTTAAATGTTTTATTTATAGAGACCGTTTTTGATATGGTTGTTAAGAGCCGAATGAGAACAGAATTAAAACTAAAAACTAAGTCAAACTGCAGCGCACCATGAAGCCACCGCTGTCGGCCATGCTGCAATAACTTGCAGTGGGCTTAACACTAGAGATTAATTAACTTATTTTTGCAAATAATTATGCTAAGTGCGTAAATTCAGAACAGCGATTCGCTGACGGCGACAAAAATGGGAAAACACAAGGTGACAATAACAAACAAACTGCCTAAAAGTAGGCAACGCCTTTTGTCAAGAGGCGCCATAATTAAGCGCATAATGAGTGGAAATTAGCATAGCTGTTAATAATTCAAAACTGGAGATGGGGTAGAGTTATAGAGAACGGGTGTGTAGTCGAAATCTCTTTAAAGGCAAAGACTCGGTTTTTAATTTAAGGCAGTTCCCGGTTAGAGAAGACAGCCAAGTCTGAGGCAGGTGTCAAGGTCTGCAACTTGAACTTAAGAGAGATATATGTTGCCAAATTAACTTATGTGCAAAATGTAGCTTTGATGTCGGAACTCACTTCAGCCTCTGCCACTGCTTCTTAAGCCCACTTCTGACGCCTTTTACTCAATTTACGGAATTGGATACCTTTTCTCCTCAGTCTAAAATCTCATTTAGTGCTTCTGCCTATTAACCAGGCCCAGCTGCTTGCTTTTAAGTGTTGCCCATTCCCATCCAAAATCACTTGAATAATCCACATGCCAACCATCACACCATCGCCGAACCAACGTGCCACAAAAACACAGCCACAATTCCGAGTCAACGATGCGTGTTCTGCGAAAATATTGACAAAGTTTTATGTTCCAAGCATTTCATCAGCACTTTAAGCTACATTTGTTGATTCTGTTTGGGTTAGAAAAGTTCTGCCAAGTATAAAAAAGATTTTCCACTTTGCCCTTGCCAAAATAAAAATTCTGTAAGTTGTCCCAACTGCCAGTTTTTTTTTTTTGCTGACAGCAAATTGAAGTTCAGTCGCAGCTGAATTATTGATTAAAGAGGCAGAAAAAATAGATCAAGCTTACTTAAGTTAAGGGTGTTGAGGATGTAAATACCATGTATCTTTAAGCATTACGATAATTGATTGCGCATTTTTTGTGTGCAAATTCTTTTTATAGTTTGCTAAGTTCTTAAGAAAAAATGATTAATTCTGTTATTTTAAGGCATAGAAACATATTATTATTATAACAAAATTTTCACAACTGTTTTTAATTGTAATAAAATGTAATGTACAGATACAGAACTAATGTTTCTTAGATTTAAAAACAAACAATTAATATATTCTAAGATATTTTATGAAAGACCATTTAATAAAATGAAGCTTTGACTAATTTGTTATAAAAAGATGATAATTTCCGTTTAAAATGTTAAATACAATGACAAATCTAACTCTATTTTTTTTAGCAAACCAAAGCAACGTTTAAAATCAATCTTAACAATGAAGGTAAGAGCAGATTTGATATGAATTAACAAACTTACCTTCATAACGTAATTACGAATTAAAATAATTTAATCATAGCTTTTATGACAAATTACTGATAAAAGAGCATACAAAAGTATTTTACCTTTCCACTTTTTGGCCAATTATTACCCGTAGTACTTATTTATTTTCCTCCAGTTTGATTTGCTCAAAGGTTAAATTTTTTTTAGTTGGCCCTGTGGGCTAGAGCTAACCTTTTGGTTGTGGTTGAAGATGGGAATTTTCATTTTTCTTAGGTTCAATTGGCCAAAATGAAATGAACGAAAGCAAAGTTAAAGGAAAGGCGATTGTATATGATTTGCGGGCAGACAAAAACCAAAGCAAACAAAACAAGCAAATTAGAAAAGTTCAAAAGATGCTGCAAGCAACCAAAGAGTAAGCAAGAAAAATAGAATAAAATCATAAATAATTAAAAATGATTTGCAAACAAACTTTTTCCGAAATGTTCACATAATTTTAATTACATTATTGTTGTTAAAATAAACATGGAATAGACATTAAAAGAATTGTGAAAATAAAATAAACTTATAAATAACAATTGCCAACTATTGCCAGCTCTGATGATAACGAAGCTACAGACCACACGGAGTATACTCAATGTGCTCTAAGTATATTTTTAGTACGCAATGCCGACATTGGGTCGCGAAATTTCCCATTAAATTGTAAGCTCCTGCGTCAACTGCGTCAATAAATAATGCGACTATTTTAAGATGTCTCCTGCCTGCTACGCTGAGAACAGTTTATTTAGCCACATAAACAACTCTTTTGTTTATTTATGGGTAAGTATGAAAATGCTATTTTAAGGCAAAAGCGCAAAAGTCAATTTCGAAATATTTGAACTTGAATTTATTTCCGTTTTCGTCATGTAAAAACTACGTTCAACATCTAAGGCTATAAACAATATCGACAAGTGGAATTTAGACCTCCTCTTGGGACAGCAGACCTTGAACCCATTTACGCTTGACTTCATTTTTGTTGTTGTGTTCATTCGCTGCTATTTATATACACAAGTTGCTGTGCGAATTTTGACTGTTTTGTAAAATATATAAATGCTTTAACTGAAGAGTTTAGTTTATTATTTTATCTGCCTTTTAAAAAATGTCGATTGTTGAAATTTATTACTTAAACATTGAAAGTCATGAAAAAAGTCTATATTTACTAATTTATTATAATACGTTGTGTTGGTAAACGTTGAACAATGTTCCAAGTTTTAGGTTCTTACCAGATATTTGAATTGTTCTTCAACAGGTAAAGTATGTTTAGGCTAGGCAAAAATTTCTAGCATAATTTGTATAACTAATTCAATAAATATTAAGTTAAAAGTTATTGAACTGCTGAAGAAAGAACTTTTTATATGAATACAAATAAATAAAAAAATAAAATTGATATAGAAAAAAATTCAATCAGTTTAATATTGAAGAGTATACAATATTAAAATATCAGGGTATTTAGTAATGTGCTTTACTAGTAAGCTTGTTTTTTAGTTGTTGTGCTAGCGATTTCGGCCATTGTCATTGCTATGGAATGTGGCCCTTTGTTTGGTTTTAATGTTGATTTATGTGAAAGTAATCCAAACGCATTTGGCATTGAGTGCTTGGGCCTAAGCTTAAGCTTGCTTTCTAACGCTTAAAATGTTATGCTTGGTCGGCATCAAATCAAATTTACTTAACAAACAGCAAATGACGGCAAGTGTTGAAGCGGATAACTTGCTATTTACTTTGGCCAACAAAACTACTCAAGAACTATGTTTTCATCTTAATGTTGATGTTTCTTTTTACACACACACAAATATTCCTCAAAAATGTCATGTTTTTTCACATTAATCATTTTGTATTTTATTTTTCTCCCTTGTTTTCTTCTTCTTCATAACTTAAAGTTAAACCTGTATCACAAAATTGTCTTCGCATCCGCGGGGCGTTCATTAAACTTGAAGTCAAAGCGATTTTAATTCACTTAAATAATATGACAATAGGAATTGAGAAGTTGTCTTGACCATTACCCGAAGAACAAAATTTTGTTAATTAAAAAATGTGCTGCCTTGGGGCCAATGGGGAGACTGACCGCCTTGGCCCACAGCTGCTGTAAAAATAAACCAACACGTCATGTGGCGAGAATTTGTGAAAAACAAAAGCACCAACAGCATCCCAACAAGAGAACAGTTGGAATGCTCGAGAGTCTAATAGCCGCTGCTAAGCAGCACGCCTGGAAAATTTCAAATGCTGACGCAGTGCAACTATTTCAGTTTACTTTTCCACCTGTTCAATGTTTGCCAAAGCCCAAGGCATAAAAATAGACTTAACCCAGCACACAATTTCTTCGACGTTTTGTTTACGCCTTGCCTCCATATATGTACGTACACTTGCAAGCGATTGTTATCGAAACCGTATCCGCTCTAGCGACCAGTGTTATCGCAGCGCGTGATGTCAGCGTCTGCATTAAACAAGGCACACAGTCAACGATTTTCCGCCATCTCGTTATGTTTGTTACAAAGCTTTCGTTTTTGTGGCTGTTTGTGGCCATCATCAAATATTATGTTCTTGTTATATGTGTTGTTAATTTCGAATAAAATATTACCTTTAATTCTTTTGAGTCTGTTTCAGCATTCCAAGAAGTCGAATTTTTTCTGCCAGACATGATTGGGAAATTGTCTTGAAAGTAAAATACTTTGTGTATATTATCTGTTAGTAATTTTTTAATAAATATCTTGCAAATTGCAAGAACAAATATTTATATTATAAGCTCCTTCTTATAAATTCCTACTCCCATAAATAATTCTATTTGAAACAAATCAATTATTTGATGTCCAATGGTTGATAATAACTAATTATTTTTAAAAGAGTATTTAGTATTTCACAAGTCACACATTGTGCTACATTCCTTCTTGTTTATTGGAATAGGATTTCAACATAATTTAAATTTTTCTGCGCGCACGCTCAATCGATTTTCCATAACGCAAACGCGTATAAATTTAATTTATTGTCCGTACATTTAAATGGCTTTGGTTTCGTGCATTTGAAAAATTGTTTTCCGTTTTTAGATTTATGGAAATCCTAAAGGCATGTGTCAACTCAAATAAGTTGCAATGTTTAGGTTTAAGTAACTTTTAATGGCTGCAGTTGATGAATCGCTATTCTCGAAAGTTATTTAATGAGGAGCATTAAAATCCTGAATAATAATTTCTGTTGAGTCATAATGCCCCGCATCTTCTGTATCTAAAGATATATCTGATAAAGAGGGTAGCTCGAAATGTTTTAGGAATTCCATTTTTGCTTTGATTGTATCGCCTTTCGGTGCCTTAAGCAAATTTTCTGCCTCCTCATCATCATCTTCATCATCATCATCATCATCTTCCTCGTCGAACCACAATTTGAGATCATCAGTTTCATCATACTCTGAGTCAACTTGGTGAATTTGAGAGTTAAATGAATTAGTTGCTGTGTCTGTGATATCACTATTTTTTTTTAAAGAAGTTTCTGAATCCCCAGTCCTAAATCGGATATCCCGTGCTCTCTTGAGACGAGCTCTTCGCTCTGCCTTTTCTAAGTCTTCAGTTTGAAATTGCTCTTCACTTAAAACTTGCTTACCCTCAGTTGATTCAAGCATATCCGATAGTGAGGGTATTTCGAAATGTTTAAGAAATTGCAACTTAGCCTCGATTGTATCGCCTTCTCTCGACATAAGCATCTCCTCGTCCTCTTCATCATCATGAGAATAATCATCTTCTAGGAGTAATTCTATTTCATCCGTTTCATCATAATATTTCGAACCGAATCGACGAGTTTCAAAGGTAGACGATGTAGCTTTACTATACTGCAGGTTTTCAGTACCCTCCATTGATTCGAATTCCCCCAGAGAAGTTTTAGAGCTCATATCAACTGCTCGCTTTAGACGAGCCTTTAGCCCTGAGCGCTTTGAGCCTTCTGGTTGGCACTGCTCATTACTTAAAACTTGTTTACCTTTTCTTGCTTCAAACATTTGTATGGATTCAATCAAAATTTTGTCTAGATAATTAATTGTTATCTCAGATGAATCGTCGTTGCTTTGATTATCCTGTTCAAAAGGTATAGTTTCCATAACTAAAATGTTTTTCTCCTTATCACTTCGTTTGATTTGAACTGCATTGTTTGGTTTCTTAGTTCTAGGGTCCATTGATGATACAAAATTTAAATTGCGTGTGAAGTTTTGTGTATTTTTTTTTCGACTGTGCTAAACAAATGATTTGATTTGATTTGATATCGCTATTTGATAACATTTCCATGGCAATCAGTATGGAAATAAATTTCAGAAACCTAACGAATTTTATTTTGTTTTTTTTTTTTATTTTTTAAAGAAAACATTTTATACAGATTCAATCAAATATGTTGAACAACTCTGAACTTAAGCTTCGATTAACTTTAATGCTTGAGCTTTTTATCAATTAGAAAATGTATATTTCTTATGAAACTAATGTTTAAGCTTTCATCACTTTCTGATAACTGCGCATCATTTTAAATCCACTGAACACTCATCGAAAACCATTCGGAATATTAATTATAAGCATGATCCAATGCATTTTGCTAACAAATGGAAATATAACAAGAAACAAATTAATTCCACAAAAATGTGCAACAAGACAGCTGGCCCAATGTCCGAAAAATGTGGATAAGTGGAAATTTTTATGATCAGCAAATATTATATACACTATTTGTTGATTGGATGGTAAGAACAACAAATAATATGAAGAACAAGCAGTAGCAAGAGAATATACAAATTTACCTAGGGGCGCACGTCTATTTTCACAATAAATACGTGTGAAAAATTATTGAAATTGATTTTCTAAGTTTTTTGGATGGTCTGGTCTAAAATTAAAACGCACGACTCATGCGAGATGGCGACGCTCAAAGTCGGAAAAGTGAGAAATAAATTGTTGCTCACACACACACATATACATATATAATTACCTGACAGATTCGTACAGCCTACGCCCACTACATGGCCACAATAATCTCACACAGCACATTAGCGTTCATACAGATGACTCCGAATTCGGATATATTTTTGGAAAATTCTTAATTCTTGTTGTGTGTGTGCCATCATCTCTTGCTCTCGCGCTTTAAAAGCAGCATACGCCCTGTGGCCAGGCATCAGTGAAGGCTTGCATTAGCTTTGGTGAAGATCTAATTAACCGAAAACTCTCCCCACCCAAATCAAATCCGCAAACATGTCTCTAGAACGTGCTGTTCGTGCCAAGGTGAATAAAAGTGAAATAAAATTACATCAATAAAAAATTAAAATTGAAATAAAAACAACTCAATTAAAAAGTGACAAAATTGTGCGATGCAAAAAGAAATCATAATATTCTTTTTTGGCTTTAGATTGCCGGCAAACGCAATCCCGAGATGGACAAGGAGGCCCAGGAATGGATTGAGTCCATTCTCGGTCAGAAATTCCCCGCTGGTCAGGCATACGAGGATGTGCTTAAGGACGGTCAAGTGCTCTGCAACCTGATCAACAAACTGTCGCCCGATTCCGTGACCAAGATCAACTCGTCCGGTGGACAGTTCAAGTTCATGGAAAACATCAACAACTTCCAGAAGGCGTTGAAGGCCTACGGTGTGCCCGATATTGATGTCTTCCAGACTGTTGATCTGTATGAGAAGAAGGATATTGGCAATGTGACCAACACCATCTTTGCTCTTGGCCGCGCTGTAAGTTTAGATTGGCTTAAAGATTGAATGATTGATTGAACGATTAATCGAATTGATTGATTCGTTTTTAATGCAGACCTACAAGCATGCTGACTTCAAGGGTCCCTTCTTGGGCCCCAAGCCCGCAGATGAGTGCAAGCGCGACTTCAGCGACGAGCAGCTGAAGGCTGGCCAGACCATTGTCGGCCTGCAGGCTGGTTCCAACAAGGGTGCCACCCAGGCTGGCCAAAACATTGGCGCTGGCCGCAAGATCTTGCTTGGCAAGTAAATGCACACAGCTCGCATTGTCAAGCAGTTGCAACTTCTATCTTTCTAATTTTTGTTTACAAAATTATGTCTATCGTTTAATTGTTAAGTTTACAAATCAAACATTAAACCACAAAAATATTCCTCACACAAAAATACTCATACTGACAAAAGAAAAAAAGAAAACAATAAGAAAATTAAAAAAAACACACACACAGACACTCACATAATTGCAAATGCACAAAACACAAAGGCATATTAGAATGCGCCTTATATTAAGTATACGCCTAAGATTATTTATACAAATAAAGAGATGATGATAATGTGGAAAGAAACTGAAAATTAGACCGTGATCTGATTGAAGAAAAAATTAAGACGCGTTATGTCCAAACTAAAACATAAAACTTTATGGTCAAGTCGCAATCAAACCCGAATTTAGTTCCACCAACGACGAATTTCTTACTAAATATATTTAAAATCCTTCAGATTAAAAAAAAAAGTGTTGTGTTTTTGCCTTTGTGTGGGTGTATAATTTTATTTGTTCGGTCAATCTATTTGCGTGCTTGTTTTCATACATCTATATTTGAATATATATACAATGTACGCCATACGTCTGTCTGATCTAAATATGGCTGCCAAATCTATAAGTAAGATATATGTACGTGAATCTTGTTGGAAACATAAACAGCCTGCTTTTACAAGTGTGCGCTAAAAATTCCATACAAGCATGCTGAGGTCATTGCAAACAGCTACTTATGTTCCAATATATGGGTATATATATGTACATAAATATATATTATATTTATTTTACTTTTTAGCTGCTAAGTGGAACTGCGGAAATCAGCCGAACATATAATTTTATTTTACAGACCATTTTATTTTCTTTGCCAAAAGCAATTACTTTTTTTGTTTTGTTTTAATTGAATTATTACGCTTTTGATATAGTTTTGTTGCAATGCAGGTTTAATATGACATTGAACACACGCCTCAAATGTGCCAAAAATTTTCAGAATTTCACGCCCTCCATTTCATTTGGATGCAGCTGGCATTTGCATTCCTAATTCATGAACAAGAATTTTTGTTGTTGCACATTGATGCCGTATGTGCTTTCTAGCTTTGTATAGTAAAAATGAATTATGTTCTTCATTAGTTTTTGCTAATTGCTTGCGTGACTGTTCACAATGTTAATACAATTCGCTATTTCAATTAAATCTTTATGCATAAAAACGAAGTGTAAGAAAAAATGCATTATAGAGAAACTTACTTAAATTATTTTTTGCGGGCTATGTGAGGCAAAATGATAAAAAAAAAGATTTTGGTATATTTTTTAACACCATTAGTTGTCAACTATACGACTGTTTGCTTATGCTTTATTGAAGTGTATCAAAAACAATTTGCTGAGTAATACTAAATTGCTCAAACCTAAAAATAGAATTGTAGCGTGTGCCAGCATATTGGATATGTTAACAATTTTACCATTTGCGCATTTGCTTATAGTAATCAAAATATATATTTGTTTTTCAAATTAAACAAAGTATTTTCACGTTAACAATAATTTCTAAAAGAGCTTTCTGAACTTAAATTTCTGCATCATAAGTTTTGTCAAATTGTCTGCGTACAAGGATTTTTATTTTTGTTGAAGTTAAGTTCGTTAAGTTCGACCATGAGCGTTTTGGGGATATTTTGTTAAGACCTATATCTCGGCAACGATAAGAGTTTTTTTTTTTTTTTTTTATATCTAAGCCGAAGTTTTGCAAGGTATTGCATAGTCAAAAAACATGCAAAAAAAACTAACCAAAAAAAATAATTTAACTAAAATCTTAAAACCCCAGAAGTGCTACAAAATATGCAAATTTCGACATTTTTAGCATTCATCTCAGTACAACTCAGCAACGTGTAGCTGGTATGTACTATGTACGGTTCTGTCTGATAAGTAGGGCATCATTATTTTGGTTTCTACTTTGTGAAACTAAACAGATTATTTTGTTATTATTATTATTAATTAATTATTCATGTGATATAAGTATTTTATTTCTAAGTATTTTTATGTACAGCGTGTTTCCAAATCTGTAATGCGTTGTGTGACACGTTTAAAAGTCTCTTTTAGCTCTTGAACCACAGCTTTCTTTTCTATCACTTTCTGTACTGTCTCATCAAAATCGTACATCAGAGCTGGCATTGATAGAAGACCGCCCTGAAAGCTGAGATCTGAGTGCTGCTTGCGTAAGCGACTTCGCTCTAGTTTGGCCTTATAAAGAGATTCACGCAATTGAGTCTGCTTTTCCTGGCTCTCAACCAAGGTCTCTTTTGCTTCTTTCAATTTGCTAACTAAAGACAGGGCCTTTTCACGGTTATGCTGCGTCAGATGTAATTCCGTATGATAGTTAAAGCGCAATTTCTTTAACTCGCTGTTACGTTCTAAGTAAAAGAAACGAATTTAGCTGACATTTTTGTATGGCATCGATAATTACCTTCGATCTTCTTATCTAATGCAACAACTTGATTTTGTATATTAATAAAGTCATCCATGCAAAGGTCCTCATTGATTTGCTCCAGTTTTGCGATTTTCTGCAAAATTTCACCAACAATATGTGTAGAAAGAAGAAATATAAATAGATCTGTTCTAGACATGTTGATCGTTGGATACAAAATTATAACTTACATCTGTGATGCGTCCCAGTGTGTGTTTCCTGGTAATCAAGTAAAGTCGAGTATCACTGATTTCACTGCGTTTCTGGCTCATTAGACGCAGTTCTCGATCGATGACACGTTTGAGGAATTCCGATTTGTTGGTACACAAAGTTCTAAGCATTACCTCTTCAAAATGCTCTTCAGTATCCATAGAAATGTTTTGCACGTGTGCGAGATCCATTAGCACACTGGACATAAGAATAGCGTTCTTTTTCTTTGTCTCTGCTGCTATCTTTTTAGCGTGATCCAATTGTTCAAGGGCCTCCGAGTATCTTTTTTTTTCTTTGTCTTTAGACTCTCGGTTCATTTCTGAAAATACTCGAAAGTTTCTCATGCGCTTGTAATAATCGCTCATTTTGTTATTGAGATAGACGTTCAACTCCTTTGCGATCGAATACTTTTCTTTCATATCTGTCAAACTCTCGTAAAGCTTAACCTTATCCATTTTATTTCGTATTACATCATCTGCATTTATACTTTCTGCTTGAGTGACCACAATGTTAATGAGATCGTGAAGTAAGTCAGTGGTAACCTGGAGTACTTCACGCTTCATTTTCCTAGCTAAAACTACATCTGCATCCTCTTCAATTGTCATGTCCTCGATGAAGCTTCCATGAAATTTCACAAACGTGTCAGCAGCATCAAGTACTAATGACGGTCGTTTTACGACATCCAAATCATCTTCATCACTGAAATCTAACCCGTCGTCTTCGTCGCTACCGATTTCGCTCTCAGTTTCCTCTTCTTCTAAATTAACTTCTGTTTTCCGTTGTGGTGCATTGGAATCTTTTGAACTGGATGCGGATTCTTCCGACAGTGGATCAACAAGTTTTCCTGGATCTGTTGGCACATTGGCGTTGGGTTCTAAACTCAACGTCTTTTTTTTTTTTTGCTGTTCTTTTTCAATTTCTGCGTCTTCGGATATATCAGATAATGAGGGTATTTCGAATCTCTCTAGGAAATCGGCTTTAGCTCCAACCGCATCACCTTTGACTGGCTCTCGATTATCGAGTTGATCTTCGTCTTCATCATCTCCATCATCTTCGAAATCGCTATGCAATAAATCATCGATATCGGTTTCCTCGAAAGCTGAGCTTCGCACTAACTCATCGTCTGATTCTATTTCTTTTTCTTTTTTCTGTGTATCTTCAAATGAGTCAATACTTTCAGTTAATAGATAATTTTCATTAAACTCCGTTTGCTCCTCCACTTCAAACTCCGATGTCACATTTTCAATAATATCGACTTTTGTCTCCTCCTCATGTTCGCCAATTGTAAAACGCTGCTCTCTCGCTTTCTTTAAACGAGTTCTGCGCTCTGCTTTCTTCTCATCCTCTGTTTGTCCGTCAGTCTCCGCCGCAGTCTCACCATCAAATTTAGCCAAAACATCCGACGCTTTTTCATTCGGCTCAACGGTTTCTTGTTGACTTTGGTTATCCGCCTCATCGCCTTCAGTTGCTGCTCCTAATATGACCTCGTCCGCCCCGGACTCGGGAATTGCATCAGGAATTGCATTAGGAATTGCATTAGGAATTGCATTAGGAATTGCATCAGGAATTGCATTAGGAATTGCTTCAGGAATTGCATCAGCTGGTATGTCGTTCCCTAAGTCTGCATTTGTAGTTTGTTGTGTTTCAGTGTCCATTAGGAAACGCGGTTTTGATTGGGGTAAAGTCTTTTGAGGTGTGTTTGTTTTTTATTGTAATGCGCTATCTGTATGTATTTTTTTGTTTTGTGTTGCGAGTAGTATTGGTTTTGACTGACACTTAAATCTGAAGTACATCGATCTAATTAATATCAATTTACACAAAATAGTTATGCATTTGCCACTTTTTAAACAGGATACTAAAAAATTCGTGAAGCTCTAAAGAACATGCGAAAAAGTACATAAATCATTGCATAATTTCAGGCGAAACCATTAATTCAGAACGCGCGAATTTTTTATGCTTTTTAAGCCTTTACATTTTTATTGGTGCTTCAACATTTTGTGCCTAAGCAAATCTTTGCTCCTTTAAAATTGATTGATGGATTGGCAAACTTATGACATTGATAAATTTTTAATAAATATGTAAAAAAAAAACACACACATACACACACAAATAAAACAGAATTATAATTTGACGAGGCAAATATTTTGTGAGGACATCAGGTGCCAGTTGATTTGCATAAAATGCTGCAATGCGCGTTGCCAGACTCGAACAAATATCAATTTACATAAAATATATGAACTGCAATATTTTTGAACAGTCGCCAGACCGTTACTGTTTTTGGATGTTACAATTTAAAGCTTAAGAAATTGGGGCGCCTATGATTTGTACTAAAAGGGATGAATATTTATATATAAATTTTGTTAAAGCAGATAAGAAGTTTACAAGTGTTAAACTTATTGGTAGATAAACATAAACTGTTACCATTTTCATTTATTTTACTTAACAAACTTAACTTAACTTAAACAAACAATAACCTAAGTATATTGCTGTTACTACCAAAACACACAATAAAATCAAAGATCGCCAACGAACTTAAATATATCAAATATTTAGTTTTGAACTCTTTTCGCTTACAAATCACTGTGGGTGATACGCACCTGTAGTATGGAGTAGGCGACTTCCATATATGGTCACAGATCTAAATACCAGCTAATGATGTTACTTCCAGCTGTTGAAAAGAAAGACTAAAACTTGGTTGAAAATCAATTGGTTCATAATACTTCAGTACTCCATACTCATAAAGCTTTTCAATAATCTTCTTCAATAACTTCTGTCCTTTTGTTTGTTTGTTTAGGGTCCTGAAATCACTTTTACTATACTTTTCCAAGATCTTTTGCTCTACTAGGTCAGCTTGTATTCAATTTTAAAATGATTACGGATACGTGCTTTATATCGCTAGTAATGTATGTTTTCAAAAGCTTTTCAGTTAACCTTGACATAATTTGTCTTTATAAAAGAACTCGGTTGCAAAAAATCCAAGCCTCATAACTTAAAGCTTCGAAAGAAATAAGTTGTAAAATATTAGTTGTTAATAAACAATTTTTTAGTCACTGGGTTTGATATCAGACTTTTGGATGTTAAACATATATATATATATATATATATATATGATTTTAAATTTACTTTAACAATGCAATAAGACATCATCAGAATTTCCAATCTGATCAGCATCAATAGCCAAGTCGATATGGTCATGTCCGTCTGTCCGTCCGTCTGTCCGTCCGTCTGTCCGTCTGTATGAACGCGTAGATCTCAGAGACTACAAAAGCTAGAGACTTCTGGTTTAGAGTATAAGTTCTCCTATACCAAGTTTGTTTCATAATATCGATAACTATTCTGGCAATCGATTACAAAACTGGGTTCAGGGTATCTTCTAGTCGGGCTCTCCCGACTAGAGCCTTTTTACTTGTTTTATTTCGTTTCGTCACTTGGCTTTTTGATGTTATGAACTTAAGCTTTGAAATATGAATGCGCCGAGCTGTGATGGCGCCAGGACATCCAGCTGGGAATCAAATTCAATCAGTCGGGCTGTGAAACCACTTTTATTTCGAATAATCTTCAAAGCTTGAAGGCGTTTTGCTCTTAAAGGTGATGTAGGCTGCCAAATAAAACCGTTATATTTGCATTTAATTTTAGCCAGCAAACACCCTTTGCCTTGATATTTATTGCTTGAATTCGTCTGTTATAAATTTGCTCAGCTTTTATGCAGCAGAAGGACGAAAAGGCGTAAGTAATGATGAAGGATAACAAGCTAGGTTCCATTTCGATGCCGTTAAGATACTTTCAATCTACGTGATACTTTAACAGTTTAGCTGCTTATTTATGCTACTCACGTTGCTGTTTTGCATTTATTGTTGGGATTTTCGCTTATCAATGCCACTGTCGCATTCGCTATTATAGGGCCTTTGCGTCTTGGCTTGGCTTAAGGCCTTGTCCGAAACTTTAATGCTATCATTCAATGCAATTGTTAAGCTATTATGTTACTATTGATTTCTAAAAATTACTTCATTATTTGATTTGATTTTTTGCTAACATAGTTGCCAGTTTCATGCTGCTTACGAATGTGTTCTTAAGTATTCTTGTCTCGTCTCGAAAATCGCCAATTGCGCGTTCCGTCAGTTTTGTTGATCTCTGTTGATCTTGCCTTATCGATTCCATTCCAAAAGCAGCCGTTCACTTTGTATTTGTTATGCAAGTCAAGCTGAATTTTGCACACAACAAATCGAGCAGAAGTTTTCCGTCAATTGCGCATTCCGAAAAATGAATAAAAATAAACAATAATGCTGCGCTAGGCGACATTTAAATACCCTTTAGATTAAAATTACAAAATATAATATAATAATAATTAATATTGTAATGTAATTACAATTGTATTATTTCTCGTACATTTCTATAGTTAAAACATTGCATTGCCCATGATTATATATAGAATAACATCATGAGTGACATCCCACAGATGCGTTGTGCAGGCTAAAGAAAGCTAATTAAAGCAACGTCAAGCATGAAATTTTTAATACTGGATTATCTTTTTTTTGTTTGATTCTATTTTGCATCAGTTGTAGCTCGATTGCGAATCTATGATGCCATAATTGAACTGGTATGCAGCGCATGCTAAGCTGTTCAGAGCTGTGATCATGTGGCGTCTGTGCAACAACAAGTAAAAGGCAAAGCATGAAAAAGACTACAAAATGTGATAATGAGTAAGGCAAGACAAGGTTCATAAGAAACAGTAGAAACTAACGCCACTCAGTTGAACAACACAAGTCGCAGCGCGAGCTACATAGCAAGCGGGCAGAATAATCATAAAACCTAAGGATTAAGAACTAAGGATTTAACAAGCTAGCAGAAGCTTCTATCCGAAAATGCTTTCATCCGTATATATTATGGGTTTGGTGGCGCTAATGCTGAATGCAGCATTGGCTCTGCCCATCAATCTAGATGACGTCCAAGACACACCCGAAACCGAAGACCAGCTACTCAAGCTGCTAGGCGACTACAGCATGGAAACGGAGACAAACAGCGCGGATAATGATCGAGTGCGTCGCACAGCCATCGAAGATCCAGATCGAGAAAGCCACAGACCATGCGGTTTGGCTCTTCATCCCGATGAGCTGGCCCATGAACATTCGGGACATAGGTACGCAGGACGTGAGCGTCGCGCAGCTGATGACGATTCAAGTAGCTCATCCTCCGAAGAGCACGGTCAAGGTCAGCAACATAAGACAAAGCAGGACTCATCTGATAGCTCATCTGAGGAAAAGAAACAGGAAGCCAAGCAGGAGGCTAAGCAAGAGCCCAAGGCGGGGCCAAAGCAGGAGCAGGAGCAGGAACAGCCACAGGATACAGCTACTGTTGCCCCAGATGACAAGCCACAGGAACGCAAGAGGCGAGCAGTAGGTGAGGACTCCGATAGTAGCTCTTCCGAGGAGGTTAGCAAGGGCCACAAGGAGAAGTCCAAGAAGGAAGATAAGGATAGTAGCTCATCGGAAGAGGAGAAGCACAAACATCAGCCGGAGGCTCGTAAAAGGCGTGCAGTTGGTAAGGATTCCGATAGCAGTTCTTCCGAGGAGGTTGGCAAGGGGAACAAGGAGAAGTCCAAGAAGGAAGATAAGGATGATAGCTCATCGGAAGAGGATAAGCACAAACATCAGACGGAGGCCCGTAAGAGGCGAGCAGTTGGTGAGGATTCCGATAGTAGTTCTTCCGAGGAGGTTAGCAAGGGGCACAAGGAGAAGTCCAAGAAGGAAGATAAAGATGATAGCTCATCGGAAGAGGATAAGCACAAACATCAGCCGGCGGCCCGTAAGAGGCGAGCAGTTGGTGAGGATTCCGATAGTAATTCTTCCGAGGAGGTTAGCAAGGGGCACAAGGAGAAGTCCAAGAAGGAAGATAAAGATGATAGCTCATCGGAAGAGGATAAGCACAAACATCAGCCGGCGGCCCGTAAGAGGCGAGCAGTTGGTGAGGATTCCGATAGTAGTTCTTCCGAGGAGGTTAGCAAGGGGCACAAGGAGAAGTCCAAGAAGGAAGATAAGGATGATAGCTCATCGGAAGAGGATAAGCACAAACATCAGCCAGCGGCCCGTAAGAGGCGAGCAGTTGGTGAGGATTCCGATGGCCACTCTTCAGAGGAGCATCACAAGAGCGAGGAAAGCCCAACTGATAGCCAGCTCGATGAGATAGTCAATGAACAACTCAACATGGAAGATTATGCACAGGGTTGCGAGGTGCTCGAAGTGAACTCTGATGAGGCCAACAACGAGACAAACTATGTAGAATAGAACTAACAAAAAATAAAAACTCTCGTATTCTTAACAACTAGCTAATAAATAGTACAAAACTCAACTTTTTAAATTTAAGAAACATTTTCTTATCAGCTGGTGAAGCTTTTGACGTTGTTCAGCGTTAATGTTGGAAGTTAGTTTGATAGTTGTCACACTTGAACTTTTCTTGTAGTGGATAGATATTCTTTGTTATTTATTATTACAGAAGAAGCATTCTAAGAAATGCGGCACACTTTGAAAGCTCTGTTCTATTAAAGTTAAAAACATTGCAAATTATTGATGTTTATTAAAGATCTTGTATGTTTATTGTACTCAAGGACGCACTTGTTGCTTCCTTAACACGTTAAGAACAAAACATTTGATTTACTTAGTGATGCGATATCGAAAATAATCAATTAAATATTTTTTATTTTGCTTACAAATGACGTTCTAGAATAACAGACTTTTAAAATTATAATAGAATTATATATATAATAGAAAACGATGTCGTAGTAATCGTACACTTCAATATTTGAAAAACTCCTAAAAGATTCAAAGTTTTCCAAATATTTGTTTCTTATTTTTTACCCACTTATTGCTCATTTTTGCGTCTTTTCACTGTTTGTCAAATGTGTAGCTTGTTGTGGTTTAAAGTCAGATAATACCGATAAGAGTCTTTAAACCGTTTTCTTTAATATCCTGACTTGATACGCCATTTCTGAAATCGGGATCGTGTTCTCAATAGACTCCAATATC
Source organism: Scaptomyza polygonia (assembly GCA_035044585.1). Taxonomy (NCBI): domain Eukaryota; kingdom Metazoa; phylum Arthropoda; class Insecta; order Diptera; family Drosophilidae; genus Scaptomyza; species Scaptomyza polygonia. Next base: position 3,402,578 of record JAWNNU010000311.1, read on the forward strand.
AAACAAATCAAAAATCTTATTTTGTAGTACTGGGTTATTAGTACATTCAGAAAAAAAACGTAGTACAAATAAGCATATTTATGGTCAATTCAACTATTTTCGTACATAATTTCATTCCTATGTAATTATTTACAAATATTTTCAACCTATTACTGTGGATTTAAATTGATTATAGATAACGTATAATTATGAGGAATTCTCCAGGCAGCTTTTAAATCTTACCTTTTGACATCGTGCGCCGATAACAAGCAAACTTATAAACAAAAATATTGAATTCCAGTGAACATAATCAGCAGCAGCAGTAAACAAAATATGTAAATAAATAATTCTCAAATAACGCACTTTGCCCTGAGACAATATACCTTTCCAAGAAAATGTACAAAAATTCAGACGCACAATCAAATAATCAAATAATACTAGGAATATTTATATATATATATATAAAAAAAAAAACATACAGTTCCCAACAATGCGTAGTCAGCTAAAAACAGATACCAACAAATAACATGCGGCTAATACTTTTCATGGACCTATCCCAATGTTCACCACAAAAATACAAAGTAAAACACCGAAAAAAGCCGCGAGATATTTGTAAATGAGTGAAACGACTGAGAAACACCCAAGACCTTTAAAAAAAAGAGAGATTACTTTACGAACAATATATTAAGAAATGTTAAAGTAAAACTGTGCCTTTTCTAACTTTATCGTTTTCAAAATCTTTATAAAAACCATTTAATTTAATTTATTTTTTCTTTCAAATGCTCTAATACATGTTCATTTGTTCTAACATTTTGATTTGTTAATCAATGATTGAATTATGGCTTAAATGAAACTGAAAAATCAAATATTGTTTGCTCAATTCGTTTAATAATACAAAGTTAAACTTTTAAATCTATTAAGTACTTACTCTTTCCTACAACTTATATACCCTATTTGCGTTAAGATATAATTAAAAACAGAAACAGAATTTGTCGCAGCGTGGCAACTATAAAAAACGCGAGTGCACCACAAAAGCAAACTTCTCGAAATTACATCAACGTTTTTGCCTTCTAGTTTTAGTTGCCCGAGTCGTGTGCCATCGTGTGGAAGCCAATGAAATTGTGGAAAGCGAAGTCTTTACTCTTATAAAGTTTGCGATTTAAAAAATCTCTGTCACAATTCAACATACCAAGCTGTGGGGAGCCTTCATATTTGACAAAGTCGTAAAGCTCTTATTAAAAAGAAAAACAGAAAATAAAATTTCCAATTCGTTGGGAGCACTGTGCATTGTTTTAAAGATGATTATATAAGCGTTGCAGATAAATAGTTTCAATTAACGGCAAACTCTAGACAAAACATTTTGGCAAAGTCATTTCCCAGCCGACAGTGAAAAGCCGGCAAAACAAATCACATATTATTTTGTATATATTTTACACGGGCTATATTTTTTTGGCAGCTGAATTTTGATAGGTGCCGAAAAAAATAATCAAAAAAAAAAAAAACAGCACGAAGCAAGTCCAACAAAAAAATATTGCAAGCAAAGTGTGTAAAAATACAGAGAAAGAGAGCAACAAAGAAAGAGCGTACACACGGATTTATAAATAAAACGCGTAGCGAGGCAAAAAGAGCAGCGAGCAAAAGAACAATAAACAAACAAAGGGGAAAAAAACAACGATGCCAGAACCATTTGGTATGCTGTACTCCATGCCGGAGACAAGAAAAAAGGCGCCTATTATTAAGGTATCCTGCGGCATTGGTGACACGGATGGCTTTCCCGCCTTCGATGTCGAATCGGATATCTATGACTCCAAGGACGATAGCAAGTGGGGTTTCCTGATAACCGGCGGCGCAGAATTTCACATGCTCTTAACTGTTTTTCAGGTAAGTAGTGGGAGCATACAGAGAATGGTATATCTTACGCTTTGTTAACTATGCATAAGTTGCTCTCCCTTGGGAGCATATACAACTGCCGCAACATCATCGTATTCTTTTTAGCATAGCCCAACTTCACAGTTTCCAATCGACAACTGCAATTCTCAATATCGGCAATGCGTGCTTTTCTCGCGTTTCTGGTCGGCGGCCAAAAAAAAAAGACTACGAAAGCAAACACAAAATGACAACATTTTCGTCGGTTTTCGAGTTGTTCATGTATGACGAAATCATCGCAGACAGCGAAATGAATATTTCACTTTGTGCTCGTTCGATGGGGCGTATGAGCGACAATAGTCGTGTGTTTTACAAAAACAAAGACACTTGTACGAAATGGGTTGAAGGGGGGCAGGGAAGAGGAGCAGGAGGAAAGAGGGCAACGTTGCGTTATCGTTAAAATTGCTCTTGAGCTGAGGAAATGCACAACATTTGGGTTGGTTCTGTTTCTGCCTATTGCTTTCGGTTTTGACGTCTGTCTTTCTAGTCTAGTCGCAAAAATATACATTGTTATTTCTTGTGCTACTAAACATAAAAACGGGCATTGCCGATATCTCAGAGAATTTAAAAAGCATATTTTAATAAATAAATATTAGTAATTGAATTACAAAAAATATATCCAGAAAATTTTTCTATTTGTGTTAAGTTAAGCAATGCTTTTATTTTATTCTTAACATAGAGCTTTCCTTGAAATCCTTTAAATTCTCATATTGGAACTAAATAATTTTGGAATGTTATTTTGAGAAAGTTATACTTCTGCAATTTAAAAACTAACCGTTAGTTTTTTAATAACGAATGATGTTTAGAAAAAAATCGATGTGCAATGTTTTTTCGATTTTTTTTTTTGCATTTTGACAATGGGAATAATAAATAGATACCAATTGAGCGAATTTATTCAATAGAGCATGTTTTATGCGAACACATAGACCTTACAATTGTGATGCAGGGTACACTTTAAGGCAGACAATTTCAAAACACAAGCAACTAGTAACTCAAAGCAAACCTACTTATGAATATAAACACACATTCGTTCATACATGCCTGAGTGTATCTATATTCGAAACCGCATCCATCTGTATCTGTCTGTCATAAGGTTTTTTTTAAAACAAAAATTATTTAGCTTGACCCAAACTCGAACATTTGGTGAACAATTGTGCTCCGACTGTTGCCACGTTCGGTACCGTATATTTATACTTAGTATTAAATGATAAATAGGGAGTAATGGTTATCCGTTTGTTATAGGTAACGCCCAATGGTCTAGCTGACAAATCGGGCATACGTCTGGGCGACATCATACTCGAAATCAACGAGGAAGACGCAACGCAGCTGACACTGGCCCAGGCACACGAACGCATTAACGCAACGCCCAAGAAGGTGCAATTCCTCTTGCGCAAGTAGGTTGACCCACTTACCCAAAAATATATATATGTATATATGAGTATCTATATGCTTATGCAGCATGGAGGAGGATGATCCCATGGGCATGTACGAGGCTGGCGAAGAGAAGAACATTGTAATGCGTATCCCAAAACCAATGGCACCGCCACCGGGTAAGTTTGGATTAGTTTTGTTTTTTAAAAGAGCATGTCAAAAGCGTTGCAACCCCACCCCGGCTGGCATGAACTGTGTGTTTTGCATCCTGTAGTAACTCACACATAAAAGAGAAACAACAAAATTTTTATATTTTGTAGACTTCACCCCAACCCCGTTGCTTGGCTCGCGTTGTTGGCATCCCATTATGTGGCAAGAGCCGCCCGAGCCGCCCAAGCCTAAGAAAAAGAAAACCAAAACCCAACTCGATGAGGAGGGCAACGAGGTGGTCATTGAATTGAGCGAGGATGAGTCCTCCGACGAAGAGGAGCAGGTGAAAGCCAGCAACAACAACATCAACAACAACAGCGATTGTTATTAACCCTTGTTCTCTCTTTTTTTCCCCTGATAATCCCCCTTCCGCAGGAGATGCCGCATCATCGCATTATACGGAATATTAAGCGCTTCTTTGCGGAGGTCGGCGATAATGAGGAGCTGCGCAGCAGCACCATTGAGAACATGCTGATGGCTCTGCCCACTGCTTCCACATCGTCCAAGTGATGGCCTGCACCCTGCCTATTTCCCTGCCCGTTCCCTCAACCTCTCAACAGCAAACTTAACCCATGAATGCTTGCATTGTTTTCTTTATTATGCTTTCACTTCATGTACATAAATTTTAAGCAAATACTATTTGTAGCTGTCGTTGTATTTAATGTGTGTTGCTTTTATTGTGTGTGTGTGTTTTTGCAATAAAAATATAAAAAAATCTTTATAAAACCATAAATCAGAGCATCTTCGTTCAGGCCGCGTGCTGCCAAGTTCCATTGAGATGCGATTGAGGGAAATGCAACGCAAACTTTCAGCCATAGCTGAAATACCAAAAATACTGACATCAACACTAGCGACCGTCTCGCAAAGCTTCAACTCTGACGAGCTGTCGTATATGCATCGCAAATGCTCGTATGATGAAGATGCGCTCGACTATGAGCTAATGGAGCAGTTGGATAGCGATGATGATGAGAATGTGGATGAGGATGGGGATGACACGGAACAGGAGGAAGATCTGGTGCAGGTGCAGGATGATGATGATGATGATGAGCTTTTAAAAGAATTTATATCAAAGCAGCTAAAGGATTTGACACCTGAATCCGATTATGCATCAGAAGTCAATTATGCGATAAATGAGCTGAATGATGAGCCAGAGAATGACAAGGATAACGAAGACAAGTATGATGAAGAGGAGGACGAGAATAAGAACGAGGAAGCCTTGACTGATGCTAACAAGTCAGTTTACTATGTAAAACTGCCGGTTACCAAGGAAATGGGAGCATTTAATATCAGTTTCAGCGACGATGATGCTAAAGATGATGGAGATGAGAATGAGCATGAGAATGACAGCAATTTCTTGAGCACCACCTATACATGGAATTTGCGAAATGCGCCCAAGCTGCGCATTAACGACGCCGAAGGCGTATGTGATTTAACGCTCAGCCCAGAGCAGCTGGAGACGCCGCCACACAATGCCGCTGACACTTTAAAGGTGCGCGTTGCTACCCCAACGCCGACACAGGAGGCAACGACAACAACAGCAGCAGTAGCGGGCTCAGCAATGGAGTCACAAAAGGTAAAAAGCAATCAATGCGGTGTCGTCTCGTTAGTGACACAACATATAATATGACATTGTCACATTTTTGCAGCTGCTCTTCAAGCTGGATAATCTAGAACGCACTTGGCCCTGGGCGGATCGTGAGAAAATCATATACAAGTGAGTTCAGACACTTGACAAAAATGTGTATATACATTAAAGTACAGTGGCTAAAATTTTATAAGATTATTATTATATAATTTAATTGTTATAGGGCTGAGAAACATACTTATTTTTAAGTGCAATTGGTGGTGGCAATTGTAGTCGTTTTGCTAATATATTTTTCTATCCAAACAGGCAATCAACTTGTTATCTGGTTCAGCGTAAGCCGCATGGAATAGTAGGGCAGCGTATCCAGCTGTTGGCCAAACAGGAGCTCTTGCATAAGGACAAAACGCCATAGTCGTCCCAAACTCACACTTAATTGAAGCATTCTCTCTGTTACGCTCGTCATTAGTTTTAGGTATTGTGGTTTTGCACTTGGAAGTCAGCCAACTTTTAATTGAGTTCATTATGCAAGTACGTCAGCTGCACAAACTATTCTTAACAGCCCCACAGTACACACACAGGGCGTATGCGAAATTTAACTCTCACTTGGTTCTTTTTTATAATTTGTTTTCCAAAGTTTTTTTTAATTAAAAGCCACTGCCACTAATTATTCGTATAATACTTTTTTATTCTTCACAAAATTGTTAGTTATACTTTTTCCATATAGTTTCGATATTTTATATGAAAAGAAAAAGGTTAAACAAAAAAAATGATCAGAGGCTTTGAATTTCAAAGCAAATTTGTTTAATTTAAATATATGTATTGGTTTGAATTTTATATATCAAAGAGAATCAGTGAATTATATTTTTATACTCGGATTCCGACAGTAAAGACTGTATTGTTTTTGTGAAATGTTCGTAATGGTGTCTGCCCGTCCGTAGGAACGCAACTTTTTCGACTCCTGTAAAGCTTGAAACTTTGCAAATCACTTTTTCTATTGGCTTGTCAGACTAAGTGTCAATATTGGAGTGCTACGTCCACTAGGGTGCTGATCAGTATCAAAGATTTAAAAGACACGCAACCCGTTAATATCGAAAATCTCTATGTTTTACTAATTTTTTGAGCTAGAGTCACCAGTTTTTCTCCTTACCGGTTTTTATACTGGTAGCAGAGTATTACGTAGTCAATTGCATCCGATTGCAATTTTTTTTTGTTGACTTCCTTCCACTTTGAGTACATTTTTATTGCTCAAATCAAATATTAAATTTATTTTTACCAGGCATCTTTTCGAGTCTGTGTTTTGAGCATTTGGCAAAGTAGTTGTGGGTGCAGTCTTAAAAGTACTTGGATGGATATCTAAGGTGTCCAGTTCAGGCTGCCTTAAGTGTTTGTTCGAGTGCAAAATTCTTTTGTGAACTCTGTGCTTGAGTATTTGAACAAAAAAGAAAATTCAGCTTATGCTGCAAATGTGTATTTCATAGCTGCTGGCGCCGAAGACTTGTCAAGCACTTAGCTTACACACTTATGCACACACAAACAAATCGACTCACTTACCTAGATACTCACACACAAAATCACAAACAAACAAGTGCACGCCTCTCAAACACACACACACACACATACAAATTAAACAGCTCATTTACTGTTTGCTACAGCTTTAACGGGCAAAGTTTTTCCTGACTGAATAAATTACACACCTCTAACTTTATGAGCTGTGAGGACGCGAACAATTTGCACTATGAAAAACATAAAAGAAATATAAAACGCACACACACAATTATAACAAAGTTTTATTTAGTTTTGAAAATTCAAATATCGGAATGAGTATGTAAATTGGTCATGAAAATTAGGGAGAAATCCTATACATTTTATTCTCTTTTTAAGGCGAACTAAATAATAAGTAAAATTCTAAATCCTCTTTAAAAATAATAACTATTTAATGCTTTTTTTTTTCTTCTCAAGTGAATACTAATAAATATTATATTTTAATGTTTGAGCGCTTTATGTTTTCTGCGTTTATGTTATTATTTGCTTTGTTGTAAGCTTGCTAAAATCCTTTTTAAATCTATGATTTAATTTTAATGCTGCATAAATACGGAACAGATTTTTTGTTGCTGTGCATTGACTTGTTTTGAGTGTCAATTAAGTGGTAATGCATGCATAAAACATTAGGCGCCACAGTAGCTGCTCATGCATTTAGCTACAGAATGCGGCAGCAAGGCATGGTAACCTGCTACACAAAAAACAACATTATTAATGCCACATAAACACTGAGTCTGCGGCTGGCTGCAAAATGCTAACGGCATCGTGATAAAACCAAAACAAGAGTCAACTGTTGTACATATAGGTTTCAATAAGTGTCAAACAAAATGTTTACAAATTGCTCTTCACCCTTCAACCCTTCCCACAGTTCTTGTTGTTGTGGTTACTGTTGCGTTGTCAACAAAATTAGCGCACCAATAAACAAAAGACCAACCAGCTGAATTTATCATCCGGGTGCAAGTACAATTCAACGCAGTCCGTCGGACTGTAGAGCGGTTCAGAGGTTTCCCTTCGCATTCGCATTTATCAACTGCTGGTAGGGATGTTAATTGTTGGTTTCGAGTTCATTTTATAAAATGACAGCTCAAGCGCAAAACTTGGCTAATTAACAGACTTTTAGTATTTGCTTATTACTTCGTAATACTAACCTTAACAACGGCATTAGGGAATAAGCAATTTCATGTTGTTGTGACTAAATAAATTACAAAAAAATAATAACATTTTAAGTGGTAATACTTACTTCAAAAGAGGTGCTAAAAAAAAAATCCCAAAATTAATGAAATGCTTGGCTTTTGTTTATAATTCACAAACACATATAATTTTGTCATACTATACACAGACTTTAAAGCGTTCATCTATAATGGCGAAAAAAATAAAGCGCTTAAGCTAAGAAATGTTAGAAAGCTTAGCTTACCACATTATTACATATATGTATATATAAATATATATATAGCCACAGATGATTTTTTGTAAAAGTATGTTTAGTTAGAGACACATAACATTTAAATACAACAATGATATTATATACCCACATAAATTCTTAATATTCATATAATCTTGAAATGTGTATATTCTTATGCATTTAACTTATGGCAACTTTCTTTTCTTTTAACAAGCAATTTTGCTTGTTTTTAATATATCTATTTTTTGCATGTTCTATATTCTAAAAGTAATTTCACAGAAAAACATTTTGGTATTTTGCATTTTTTTCGTTGAACAGAAGTTTGAATTTCGAAACATTTTTAAGTATAATGTTACCAATTATGTAATACCATTTTAATATGATGATATCAATTCTTAATGCTGCTTAATTCAGAATATAAAATTAAACTTTAAATACTTTAGCACACTTTTCTGTAAAGTTGCAGCGAACATGGAATACAAAACTAAATTTTTTAAATGTAGCCTTGATCAGCTTTAGAAAAATTCAACTTTTCTATAATATTTCACTATGTATATGTGTATATATATATAAGTTAAACATTGTCTGGGGCAGGGGGAACTTTGATTTTTATATGGTGGGGTGCTTTTCACTTGTTTGGTATACAGTTGTAGAGTTGTATCTATTTTGGGCGGGTAGCTGGCTTAAAATTGGCTTATGTCTATGAGATTTTGTTACAAGCTTTGTGACTTTGTTTAATGCAGAAGTTGAAGTGCACATGCAAATATTTCGTGTGTGTTTATGTTTGGGGCAGCTTAAAGCGCCTCATCGGCTATGTTATGTTGGTCAGCGTTCGGACTTGTATTCATGCTGACAATGACAACACCGGTTCCTGATCCATTTGTTGCTTCAGCTGCTGCATCTTCGGCTATGGTCGTCATCGACGTTGGTTTAACTGCCTCTGCTTGCATATTGACTGCTAGTTGCAGCTGTGGGTTGCCAGCTGCTGCTGCAGTTTCTCCCATGAGCGGCTGTCGCTGGTGGGCATTGTCCAAGTTTGGGCGCCGCGTGAGGTGCAGCTTATGCCGCCAACTATCAAGAAAGCGTGACGAGTTGCTCGTGGTGGTTGAACTCGCGTTAATGGTGTGACCTGTCAATGCCATGCTCTGGCTGCGTGCCCGCTGCTGATCCTGCTCCAGTCGTTGTTGATGGTGGTGGGGAGCGGAGGAGGCTCGTCGTTTGGCCGATGAGGACAAATCCTTTAGTCATACCTTTTCCTCGCCAGGTACGGGCGGACCGCAGCGCACAAACTACAATCAAAAGAACTGAGAATATGCTATCATGGTGTGGTTGGCAGGTTGGCAGGTTGGAAAACGGTGCGTTGCATTTTTTGTTTAGGGTTTTTTACAAATTTTTATGCTAGATTTGCAATTTGTATGTTGCACAACATTGCGTATGCATAACATGCAAGAAGCCACAGTGTTAGTGCGGTTGTGTCGTGGCCAAATATGTGTGTGTTTACGTTTTGTGAGTTGGTAGTAGATTCGTTTATTTGCATAAATTAGCTTGCATTACTCATACGCTCCGTAACCCGTACTGTTCATACATTTAACTAAAAAAGGCAGGAAGCATGTGAAGCTCATATGAAATCTTACCGAGACCTGAGTTGCTGTATAGGAATTGGTGCGTGGCCTATTACTAAAACAGAGCGTCCTCCATTTGCGCTTCACTTGCGCAATCACCTCGCCATTGCAGAAGCAAAACAATGTAGCCACGCACAAGCCCTGCAAAATGAAATCATATAAAATGGAAAGAAAAGAAAGATAAGTGTAAGAGAATTATTATCAGTGGAAGTTGTCGTCACAATTGTGCTTATTAGATATTTGGCGCAGGCTGTGAAACGAACATAAAGTCTAATGCTATTTTGTTTATTTGCCATTTATTGCCCGGCTCAAATGTTTGGGTGCCCAACATTTCTCGGTATCTCTAAATGTCTTTGCATCTTTGTTTGCTTAAGTCAGCTGTCTATTGTCGGTTGCCCTTAGCCTGTTTGAGTGGCTTGTCGTTTGCCTTTTGTGTGCGTATTTAATGCATAGCTGTGCTCGTGCATGGGGCTGGCTTTTGGAATTCTTATTCACACATTGCTTGCATATAAATGAAATTGGCAAACAGCTTCATTTGATTGGCAATGCACACACGTTCTTCTTAACGCTTCGCAACTTAATCACAAGCACACACACACATACACATAGTTTACTATTTGTAGAATGCGTAGAAAATTTATTCAATAAGTTACGGTGGAACTGTTAAGCAAAATTTCCCCAAATTGATTCATTGCAAATGGCATCTAATTGCAACCAATATGTTATTTACTGCGACGCCATCTGGTATTTGACATTTATTTGCTTATTAATAAAATGATTCTTGAACAAATATTTAAGCCAATCGAAAGTTATACAACAAATTGCTCTTAAAAACAGCTAGTCATATATTTTTTTATTGAAACATGCGTTATCTTTTTCAACATTGATAAAATTAAATTTTGACAAAATTATTTACTACGCTTATCAAAAAAAAAAATAACTGAAGTTATATATATATATCTATCGAAGGAAAAAAAGTAACCACAGTAACTCAAATTAGTTATACAATTTCCATCCAACATGGTAGCATATGGCCAAAGTCTAATTTGGTGTCGGCTCTGCATTTTTGATTATATTTTTTCTTTATTGTGCTTTGTTGCCACGGTGTGTGTGTGTCAGTGTGTTGGTTGCGCATTTATTAAGATTTGAACATGTATTTTGTTTTAGGTTTTTCTGTTACCCGGCTGGCTTTGATTATAATAATTCTGTCAGCTAAGCTGAATTAATGTTGGTTGAATAATATTTAGCTAGCTTTCATTCAGTCTAATGTTTGTCATTACTCAACGATGCTGGCATTAAAGTAACCAAGAAACAACATGAAGAGGGTTAAGTTTCTGTGTTATAAGAACATCACACATACCTGCACTCAGAACTGATTTGCATGACATGAGCTCATAGTGAACACACACGATAGCAAGCTAATTACTCAGTTCTTGCAAAGTCGGTGAGAGTCGAAGACAAAAATGCAAACAGTTTGCAAAACTAATTAGCAAAGTAGACATTCAAAGTGGCAACAAATGTGCTTTTATTTTGGATACACCCACTCACTATATCCATCTCTCTTTCACTCTCTCTCGCTCTCTTTTCCCTCAATAAAGCGTATTTGACGTTTTAAATTCAATTCTGGATTCGGAGAAATACAAAAACCAACATCAAGCCTCCTTTAATGGAATTAGGAGCTGATGTTTCCCTAAGCTAAAAAGTTTCTTAAACTTTATTAAAAATTCCAGTTGAGGCATTTGGCCAACAATGTGAAAAGCGAAAGTAAAAGTGTCTGCCAAGTAAATTAAATTTCAATTCTTGTTGTTTGGTGTTTGTAATGAACTTTGGATCTAATTGCAACCCTGTCCAGAGATATAAAAAGCCATTGCTGTTGATTGCTTGCATTGCTGTCATCATAAAATGTCATAAGCTTTTTCTTTGTTTTTCTTTTCACATTCATTTTCCTGAAACATGAGCAGAGCTCAAGAAGATTTTGTTTCATTGTTTAATCAAGCTTTAGATTGCTTAAATAATAATAAGCTTAAGGAATTTGAGCTGTAAATTGTTATGACAAACCAAATCAAGCAAAATAACAAGAATCGTATAAAAGCTATGCATGTTTTTCTACTTCATGACTTTTGTATAAAAGCTATGCGTGCTACTTTTTATGACAAGATTTTTATGAGTAAGCAAGAACTATGCGGCAAATATCTTAAAACTGCTTCTCTCTATCCTTGTTAACAATCAACAATGCACCCAGTGGAATATTGAATCATTCGGTAAACGCAAATATTTTATTTGTTTATTTTATGGCGCTTAAAAGTTGTTCAGAGTCTTTTATAAGCCTTCTTACTGCAAAATAATTTTAAATTATATTCGTGGCAAGCAACAAATGCCTTCAGCATCTCTTATTGTGCGTTAAGGGAAAACTTTGCAATTTGCGTAACAAAAACACAAACAACAACAACAACAGCAGCAAATAAACAGTTAAAAGTTACTGCTAACTGGCTTCAAAAACAATCGGCAAAAAAAATAATTTTTTTTTGAATTTGTCACTCGAATATATTGCGTATTTTAAGCTACCAACAAAAAAGTTGCAAAAAAAGTGTTGGTATACCCTTGGGAGAAAAAAATTGTATGTATAACTGGGTCTCATAAAGTCAAGTCAACTTAGGCCATAAAAGGTTATAGAAAGTGGAGAGTTTATGTAGACTCAATGAGCTTTTTAAACTTAGATTTGTTTATAGGGGAATCAATAATTCCCTTTGCAGATTTAATGTTCTCAGTTTTAAATTCAAGCAACTTCCAAGTTGTATATTATAATCGTAACATCTTCTGTATAGTAGTTATTCTCATAGCAAATTCCTTGAGTAGCTTTTGTTGCAATTTTCGTAGCAGTAACAACGTATTTTAAATGCAGCGAACAATGCTACGCCATGACATGGCAATTTAGAATTTATGTGCAACACAACAACTGCAGACTTTGGAATTTAGCCGTTTGTTAAACCGCTTTTTATATAGTTTTGCGTAAAAGAGCAGATTAAAATGAGTTGTGGATCGATTTGGTTTTATGTATTTACGCATCTGTGCCCGCCTTTCACTAAAATACTTTTTCTCTTACTTTACTTTACTGAATTTAACTCGCACTTTTATTTTCACTGGCTGTGCGTTGCATGCTCGAGTTGTTGACAGAGTTCTGTCTCCTTTGTAATCTCACCGTTCTTTTGAGTCCAATTTAATATGCACGTTGATGAAAATACCAAAGGCAACATTTTTGCATACCGCGTTTGTATATTGATTTCATTCCTCCCCTCAAACAATGCTTCGACTTGGCCACAGTTAAATGAGCTGAGAGCTGGTTTGCTTTGGGGAGTTTGCGAGCATGTGCTTGGCATTTTAATAATATAGCCCTTAGCGTTACACCAATAATAACAAGATGGGTGTAATTTTTATTATGTTTTTGCAATAAACAAGATCCGACATGATTTTTAGCTTATTTGCATAAATTATAGAAAATATCTCCAGATGAAATCAAGCAAATTTTATGCCAATTAAATGTACATATTTCTCGACCCCTAAAAAACACAGTTGATGTTGTGAACTGATGGGAAAAGACAGCAAGTAAAGAAAGTATAATAAGCGAGTAAATTTAAGTTTGACTCAAAGCAGCTGAGAACATTTACATACATTACTAACAGCATAAAATAAAATGTTCAACCTGTGCGAAGCCATAAAACAATATTAAAAAGGTGAAATAAGAAAACTTTTATGACGGACTAGAAAATGGTCTACTAAAATAAATAACGAAAAAGTTCAAAAACAAAATCAAGTAAATTGAAAATAAATATTAAAGGGAAGGTAAAAGTTTCGAGCTATGAATAATGATATTTGATTTTGATTGATTTTCCGCACTTTAATATCATTAAATCAAAAAGATATTTTTCTGTTTGACATCTCACAGCTTCCAAAAATCGTGTTCTTATAAAAATAACTTTTAATTACGCCGTTCTATTTTAAAAGACTTTCATTTCATTAGTTGTGAAATCTCGAAACGTTGTAAGTAAAAGTTCCAGCATGGCCTTAATCGTTTGGTGTCTTTGTCCAGTGAAGCTTTCCCAGCCAACAAAAACTAATTCAACATTGTGCGATGTATTCGGAATGGAGAGAAAAGAGAATTACTTACTTGAAATGAGGCCGTAAATGCCGAGATGACTTGGTATGTATACTCCCAGGGATGCTCCTGGCCAGGACGAAATGGTGTTAGCATATACTGGAGGCCAAGCAGCGGCACAAGCAACAGCGTTGCCCTGCAAAATAACACATTGGGGAATCAGAAATAGAATTAAAAAGTCACAAGGCGGGAGGTCAAAGCAGTGTAATAATACTTATACTTATGTATAATTCGTTGTCGACAAGCGTATTAAAATGCAAGTCATCGTGCCGTATGCGTAATTTAAAATAAAGAAAAATAAAACTTGAGAAAGTAGCGAGGCGAAATCAAGATGCGAGTCGAACAAAACAAAGCAAACGATAGTACGAGTTTATAAAGCATATGCCCGCCTTGCGTTCCCTTTTGTGTGTGTTTGTGTTTGGCCGAACCAAATTACAAATTATTATTGAATTGAAAGTCTTTTAAGTTAAGGCACTTGCTGTGTTTATTTTGTTGGTTAACTTACCGAAATGCCTGAAGGACGGTCCGCGAGGGTCCACAATTGCCCTGAATGCTAGCCGGGGCGTTCAGCTTGAGCAGGACGACGCGCACAATGTTGCAGAGGAACAATAAATTGAGGAATATTGAAATGCAAACGGGCACAATCAGAATGTAGTTAAAGCTCGTGTCAGTCATCCAGCAGCTGCAGTAGATGTAATGGAGCGAGAATGAAAGAACAACGGAAAGAAGTTTTCGCATCTAATGAATTGCAAACGAGCTGGTTTCACAATTGATTTGATTTCCATTTTGCGAAACATCGTGCATGTGCATGTCCATGTGAATGTGTGTGCGTGTGCACAATCAATTTAGCTCACTCGCACACACGCACACACGCACACATTCGCAACATATGAGATGAATTCATGTTTATGCACTTACTGCAGATTCTGTTCCCGGCTACCAGAGAGGCCGCGAGCCAGTCCATAGATGCATATGACAATGGCTGGCGAGCACCAGCCAAAGGCAATCAGCCATTTGACCAGCTTCTTCTCCGATATAAACGCGGCGACCAGCACAGTGTGTAGGTAAAATCCCTCGCATAGCATCCACGAGTAGTTGGTCAGCAGAAAATAGTGCAGTATAATATGCAATGCCACGCAATAGCTCTGCAACAAAAGCGCGAAAAAAAAACAACAAAAAAAAACCAATAAGTTGGGTTCGAGTTCCCAAATGCGTACGAGTGTGTGTTTGCTTACCGGACTGAGTTGCACAAGCTCCGAGTTGGGCACCACCACCAGATACCAAATGAGCCAAAGCGAACTGTTAACCGCAAATGAACTAAACAGATTCATGTGCAACGTGATGCGGGCGCATTTCAATGATCTATTTAAATAAGGAAAACAAAAACATTATTAAAAACAAGAATTTTATTTAAAAAAAAAACCCAGTAGGAAAAGATATGTTGGTATTGATTTGATTAGATAGTTTAACAAATGAGTTAAGTGCATTGCATTTTTTATAGCATATTTGGTTTGATTTTTTTAAAAAATTTATATTAATCAAATAGCAACTGTAAATAAGTCTTGTTCAATCATTCACAAAACATTTGTACATTTAATTGTAACCTTTTGCAAACTTCTGTAATTTATTTAAAACTCTATACTCTGATTTAAATTTATTTTGGTGATATCGCTATTTACGCTTTTGTTTTGCTTCCTGTGCGATTTTTCTCAAAATTTATTTCAAACGAAAATTCGTTTACTTGATTTCGCAAATATTGGCATACATTTGAATTTTACTCAGAAAGGAAGGAGTCAATCTAGCAAAGGGGTGAACTTTGCGTGAATGCAGGATGTACATACGTACTGTCAAGGGGTTCATTTCAATATCAACACTGACCGTACGTGCTTTCCGTTCAGTTTTGGTATTCCTTGTGCTGCATTTGCCAATTTTTGGCAATTGGCCAAAAGGCAACAAACTGTATATTAATGAAACCATGCCGGAGCGGAGTCAAATTAATGCATGTCATGCAAATTAGGTGCAAAATTTTCGTTTGAATGCATTTTCTCAGAGTTTTTCATTGCAGTTTGTTAAGCATCTGACGACTGCAACGGAAACAATTTTTAAGTTTTGATTGCGCTTCCAATTAAGTCATATTTGGCTATTATTGTAGCATAAAAGAGTTGATCAAAGTGATAGCACGCTTATTTTTAGCTAGTATATCAAAGACCATTGACAAAAGGAAACAGTTTTTGAAAAAGAAAACTTATTTATTTCATAATTAGACATGATTTAAAGCAATGTTTAATTTTTATATGGGATTGCTAGCATCAACATTTGAGTTTAGAAACTCTTAAATTATTGTTGGCAATCAATTGTAAAGCGAAAGTAAAGTTACAACACAAACACTGAAAAATTGGCAGATGGAGTGATCTGTCTAATCAAAAATTCGTATCACATTGTGTGATAAAATTTATTTGCCCTTTGCACACAATCTAAAACGCTTTAGCCAATGTTAAGCTGTTTCTGTTGTCTTATGTGTCTCACTGCCTGAGCTGACAATAAACAAGCCAAGGGGACTAATTGTGTTGCAGACAAGTGGAAATTAATCGATATCCTGTTTGAAGAAGAGACACAATCTAATGCTCAGTTGACGTGCAACACAGTAAAGTCAGAAAAGAAGGGAGGTAAATGTAGACGGCGGGATAAGAAAACAAATATTTTCTCATTTCCGACATCAAAAGTGGCGGATTAAATGGTCGTAAGAGTAAGTAAGAGAGTGCAATGAACAGGAATAAGTACACCAAAACACACACACAAACACACACCCACAGGTTAGAAGTTGATTAAATACATTTGGCATCGTTTGTTTAACAATAGAATTTGGCGCCAAGCGCACAGCGGTCATAATGCCAAATGGCAAATGGTGTCTCATTAGTGTTGAGTGGTTTTCCGTTTGTGCCACAGCGTAGCAGAAAGAAGAAACAAGATGTAGATGGATCGATCATACGTCAAGAGCACAAAGATGAACATAAGTACCGTTAATTAGGACTGCAACTAATTAATCCGGTGTAGGTGTGTGTGTGTGTGTGTGTGTGTGGGTTGGTGAATGTAACTTACTTAAAGTAACCCAATATACTCAGCGAGAGAAGTATGGCCAAAAGGGAGATGCTGTAGCCCACCTCATAGATCAAGCTTACATTATGATTGCGCTGGAAAATAAGAAAGAAGAATAAGCATTATTTTATTACAATTAAAAAAAAAAAGTTTGTAAGCTTACTCACCGCTAAATCGTCTAAATTGATGCAGGTGGTGTAATTCGACCAGGTTTTATTGGTCAATGGGTGCTTGAACCATTCACCATCATCGCCACACTCCTTGTGTGCATATCCTGTGAAATTAACATTATTTATAATTGCTAATATACACTCTCATTATAAACAATTTCCTGCAGCAGATTATATTTATTAACTCATTACCACTTCATGTGAGTATGGGCTCTAGAATATTGCAATTTAATTAAATTTTCGATTAGCCAACCTGTTGATGCATTATTAAAATGATTGCTCATACGCCACGTAATAGATTTGACCGCATCTAATAAACAGCAAGTATGAAATTGTATTTTTGCATTGACTGCCTATAAAATATGTAAATGGAAGTTAATTACTGCGGTCTAATAAATTTATTTATCAACTCTTCTCATAACCAAACAATAATATTATGTGCAACCACAAAAGGTAAACTGTTATATTTGTTATTTAAGTAACGGCTTTATATTTTTCAGTTTTCTACTTGCAACTCTTTACGATTTTTTAAGGAGGACACAAATAACAATCAGTATAATGTCTAACATAAGCTTCGAAGCTTAACTTTAAATTGAAATTGGAAAATAAAAACGACGAAAAGTTTCCAAGTGCCGACAGCAAGTGGAATGCTCAAAACGAAGTTGAGCTATGCAATTTTCGTGCTTTTGTTAAACTGTTATCGAACTTGTTAAAAGAACCGCTTTGCGAGACATTTGCAGAGCCAGCAACTTTTCTTTTTCGGGCCATTGAATTAGGCTTTCTTTTTTTGGTCAATGGGGCCGGAAACGAGTTTAGATGTCGGTGTGGCTGAGAACTTAACAGGTGAAGCTTTTCAAAACGCTCTCTATCTGCCTTCCTTTTGCCCTATACATTTGATTGCCATTTGGCACGCAGAGTCGAAAATCACGTATACGCTCTGTGTGTGGCAAACAAGTCGACAGTAAGACAAAAAAATGACATGGTTGCGGTTACACTGAAAAAAAATAATAATGCTTTTACATTTGGTAGAAGCAATTTTTTCATTTTGTTTAAATTATTCCACTAAAACATTATTAACTTTTTACAAAAATATTTTATTATTTCTAGAGTTTTCTAAGGTTTGCCAATGCAACAAACAGAGCTATGAATGCACAAAGCAAGGTGCTTTTTATGGTGGGATTGGGAAAATATTGGAAGCTTTAAAGTTTCCTTTAATCGTTTTTTCTTCATTTATTCGGTCGCCGAACTTGACCATAGTCAACATAGCATGTTAGTTTTTAAACAAGTCTGCTCTTCTTTTAACTTTATTTGTTTATTTTTGTTTATAATTGAAAGTTTTGCAATAGTGAAATTAAATAATGTTTTTTTATTCACTTTTAGCTTTTAGCACACTCTTAAGTTGTATGCAAAACATAATTTTTAAATAATGCAAGTGCCTCTTCAGGTTTTGTAAATGTTCTTGTGTGGTTTTCTCAGTGTTTGGCTGCTGTTGCTGCCAAGTTTAACTACATCCGGCAAACGGAAGTGGCATAAAAGTTAATGGCGGCGCAGTGCAAAGCACATAATCTTGTATACATGCTACAAGCTGGCGACCCCGAGGCGCGGCAACATTCCGCTTTGTCTCGGCCACAGGCGACCGCTGGCAGCCACAAAAAAAAAAACACTCATAAGCCAAATGTAGTGAACGCAACATTTGCTTATTGTTATTCACTCCCACCACTTAGTTGGCTCCTTGTCGTGTTTCCTATGTTCCTTTTTTTCTTTTTCTTTGTTGCAAACAACACACAAAAATGCCATTCAACTTTCATTTAAGTTTGACATATTACATGATTTATACCATAAATTGCTTGGTCTATCAATTCGGTGGAGCTTTTTGAGTCCTATATTTTTTGTGTTTTGTTTTTCCTGCAAAAACATTTGTATTCTGTTTGCATAATTCATCATTATTATTGTTACCAAATTGTACGTATTGCTGTCGCTTTTCCAGTTGCCTCAGAATAACAAACAGCCAAAAAAATGAGCGAGCAAATAACAGTTAAATACGCTTGGCTTAGTTATAAAGTCGCTCCTTCACACAGGAGTGGCAACGATAATTTTCTATAATCGAAATAGGTAAAGCTATTGCACTTGTAAAAATGTTGCGGTTTTTGTTTTGACAAGCCTGAAATAGTTTTTTTTGTCTTGTTTTTATACATATATGATTTATTTTTTAATATGTTATCATGAATTAAACTTGTAATTGGTAGGTCAATAAATTATGCATGCGGCAAATGCAATTTATCAGAGAGTTGAAAGCTTAAAGTATAAATTAAATTTAAATCAAATTATGTGGTTAAAAGGTAAATAATTGATGCATGAAAATTTAATGGTAAAAAAAGATACAAAATGTTTTTATTTGAAATACTTGAATTTATATGGATCATTTACAATGTTATCCAGAACGCAGTATTTGAATAGATTTTGGCTTAAATAATGCCTGGAACATTTATTTAAACCTTTTGTTTGTTTTCAGTTTATTTTTTAGAAGTTAAATTTAATTTTGATTGAAATACTTCCGAATTAATAAAATATTTAAGTGCTAATTTGAAATAATGTCATTAGCCCTGTTGCCTGCCGACCTTGTGGCGTTGTTTATTTATTTATTTATTTATTTAATGTCGGCTATGATCAGCTGACAAATCAAAATTAACTATAATTATAATATTAAAATAATATAGTATAAAATAAATAATTATAATATCTGAAATAAAGTTCAAAATTAAGATAAAAAATTTAAAAAGTTAACGTTAAAGCTCTGGGAAATTCCAAATAAATATAACTGGTCCAACATTTGTTGCGTGGATTGGGAAAAACCCAGAAAAACCCAATCAGACCAGTGGAAGATTAGTGATTAGTGGTTACGATTAGATAAGGCAGAAAGGATAGATCGTTTTAGTACTGGAGTCGAGGTCTCCAGAGAGACAAGAGAATAAAGTTTGTTATAGTCAGAACATAATACACGAAATGGTTCATGAATTAAATAGTTGCTCGAGCAACGATCGAGGCTGAGGGGTAAAAAGTTACGTGTGGATCTAATGGGAACATTTAATTTTATTCGACTTAGAAGAACTGATGAGTCGATATCACCATTAAGAAGATTAGTGACAAATACTACACCATGCATAATTCTACGGTTCAAGAGGGAAGGAAGATTAATTAAAAGAAGTCTACTTGAATAGGGTGGTAGGTCTATTCCAGGAACCCAGTTAAAACATCTGAGCGCAAACAGAAGAAATTTCCTCTGCACAGATTCAATTCTATCCCGGTGAAGCCCGTATTGCGGGGACCACACACAAGATCCATACTCCAGGATGGGGCGTACCAATGATGTATATAGCGTTTTAGTGGTGTAGGGATCATCAGATCCAGTGCAGAGAAAGGTTTTGTTTATAAGCATATTGTTCAACAACCTGGCAAACAAACTTGTGCAATTTATTTGTAGATAATTTGAAAACTTTGGGCTTTGTTGTTGACTTTTAATAAAATTTAATTCGCAACGCAACTTCAGTTATTGATTTCAAACCAATAGGAAAAGCAAAACTGAAGCAGAAGCTTCGTCAACTTATGCATGTTGTACATGAGGTATAAGGAGCCAGAAAAGCAAATAAGCAGCTGCTGCAGAGCCGCGGAAAAGCTGCTGGCTTACGCCTGAGCACACACGAATGTACACACACAAACCTATGTACTAACAAGCACAAACGTAGCAGTCGAACGCAACCGACTGCGCTATACTCGACACAAGTAATAAAGGCCTGATTGCAATGGAGTGCGGATACGGCTGGGGTGTAAGCTGCCTCAAAGAATATCTGGCATCCAAGTTTTTGCAGCAGATCTATGTATGATGTCAATTCCTATCCTCCTACCAAATTTGGTGACTCTAGCTTAAAGTTTGTTAATGGTGGGAAAGGGGGGCTGCGGGCGGAATGGGTGGGCGTGGCTCCAAAGTTGGGTATGCAATATTTTTGGGCTTGTTAATAACTATCTTCTCCCCAATTTTGGTAGTTCTAGCTGTAAGGGCGTGCGAAATGGGAGGGTTTATCGATTTGGTGTAATCGAATTTATCGATTATTAGCTATCGTAGGACCCCAATCTTGACACTTTAATTTAATATGCCCTAGTTAAAGATATTTGCAAAGTTTCAAGACTCTAACTTAAATAGTTGGAAAAAAGATGCGAACATACGGACGCACAGACGGACAGACACCATGACGGACATTGCACAACCCCAATATACTCTTTACCTTCGGTATCGAGTATAAAAATCAGACTGACGCAAAAGTGATAAAAAAAAAATTGATTTGCCGAGTTTTTTTCTTTAATAAGCGTGGCAAAAATGTATCACAAAGGAAAATATGCTTAAACTCCACAAGCCATTACCCAGAGGAGGAGAGGAACAGCGAAACCGAAAACATGGCCCAAGATTTGCATTTACTCTAGGGAATGCGGCCAATTAAAAAACACCACCTGGTTTGCGGTTTTATATTTTAAATCCTTGTGCTCGTGTGAGTGTGTGTATTTTGTCTGCTGTGCTTTGGGTTTGTTAGCCTTCATTAGGCTGGGCAAGCAACACTTCCGTTTCCTTTTAAATATTGTTTACCTGACTTATTTTGTATGCATACTTATTACAAATTCAATATGATATATTTGGATATTTTTCTTTAGTTAGTTCTTGATTTAGTCTGTTTCGGATCTAGCATCTAAGAAGAAAAATTGGCATAACCGAATGTTGCCTGTGTGGAATTTAATCAACAGCAAAATTTTTTGACACTTACGCATTGGATCAAAGCCGGTGATGAAGTCCGGACAAAGCTCATAGGCGGAAGTGCCGGCGGCGGTGTCGGGCCAACAGAGCCAGCCATCAAAGGTGCCGCCGCAGAAGGAACCTAAGCGATGAGGTGTTGAACAAATTGTTATACGTATTAATGTAAGTTGTGAGTTTATGTACCTGCCACCGGGTGACTGCCATTCAAACGCATATCGCATGCGGCGCGTAAAGCATGAAAGTCGGGTCCACTTTCGGCAGCAATGCTGCTGCTAGTGCTACTGCTGCTGCTGCTGCCACCACTGGTGTTGCTGTTCTCAACCATTGCTTGGCTGCTACTGCAAAAAAACACTCCTGCACAACGAGACAAAAATGTTGCAATTAGTTTTGGTTGATATTCAGTTTGACAGCATACAAAACATATGTGTGTGTGAGCGTGTGTTGTTTTGTTACAAAAGCTCCATTGAAATCGCGCATATTTTTGAATTTTACAGTTCGTTTGGGCCGCAATTTAATTGGTTTTGCAGACCATTCAGTGGGACTAACAGTTGAGAGCACTTGTGAGTGTGAATCGTGTGTGTGTGTGTGCGTATGGAAGTGTGAGCTTAACACATGCACAATTTATTCATTTAGTTATTTAAATACGATTTTCTTTGCACAGCTCTGCGGGTGGGTCAAGCAATTTAAATTCACGCCCAAGAGTATGCAATTAATTTTAATTACAAATTGTTTATGGCAAACAGAATGCTATAAATTATATATATTACAATGAACTTCCTATTAAAGAGTATAAAGAAGCAAGAAAATTGGGTTAAATTCTTGTTAAAATTCGCCGGAGTGGGTCAATGCTAAATATGCTATAACGCAAAAGGATAATCACTCACGATTCTATAAGAAGTGAAGATAGTTTACTCCGTTGAACATGCCATAACTTTCTTATTCGGGACGGTACAATGTAATGCACATTTACTTATTTTCTATAAATGCTGTACATTTGTTGATTAATAATTTTTTTGTGAACAAGTATTACAATTACCAGAAATCCTATTAGGTAATATATTTGGCTTGAATCGTGTGCCCTAATAAAATTTTTTTTTTACCAAATTTGTGATTGCACATTGTACTTATTTTTCTGAGGTACAGGCTCTTAATGGGCTCTTTGATAATCTCTAGTGTTTTGTGGAAACTTTTTCTATTTATATAGTTCGTAAACGTGCAACTAGCCTGAACATGACAGTAAGGTTCTGTCGCACCCGAAACTCTTCGCACCACGTTTTCCACCTTGGACTGAGTAAATATTCGAAACGGAAAAGTTTTGCTGTGTTGGTGATTTGAGTGGTCGATAAAGTTGCCGGTGCGTAAAGCGAGATACGAGCAGCGGCAGCAGCAGCGCGAAATAAAACAAATCAACGGACGTGACAGTGAACAGCAAAGACCACAGAATTACAAGTGCAAAATACATGTAGCTGCGATCAAGCGTACCCGGACGGTAGAGTTAAGCTAGAATGAGCGACTCATTTAACAAGGTACGACTCTAGTTCTATTTACACTTACAGCACATGAATACGTTCACATGCATATGCACTTATTTGAATATTCTCTTATCGTTTAGGTAAATTGCAGTGAGCACTTGAAGCAAGAGCGAGAAAATGTGAACAGAAATGAATTGTTGAAAGTGGAATCTAGAGGGACTTGACAACAAGATAAGACGTAAGAGGGGCTGAATACTGGTGTATGTTGCATTTGTGTGCGTAGCACTTTGCATGCAGACAACTATAAGCGACTTACAGCTGTTATAGTGCAGCCTGGTATTTATTATGCTTTTAACGCAACGTCAGCAGCTGAAGCTTAAGTAGGCAAATTTATTTAATAACTGGCATTAGCCATTTAAGTATTGCCAATTCGGTGCAGAAACGTAAAATTTTTACATTTTAGCCTGGAAACACTTAAGATTTAACGACACCAAGGCGACAAGTTGAAGGCACTTAGCGACGCAATGAATGAAGCTTAATTTATTTTATGGTTAGCCCAAACGATAATCAAATCGAAAGGTGTGGTTCTACATGCATATACTAAAAAACTGTCAATATTAATCTAAAAGTTGAGCTATTGATAGAAGCATTCGTTAAATGCCTGGAGAAAATATCAAAGCATACTTTTGTGAGCAAACTCTTTGCAAAGCGTTTATGTGTCCTAAAGTAATAGATGTGGCGGTTGGGAGACATATTACTTCTTACTGCGCTAATAAAAATATTTTTACGAGGCCGCATGCAAGGCAATAACAGAAATAAGCAGTGAAAAAGAAAAACGTCAAGGCAAGAGTGTTGCGGGCGTGTGAGTGGCAAGAAAGTGGCAAGAGAGAGGAAAACTTATCAACTTGCACATAGCACGAATTGCGTGCGTGTTGTCAATAGAGAAGAATGCGTAGTGGTAGTGCCACCATAAAACTTACAAGTCGAGACATAAAACAGCAAATGCAGGAGGAATTCGGTTTGCGTTACATTTGTTGAGCATCTATTTTTGTATGTGCAACAACCGTCCAGCCGCATAGCCCCCCCGACTATTGCAGCGCACGTAGCATAGCGGAAAACATTGTTAAAAATCTTTTTGTGTGGCACCCATGCCAAATTGCAGCCCACATTATAATGGTAGCAAGGCGCAAAACATTCGTTGCATTTTGACCTGCATTCACATGATAGAAACTTTCAATTTTTTACCAAGCTCGACTTTTATGACAACTGCGCGCACTTCCGCCAGACGCTAACGTGACGTATGAGTAATGAAAATTTACAGATACAACTTTGGTTTCTATGATGTCGATGCGAGTATGTAATTTGTGTGTGCTTTTTTCCATTCGTTGGCTGTCATTACTTTCAACATCAATGTATAGTTTATGGCAAATCTTTCAAGTGCTTTTATATTTTTCTTTTTCATTTGTAAAAATAAATCACTCTGATTTCCAATTTATTGGGCACATAACTCATAATGTCTCGGCCCGGAATTATTCTTGGACTTCACCGACTGATTTATATCAATGGATAAAAAACGTATGCTTCTCTGAATAAACAAAAGAGCACTTTTCACGCCTTTATGCAATTAAAAATAGCATTAATTTCAAATCTTGTGTATTTTTCAACACTCATAAAATTTGAGTAGCTTTACGGCCTTGTATAGGTACTCAAAAAGCTCTATATATAAATATATTTTTTATCTGTTTCAAAGCTGTTTGTAAAGTGCACATCCGTTATTTTATATGCTGCCCTAACAATGAGAATTTTAATTGCGCTGTTTTGTCATGATTTTAAATGCAGTTTCTTAGATTTAAGGATTGGAAAAATATAAAAAAATTTACAGATATATTATTAACTTAATTAATATTTTTGAGAGAGTTTGAAAAGTTAACTTATTGATTTAAGTGACACAAAAAATGTTAGGGAATAAAATGTACGACTTTCCAAAGCATTGCACTTATTCTCGTTTGTTTCCACACATTTGTTTTGATATAAGCTTTTAATTCATAAATATGCGCTGGAACAGCGACAAAAAATGTATATTTAAAGCAGTGTCAACTCTAGGATTTGCCCAGTAAAAATATTACAATGGCAACAATTCTATATTTTGCATCATTGTGTTTGTTTGGGAGGTCAGCTGAAATATTTCATTATTTGTTCAAAGGATTCGAACACAGAGATTTTTGGTTGAAATTGAAAAAAAAAATCGATTTATCAGGTTGCCGTGTGTGCTTGGATTAAATCAACAGCTGAAAATATTACTTTATAAATTATTTTAAAACACCGTTGTAAATGCACCAAATTGCAGCAAATCGTTTGAATGTTGATAAGCTCTTTGAATTATTTCGGTTTTGACTTGTATGTTTTTTCCTGTGCCCTTGCCCTTTAAAAACATAAGAACTTCGTTTGTTTAATTTTTTTCTTTAGACAATTCAAAGATAAAAAGCTGAGCTTGTTCAAATTTTAAATGAAATAAAACATTTGCCATAAAGTTGTTAATATTACGTGTACGCCGCATTGAACATGCAAAAAAAGAAGAAGAAATGCTGCTTATCAGGGTGGCAGCCGCAAAAGTAACAAAACGTTTATCATAAAAAATGTGTTTTTATATGCATGCTTAAACAACCACTTTTAAATTTGAATCTCAGCTGTCAGTGCGACGTACTTACAGTATAATATTTTTAGAGCCTGCCGTTGATTTATGTTTTTGAAGTGCACTCAAATATCACGTAAAACGCGAGCAGTAAATATTGAAACAGCTCTAAATACTCGCCACAGGACATATGTTTATCACTGTGCAGCAGACATTTAGTCCCCCAACCCCCTTAATTGCTATAGCAGCAACAGTTACAACAACAATATGTTCTCTTGATACACACATGTGTCCCGATATGAGTGCGATTCGAGGATTATGGCTGATGGAACAGCAGTGGTATGTCTGGAGCAATGAGTATACTAAAACATTTTTTCTTATTTCTCTCAGATTACTGGCACTGGCACTGGCAATTTATTTCTTTAGCACATGTATTTCTTTTCATTTTTGGCTGCTTCGGGCTCTCTTTATCCACTGAGTCGTATTTAAAACCCAAATGGAATAATTTATATGGTACGGACAAGATGATTACGAGCTGCTCAAGCAACTCAACGTCGAAGTTTAAAGGTCAGAGCTGTTGCAAACTTAAAGCAGCACCATTACAATCTTACTTGAGCATCGCTCAAAGGCAGCCTGGTTGTACGGTGAATGGGGTGCATGGTGCAGTTTACAGGGTGTAAGCTGCAGGCTGCAAGCAGAGTGCAAGCTTGTGGTTTGCTCTGTGCCACATTCGCGCTTTGTGGCTGTCACAATTTAGTCTGAGCAGCCAACTACTTATTCAGTCTTTTATTTTCCACTCTCATACCCAAAGAGCATAGAGCATATCGTTTCTTTGCAATGAATGTAAAAAAAGGCAAATCAATTCGAAGCGGGCTTTTAATAATTGTAAAAAGAAGTGTTGAGATTTCGGCTTTACTTAGTTAAGGTCTGTGAATATAGAAATAAATCCAAGATTAAATTAAACTATATTATGTTATTTCTTAAGAATGGTTCCAACAAATTGTTTTCACCTGTTCTTAAACCTGCTTTAAAGTATTCTTTAGTCAGCTTTAATATTCCGCAACATTCTTACTTATTTTTAAGCGGCCTTAAGTCCGAGCAAACTAAAAGCTCATGTTCTACGTGCCAAAGCTTGGTTTTTTTTTAGGCCACTCGGCTGTCATCTTGCGGCTTTTTGCATGGCATTCAATGTTGCGCATACGACGTGTGGTGCGGCGGTGTGGGTGCGTGTAAGGTTCATTGCTTCTCGCTTAACTAACCGGCAAGTATTTTAGTTTGGTGTAGAATAGGATTACTGCTATTGCTTTACAAAATGAAATACGTGCCGCACGTGTTAAGTGCGGCCTTTACATACATTTTTGTTATAGCGGGCAACAATTGCACAATTTGACAAAGAACACCAAAAAATAGATCGACTGTGAAAGCGAGATTGAAATTTGCATTTGCTGCCTGACACATAGGCTTAGGCATTTTGTATATGTTTATTCTTTTTTCTTTTGTGTCATGTTGCTTTGAGCTGTTGTCGGTATTTTTCTTTGCCTTATCTGTTTGTTCTTTTTAATTGTTTCGCGGTTGTAAAGTCGACAATCCTTAAGGTACAAATACAAAAAGAACAGACACGTTTGTAGGATATGAAACAGCTGCTCAACATGTTTGCAATGCTGCCAAGCATATCATCTACAGTCATATTTTTTGCTAACAACATAAGCTCTTTTCACTTACATTTTACTTATGTCATTTTCGTTGCTTTTGGCTAGTTTTCATGTTGAGAGAAAAATTTGTGTTTGCACATACTTATTTGTACTTTAATGTTTTTTTATTTTTGACAACGTTTGCTGTCGAGTGGCTGTTTTTACATTATAGAATTGTTTGTGTTTCTTCGTTTTGGAGCCTAAATAAAGACCGGCCAAAGCTGTACCAGCTCCGCTTCAAGTACAGACAAGTTGACAACAGGATTTTGAGAAGAAGCAAAAACAAAAAATAAATACAAAAGGAAAAATGATTCGCATATAGTTCTATTGTAGTTTTAGGGTGTTGATTTTGACAATACCTTTGATAAGTCTTTTGTTTTTATTCTAGTGGCATCTGTGTTTCTTACAACGTTGATAAAATAAAGTTGATATTCAACTTAAAATTGTCTGTTAATAAATCTTATTAAAATTGCTTAAAGTCTATAGATGAATCCAAGATTTGAATTTCTATAGTATTAAATACATATTAATTTTTCAATGAGGAAAACCGAAAGGATAGAATAAATATTCCACTGCCAAATAAAATCGGTTCATTTAAATAACTCCCATATATTTTGTATATTGTAAAGAAGACTGGTATATTAAAATAATAAATTGCATGGCTTCATTAAATTTTTCACTTGTTGTTTTAATTTGGGGCACACAAAGTCAATTGTCACTTCCAATGTATGGATCTCTATGAACTGAAGTCAACTCGTTACAATCACATTATTTGCTTGCCTGCTTCTGCTTTGCTGCACGTAGGAGCCCCAACCAAAATTCGAACCGCACACGCACTTTTCCGCCTGTCAACAGCTTTCTGCACGTTTCGTTGAATTTTGTTTAAAATGCTTTTACAATTGACTTGACTGCGCCACTTGTGCGTCGAGAACAGAAAGGTGTGGAGTCTGTTAAGGCGGGGAATGTTGTTTCAACCACATTGACAGCTGCACTCAACCCAAAACACACACACACACACACACAATTGACTTAAATTGCTTTATGTCAATCCTCTTTCCCCACACGTCACCTTACACCAACCCATTTGACCCTGACCCTGGACAACCCGTCTGGCAGTCAGCTTGGTTAACGTGTATGATTGTCAGATTGATTTTTATTAGTATTTATCTTCCATTCATTTGCCTTTCAATTTTCTTTCGCCTTCTTAGACAATTGCTGCTCAATTCATATGGAAATATGCTCTGCGCTGTATTGTCTCGACCCGAAAGCGGGTGCCGGGGGGAGGTGTTTGCTATTTGTGTATCTGTATATTCGAGTGTTATGGCCTCAATAGCTGTACAATAGTCAATAGCAGATGTCGTTATCCACAATTCTCATAAAGAAATAATTTGCGACCTTTTCAAAGACTAAATTTCCATTGCATTGTAGTACAAGTTAAAGTTTGAGTTAAAAATTCAAAAAGTTTGGGCTTTTGTCAAGCACCGTTTTGTTTATTTGTCGCCTCAGAAACTTATCTTTTATTGGTTTTTGTCAAAATGCAATTTATTTGTGATTTATGGCGGTTTGATTAACATTAAATTGAGAAAGAATCGAGGCACTCACTTTACAAGTTCCCAGACAATTAAGCCTATGCATGTCATATAAGTAATTCCATTTAAATTGTATGACTTTTTAGTTGCCTTTTCGTGAGTGTAGCTAATTCTTATATATACATTAAGCATTGAGATAATGCAAAAGTTTACTGAATATTAATAACCAAATTTTTAGTTTTGACAGTTTGCCTTCCCAACGTCCAGCTGTTTTTTTTTTTAAGGAATTCCATCAATTATTTTCTTACCTCTTTACTTCCAAAACTTCATAGTTTGATTGAAATTAAACAATTGAATCATTATTCGCAAGAGTGACATAACGCTTAAACTTTTACTTCAGCTGCTTATCTGTTTCATGTTTTATTGCTTTATGGAGTATAACTTTTAATGAAAATTAAAAGTTTTGCGTGAAAAGTTGTAAAAAAGGCGGGTCGAACAAAAACAGCAACCAAGTCTTAGCGAAATCGATAACTGTGGCAAATACAAGGCTAAGTTCACAGATTAAACGCTTCGAATGGGGCTTTAAACTTAATTAAGCCCATTTATACTGTCGTCAGCATATACAAAAGTATCTTGTTAGCCGCAGATACGCACGTGCTTCAACAAAAAGTTCAGTGCGCTGCACTTTTATGGTGAACAACTTTCTTTCAAGAGGTTGCCAGCTTTAGCATCAACTTTGGTAAGTGTATTTGCCAAGCCACAAGTTACAGTTTCTTGTCAATGCTGCTGAAGCTGTGGCTAATGACGTTGCGTTCATTGGCTTAATTAATTCAGTTGTGTGTGAAGTCTAATTTTTGTGATTTAAGGCCTTTCACGCATTAATATTGTTGAAATGGTAATCTTTTTGCTGAGATAAGGTGTCCAAGATATCCATTTTTGATCCTCTTCAACAAGCATAATAAGTTATTATTAAACTCTTATAACAATCAATTGTAAGGAACTTTGATTTTGTGTCAATTTAAGAAAAAATGGTCAACCGTAATAAGCAAGTTTCTTTTACCTTAATATCTGGATATCTTTCTATAATATATTGAAGACCCTTTTAAGTAATAATATAGTACTTACTTTGTTGATAAAATTAGTTGTACAAAGCATACAAATTAGTACTTAAATACATATTGCTAATTATTCTTTATGCTGACATTGAACATCTTGTTGTTGATTAAACACAGATGATTCTCTATATTTTTCATTTGAATACAGGGCATCTGTTAGTCGACATGCTGTTTATAAAAAGAATTTCACTTTAGTATTCACTTCTTTTCGTACTCTGTATGGACATTTAATTAGTAACTGTGCATGACAACAGAACCAAAAATAGAAAGGAAACAAGAATAATATGAGCATAAATCTGAGCGCAACAACAAACCAATGAAAGTCAGACTCTAGCTGTGTGTGTGTGAGTGTGTGTGAAACACAATTGCGTCGGTCGGATACGATCAAAAGCTTTTGTTCTGTTATTTTCTGTGTGTATTTTGCCCTTGAACCACTTGCTGCCCGCTTGTCCAGCGAGTGGAACGCATTATTATGTTGTGCCAGGCATTTGTGGCCTTATCTGATTTGCCTTTTGCCTGTTTGGCCGCTGGCCAATTGAATTTCAGTTTCTTTCTTTCTTTGTGCTTTGAACCTGGGCGCTGGCCTGTGCTCTGCTATCTCTGAGATGCATTCTGATAATTCTGATTGCTCGCAGCGGCTGCCAATTAAAATGACGTTCGCGATTTGTATGCAAGGATTTCCTGCAGCTCGCTGCATTTGGTCTTGCTGCTGTTCCGGCTAATTCAATAAGATTGGAAAATTTATGTGCTATTTATTGGAATGCAAACTGTGTGGGGAAGTTCCAATATTCAAAGTTCAAACTGATTGACTAGCAGATACGCTCAAAGAAGTTTTAACGTTGTTTAGCCAAGGATTTAAAATCAAGTTAAACATTTATATTCAAAAGTAAAGTGTTTTTGCCTGATATTGCTTAAATCCATAATATATAAAGTAATTTGACATGAACATAAATATATAAATTGTATTTATACAATGATAAAAGCTTGAAAATAAACCATACCTGCATAATAAAAAGCTCCGATTTACAAACATTCCTTGAATTTAACTAGCTTTCAGCTTGTGCCATCTGCTGTACAGCATTGAGCAAATTATGGCCATTAAATGCGGTGTCAAATGGTCTTTTTGCCCACCCACAACTTTGATATGTGCATTTTTTAGCTTTCCAATGTGGCCAGCCACAAAAAGGAGTTCGTGCCACTCCTTGTCGATAAGCCAGAGTAGTTTTTTGTTGCAACTGCAACGGCAACAGCTGCATTATGCGCTGCATTATTTTGCATATTTCATGTTGCATGCAATAAATGTGGCTAGCAGTTGCATGCCACAACGCACCGATCTGGGTTAACTAAATGCAACAAGCAAATGCATAACAAATTTTTCGATTGGCCATGCCATAAGTCAAAAAGGCAGCTCCTGTATGAATAATCGGTTCATCTGCCGTTTAAGTTTGAATTAATAATAAGTTTCGGTCAGTTGATTTGATTGTGGTAGGTTCAAGTGGGAGTATTGAAAATGATAAATACCTTAACTATATATTAATACATATCATTATTTAAAGTTGGTTGAACTCCATGCAAATAATTTGCCGGCATATGTTTTGCCATAATTGGCTTAATAGTTTTGTAATCACGTTAATATTTCACGGTAATAAATTATATCTTTGCAACTACACTTAACAAACCTTTGACTGAGCAGTTAAGTAGCAAATTTATCCGGTTTATTGTGTTTACTATTGAATACTAGAAATATTTATTCCTTAGAATTTTTATATTAAGTTTAAGCTTAAAAGATTTTTTTTTTAATGTCAATTCAATCAATTTGATTATTTCATTTTTATTCGAATAATATCTTTGACTTGAGGGTGCATAGAAAATAATTAAACCTCCACTATGAAAACTGTTTTTGTTTTTTGTTTCTTACTTAGCCAAGTTATTCAGTACACAGCTGTCCGCTCTGTTAGGACTCATATGCTTAAGAGCATTAAGTATGGCTTTTAGCTACTTGCATATAACCACAATGTATTGGTTGTTAAAGCGTGCCTAGCAGTCACTTGCCATAAGTCGTTTATATTTATGAGCTATTTTTGAACATAAGCTATAAATATTTAGTAACGAGAATCAATATAAAATGCATAATACATAAAGGGTTTCTAAAGTTTCTCTCTAAGAAACATTGTCCATTTTAAGCCATAAAAAAAAGTTAAAGAAATGCCCTCCAGTTAAAGACTTGCTGCTCGAGGCTTACTTGAGACATTTCACTCCGAAGCGCCTTATCTGCAACAAAGGGTCGGTATAAAATTAACAAAAAAGGACAAAGGAAGCGTGGGAGGTTTTCTGGACAACCATTTTAATGCTGGAAAAGGCGTTAAACTGGAAACGGGTCGCAATGAAATTCAACCGTTGAATAATGTTGATGGCGGTATTCGCTCTATAAATTTTTTCTCAGTTCATGTTTGTGTGTGTCCGTTGGGATTGGGGGTATTTTAATTACCTGCAATATTGCAACCACAAAATGATGCCCAGCAAAATTGCTGGGTAACAATATAAAAAAGGCAAAACATAGATAAAGGAGAGCAACAAAAGAATTTAGCAAAATGCCAGCTACAGCAGCTTCAATTAAGTGTTTCCATTTTCAGTGGCTAGCAACCGTAATTGCTGGCAAAAAGATTTCAAGATTGCTGGTGTTTTGTAGTTATTTGTTGTTGCCTATTTGGCTTGAAAGCAATTTAATAAGCTGGCCAACATTCTCTGGCAATATTTCAGCATAAACTAGGCGTTAGAATATTCAACACAGGACACTCCACATAATTGCTGTTTATTCATATTAAATCATAAGTGCAGGGACACCAAATCTTTGACCAACATTGAAGTTTAAGTCAAAAACACAGATTTTATGCACAAGCACGAATTTCAAACCTGTAAGTTAGGTAACCGTCTGCTGAGCACTCATTGATAGCTGTGTGTGTGTGTGAACGAGAATCGCCTCATCTTTGGCTACCATAAAGAACACAAGTGAACAGCGTACTGATTTGATTGCTGTTACGTGTGCACAGTGAACCCAAAATGGATATCAACACAATATCGTTTATATACATAAGCTTAGACAGCGAAACACAACTTACAACCTGAGTCAGTCATTTGGTTATCATCAGAATGTGTCTGATTGACAGGCACAGCAGCATTTTATTGCAAATGAACATGGACATTGAGCAGAGACACATACATGAGGCTAACAATGGTCAACATGGCGTATGAGTGTTGTTAGCTGCCAGCTGCTCAGTTGCTTACATGTCCACTTGCCTTTTAAGTGTAGCTATGGAAAACTTTGCATTATTTATCACCAAGACCCCAATTTGTCTGACCCCAAGCTCATTAACTGACATTTCATATTGTTGGCGAGGAGTGTGTGACGAAATCATATGAAAGGGATAGCTGCTAGGTTTGATTGACTGCCAGTTATCCTGTGAATCAGTTGTACAATACAAAATAACAAAATTTCTTTAAATGTTGTGTTTGAGTTTTAAAAAGCATTTTTCACTATTTCACAACTGTGTAAGTAAATTATTTACTTATTATTTATTTAAGCGTCTTTCCATAAATATAAAATCAATCAACGAATAAGTTTTTTTTTAAAACTAGAATTACCATGGGAAAATTACGAAAATTTGGAAATCATCTTAATAAAAATAGTTTTAACGACTTGGATTTACGATCAAAACAGGAAACACCAAACGGTTTGATATAATAAAAAATCTTCTTATTATTCACTTTTTTATTAAATGTTTTTATTTGATTTATATGAACTTAAGCCAAATTACGAGCTAGCAATAAAATTGTCTGTTGTTTTTAAACTATGTTTTAAGGCACGGTTTATGAAATCATCGAGCCTTAAAAATGCATTCTCATCAGCGCACATTAATATGCCCTAGATCTACACACTTTTGACAGCGTATACGGAACATTAATGGCAGCTGACGCTGTCAGTTGTGAGGCTTGAAGTTTTGTAACTTCCTTTTTGTGGTCAACACATTTTAAATGTATGCACTGACCAGGACAGAACAAAAATCCGAACCCAACTTTAAAGACAAACAGGAAATGTCGTACTGAAACTAACACTTTGCATGACATTTTCCAACTGCCAATTGTGACAGGGAAAGGTTGGTTGGGGCGGGTACGCTTTTAGCCACAAACTCGAACTTTTGGGTTTGTCTAATTGAAAGGAACTTGTGTGTCGAATGGATTTGTTGTGGTTTTATTCAATATTACAACACATTTCCTTACAGCAATTTATCAGGGGTCGCTCCAGAGCTAATTGGTGCCTGTCGAAATGGCTTAAACTCAATTAGCAGGTCATTTAACAAACATCAGCAAAAGTGTGGGCTTTTGCAAACAAAAAAACGAATGTAACATTTTTGGCAACATTGTTTTGTGTCACTTTGAATGATGGATATTCAGTCAAATTAAAGCTAAAAATTTTTGCTCAGACATTTCACTTGCGCCACTGACATCTTTAATTACGCTTCATATGCACTTTTTTAATTGCACACAACAGCTGAATAGGTGAAAAGAGGAAAGGGAAGGGGAAGGCGAACTGTCTTCATGTGTAGGTGGATTCTGTTGTGTAACCCATCTTTTCTAATGCGATTTTCATGTAGTCTGCCTTCGACTTGCATGCATTTATCTATGGTGAATGCAAAGAAGCTGTTGCCACAGATATGTCGGTGTTTATTTATGCCACGCGCCGGTGTCTCAATTGGAACGCTGCCACATGTGCCAACACAAGTCAGAACAGTCAGCTCACCCAACTTGCAACAACACGTAAATATTACGTATACGTCAGATTTGGTTGCCAGGTTTATCGAAACGAAAAAGAATAAAAAGAAACTAGTCTGGTTTACGCATTCAGATGCAAAAGAGGCATGAAGAAACTCAGCAACAAACAAACAAATCTTCATTTGCATTCGGATTACAATTGGAATTGGGTTTCGATTTTTGGCTCGTTGGGGATTGAGGCCAAAAGGTTTTGGCAGCATTCAAAAAGTCAATCATCAAAAAAAAATATGCAAATTTTTAGGTAACTCAATCTGAAAGGTTTTTCTTTTAAGTTCTCTTGTTTTCTATTTACACATTGTTTATAAATAAACAGATCAATCTGAACTTCCTGAAAGGTAAAACATAAAACATCTTAATTATTTGAATTGAAAAACTATTAGAAAAGTGAATTTTTTTTCTTCAAATATTTATATTCTTAAATATTGTATTTGTTTAGATTTTCGTTTGTTAATCGTTTGATCATTTGCAGAAGAGAGCAATGGGCCATATCGATAAGATAAAAACAAGGGAACTCTTTTCGTATAATGAATGTATTTGTATGTTGATTTAAAAGTGAAATAAAAAAATATTTGACAGAACATGTCTGCGGTTCTTATCAGTCTACATTTTTATGAGTTTTATTGAGATGTGTGTTCATAAAATAAAAAACCTTTTAAAAATATATAAACAACCAACAATAAAACCTTCTTGTAATTTAATTTAGATGTGTGTGAACATGACATAAGAAATCTGTAGTCAAAGAAGCTCGACTAGGAGATACCATTACCCATAGACACTACGTCACTCTTTGTTCCGGAAATTTTGTAATTTCTAAACCGGAAATTTCACAGTTTTTTGTAATTTTATCCATAATTATTATACAACCGTTTTCACAATTACCAAATACAAGATAATATTGTTATCGGTTGCTTTTGTAAATCGGAATCTTTAAGGGTGCGCTCTATAGGGTTAAAGAGCTTATAATCGAAATGTGGTCCCTTTTAAGTATTTAAAAAAGACACGAAAAGACAGACAGCCTGGCATGGACGACATGATTGACTCGATTGTTTTTGCTGATTTTGAATATATATATATTTTTGATGCGGTGCGAGATGCTTGTTTCTGTCTGTTATATTATACCCTTCTTGACCCAAACATTATTTGATTATCGGCCTAAAAATAACATTTATGAGATTATGTTTTCCAATTTACCTCAATTTCTACTCCCTTCATAACCATTTTCCCATATTGACTTAATCGTTTGCAAAGTTTGTCAAACGTGCCACACTCGACTACACCTTCTACACACCCACAAAACACCAGTCACGCACCATTGCATTGCAATTGTGTCTTGTTTTTGTTTTTGCTGTCTTAGCAGTTTCTGGAGCCGTGCCCTGAAAGGCGAAGCAGAGAATAGAAGAGACTGCGTGGGCATTGCTGTATATTTTAATTGGCATTTTACTCAACGTTGCGTTTGGCGCTATTTTGATTAGCAGCTGTCAACGGCTGCGGCCAAAAAGTCGAACGATGTTTGACGTTTGACTTCCGGTTTGCGGCAAACGCATCGAAACTTGATAAGGCCATCAATTTGTTAGTGTATGGTTGAGTATGTGTTTAAATATATATCATACACTAAACGCTTGATGTGTCAATCATCAGCTTTAAGGCGGCAACATATGTATTTAGCAAATGTCTCACTGGAGCTTAACACATTTTGTGGCGGTTTCTCAATTGCAGCTTTTAGCACCAAGTGGTTAGGCGCGTTGTGGGTGTTTTGTATTGGTGGGGTAAGGGAAGTTGTGTAGTATGGGGTGTAAAGTGCCCTGCTTGGCAATTTGCGCGTGATTTATGGGCTTACCATCCACAACATGTATAAACATTGTTGCGCCTTGTGTTGCTGTTGAGAAAGTTGCAAATTTTTTCTTTGCTCTTTGCCTTATCTCCTCCTCACTTGGCCCCTTGCAATCATTCTACTAACAGTCACGTTGTCTTATCTAAAGAGCATATCAGTGTTTTGTTGTTAAAAGACGCTCCAAATCGTCTTTACGCTTTTGTAAGGAAACACTTGACTTTAAGATACCTTTTCTATTTCCTAATATCGTAAGACTTACATTAAATTTATTGTTTAAATATGAAAAATTAATAAAATAGTTATTTTCAATAACCATTTGGTTGAATGTTTGAATCTACCAACTATCAACTTCTGATACCGTTACCTATCAACTTTGGCAGAGAGTATCACAAAACCGGATGTGTCCACCTGGGCGGTGGCGACAAAGTGCAACATCAAAAACAATGTAACAACAGGTGTTTTCGGCACAAAGCCGTAATTTATGGCCAACAGCGGTCTAGGCCAGTTAGGTGACATGCAGCTCAACATCGTGCTGAACCATGAATCCTGGTGAGCGCGAGCGCACATGGCAATTGATTAATGTTGACGTCGCGGCGTGAGGCCCAAAGCCAAAGCAAGGTAAAAACAAGAGGCGAACAAGGAGAGAGCGAGAAAGGCAAGCCTGCGAAAAACCAGTTGACTGCCTTTTGTCTTATCAAAAGAAGCGGCACGGCACGGCACGTGTGACATGTTCAGTTTTTGGCGTTGCGCTTTTTTGCACTTTGTTGTTGTTTGTTGGTTGTTTTTTGTTTTGTGTTTTTGTGTTTCTGCTTCATTAGCGCTGACAGTCGGCCCAAAAGGTGTGCTGTCATCAGCATGTAGCTGGCTGCTGATGCAGCTGCTGCTGCTTTGGTGCCAGTGGCAGGCAGGCATCTGAAAAATTGTGGCCTCAGAAAAGCAATGCCCACGTTTCCAAGCGGCCTGTCAAAGCCAGATGCCATATACACAACAAAGCAAAAACAAAAACTAGCAGTGAAAAGTAAGCTCAAAAAGTTGGTTCCGAAACAATTTACATGCTAGAATGTAAAAGTCGGGATTAAAAATTTTTGCCAACATTCCCCAATGAATTTCAATTTTGCACGACTTTCATGTTGCAAACAAAAAGCTCTCATATGATTTATGATATATGAAAGAGGGGCATTTTTTCGAGAGTCCGAAAGACTCTTGTTGCGCATGGAAATCCAACAAAATCTCCTTAAATTATTTTCAATTAAGCTGTGATTTATAGACTATAATTTTGTTAAACTTTTATTGCATTTCCATTGTGTTGTCGTCTGACTATTAATGCAAGAGATCAGCCAGCATTGAATGCTGATGGCTTCGGCAACGGAATGCCTGGATATGGTCATGGCATGGCCTGTTTACTGTCTGTGTGACTGAGGACTGGCACTGGCTCTGTGTCTCCTCTGTATCTGTATCTGTTACTAGCCAATGTTGCTATCGTCTTTTACTTTGTGAGCAAAGCAGCTGCTTGGCTTTGATATGTTGAGCGGGTCCAGACAAATAAGTAAGTTGATTGTTTTGTGCTTCGACCGGCACGTAAATGATACTGGCAACAAACACAGAAGAGAGAGG
This sequence comes from Scaptomyza polygonia, assembly GCA_035044585.1. Taxonomy (NCBI): domain Eukaryota; kingdom Metazoa; phylum Arthropoda; class Insecta; order Diptera; family Drosophilidae; genus Scaptomyza; species Scaptomyza polygonia. Next base: position 3,441,146 of record JAWNNU010000311.1, read on the forward strand.
GAGACATGCTGTCTATCCCAGCATCAGGATCATCAAACGAGACAAAACTTAATTTCTACATTTGCTGACACGATAATAGCAGCAACAGAATAGCGCTGTCAAAGTGAATTCACTGCGTATGTTTGTTGAGTGGGTAAAACTGGTAGCAGTAGCCACAGCCACAGCCAAAGCCACAGTCAGAGTTAGAGCCTTGGAGTAACCTCTGGGAATATGGCTCATCTTCGTAGAGAGTGGCAAGGGGCGGTTCAATGCGGCAGTAGGCAGTTTGATAAACAAGTTAAAGTCTTTAGGCGACGTGGCATTTATTCCATTAGATGCTTTTAGTACTTGTTAAATTCCAATTAACAACTTTTTCTGCCAGTTCGGCTGATTGGCGATTTGCTGCCGATGCGGCTGCCATTTAAAGGCGGAGTGCGGTCTACCTCTCTACCTGCCCCTTCCCTATCTATTTCTTGTGCGTTAATTGAACCTGCACACATTAGTTTTGTAGTTTGTTTACCTGTCGACTATCTGTTTGTTAGTTAGTCAGCCTGCCTGTCCACCTGTTTGTTTGTTTGTTTACTCGTGTGTCCGTCACGCAAATGTTGCACGTAGCATTTTTGTCTATTTTTATGGAAAACCTGCCTCATCTTTACTTTTGTTAAGGTGATTCGGGTCGGTACGACTCACGCGCGTTTTGCCAGCGTTTTTTCATACATTTTTGGCTTGGCAAAAAGCATTGTAGTAATTCTTAATGATTGCTAATAACAATTAATATTAATTTTAATTAGCGCCTTTTAGCTTGGCTGCTTCACAATAAAAATCCAAAATCCAAACCAGCTGACCAGCTGACCGGCTGACCAGCGATGACGAAGACGATTAAATGTTACCTCAACGTTTACCCCAATACCCGTCTTCCCGGCCACTTGATTATAATGAAAATTGATTGAAACTGCTCATAGCTCGGCGCACAATTCAATTTCATTCAAGCTGGTAGCAAAAACAATTTTAGCTGGCCAAACAGTTTGCCTTTTCATTGTTTGTTTAGATTTATTTTTCTCTATTTTTTTTCTTTTTTTTTTTTTATTAGAGAGGGCAATGGGGCGACAAGGGGGAAGGTAGAAACGCTCAGTTCAACAATATGATGGAAAATGCGGTTTTAATGTTTAAAGCCTTAAATAGATCGCGGTATTGCAATCAATTGGAAATGCTTCGTGCAATAAACATTCATGTTTTGGCGATGAAAAACCTGTAATGATTATAATGCGCCCAGTGAGCAACAATTAATTGATGAAAGATAACAATTGGCTTTCAGTCAGACACAAAATCGAGATTTAAACGCGCATCGATAAAGTTCAATGTGCAATAATTCGACAATAAAATTGAAGAATCCGTTATTGTTGGTAGTTAGAACACAATCTTTGAAATCTTTAAGAACATAAGTAGATTTATCTTGAACTTTTAGTTGATAGGTTTATTGACAAACAGATATTTCACAAAGCTTACACACTTGTATTTCTTCGGAAATTTGAACGTTTAATGAATCATAAAAATTTCTTGAATTATCCAACAATGTTTACATTGTAAAATCAACAAAATTAAACTAATAACTGTTGCTTGATGATATTTAAATAATAATTAATATGTACCAAACTAATCAAGTACTATAAAGTTCTTTATTATTTTTTAATCTACTTCAACTAGCTGTTAAGCCCAGTTCTTGACACAATAACGATTGGCATTCATTCTTTTGTGTCAGCAACTTTCAATTATTTTTGATTCCTATCAGTACAAACTTATAACCCAGTCTGTCCAGACGTGAGTAAACCTGCCATTAGCTAAAACACATCAGATCGAACAACTCTTATGTAATCGCACATACAGATAACGTCGCAGTATGATTATTAATCTAAAGCGCATATAAAACTAATATAGAAAGAATGTCTTATCTCGACACTCTCAGCGAATCAAAGTTAATATAATTCAGATGGCTTTTTATTTTGTATTAGTTCTGATTATTCTGCATTTTTAAACTGCAGCCAAGATCAGCTGACTGAGTTTACTTGCATTTCCAGAAGTCATTTCTTATACATATATATAATGCATAGATAATTCGAAAATGGTTTTTATACCTCAAAGTAAAGGCATCGTCATCGTCGCCAGAATTTGTCAGAATTCGTTTACACTGTTTGCATACAGTATAAATGATAAATAAATCTAGTCTCTGCCATTATTTACTTATTGCAGTTGCATTAGAGACTACGTGCACAACAACAACCACCCACAGAGTCAAAAAACAAAATGCTAAAATGCAGTCAACGCATTTGGCTAAGACTCATTGTGCACCTTTTCCTGCTGCCAAGTTTATTGTTTAAACTAAACTGATAAATGGGTAGAAAGCCAACTGATACGTTCACTGCATACAACTAAGTAATATGTACATAAAAACTATGACGGGGCGATGTCGGGTGTGAGGCAGTGAGGGACGGCGGGGTATGGTTGTAGCTTTGGACAGCGCCAGGTAATGTCAAATAGACAATAAACGGCATGTTCGCAAGCAAATTGTATTTGCTTAAGACTTTGGCTGCGGCTCGTTAGGCTCAACTTGTTTTGGCCAACGCTGACAAATGGCTGCAGATACATCATGATCGTGCCACAATGATAAATACTCACTAACTGACAGTCGCTTCGTATTGCGTGTAATCATCGTCGAATTTTCCAATCATTTATTTCTTATGTTTTTTTTTTTCATTTATTTCGATTTGTTGCGAATTTGAATTTTAAACAATTAAAGGCATTTATTTGGCTTGGTTTGACAAGAGATTTATGGGCTCGCAACGTGCAACGTTAAACCAAATTCTCTCTCAAGAGATGGGCGGCGTGTCAAGTGTCCAAAAGTTCAAAAGTCAAAAAGTTGGCATTGATTTATGCAGCCGAATAGGAAACCCAAAAGTGAATTAGCATATGCCTAGAAAAGGCAACCTAGGGGCGGAGAGGTGTAAAGTTGCCTCTTCAAAGAAAATGTTAAATTCAAAGAACAGGAGAAAGCTGCTAGTTTCGGCAAGCCAAGGATTACTAAGAGCAGAGGTCTAGATGGTAATTAGTAAGCTTGATAAAATTTATATTTATTTGTTTGTTTCATTTTAACATTTTATGGTTATTGTGATTAAAAACTCAAGAAAAAGGAAAAATAAGGAAAAAAAATTGTCTAAAGATTTGTTTCTCTTTAATATGCTGAAATTTAAATGTTTTTTTAAAAGCTCTAAAGAAGTAGGAAGTGTAATCTAACTGTTTTGCTTTTAAACGATAGAAAAATCTATTGAATGTGATTTTATTTAATTATAATTGAGTTACGAAATCATAAACAAATATATTGCATTAACTCGAGCTATTTTTGCGAGCCTTTATGATATGAAAACATTTGAGAGTGCCCTTAAGTTACATTTTAATCAAGCCCTTAGCAACACTCCCTATTAACGCCCACATGTACAAAAGCTAATAAAAAAAAAATAAAAAAACGCCTTAACTTACCGAAATGCTCAAAAAAGACGACGCTAGTTCGTTAGTAGCTGAAGATTGCAGCTTAAGGGGGGAAATGGCCGAATCTCAATGTTAGCCCATCCAATCCTGTATGCCGTGGTGTCCTGACTGCAGCCTGTGCTGCTGAGTTTGGCTCGTTGACGTTGTCGGCAGTTAATTGAATTAGTTGTTAATTTATGGCTATGTTTTCACTGGGAATTTTGCGAGCAGGCGCTGGCTAGAAACTGCTCTTTAACAATGGATGCTGTGTGGATAGGTGTTTGGGGGTGTGAGCGGGGGAGTGGGCACGCACATGGAAGCATGCCAAGGACGCCGCTGCGTCGCCTGTTTTGTGACAATGCCGCTGCGCCGTCGTCTCAAGCGCGCTCAAGTTAAGACTTGATTAAATGCCTGCCACTTAAATTGGCTTGTAAGCGGCGGCACGCACTGCACCAAGGCGATAAAAAAAAAAAATCAGCACCTAGTAATAATAGTAATAATAATAAAAGCAAGGAGCAGCGATGAACTTTTTTTTTTGTTCTTTTTAAATGACACTCGTAGTTATTTTTATTCTTTTGTTAGGAATAAAATTTTTTGTTACTATGCGACATTGAATATAAATTCTCTTGCTCATTTCATTGGTGGCAATTTGTGTTGATTTTCACATATTATTTATTTTATTTGCTTGCATTCAAATCAAATGCTTAAGTTTGCATTCATTTAACAACGTTTAACACTTGAATTTGTCTCGGTAGCATTGGTTTAAGTTTTTTTTTTGTATTTCGCGCCACAGACGTTTCTATGTCGTGTACATCCGCGTGGGACGTGTGGAATTCGCGGCAGTTGAACGGCAACTGAGATCCGCACATGCCACAAAAAAACCATTCAAAGGCCAAGCAACAATTGCGCCGGCCGGCAGCTGCTTGAGCTTCTTGCTCTGTGAACTTGTGTCCGATTTCGCACTGGGTTGTATGTTTTGTATAACAGCACCATTTCGAGTTTAACATGCGCTTAACAGCAACATTTGCGCGCGCTGTTAAAACTTTTAAAACGCAAACAACATGTAAACGAAATACAATTGCAATATTTGTTTATGATCTTAAAAACTTGTTGGATCATTTTGTATTTTGCTTTATCTGCAATTTTAATTTTTCCTTAATTGGCAACGGGCATTGCAAGTCTTCATTTTTCAATGAGTTTTTCGACTGATAACAGATAAGGCGCTTTGATGAGTTATTCTTTTAGTATTGTCTATATCAGTTGTGTGATTATTAATTTATTTTTGAACTGACACAATCTATATTTTCTAATTGTAGACTAATTAAAATTCAAGCCACGCGTCGAACTGCGACATAAATCAATAGAACTATCAGAGTTCTTTCATTATACCGCTTGAAAAAAACAAATTAAAATTTAAAAGGGGTGAGCTTGTAAATATTTTTTTAATTAACTTTAACTTTGTTTTAACATTCATTCACAATAGCTTGAGCTTTCAAAGCTCATACTTATTTATGACGCACTAAATTCAAATGATATTTTGATGTGCTGTTTTCAGGTGGTTTGCTTGTTGCCAGACAAGTGTAAGTAAATATTCTACAATTGTTTATCTTTCGCGTGTAATTATCAGCGATAAGTTTTGTCAACCCAACTCAAGCTTTGATAGGTGCGCAAATATGTATCTATAATTGATTGGTAGTTAGATAGCAAAGAAGGGGGTTGCATCAGAATTAATAGAGTGACAGGAAAGCAACAATGTGAGTGTGTTTGTTAAGAAAGTCGATAATAAAATACCCTTACAGACATACAAATTAATTATTCATTATTATAAAAAAGTATATTTCAGATTTTATTCATTTCAATTTTAAGAACAAAGCTTTTTACTTTACAGTATAGGTAAATGCGAATCCAGCTTTATTCATCTCATAAAATTTATCGCTGTTGAAAGTCACAGAAATGGGACCGGGGTTGTTGCCTTGGATAAAAATCAGACAAAGTGAAAATGTGAAAATGTGGAAGCTTTTAAAAGCTTTCAATTTGAAACTTACTGCTTATGACCACATCCTTTTGAGTGGCGCCACAAAAGTAAGTGGCACGTTCATTATTATCCACGAGCTTGGCCTGAGGCACCATTAGAAAATCGGCATTCCTAACCGACGAGCTACCACTGCGATAACAGGAGCTATCAGTCAACAAAGTGCTGGCTGAAGTCTCAGCGCCCACATGAAAGAAATATGAACGAATGCTGTGGAAGAAAAAGAGTTGACGAGTCACAATTATTGATTAAACAAAGAATGTGCTTCCTGTTAACCCACATGAGCTCAGATGTTGCTGCTGTGCGTCTAAAGCAGATGGCATAGTTCAAGTACGAAGGATAAATGCCATTGCCATCGTTATAGTTGAGTGACTTGACCACGCCCTTACGTTCCGGAAAGTATTGCATGCATCCAACTGGCGCCACCCAAAAACCATCATTGAATGAGCTGGCGCGCATCTGTGGCTCAATTGCGTCCATCTCCTCTACAACCTCAGACAACTCACGCACCGATGAGCCGGCAGGACACACCAGCTGTGTGACAATCATATTCCATTCGGGTGTCGGCAAACTGACGCCTCCGGCGCGATTCGCCAGCACGACGCGCAGCTCGACACGGGACACTCCAGCGCTGGCATTGAATGGCACATAGATGTGCTGCCAGGTCTCGACGCCGCACAGGCGCAATCCTCCGTTCACCTCGAAATAGTCCTGTGTGCACTCGGCCGTTTTAAGACCCGAGCCATCCTCCTGGATTTCGGGCTGTGCCAGAGTCATGGCAAAATCGATGCGCAGCTGGCAAACGTATTTATTGTACGCTTTGATGTTGTATTGGCATTCGCGTGGAGGATTCGTTGGCTTCACCAGCTTGATGTTCTTGGAGGAGGTGGTGCCGCCACAGGTGGGCATAGCCACAGATGCAGCCTGTGCACCGAGCACAGCAGCTCCAAGTACAACGATCGCAATATAACAGTTCATTTCAGCACCTTTGAGTTTCTTTGGCGTCGTTGCTCGTGTGGCTTTTATAGTTTCTCAGCTGGCCCGGTTGTAGGCTAATTGGCATTGTTAGGGCGCCACCGATAAGAAATCGATAAGTCTTATCGCAACACTGTTTGCGGGAGGTCTCTTTTGTGGTTTTTGCATCTGTACACTTGCGTAGACAACTTTCAATAACAATTCAAGAAGTTATTTCTAAAAATAAACAAATGTTTAACGATCGTGCGTATAAAAACAAGAAAAATAGCAGAGTTAGCTTGCTTTTACACTGATTGAAATAATCAAGTAACCAAAAATTTCAAACTTGACTACTTAGAACGGAATTAATGAATTTGAGGATGTCGTTCTTGATTTAAGAACGAGTTCTTAAGTTCGTTTGTTCTTGATTTAAGTATACTTTTGTATAATAAGAAATAAGATTTTCCTAAATACAGGCAGTAAAAGATTGTATCAAATATTCGATAGCTCTTCCTATTCACAATGTTTATTCACATGATTAATCTTGAGCTGGGAAACTGTGTTTTTTAAACTAAAGTTTCGATGATGAAACCTGTAAACAAGATCGAAATCTGATGAGAAACAACCAAGAATATTGAGTGAAGATTAAAGTTAAATCCTGCATAGATCAACACTTCAATAAAATCATAGTCATACCTATCCACCCACATACCTCAACGGCTTAAAGCTAATAGCTACTGTTCGCTTAGAAAATAAACACTTACCGAAGTAAACAATGCAAGAGAAAATGCAAATAATGTATTTGGAAATGAAAAAAAAAACTTGATTTAAATCAAATATGACGGTTATAATTTATGCAGCTTTGATAGAAGCAAACATTCAACAAGTTAACATTTATCGAATATATGTTTAAAATCATATTTATTTTTTATGGATTTTTTTAAATAAATTTTTAATGAATCTTAATTATTGATTTGTTGTATTTTCTTTTTCAAATTCTTTCTAGTTACCTTGCATTAGGAAATATTTCTCAATTAAGATTGTGCAATATTATTGCTGATAAGCGTTTAATTGATTGATAATTTCTTTTGTCATATTCCCACATCAATTTATCACACTTAATTGATATCGAGAAGTGAAATGTGTAGCACCTTTTCACTTTTTGACAACATCCAAAGTAAGTCGATGATGATGATGATGATATGGGAATAATGTTGACAGTAATTGTATGCGATTGCAAACACAACCCAGTTTCGGGAATTTAACATTAAGTCGAGCAGAACACGGATAAGTGTTTAGCGTTTGTTTGATTTTCTTGGTTCAATGACATGCAGGCACTCGAGACACTTTGAATATTCATGCGATAGTCATATTAGTTGACCACGCCAGTTGACCGCTCTTTACTATATTCTACTTAACAAATATTGATACAAAGTTCTTCTAACATGAATATCACATCAACGCTGCAGCGAACGCCAACGAGTGCTGCTGCCGCTGGCGCTGCCGTCGCAGTCGACGCTCGCGTCATATAAAAGCAGCTGCGCAGAAGGTTCGTCTGCTCAAAGTTAATGTGAAAGTGTAGGTGGAAGCAGCAAACAGTTACAACGAATCACGAATCAGCAACAACAAAGAGTGTTATGCGATCTTTAACCTGGATTTATATGCTGGGCATCTGCGCCTGCGCCTGCGCCTCTGCACAAAAAGAGGCGGATGTGGAAACAGCATTCGTGCAACTTAATCAAACGGAGGAGCAGCCAGTGCGCATCGAGCCTATTATTTGGAGGCAGGCACGTCGACACACCACTCTGGCAGATAGTTGTACCACCAATGGTGGCTCAACTGGAACTTGCCTAACGCGCTTCAAGTGCATGCGGCAGGGTGGAACAGTTAACGGATATTGCGGCACTTACGGCGTTTGCTGTGAAAGTAAGTCTTAAGTTTGAACATTTCCGATTTTCTGTAGCTTTGTGGACAGTTTTTTAATTTTGAGGTTGAGCCAAGAGAAGTCATGGCTTTCTTATAAATGAAATTAAATTTAATCCTGAAAACCGTTGAGTCGAGTTTTTAAGAAAGTCAAATTAAGTTTGTTTAGCCTAACCAAATAATCTTAACTTGCAGCTAATATGGCTTGTGGCACGACAACCCGACTTAAGCGTACCATTATTAAGAATCCTCCAACATTTGCCAGCAAGTTGCTTTGTCAGTACACAATCGAGGCATTTAGTGCAAATGTGCAACAGCTGCGCATCGATTTCGAGCAGTTCGAGTTGCAAGAGCCAATCGTAAGTACAACAGACGATCGATTGCTAGAATGTCTGGATTACTTTGAGGCAGGAAACTTTAAGTTGTGTGGCGTCAATGCGGGTCAACATTTGTATCTACCCTTCAACGTTGCCTCAGGCATCGATCAGATCACGTTAACATTTTCTATACCATCCGGTTGGGCACAAACCAATTGGCGCCTGATTGTCACCCAGTTGGAGGGACCCCAAGCTAGCACCAAGCGCAGAACGAGCATGCTTGGTGGATTGGCAGGCAGCTCAAACAGTTTGCAGGATCTGCGTGGATTGTTTGCATCTCACAATGCGGACTACGAGTTGCTGGCACCTGCTGGCTGTCAACAGTATTACACTGAGCTGAGAGGCGACATACGCAGCTTCAACTATCAGCCGACAAGCGGCAGTGTCTATATGCCGGACACTAGCTACACCATTTGCATCAAGTCAACGCCGAGTGCCAGCATGATTGAGTGAGTCCGTCACAGCTCAGTGCAGCTCAGAACTGAATGGTTTGCTTTTCCCTTTTGCAGATATAGCTTCAGTAGATTCACCATGTCACAGCAGACTGGGCAGGGTGAGGGCTATGATGAGGCATGCCATGCAACGGTGCATACACCTGGCAGACAAGAGGATTATCTTTTGATACCACAGTCTATGCTGGCAAGGAATATGGCCTATCAGCCCACATACTATTGTGGCACCAATGACAATTTTGTAGTCTATGGTAAGAGCTTGCATCCCTTAACACTGCATCCTTGACCCGTTTTCAATATACTATTTATGTACAACGGTTTAATATATTTTTTTTACTTGGCTCTCACTCAGCATCACCGCCGTACATGTTGCACTTCTCCAGTGACGAGATGACCCTCGATGCCACCCAGGAGACGGGCTTCAGTTTGACTTATCGCCTTCGCACATCAATTCTGTAAAGTGGCAGTCAAGCTGCCCAGTGTTAAGTGGCCATTAGATTAAGTAACAAATTGTTAGCCATGTGCATAGAATTTAATAAACTAACGTGTGAACGATTCTCTCAAACTCGCAAGCAACTCCTTTGACTATTCCTCTACTCAATTTGCCACATCACTTGCCAGCCGCATCCAAACTCATCAAAGCTGTTGCTGTATCAAATTAAGCTGCAACTTGGTTACTTTTTTGTCTACAAATATTTTGGCCAAAATCGGAAGCTTATGTGGATGGGTTATTTAGTTACAAAATTTAAAATAATATTCAAGCATTTACTAAGAATATTATAGTTATATTTGCAGCTTATTCCAATCAATAGCAGGGAAACAACATTAAAACAGAAACATTTAAAGCTTAGCTTTTATATTTATATAAAAATAATGAAGATAAGCTACAGCAATAAGTAAACGATATGGTTTAAAAAAGAATTTAAAACTAAAGTTTATGTGAAATATCTTTTCAGGCTTAAATGTGTTCTTGTTAATGCTAATACATTGTTACTTTTTGAACTCCAGATTAATTTTTGGCCTTTCAATTTTAGTTCTTGATTTATTGATTAAAGGAAACATTTATAAGTTGAAATTAAACATGTCTAGATTAACCAAAGGTATGTCTGTTATATTTGATTAATTAATGAAGCATTCTTTAGTTAGTTAGCTGAAAACCGTTATGCATTATAATAATTATTCTAACATGTTTCCTAACGAAAAGTTGCACACAATAGTTGAGAGGTCGGAACATTAGGAATGTGAAGTTGAGAGCAAAAGAAAAAGCTGAAACTTGTTGCGGTCAGCGACATGATTATCCTTTTAGTTCAGTAATTAGTGTGATTAAAGTTAAGCAGCTTTTTGTCCAGGTTAAGGGGTGAGCATGGCATTGGGGGTAAGAATGGGACGCTATGGGGCGCCCCCTTTAACAAATACCAATACCAACACACAAACACACATGTCTGTATGTATTTACTATGCTTGCGTTTGCTTGAGCTATAAGTCAGAACGATAGCACATAGTCGAATTCAGACACAGATGTTTATTTACTTACGCATTCACCCATTTTATTTTGTTCTGTTGTACTATTCGATGTTGTTGTGGATTTGCTTAGAGACGGCAGTGTGGCTGCATAAAACGCGCAATTGGCAGCATTAAGATGTTCTGCCCCACCCACAAAAGCAAACCTTTCACTCTGACAAGGTGCTAGATTTTAGAGTGCGCCGCTAATTGCCAGCGCTGAGCCAAGTTTCTTTCGTTCTTTTTTACTCCCCATTTCTTTTCTATCACTTGGAATTTTTTCACACATTACGACAGCGGCAGTAGCTAACAGCACTTTAAGCGAGTGTAAATTTATGATTTTGGTTTAAATCAATCGGCTACTCAATAAATGACTCATAATAGATACTCATAATTTAATAGGCTATCAGCTATGCGTAGGCACATTCATGTTGTTAACGAGACGCTGATCTTGAAAGGGGGAGATGCATCGTGTTATATAATAAAATGCTCAATGTAAATAATTGCTGTGCAGTAGAGAGCGCCTTTATCTTTGCACCTAAATCATAGAAAAAAAATCAGGGAATGCCACAAAAGACCGTAGAAAGTAAAGTCATATAATAATTATCGAAAACCATAAAATATACAGTCTAATATAGATGCAACAAATCTCAAAGGAACTAATAAATACTTAGTACGGAAGTTCGACTTTATTTATTAAATTTCATAATTTTTTTAGATAATCAAATCAACGCGGATGAAAATGGTAACACGCTGCTATTTGGTTACTATGTTAAGCTCGACATCGAAGGTAAAGTTAAAGTATATAGGTTTTGGGCAATGTCTGTCGATTAAATCGATAACTGATAACTGCCGCAGCATTCATGTCCTCCAAGATATGCATCGAACCCCTGGGCGTCCCCGTATCAGAATAAACCGCAGTTGGTTGCGTCCAAGTGCCACATTTTCACTTATTTGATACATTTTTATTCAGATTTAAAACTTTGGAATAAATATATTAATTTATTCAAGAAAGCATATTGTATATAGTATAGTATTTATTACTTTAAGCTTTAAGCTAAGAACAATATTTTTATAAGAACAATATTTTTATAAGGGTCTGTAGTCACATAAAAAATCAATTAATCTCATATGAGGGCTTTATTGACTATTGATTTATCGATGAAATTCCAACAGATGGTTGTGACGAGGACTCTTGCATGTTATTATATAACTTAATCTTCATTATCTTCAGGTACTTACAATCGAGAAACTTAAATTTGTAACTTGAAACAGAAAAACAGATAATCATAATGATCAAGATTATTTGCATAGCCCAGAGGTCAGAGATGCTACGTTCCGCCTCTTACACACTTTTCCACATCTTTATTATACACAATTTAACATTCTCAAAGGGTAAAAAAAAAAAATAAAAAATACCATGTTGCCATCGTTTTATACACATTAATATTCATGATGGCGGCACCAAAAGTTGTTGTTGCAATAATTGTAGAATTTAAGCGCTGGCTCAGCAACGCAAAATGCAGCTCATAAATTAAGCTGGAGAGAAACTAAACTTGCAACAAGGTGCAAAAACAAGGTGCAACAACAACAACAAAATATATGAAGAGGAGGACGCTTGGGTGGCAAGAGTGCGACGCAGCTGCAAGGCAAATAACGAAAATGCATTTTAAAACTGACCAAAAAAGGCAAAAAAGGCGAAAGAGCCGGCAACAACTTGGCAGTTAGCTCAACTGGCCACTCGACGCTGTCTTTTACTTGCTGTCCCTCTTTAACACTTTCCTTCTCTCTCTTTATCTCTCTCTCTCTCTCTCGCTTGCGCTCTGTGTGTATTTAAGTAATGATTTTGGAAAATATGCGCAAAAGTGCCAACAGCAACAACCGCAATATGGTGCCCCTAAATGGACTGTAAACCGGAAGTGCGAATAGTGTGCAGCTGCGTCAAGGAACCGTAGCAAAAAGCTGGACTCTCTGTTGCAACTGTGGGTTGTCAAATAAAGTGTGTGTGACCTAACGTGGCAGGCTTAAAGACAAACACCTCTTTAAGCCTTTCAGCTTTTTGGCTAATAAACATTTACATATAAAAACAGGGTGACTCGATTTAAATATAAACGCCAAATTGGAACAGGGAGTGCAGGCATTGGCCTGTATTTTTGTGGGTGCTCACTTATACAGGAAACGGATATTGTAACGAGCATGTAAGGCGCCATGATTGTCTACTCTCGTTTCTCGTCCCTAGTTTCTCATTTCTTTTTTTTGGGACCTGTTGTCTTATCAACATTGTGCTGCAAATGAAACGAAAATATTGCAACTGTCCGTTTGTCCTAGACGGCTGCTTTTAGTTGTTGTTCTTGTTACCCAGCCCCCAACGTCCCTCCCCTCTAACAGACAAAAGCAATAAAATCGAAATACAATTGCACTCATATCCACAAACACACACATAAAGTTATTTTGCTCTTCTTTTTTTGTTGTTTTTTTTTTTTTGGTGTTGCTTTTTTGCCTTTTGGCATATGGCATGCGGCGTGAGAATTTTACGATGGCTGCGAAAACTGAAAACTGCAAAACTGAGGCTCATATTCACTTGGCTGCGGCTGTTGGATGGGTGTTTGTGTGTGTGTGTGTGTGTGTGTTTCTTGCTGGGTGTGCATTTTTGTTGATTTTCATGGCATATTTTACAGTGCATGTAAATACATACACATAAAGCAGTATGTGTGTATGGGCAAGAAATAAAATTGAAATGAAATATGCAAACATGAAAAATATGCACAAGCCCAAAATATGCTACGAAAAAAATTCCAATACACACACACACACACACATGAACATGTGCAGGTATACACTGCAGTTGCCTTCGCACACCCAGAGTAGCAACTTGGATGCAGAAACGCCCATTGGCTGCGATTTATTGCATTATCAATAAAGTGAATAAATTTTGAGGTTATTGTGGCGTGATAACGGCCATTTTTCCATTTTTGTTGTGCCCGTGCGTGTATATGCTGTGTGTATATGTGTGTTTGTGTGGTGTGCGTGTATTAAATGTATTTTCTGTGTTGTGGGTGTGTGTGTGTGTGTGCGTGTCGTAATGCTGTGTAAACTGCACTGTTAATTAAAAAAAAAAAAAAAAATAAACCCGCACCCATGTCCAGTTTTGACTTCTTGCCTTCGGTTTCGGCACGCTTTCTCCCGCCAACAACAATTAACTGATTAAGTGTTTAAGCCGATGGGCCTTAAGGCCTGTTACCCACTTGCCTTTGGCCGGTTTGGAGCTACCAAAAGCGTATAAGTTAAGTGGCATTAAGTATAAAAGGCTTACTGCTTAATAAATATGAGCTAAATGGGAGATTGTCGAACATACAAAAGGAGAAGCTTTCAATATAGTTTTTTTTTCTTAGTATCAACAGTTTGATAACTGCAACAGCTCTGAGAACATGAGGCATCAATATATCAATATTCGTCATTTAAATATGCTGTTTATATAAATTTAACAATTGTTAATCAGTTTTAACGTAATACCTTTAATTTCCTGCTGAAAAGAGCTTTTTGAAGTTTTTTATGATGTTGCTACTTAAATGTATTGTAGACATGAATTTATATTTATTTAACTACTATATAAAAAAAAAAACCACATTAAATGTTTTTGTTTTTTTTTTGTGTTGTTTTTTGTATATTTTTTTTGTGATCATTATTTTGTAAAAAAAATGTATTTTTTATTAATATTTACATAATTGTGTTCACCATTCATTATTATTTGCAATAATTATGTAAATTATTATATTAACGGAATCATCAAATATTTATGCTTAAAAATCATAGAATTTATTTGAAAACAAATGCTTTTTAAATACTCAAAAAACTGTAAGCTCTTAATATTGTACAGCAATAAATTAAGCTAACTTATTTTGGGTACAAATCAATTCAGAATTCTCATTCCATATTTGCATTTCCTTCACTTTTGTCAATAGTTTGCTATAAGTAGTTAAGAATCAAGCAAGTGTAACAACTTAAATGCATTTTGATTGGTTTAGGCCGCTTAATTTTGATGCTTGATTAGACAAAGTTTGTTTTGCAATTATTGTTTTTGTTGCTGAAGCCAAACCAACGCGTTGGCCAGTCGGGCAAAATCAATTGATTCTGCACATCATTATCCGGATATTAACAATATTATGAGTTAATGTTGACCGGTCTTTCCTATCCACCCTCCCCTCCTCTCTCTTTTCCACCCTATCCTGTTGAATAAACACGCCGAAACACTCGATGATTGTTTGAACTATGAAATGCACATCAATAGAAATTTTAGGGAAATTATGCAAAATGCCGCCGACACAACGCACACACAATTAAACACACAAACAAACAAACACACGCACACAAGCACATACATATTTTGACACCTACTGTATGTTGTATGCATGTATTCGAGTGTGTTATAACTTGTTTGTTTCTGTTGCGTGTGTGTGCGTGTGTGAGTTATAATATGTTAATCGCTGCCGTTTGCATGTTTGCGCATTGAATAATTAGCGTTATGCATCGGCATTCGTTATTGCTTGCTTTTGTTGTTGTCAATTGATGCGCAACATGTCCAAAATGTGACAGCACTTTTGACGTTTTAAAGTATTTCTTATCAAGAATAACGTCTCTTGTGTGATGTGATGTAAACATAATCAAGCTGTCACTATTTTTTTGTTGATGTCAACTTAAACTTAAGAAATTTCTTAATTTAATTATGGCATTACTTAGATAGTTATTACTCATACATATGTATGAATTCATATCACTGATTTCACCAACACACACACGCTTACACACAGCACATCGTCCATGAAACACAATTCCATTTTAAATAGGGTTAAATGTATGACGACACCAGCTGAAAATACCTTTTTTTTTTCCGTATGATGATGGTGCTCTGATGTCAGGTCATTAAAAAAATTCAAACCCCTTTAGCAGAGTCAGTCTTAATGTCTTCAACCCCCCCTCTCTGGCCCCCCTCATCCCATACCCAATTGAAGCACACAGCAGGCAGTCAAATGAGCGAACCGTGCGAAGGTTTTAATAAATTTGTAAACAGATTTGTTAATTTCAGCATTAAATTTTGATGAGAATTTGGCCATATTGTGTGTGCCACCAAGCATCCCAAGCTATCTATGTGTGTGTGTGTGTGTGTGTTAGTGTGGACGCGATGGTGTTGGTGTTAAGTATGCGTGCTCAACACAAATAACGATAAAAACACAAAGTTAACTGCAATCTGTGGAAGCTCTGCGCCTGTTTGTCTGTTCTTTGTAATTGTGTGTGTGTGTGCGAGTGTGTGTGTGCTTGTGTATGCTTAATGCCTTGAAGCAAACCAGCAACAGCAATGTGGACAAAAGGCGTAAGAATTTAATGAAAATCATTAACAAAATGTTGCCCACAACTGACAGCAGCTTTAAGCTAGGCTGCGGGGGGCGGGAGGACAACCATTTAAGGAAGGGGAGTGTTCTAGAGAGAGAAAGGTAAATGGTGGGGTGATGTAACCAAGTTTATGAAGAGCCACATGAAAATGAAGACTACAAATGTTTGTTTGGCTTAAATGAGTTTCAGTTCAGGTTCGCTGGTGTAGCTAACGAAAAGTTTTCAACCTTAAAAGCGTTCACACAAAAGGACAAATGGGGCGTGGCTGGGAGGCGTAGAGGGAGCGGGGCAGTGCTTGCATAATAAATGAACTGAGCTGTGGCCCGTGTGCTTTTTATGTCAATGTTAATTATTAGATTGAATTCGAAATGAACCTTTTGACTGTTGGCTAAAATCTTGGCTATCATGGCCTTCAAATTGAAATGGTCAGCAAATATCGTTTATGGCCAAAATAACAAACGAGGTCAACTTTGAAGGCCAAAAACTACTCAAGAATAATGAGCACAATGTTTGCGCGTGTTCTTGCCTCAGGCAAATAGTCAGCTATATGAAAGCAGAAAAAAAAAAAAAAACAAAGAATAACTGACGCATTTTATAATTGCATTCGCAACATTTCTGTTCTGTGGCTGTGCAAAAAAGCGCTGCCAGCTTTGAGGCGCTTTGACAGAGCGCTGTTTAGCCCTTGCCTCATTTGACTTTGACTTTGGTTGCAAAAAAAAAAAAACAAAACAAACACAGCAACTGCGGCATTTGATGACATCAGTGTCAAGTCAGTCATAATATATTGTTGTTTCAACTCGTGGTTCTAACGAAATCAAAAGTATTTAAAGACATTCTAAGGAAAGACTTTTAGCACAAAGAATTGGCTCATTATAAGGCAACAAAATTTAATATAATGTTAATGCCTTATTCGGTATCAATTGTTGAATAAAAAACCAAAAAATATCATTATTCTTATATTAATAAAGCGAAAAAGAAAACAAAATCACAATTCAGAAAAAAATGTTGTTCACCTTTTTTGATGATCTTGCTTTTTATTCGACTTACACATTCGATGAGAAAAACAGTAGCTGCCAGACCTTAACCAGTTCATTTAAAATTAATTACTTTGTTGACAAACGCATTAAATTGTTGATAATCTGTTGACTTGTCTGGTACAAAATCCGATCAAAATTCTTACAGAATTTGTAATTGCTCATTTAAATAATTGATATACAGCCAAGCGCACCATTTTGTTTTTACCAGTCTTTATTCTGTTCTGTCGTTTGTGGATGTAGCAAAGCGACCACATAAATAACGCATTTTGCTGGCACATTTTGTTGTTTGTTCTGCTTGAAATAAGCTGGCAATGCTCTGGCGCTCAAAAGTAGGCAACACAATTTAAATAAATTTTAAGCTAATTTGTAAAATGAGCCAGTCAAAAGTTTGGTCTTCTCGCATTTGCTTTGTGCTGTGATTTAAATATGCTGAGAGCTATTTAAAGGTCTTTTTTTTATGGTTTTCGTCGTCTCATTTTCAATTTGTGGGTCGTGCTGTTGGCTTAACCTACCTCACAGACAGCCCCTTGGTCCTGGCAGAAGTACCCTAGAGTGCCTACCGCTGTACACAAATGCCGACTGTGGTCGACTGTCAACACTGTCCGCTTCTTTGTGTTGTTGTTGCTATTGTTGTGTTGTGTGTTTCCGCTTTTCGACAGAGATTAAAAAATTTTCAATTTTCCCAGGCATAAGCGTTTGCTTGCTTAGCTACAGCAACAACGAGAGGCAACAACAATGCTTATGCAACCAGGAAATGCCCACACGCACACTCTTTTTGGTAGTGTGTTTGTGTGTGTGTGTGTGTGCATTCGCTAGAATTTCGTGTGGCTATGTTTATGTTGTCCTTGGCCAATGGCAAACGGAGATTAATATTTTCGTTCATTGCCCCATAAGGCAAACAAATGCACAATAAACACTCACACACACACACACACACACACAGACATTGATGATTTTGGCCAAGTTTTCTTTTTCATGTTTTTGTTAACAAGCTCAATCAAAAGCCAAGCAAATGAGCTTCATGTACGTTTGCGCGTTTTTCAATTAACTTAATGTGCATAAAAACAAGCAGGAACACACACACACATCTACATAAGAACGCTTAAAATGTAAAAAACCGTTGAAAATTTATGACATTTTGTGGTTTTTTTCTCTTATTTCATTTTGGTTTTTATGACCAGCAGCGTCGCCTGCCCGATATGGGATATGCGCTCGATTGGCTCACAGGTGTTGGGTTCCAAGTAAGGGAGGGGGGACGAAAGACGAGCTATATAGACTGAATTTGTGTGTGTATGTGTGCACTGTCAATTCAATCAAATGCTTCATACATCAATGGACAGCGACAGCTATGTGTGTTGTCCATACACACCAATGTATAAAATACACACACACACACACACATTTTAGATGCTTATGTGCCCCATTGGGCTTCTAACTCCCAACAACAACAAAAAACAGCAGTAGAGCATTAAATACTAAAGTGGCAGATACCCTGTACTTCGTTGTACAGGTTGGAAAACACTTAAAGCATTAGCAATTGAAGCAAAAGGTGACACCAAAAACTGTATAGAAAGGTGTGAAAATCTACATACATTTTTTCATACTTTATCTATGATCTATTGTAAGCTCTTTTGTTTGAATATAATTCTAATATTGTACTCATTGCATAATCAGGCAACTTTTTAAGGTAAAAGGTCCTTTGATGTAGTAGCAAATATAGGACTAAAAGATTTGTTAAAAATTCAAACGCTTTATACATCCGTAGTACGTCCCATCTATCTAATCTGGATCATTTTTGTGGTCCCTAGTGGGGACTCCCCACAAAACAATACAGTTTTCACCTGGAAAGAATTGAATTTGTGCAGAAGAACTTTCTTCTATTTATCCTAAGCAGTTTTATCTGAGTTTCATGAGCTAACCTACCCTCGTAGTCAAGAAGATTCCTTTTAGTTTATCCTCCCTCCCTGCTTTACTGTTTTATTATGCATGGAGAATCTAATATACTAAACGGTTAAATCGATTCATCCATTCTTTAGCGCCGAATTAAATTACCTAACCCAAGTCGATCTTCCGTTCGTTGCTCGTGCAACTATTTAATAATTGAATCATTTCGAGTTATATGCTCTGACTATAACAAGCTTTTTTCGGTTGTTTCTTTCGAGGCCTCAATCACAGTACTACAAAGATCGATCATTTTGCCTAATAGTAATAATATCTGACCAATATCACTTAATATTTTTTGGCTTTCTCTGGGTTTTTCCATGCCATGTTTTATCGAACTTACCTGAATTTTAAATGAACTTTCAGATATAAATGTTGTATTATATGTTTTAGTTTTGATTAAATATTTTAAGTTATGTTCTAATTTGAATTAATTTTGGTTTTTTGTCGCAAATACATATATGTATAAGGTTTTCTGCCCATAAGAGGTATTTATAAGTCGAGCTATCTTTGCACTCACTAAATTCATGGTTGCATATTAATGCTGATTAAATTGTTTGGGATACCTGGAAAAACCAAATTTGCATATGATATCATAAAGAAAGATCCAAATAAACATACTCTTTGAGTTTTTGTTTTTCCTACAATATGTTAATGTCTTACTTAAAATAAATGTACTTAACTTTAAATGTAGATTGTTGATAGTTAGATTTCTTTTAGTAGATTTTCATTTTGTGTTCTAATAACCTTGTGTTTGATCATAAAACAGTTATAGGGTATGGTATGTATATAGCCCGGTGGTTATCGCAACAACATGCATGTAAAACATTAACGAAAGCACGAACGATGCCACTAAGCGCCAGTAAGGTGTAGAAATTCTTTGCATTGAAATGCCGATGAAATTCATAAAAACTGCTCACGTTTTATTGAAATAAAATATTTATGTAATGGACAGTGAACTGTTTGTTGTTGCAGCTGCTTTGCCACAACTGTTGTTGTTGATATTTCGGGGGCTAAGGGTTAACATGCGCTCAAAACTGGTCGGATGGAGTAGCTATATGTGCATAACTGTAAGCTGTAACTGTATATTTTTTGTATCTGTATTTACAAATTTGTATAAACTCGCTCAATTTGCCTCTTCTCTCCAACCAATATTTTGCACACTCACCTCGTTTTCTTTTTTGTTGCTGTTGTTGTTGTTGCGGTCACATTTCAAGTCGTAAATTTGTCGCACGTAAAGGTTTAAGCAGCCATGTTACCTCTCCCCCATCCAGCTTTACTACTGTAGAGCCCGTCTGCTATGCACCCCTTTGCCATTCTGCTCTGGCTTTGCTTGCGTGACTAAAAAGGTTCATCAGATAGCCCAGAAAATTATGTTTCTTCTCTCGGTGACTGCACAGCTTGTTCAGCTCGTCGTCATGGCGTAGAGTCAAAAATTCATTGAATTGCGGCCGCTGCATTATTAATAAGCCTCCACCCCTCTCCCCCCGCCCAGCAAAAAATATTGTTGTTGCCTGCTACTTGGGAACACTTCGTGGATGATGTT
Organism: Scaptomyza polygonia; assembly: GCA_035044585.1. Lineage (NCBI taxonomy): Eukaryota > Metazoa > Arthropoda > Insecta > Diptera > Drosophilidae > Scaptomyza > Scaptomyza polygonia. The sequence continues at coordinate 3,461,794 of JAWNNU010000311.1, forward strand.
GCTTTTGTGGAATGGTAGATAGGACAGGTTGCGCGGCGGGGTAGCCGGGGGCACCTGCAGAACGCAATTGAAACGTGCGATGGCAAGTTTAACAGTCGTCTTGCATTTATTTCAATTTACCGTCTCAACATAAACCTATTGTTATTGTTGTTGCTGTATCTGTATCTGTTGCTGTTGCTGTTGTACTCTTGTCCGCTTTTGTAGTCAGTCGCAATTCTTTTGTCTTTTAACTGCCTTTTGGGGCTGTCGCACGTTCCTTTGCATAGTCTTTTCATCGTTTTTTTTTTTTTTTCGGTAAATTTGCTTGTCTCACGAAAACTGTGTATAGTTCCAAGGACTGTGCAATAAAAGTTGGGTGGAAATTGAGAAGGTATGGGGCAGATTGTTGGTTGAGCTTGAGCTTTGGTATTATTGTTGGTTGGTTTGAAGTGCCGGCAAGCAATTGACACTGAGACGCTCTTCAGTCATGCGATCAATAGTCGGACACTAAATGTCCTTGAGGTATCTACAAGAAAGATTTGAGCACAAAAAGAGAAAATTGTTTCTGATACCCAACAAATATAACTTAAATGATATGAACAGTGAAAAAAACCTTTGGATTTAATATAATATTTATAAACTTAAAAAAGTTTAACTTTTATAAAACGAGCTTAAAGGCAGAGAGAAAATACTTTGTTATAGAGAAAATTTTAAATATAGATTGGACTTTTGATTCAACCAAGTTGCAAGGTTCCAGAAATAAATGCGTTGCAAAGAAAAAATTTTATTACGGAAATGCGTTACATAGAAGTTGGATTGTTTTTGTTGTGAAATAATTTGATATTTTTATGTGTAAATTGATTTTAACTAAGATGATAATCCGACTTTGTCACTTAAAACAAACATAAAATATAATTTAACTAAAGTATATAGAAGTTAAATTTAACTTACCAATTGTATTCATTCTATGAAATTTTCCTTATGAGTTTAATTTGAATTTACATATCTCTGCAAGAATGATTTTGCCAAAAGTAACCAATACTTGTCATTTGTAAGATGTTTTATGATTAAAACAAAACAAAACTTTCAACAATTATTTAAAAGTTATTTGTGAATCTTCGAATTTAACTTTTCATTCATTTCCCAATTTAAAATTTGTTATGTTATCTTTTTTAATACAAAACCTTTATGTTGCATTTACAAAGACTTAGTAAATTTATAAACAATCATATCAAGTAATCCTAGATTTAACTTCTTTTTAAGTAGAATAGCTCAATTTACATACTGAATTTTAAGTAAAACTAACAATTGAGAGCACGAGCTGATATTTACTAATGTACTTACTTACTTACTTACTTAACATCTAAGGGTTAAATGTTTTCAAACAGATTCCGAATCAGGTAAACTTTAGCCACAGGCCGTCTGTGTGTGTGTGTGTGCGTATGGGAATGTTTTTTGCATTGATTGATTTTTCATTACATATGAGCGACATCCGTTGGGACCAGGACCAGGATCAGGACATGACCATTGCATGGCCAGGACATTAAACGCAGGCTGTGTGTCTTTGCCTGAATGTTTACCACTTCCGGTTTCCGCAACAACAGAACCGAGCAATGGCAAATGGCAAATGGCAACAATGCCAAACACACACACACACACACACACACTCACATACAGCAGCAGCCATGGCAAGTGCAACAACTGCAGTTGCAACACGAAGCAAAACTGAGCCAGGCAGCAGGCAGCAGGCAGCCATTCAGCAGCAGCAATTGTGACAATGAAACAACTGCATTTTTGGCCCAAAATACAGACACACACATACATACGCACACAAACACACACACTGTTGTTTGTTTCACATTTCCGTCACACATGCAGCTCAGAGCCGCCCACATGTGTCAATGTGGACAAGTGGACAAGAGAGAGAGAGAGAGAGAGAGAGAAAGAGGCCTGCCATAGAAAACTGCGGCAGCAGAACGACCAGCAACTGTAGTAACTGTAACAGAATCACAAAGGACTGGACATTTAGCTGCCATGTCAAAAGGGGTGTAGTGTGTCGCAGGATGAGACGGGCAGGCTGGGAAGAGGAAAAGGGTGGGAATGGGTTTTGGGCTATATCTTGGTGCCTATTGCCCTTTGACACGCGCTCGATTGCAATTTCGTTTTGCATGTGTGGCAACCGGGTGTGCAACGCAGCCAAAATGTATGAAATGACTGCCAGAGCCAGGCAGCAGGCGGCAAGCGGCAAGCGGCAAACGGTAGTCAGATAGGCCCGCACTGGCAGCAGCCGGATTCTGGAACCTCTGACCCCATCACCCACACTCAGGAAAAATCAATAAAATAACAGAGTCAATTGATTGCTTTGTAAGTGTCAAGTTAGATATTATTTTTTTTTTATATTTTTAAGCTAGAATTTTGTCACTCTACTTGCTAATATTTCCTACTAAATAGATAGACTATATAGGTCATATAAAGTACCAAAAGTTAGATTACGATTCTATCGCAAAGACAAATGTTTTCAACTACAGCTATATTATAATATTGCAAACAAAAGATTAAATTTGATGAAGATTTTATCTGAAAATATAAAAACAATTTTTTAAATTTATAATCATTTTCAAATCATTAAATCAAAAATAAAAAAAATTGTTTTTAATTGAAAATTTGCTATATTATCTCTATATATATATTATCTTAATTATAAGTTTAAGTTATTATACGATTTTTAAGGCATTGTGTGTCAATTTTACTTCTCTTCTTAATTTAGGAAATATTTTTCCGAGTGTAGCAAATGCAGTCCGTGTGCCAATTGAGGACTCCAATTTGTTTTAAAGTAACATTTTTCATTTGCGGCTCCTGTGTGTGTGTGTGTGTGTGCGAAAATGTGTGTTTTTGTGTGCAAATATGCAATATCCCGTGTGGCAACGACTTGAAGCCTTTTTTGAATTTGCCACATACATACATACATACATATATCCGACTCTCTTTCTCTTTATCAACATCTATCTTTCGCTTCCCATCTATATATAAACTAGTATCTCTCTCAATTGAGCAATGTTTGTCATTTTGAAGGCCTGTTAATTTTGAACGAAAATCGATTTTTCATACCTGCGTCTCCATTCTCTTCAACTCGTCCCTTAGTCTGCTGGAGGCAAGTTCACCGCTGGGCGCTGATCGTTTCGGGTCTCGAACTGTGACTGGAAAATAGCCGGAAAATATTGAATGCAGAGGCATGTGTGCATATGGGCGGCATTCATGTGTGGCACATTTCCCAAGTGTGCGGCATGTTTAACCTCGTTTGCAGCCAGAGACAAGAAAAACAACGACAAGCAAAACAGAAATAGAAACGGCAACAGACACTTGTCTAATGTTTTATTGCTGCTTGGCCTCAGACTGAGTTGCAAGCAGCAGTTGCAATTGTATAAGACGTAAATTAATTAATTTGCCACAAACACACCAAAAGAGACAAAGAAACAGCATTTTGAGATAGAGAAAGAGAGCGAGCGACATTTTGTTCTTCGCAGCTGGCCTGACTGGCTAAATCCTTTGGCAAGTGTCTGGCCTAATGAGATGCGAGAAGAGTTTTGGGGCCCAGTGTTACTTGCTGCCTAAGCAACTGGCCACAGTTGCTGCCAAAAAGTAATCTACCAAGTGCCGTTGCACAGATAACAAGGCAAGGATACTTCTGAAATGTCTAACGGCTTTAAAATACTACGTAAAAAATAAATAAAATCAAGGTAAAACACACTAAGAAAATATATGAAAAAATATAACCACTTCGAGAAGAGTAAAAGAGTTAATCAAGCGTAGAAGTTATTTAGCACGATGTGAAGAGCTTAACTGAAAAATTTAAAATTATTAAAAGAATACTATAAATACTTTTTCGACATATGTGGATAATTTTAAGTATCGTCAGCATTCAACATTTTTTTTCTTCTAGCTCCGGTCATCTTTAAACATTTACTAAAACCAAAGAACATAGTTTAAGTTAAAACTCTTGCGATCCCATTAGGCAGGCCCTTTGCAAATGAGAAGCGACGGGAAGACACTGATAGGCCCTTAAGGCTGTAAGCAAGAACTGTGGTGCAGTATAAGTACTAGGTGAGGCAGGCATTTGAAGTGTTGCACAATTACACGGCTCTTTGGTGTATGCTCTTTGCCGCTGTCTTGGCACCGCACCAGACCCCACAACTATTTTTGTCCTTCGGGCAAACGCCAAAAAGTGTCCCTCCAGGACAATTTGTGGCAATCAGCAAATGGGCCAAGCAGCAAGTAGCAAGTAGCAAGCAAGAGACGCTGCATTAGCTGCAGAATGTGGCATCAGGCGACACTTTTGCGTTTTTACGTAATTAAATTAGTGCCACTGTCCGAACATAAGTTACATTCTACACCCACAAGAACACACCAACACACCAACACACACACACACATGGCATGTTGGCAGTTTAAAGTTGGCCACAAACCTCAGACAGGAATAGAAGGGATGGGCAGGGGGTGGGGGGAGTCTACAACTGCGACTGGACATTGTCAGCCACTGATTTTTGTGAGCATTTTAAACGTTTTATTTGTTCGTTACGAGAGATTTTAGAGTTTTATTTTGCAGTCAGCTTAGTTTTGCGGTTAGCTGGCATTTAAGGCTATGTGTGTCTTTGTGTGAGTGTGTTAGAGTAGCCACGCCTACATGCTGTTTGCCAGCTACCCCTTTAACCATTTGTGTTTGTTTGTTTCAGTGTGCGCCTGTTTTTTTTTCGGTGCGGGCGCTTTCTAACAGCTTTGGCAGCTACTTAAGAGTTAAAATCGTTTTTTGGGTTAGGATCAGCTTGAATCGGTTTTTTGGTTTTTTGTTCGTTTTGGTTAAAGTGTGGCTGCGTGCCACTGATTGCTGCGCTGTGTGACCGTTTTTCTTAAAGAATTTATTTTTTCGAGTACGCTTTTCCTTAAGCTCAATTTCATGACGTGTGTTTGCAAATGCACCAAAACATGGAATTTACTATTTGCTGCTTCTGCTGTTCGTTATTCTTTCCGTCTTCTTCGTCCATTTTCTGCAGTCATTACTTTTTAAACTCTCAAAAAAAAGAGTGTTTTTGGGTAGAAACGAAAGCTTTGAGCCTGTGAGAATATCCATGTAAATAAATATAGTTAATACCATTTGTTGCCAAATAAATGTTAGTTCAACAACAACAATAATAGCTAATGAAACTATCGTAAGGAAATGAAGCTAAAAATTAAAAACTCTTTATGATTTTTATTTGGAAAATCTTTTTGATACAAAAGCGTATTTAATCTTCGCCACTCCATGTTTATGTAAACCTTTATGTTTCCTATTGTTTCCTCTAGTTCAACAATTGTTTGTTGTTTTACATTCGGTTGTTGCTATTTTTGTTATTGCTTCTGTTGTTGTCGGCCTGTTTCTGCCTGCCTGCCTGCCTGCCTGCCTGCGCTCGTGTAAAACTATTTTCGAAGATTTACGACGAAATTGTTTCAAACTTTTTGATTTCGTCGCACGTTGCTTGCAACTCCACCACCACCGCACCACCCACCACACTCGACCCCTGGACTAGAACTCTAGCCTTTTCACTCGTTTTTCGCCAGTCGATTTGTTTGTTTGGTTTGCCGTTGAGGCCCGCCCGCATGTGCATCAGGCGACGCGAAAGAGTACAAAAAAAAGAAAAGGATTAGGAAGTACGTGCATGTCCTTTGAACGACAGAAAACCCGCCTATGCCCTCTACCCATTGCAATGCCAGCCTTTAATTCTCTTACAGCTGGACATGTTGCGGTGCTGGGCCATTTGTTTCTTTCTGGGCGAGCGCAATTTAAAGTGCCCTGAAGCGTGCCACACACATATACATACTATGCACATAACACCCACTCTGGCATACACACACACACATAATAGTTAGATCCTTGCACGTCCTTGATGCCAACTTAATTACACGTAGTCGAGACTACGAAGAACTCATTTTCACTTTTTTTTTTTTTATTTTCTTGTTTTCTTTTTCGCTTTTTGACTATTCTTTTGCTTTAAGCTGATGCCGATTATTATCTGGTATTTGCATTCGGCTTGTAATATATATATATGTGTGTGTGTATATCTATTTTATTTTGCAGGAGTGCTTTTCGCGCAGGCACTTTTAATACGCTTAAGTGCGCTGGGCCCCAAAAACTATGCTATGAAAAATAGTTCAACAACTTTATTATGAAATTTTTCACAAGCTCTCTAACATGCAGAGCCCAGCAATGACAAAAATAAATAAAAATAGCATTTATACATGTGCAAATGCATACATATGTGTGTGTGTGTGTGTGTGTGTGTAAAAGTCGACTGAAGCGCTTGGCAAATAGAAAACAACAGCACAAGAAGAAGCAAGACATGAACAGAATCAGAATAAGAACTAATACAACAACAAGCTAAAGCTCCAAACTAGACAGCAACAAATAAGCGCATAAGAGAAGGGTGGAGTGAGAGAGCAAGCGAGATAGCAACAGAGACAGTAACAAGGCAAACTGACAAGTGTGCTTAGTGGGCCGTGCAAAGGTTTTTGTGAGTCTGAGCTGTGTGTAATTGTTGGGAATGCAGCCGAGAGCAGTTGATATTCATACGAATACACTCATCTGTGTGTAGTTGTAGTAGTATCTTTCTATCTATGTGTCATATCTGTCCATTTGAATGCGAGTGCATGCCGTAATACCAAGGTACTCATTTTGAAATACTACTTGTACATAAGTGGAGGTAAATTGCTGAAAAAAAAATATATGAAACACCATGCAATTGCTGCACTACTTACTATGTCTTGCGGGCCATAAATTGTTTACATTGAATGTAGGTTTATTAGTAATTTAATCAGTTTTCAGCTTTATAAGAGAAAATGCATTAATAAAGCTTGAAAATATAAACAAACTAATTATATGAATCTCATTTAGCTTTCACTGAATTTGACAGCACATGTTAGCTTGTTTTAGAAGGCTTCCAAGCGACTATGATTTTCAAAGATGCACAATGCGAATACTTCACTGATAATTCTGCATCTCCAATCATATCTTAGAAGCATGAACGCCTAACTCAAACCTGTCGTCTCAATTAGCATTCCATGATATCCAAGTAAAATGAATTTAGTGGTTATTTTTGGTGCTCAAACTATAAAAATTAAACCTTATCATGAATAAACAAAAATCTAATAGTATGCATTTTAAATGAACATTCATTAAACATGCATTTTTGATGCAATCCTAACAGTAAGCCATACTTTAGATGTTGTTTTAGAATCTACATAAATCGAAAAAGTCTTGAATTTCATACTTAAAGCCATACAACATATAATTTAAGCTTGATTTATCACTAAAGAGGTGATTTAAATTGAATGTGGTTGAGTTTTAATAAAGTCAAAATTATTTTCTCTTATTCTGTCTTGTCTAAAGACGACGTCGATAAATAACTATAAATGATAATTCATTTTTTTTGAAGCAAAACAATCATTCACTTTGGACTCTGGAAACATATAACAATAGAATTTAAGGGTTTCGTACAAATGTATGTAACATGCAGAAGGAAGCATTTCCTTCTCTATAGAGTAGGTACACGTATTCTTTATCAGCATCATCAGGTGTATAAGCCAAGTGATCTCAGAGACGACGAGAGCAAAAGGCTCCCGACTTTAAGTATAAGATTGATCAAGCTTGTTTCAAATGATGGGTAACACTTTGCATTTGCGATAAGCACATGACAACGATAACAACATTATCTTGAACTTAGAAACATTTATATATAAAACATTTTATAATGAAAAGCTATAAGATTTTCATAGAAATCTCCTTCCAATAACTCGTTTTTCCTCTTCTCGCTTTGCGTCTTTATTTACCTTTCTCAACGATTCTGTTATTTCACAATCAAATTTCGAATTTTCCCTGACTCATTTTGTTTATCTTTCTGTTTCGCTGTCACTCGATCGTTTTCTGAATCCTTGTCATCGTTCTTTAAAAATCGAGGTTATTTCATATCCTAGTTTAATATTTACACATTAAATAGAGATTTAACTTAAAGTTGTCGCTTTCTATCTTTTTATATATCTCCCTCTTTCATATATAACGTTCTTTATTTTTTAATGCGACGTAGTGTAAGCGTTTGTAAATGAGACCTAGTAACATTGTTATTCTACTTAGATGCATTTGCTTCTCATAATACTTTGATATACTAGTACGTGTAGTAAGTTAAATGTATCCGTGGGCTTATATGCGTCTGTTGGGTATCTGTAGCAGTTTGCTCGCTTTGACGAACAGCTATTAAAGCGTAAGCCGCCTGTCAGCAACCACCATAAAGCACAAACTGAAACAGCAACAAAACCAGAAAAAAGAAAAAAAAAGCAGAACCTGAAGCAAAAGCAGAAGCAGAAACATCAGCTAACAGCCCAACATATCGTTAATGTGCTTGTGAGCCTAAAGGAAAGAAAGGAAGTGAGAAAAAGAGAGAGAGAGAGAGAGAGAGTGAGATGAGTTAAAGGGTAGTTGTAGTTGAAGGCCCTATACCCTCAAACGTCGGGGAGGAGAGGAGTGGCGAGTCGGTTGCATGCGCTTAATGCAAATCCTTGAAACCACTTGCGGCCCACTCGAAATTTTTAATTTTTCCCACAAAAGCCGCACTCGACAGAACTCGAGGCGCATCAACCAACCAGCCAACAACTCGACATATACACAAACATAAGTGTGTGTGTGTGTGTGTGTGTGTGTGTGTGGCATTGCCGTTGCAAGTTGCAACTGTTGCAATGGGCATGAAACAGAAACACTTTGGGCTGCCATGCACCTAGACAGAATTACAAGTGTGTGCATGTTCCCATCGGCATGTGTGTGTGTGTTAGTGAATTACATGTGTGGTTGCATTTGCCACAGTTACAGATAACACAGAGTTGGCCAGAGCGGAATGAAGGCGCTCAAAGGGCGTGGCATAATTTGCAAACACTACCATGACAAACGATTGACCATAAACCGAAGCTTAAATACACTTTTAAATCTTAAAGACATGCAAACAATTATCGCCTTAAATTAGGTTAACAACTTTGTTAATTAACTATAAGGTACAGAGAGCCTTACATTGAAGACGCTAGCTTTTATAACCGACATTGTTTAGCAAATAGCTTGGGCTTTGAACAATTAATTCCTTGGTCTTTCCTTTCTATAAACAAATATTAATCATTGTATATGTATATTATTATATTATTGAGGTTTTCTACTGACATGTTGTCTATGAAGACTTTCTCTGATTCAATGATTCAGGCAAAAGTATTTCTCACGTTCGCCAGCAAATAGCTCAGCAAACGAACTTCTGATAACAAAGCAGTTCAGTTAATGTATGTAGTAAGGTGTTACAAATGCAATCGTTGATGCTTGAATTTGGTTAGCCGATGGAAGATATCGTCAGGGAAAAGATCAATAGCTAAGGATTCCACCTCGTTATCAAAAAGACGTTAATTTCCTGTCCCTGAATTAAGTTTCATTTACGATCAGTTTAGTTTCAAATAAGATGGTCACTTGTCAGCATTCGAAATAGCGATATCTGGCCATTCTTCAAACTGTTCGTTCACAATTTTTAATTGCTTGGATTAAACGTGTTGATTCAATGATGTTCAGCCCGCTATCAAGACTGCATATTATGTATACATATTATACAAAAATATTTTTCTGGGAAATATAAATATTAAAATAAAAATAAGTCAACCAGGCTCTTATATATAACAGGTTTTTTTTTTATAAATGAAATTAATATATTGACTTTTATTTAAATGATCAACAGATGCATAAATATGCATACAGTAAAGTCTAAATAAATAAAGAGCATCTTTTAAATCATCTTTACCCATTGACTGGCAATATCAACCCAAGCTGACTAACTCTGCAGAATGCAGACAACCAAATGCAGTCCGAGAACGCTTGTTTGTGTTTGTATGTGTTTGGGTGTATTTGCTGGCAAACTCACTCATGATGCGCTCAGCTCTTGGGCTCTCATTGCATTCGTGAACTTTATTAATAATGGCGCCAAACAACATGAGCTGCCGGCTCATAGTGTTTCATAATCCTCCTCGCAGCGTCTCGGCCTCACTTGCCGGCCCTGTCCACGACCAAGTGTCTATCTGCGCGTATATGTGCGAAAATCGGCGAGAAATATTGCAGCATCAGTAACGGTTTGAATAAAAAAAAAGGTATGCTTGTATGTTGGAAAAAATATATATACAACATAAAAGCAGGCAACGGCAAAGCGGCTAAATAAAAAGTGGCACAAAAAAAAAAATACCAGATAAAAAAAACGATGCACTGCAAATTATTATTTTTGCCAGAGCCTGAGGTGCAGTTAAGGCGTTTGTGTAGAACGAGGGGACGGAAAAGGCACTGTAGAAGTTATGTGAAGTTTGCCACTTTTTCTTCATATAAACATATTAAAGATGCTTTAAGACTTGAAGGCGGAGAGAGAGAGAGAGAGCAGCAACATATAGAATTATCGTTAGTAAAAAAGGGGCACTCATAATTATGGTGCCACGCCCACTCACATGCTCAGACATTCATCTTTTGCCAGTTGTCCCCCACTCCCTAGCTGCCTTTTGGGGCGAAAGTCCTTTGTATTATGTGTCCTCGGTGGCTGTGGCTGTGGCTGCCTGCTTGCTGCTTTCTAAGCTGCCAGCGCATCAGTCAGTCAAAAAAAAAAATATTCAGCGCGTCAAGTTGTGTTAACAGCAAGAACAACAACATGGCCAACACTCTTGGCTTACGCTCAGCTGTGCTAATTACAGCTGACAGTTTTCTTTAGCACAAACACATGAACAACGTGACGTATGAGCAATGTACGTGAGGCAATTAATAAACGATGGCAAGGCGTGGCAAGTAAAGTTGAAGAGAGAGAGAGAGCAACAGAGAGAGAGAGAGGGAGAGAAAGTTTTTCTGAGAAAGGGGAAAAACTGAATTAAAATGCTGCTATTGATTTTTGTTTGCAAGCGTAATTGAATTTATTCGAATCGTATTTGTGTTCAATTGCAAACGGTTCGGCCCCTCTTCTACACCGTCTCTCTCTCACTCTCTCTATTTTTTGCTCCTTTGCCTGGTTTGCCATTAATTAAGTGCGCTCTGACCTAAAAAATCAAAAAGTTGACATTATAAATTACAAAACAGCGGCAAACAGCAGGACAGCGGGACAAGCGGCCGCAACTCGAATTGCCAACAATCAGTGGCAACAGTGGACCCTATCAAAAAAATTAAACAAAAAAAAACAGGGACATCAAATGAAGGCAACAGCATCAGCAGAAGCAGCAACTGAAACTGCCAAGAGTCTCATTAATTGAACAAAGCATTCAAGTGGAGAACTCGCTGTAGGCTGTAGAAAGTTGGTTGGGCGGCGGCAGCAGTAGGGTGTGCGGGGTAAGCAGCAAATGAGCAAGCAATATTTTTTATTTATTTTTTTTTTTTGACATCAGAAACAACAACAAAACGCTGTAAACTGTGGCAACTGTTGATAACTTTTACGTCCCGTTTTGTTTGCACTGTGCATTGCCTTTGCCCGCCTACCCCCTTCTGTTGTGGCAGTCAGCGAAGCGACAATGATGATGCCGCTGCTCCTTTGCCACTACTTGGTCTTGGACTCCAAATCGGACTGCAACTCGGACTCGGACTCGTACTCGGACCCTGGCGCTTTGTGCTCTTCCGTTTCCGATTTTGTTAGTTTTTTAATGTCCTTACAAAGGGTATAATGATTTTGACATGAACTTTGTTACGCCGGCAAAAATTATCCATTATAAAATTATTCAAACTTTCTAGAAATCATCTTTAGCAGCGGGATCAAATTTTGTGACACAGTTTGGATTTTTTTAGACTCCAAGAACATCGGTCCGCAGACAAATATCTGTGCAATGATATGACAATATATTAATATCAATTTCCGATGAACATTCATATATCATGGCATTTACCTTAAAATTAAATAAATAAAAGTTAAGTGAAATTTGATTTTTTTATTTTTAAGGATATTTTTTGGCAGAAAAATTTAAGCTGTTTTGCACTTTAATTTTTTTACCATTATCGTATTGAACTAATCGAATTTTATGTAGTCACATTTGATATTTGCTGGTCATAAAAATAGGAAAACGAACAAATAGCATTTATTCTTTTTTTTCTTTGAGTTAATTAAAAAAAATGCTCATAAGTGTATTAAGTATTCGTTGAACTTTAGCCAGCTGTATTTGTATTTTGTTTTTTTTTTTGTTTTTTGGAATTTTTGTTCGTCCGTATTTCACAGTGCTTCCTGTTGCCACCCCCGCTGCTGCTGTTGCAGCAACGAAATGTTTCGCCAAGCGGCACTTAAGCGCACTTTTTCTTTTCGCTCATTTTTTTTTTTTCGTTGCCCTTACAAATATGTTGCTGTTGCTGCTTGAGACTCTAACTCTTTTTTTTTTTTGGCCGCCCAATCGTAACTGGCAATTTCATTTGGGTCTTTTGGCTGCTTTATGGCTGCTGAGGCAACAACATCAGCGTAATTGCGGTTATTTCACCTGTCGCAAATAAAACAAAATGCAGCCGGGCGCAAACAAGTTGCAATTTGTACTCGCTGTTGCAAACAGTTCAATTTCGACTTTGCAACAAACACACACACATACACAGTGGTCGAATTGCTTCGTTGACAAGTTTTGTGACCGCCTTGCCACACGCCACCCCCGCTACCATGGCGACGACTTGCTTCGATTTTGCAGGCGCTTTAATTCCGCACCGACGAAAAAAAGTCAATTTTCTGGTAAATTTGCTAGACTCTCGTTATAACTCTCAATCACTTAGTTTTCCCATTTCCTACAGTTACTTCGCTATCGAAGCTTGTCTGTGTGTGTGTGTGTGTGTTTTTGTGTGTGTTTACTTTTTTTTTGTCAGATATATGGGCATTTGGGCCATTTCATAAATTCAGCTATAAATCAGCTTTCAGTTGGCCACGAATTAACTTTTAACTTTTGTCGTGTGCCGTTTTCCTTTTTCATTTCCTTTCAAAATCTCCTTTTTTTCCACCCAGCCTCTTTCTCTCGTTCTATTTAACGCTGTTTATTTCTTTCTCCCTATCTCTCTCTCTCTCTCTCTCTCTCTCCTTTTTTGCATTCTTATCGAAATTCTTTTGGCTGTTGCTTGTTAACAGTTTACGTTTTTAAAAAGAAATGTAAAAAGTAAAGCAAGCAGAAAAGAATGAATGTTATTTAATATTTTATGTCTCGTTTTTCTTTTCAGGTTGTCTTCTTCATCTTTTTTTGTTTTCATTTCTTTGCGTGCGTTTTCTGTTCGGTTATAATCAATTTCTGGTGTCATTTTATGCCAATTATATGCTTGTCAGTTGCCTCATTCTTTGTTTGTTGTCCTGGTTGATATCATTGTTTGTTGCTGTTGCTTTTGTTTCTGTACCTTTTGTTGTTTTGTTGTTGTAATATGCAGATGAAATGCCGATGAAATGCATATTTGCAGCTTAAGTGATTTAACTTTTGCTTACACACATGGCGTTCAGAGCACTCTTTGGTATTTTTCGAAAGCTTTGCATTTGTTATGAGATTTGCAAATTTTAAAATTGCTATTTGCATTGGAATTTTGTTTTCAAAACTCTTTTTTATCTTCTGTTTAAACTTTTATTCACACAATTCAATAAATTTATTTTTGCACAAAATAGTTTTGTAACATTTGATTTTGGCCAAATTACTTTCTTAAGTTGTAATCGGTAAATTGTTTAAATATTTTTGTTTATTTGTGTTTTTATATAAACAATATTTGTGTAATTGATTATACTTCTTTTGTTTTATGGAAGCTTGAATTAATAAGGATTGAAGCTCAAACTATTAATAAGATTTTGGTTAACTTCTTATATGCTAAAGTAATAAATTTAAACAAATAAAAGTTGCCTAAAATTTTTATATACACTAGTCGGCATAATTATTTTGACGAAATCAAAATCATGCATTTTTGGCTATAACTTTTTATTGGCTTCATAGAACGTAACCATTTTTTTTTTCAATTTACATTTCGATCACACAAACTTAAAATTAATCACGTTAGAATTATTTCATGAAAATTTAAAAAGATGTGAATTAACGTAAATTTTAAAAATTTTAAAAAAAATTTCGTCAAAATATTTATGCCGACTAGTGTATTTTTGGGCATTTTTTCACAGTAACTTTAACATATTTTATTTATTTTTCATATAATATCGATCGATTTTTAAATACATTTGTATTTTCCGCTTTGAATTTTCTGTCGGCATAAAACTTGTCTTTGTAGTAAGAAGTGGAAAAAATTTCTTTGTAATATTAGTTAAAGTGCGTTCTGTTAAAATGATTTTAATCAATGAATTTTTCTTATTGTTCAGTTATAAGCATGTATACTAAAGCTATTGCTTGTGTGCAGCTGCTGTTTGGCCTTAAGTATACCATAAAAATGCAACGGCATTGAATAGAGTTTCTTTGGGGCCACATAAACCTATTTAACAGACACTTTCGCTTTTGCCCCTGAGCTCAAGTGAAGGAGTTCCATTCTGTTATTATTGCTCAATGAAAAATGACAAAGACTCTTGTCTATGTATACATAACCTCTCTACCTCTCTATCTCTCTCGCTCTCTCTCTGTCACACTCTTATCATACACTTTCTTTAGCTTGTCCTTTTTGGAGTGTGATTGTCTTGGGCTCTCTCTCTCTCACTCTTTATCCCTTTCTGTGTGTGTCCATCGCGTGCTTGACAACACTTGACAGCATTGCAAGTGCAAGTGCAGCATTGCAAAGGACCATAGCAGGATATATAGTCGAATGGAGAGAGATGAGAGAGAGGGGCAACTGGTGCTCTCTATGCAACCGACCTAGCCAACTTTAAAGTGGATTTCCGTTGGATTTGTTGCGGTTGCGTGTCGTTGGCATTGCTCCACTATCGACTCGTTGTAGTTGCTCCAGCTGCTCCAGCAGTGGCGGATTGTGGGGGGAACGCTTTGCTTTTATGTCTTCCGGCTAACATAAACACTTCAGCTGTTGTTGCTGTCGAATGTCAAAGGAGGAGCAAAGCAAAGCAAAGTTTCGCTGACAGTCATAGCCGCAACACACACACACACACACACATACGAGCAAAAAAATGAAATAAAAATAAAATAGCAAGAACTGTGACAAATGTCCTCAAGTATGTGACTATGTGCGTGTGTATACCGTAGGTAAAAAGTTGTTGAACGGCATAGCACAACTTTACAACAAGTTTTACAGCTAAACGCCTTGCAATTTCCAAGCGTCTGCCAATGCAACTTGTCTCAGACTTTCTATCTTCATCTCATTCTCTCTCTCACCTGTCTCTTACTTGCACTAATGTAAAGTTGTGTGTATGTGTGTATGTGTTGCCATTACTGCGTTTATTGGCTTAAAGTGTTTGACAATTCATTAAGTGGGTGAGCTTGCACACACATTGGCAACATCTCAGGCATTTGCTTGTCTTGCCTTGCGTTGTCTTGAGCTGCTTACAGGCGCGTAAATTGCATTGTCGCCATTTGCCGGGCGGATCAAATGGTTAAGTAGCACAGGACACGTTAATTTGCTGAGCTTAAATGGCTTTCGATTTGAGGATTCCGTTTGCACAAGTGTCAACAAATCGCTGGGCATTAAATTGCATTTTGCATAAGCACTTAGCAGACGTGCAATTCTTGCAGTCTTGATATTAAGTAGCTTTTGTCTGCCTTTCAACTCGTTTAGTTATTTATGTGATATGCCTGAAAGTGTGCTACAATAAAATGCAATCAATTAAGCAAGGTCTTGCTTCAGTTGAAAAGGATTGATTTGAGTACTATTTAAACAATTGTTTGTAATCAAATGTCAATTGATATTTTCAATTAGGCTTGTTAAATACTACAAAAGTTATCTTTTTGACAACTTTTACAAGGTTTATTGCAAATTTAAAATATGTATAAATAAAATATTGCTACATATTTTTTTAGCCCAAATCCATTTTAAATTTAGCTCAGATTGTAATTAAATTTTGGCACATCGAACTTAGCAGATTTCTTTCTTTTTTAATGCCCAACAAAATTTGCTGAGCGAAGCAGCAGCAGTAAAATTTCAACACAAATTAACACACGTAGAAACACACACACACACTCACGTGACCAACTATAAAATAATAAACCAAATTTGTTGAGCAAGTTTAAGTGAAAATGTTAAGAGTAAAGTTTGTTGCTGGTGAAATAAAGACAAACATTGTTATCACCTACAAAACAGAGAAACAGCCAGCCAAAAAAGAGAAAGACAGTAACAACAATAACAATAGAGAGGCATAGGCTGGGGGACAGTGGGATGTGGCTGGTGCACGTCGATGTCGTTGTCGTTGTCGTTGTATTCGCCGCTGGCGTTGGCGACGTGCAAATAAGTTGAGCAACAGAGCGAAGCAAAAGGCAAAATATTTATACAAATAGGTTATGCAAACAAACTTAGACAAAGTCACACACACACACATACACACACACACTGGGAGAGATAAAGTATAAGAAAAAGATGAAAGCACGCACAGGAGTTTTGGCTGGGGCTGAAGGGAATGAAGGTTGCTATGGGAAACACATCAAGGCACAACATGAGCTTCCCTTAGCTGGCGCCAGACGCTGCAGGACATAATGAAGTTTGAGTTTGAGACTCAATGAAATGTCAACAACGCTATGCTGCCTGTTGGGACCGGGAGCGGGTGTGCTTGGGTGAGTGAGTATGGCTTCAATTGCCCTGTTGCTATATATACCATATATATAAAAAGAGATAGGGAGCGATGCAAAAAGAAAAAAAAACGCAGGGACGCCAACTGACAAGTGACGCAGATCGCATTACAAAGTGCAACTGATGCGGCGATTGCTGCTGAAGGGACAATGCAAAGGATGAGTGTAGGGCTGAAGTAGAGAGGGAATTTTGTATGGAATGTTTGTTGTTATTGCTTTTATCATTTAATTACAATAAATTAATGATGACTAGTTGGCGAACAGCGTACACAAAACCCAACGAATCCCCAAACTAGAGGGATAGAAAAAACCCACAAACCAATTCACAGTGCGGCGCGTTGAGTGTCGATTACATATAAAATTCAAAACTCTAAGGATATGTCCATGCTATGAATACTTTACATATTGTATATGTATATATGTAAAGTTTTTGTGAGTGTGTGCTAGTATTGGTGTATGGCACAAACACACACATAAAACACGCAGCCGCAAAACATATTAAATTTATTATCAATAAATTTTCATTAGCTTCGTGTTGCTGTTAGAGACTAGACCTATGTCTATATATGTATGTGTGTGTGTGAGTGTGTGTGTGTAGAAGGATATCGCACACTCCAGCTATAACGAGCTCTCTGTGGGTCGTGGCCAGTTGACATAATTTACAATTTTAGTCATAAAAACACACACACACACTTATAGCCATATGCTAGCAAAACTGATGCGCCATCAGCATAGCTCACACACACACACACACACATAAAACTTGGCCTTTAGCTTTGCCAAAGTTATCTAGAACCACATCAACGGTTAAGCCGCACAGCTTGGCTAAAAAGGGTGGTCTTCAAGCATATTAGTTGGGCTGAGAGATGGCAAGGTGGCAATGTGGGGGTTACTAGTATATCGGGTTGCGCTCGAGTCTAATGATGGAGAGTGAGAAATAGTTTGTATATTTATCAAGTCTGCTAGTTTATTTACTTACCATAGAGAGCAGAATATAAATAATAAATATGTTTATGAATAAGCTTGAAGCATTTACTTTATTGCAGTAGGTAAATCATAACTTGACTTTTGTCATGACTCATGCATAAGGTACTAAGGTATCAAAAACGTTTCAGTAAATTAATATTAGATTTATCCTAGAGTTCTGTATGTATTTATATAAAGGTACATATAAGTTTTTAAGGGTCAAATCAAAGTTCATCTTTAAATATATTCCGCTTAATATTTCATTGCATTTATTACGTAAAAGTTAAGTAAATTATCATTAAGTATCTTTCAGGCAATTATAATAGTTTTATCCGACTTTGAAAGGTTTAGATTCTCGATTCGATTGGAAGGCAATCCTTATGCTTGAGCTATAGGACGCAACTCCTCGATAATTGCAACACCCGAGTTCTTAACGTTGTAGATCTTCGCCAAACAGCTGTTCAGAAAAGTATATTTTCTAACAAAGTACAGACCAAAATTTCTCAGTTTTTCAAGAAATAAACAAAATAAAATAAAATTCTTGCTTTGAACACAAATTTATTGAATTTACTTTTTATTAATGGTTAGCAACGGCATATCTCTCTGGAAATAGGTCTCAGAATTCTTTTTATATAAAGTTTGTTTATAATTGATTCATCCAATATTTATACAAAAATTAATTTGCGATATTACTTAAAATCATGAAACTATTATGTTAAGTTTGTAGAAACACTTTAACATTGATGGGCACTCACATAAACTATGTTGTTATTTAGTTTGATGGAATATCTAATGTAACTTTAGTATTAAATAAATTATTTATTGAATAAGGCAATAAAAATGTGAAATTGTTAACTGAAACCATGATATTTATTTGTGTAAAATTGCATTTGTTTGTTTATTTGGCATATTATGTTCTGTTGCTTGGGGATCAGCGTCAGCAGTAGCATCAGCATCAGCGTCATTGGCATTTCTATCGTCAGATACTATGCAGAGGCCAGTAACAGCAACAACAACAACAATAGAAACAACAGCAATGTCAACAACAGTAGCAGCGATGACGACGACGACGCCATTTTATTTTCTCTTTGTGTTATGTCCTGTCATTCAATGTTGTTCTTGTCGCTGTTGCTGTTGTTGTTGCCGTTGTTGTATTATAATGCCAACTCATATTGCGCTCGTTATCCTTTTGTGTGTGTGTGTGTGTGTGTGTGTCGTGCAACGGAATTGACCCTTTTTGCTGCGTGACATGGAAGCCAGCTTCAGCCCCTCCCACCGATCCCTTTCAATCCACCTGCCAGCCGCTCAGCGTCCCTCGCCACTCATCGGCTTTGCCCACAAAGGTGAGGAACGCGCGAGGATGCTAAAGTATCAAAAGTGATGGATGACAGGTTAATATGCGGCGACATTTTCATGCTGATGCTGATAAAAATTTTCGTTTGCATGCCGCATGCCGCACGCTGCGGCGGTGCTGCCAGCATTTCTCTGGGACTGCCAACTTGCTAACGTAACGTAACGTAACGTAGGGTAGGGAAGGGTGTGGTGGAGGAAGAGTTGTGTTTGGTGACATTTAAAATGCACAGCAGACAAGTTTAATTTTACAACGTGCACAGCAAATTAAGCGTAACAGAGAAAGAGAAGGGATGTGTGTGTGTGTGTGTGTGTGTGAGCGAGACGATTGCATTAAAGTTGAGCTGCTGTTTAATTGCTGGCAACAGCAGGCATCATTAGCAGCACTGCTAAATAACAGTCAACCAGACAGTAGTCAAACAATAACAGAAAACGAAAGAGAGAGAGAGAAGGAGAGATAGAATTAAATAGAAGATTGTAAGCTCATCTGAATACTGTTTGAATGCGCCTGAAAATGGCCAACTGCAAATGGTTGACTGGCTGCCAGGATACCTAGCTGATGCTTTTCTATGTATGCGTTTGTGTGTGTGTGTGTGGGTGTATTAAGGGTTAAGGTGTCACTGGCTGAAAGAGAGAAAGAGGGCGAGGTCGAATGTGTGTGTGTTGCAGTCATTTGAATGCTTTGGAAAAACTTCCGCTCCATTAGTCTGCCAGTTTCCGGCAACGTTTTCCTAGCACAATTTACCCAAATTGATGTCATCAACAGTGGCCAGCCCACAACTTGCATTTCACATTTACATTCGTGTATGTGTGTGTGTGTGTTTGTGTGTGCGTAACTCGGTAAATGAAGTGAATGAATGAGTGAATGACTGAATGAGTGTGCATGTTGCTGTTGCAACGTGCAACGTGCAACGCGCGCTCACTCGCCGGATGGCTAGACAAATTCTCTCATGTTTTTTTTTGGGGTCAATGCGGGGGTACAAACAAGATCTGTTGACACACACACACACACACACACAAACAAAAGCATTAATGTGGGGGTTGTGAGGGGTTAAGGAGTTATATAAAAAAAGGGGTTGCTGCCTGTGGCGCGGCAAGTTTCGCTTGAAATGCATTTTGCTCATTTCAACACTTGTGCCACTCCGCCATCCACTTTTGTATGGCGACCTAGTTTATGAGAAGGCAAAATATATAAGTACAAAAATAAGCAAAAAAAAAAAACAAACGAAGCACGCTTAAGCATTTGCTGAGAGAAATCTAATGAAAACAGCTTTATGGTGAATGTAAAGGCAACCAAATGTGCACTATCATGCACAAGTCTCGAGACTTGAGTTTGTGTGGCTGGCAGGCTGGCAAAACTTTAGCAAACAAACAAGCAAACAAACCAAAAAGGCAGACAGACAATCAGACAGATAGACAGAGAGATATAGAGACAAAGAATGAGAGCGAGACAAGCAGCGAAAAACTCAACTCTCAACTCAACTTCCAACTCTCAACTGCTCAACAGGACTTCAAGTGAGTTTCGAAAGTCAAGTGCGTGTCGCTGTTAGCAGCTCCTGAAGCTTCTTTGTCTGTGTGTGTGTGTGTGTGTATGCGTTGGTTTATAAATATTTGCCTGTCATACACACATTCACATACGCATAGCTAATGCCCCCAGCTGAAGATTCGGTTTGCAGTTTCAGTCAAGTCAAGTTTTGTGTGCGCTTTTGTGGAAATTAAACCCAAAGACAACCGATTGCCTTGCTCATTTCATACTCAATAATTGTAGTAGCAATCAAAAGACTACTCTATCATTAATAATCGAAATATATATTATTGAAAACTGGTAGGAAACAAATCTAACACAGAGCAAACAAAGTTTTCACCGGGAAATTGAATATGTAGAATTCAGGTATCGACATTACCGTTTGACTTTAATTGTTTTTGAAATTACCGATATAGGTTTAGATTTCATGTTTCCATATGACGCGTGAAGAAAATTGTTCTACAAAATGCATTTTCTATATGCACCGTGAAGCTCCTTTAAATTCAAAAAAAAGTTAACTGATTTTGATTTGAATACTTGGATTTAGTTTTTTAACCAGATGCCAACACCGATAGCATATAGCAAATCTTATTTAAATTGAAATCAAAGCCAGCCCTAAGCTTTTTTTTCTCTGGCAGTGAAATGATTTAAGGATCAAAAAAATAAGTCTACCTTAACCCTGGATTTTAAGTTCTTTACCAGCATAAACCAATTCAAAAGATTTGTCTTATTTTTATATCAAGGATAACGATTTGTTATCAAGTTCATCTTAGGAACTAGCTGTTCCTCTATCTTTCTAGGGAGATTCCAAATTCTGAACTCAATTGTTCCTTGTACAAACAAGCAAAGAGGTTGACACTGATAACAGTAAGGTGACATTTGAACAGCGCTATCCAAGCTGAGGTCGTCGCTTAGAAGATCTAATTTTTACATTACTGTTAGCTTTAGAAATTTTAATTAAGTATACGAGCTTCGTAGAGCGATGTGTGAATTAAAAATAAAAGTTTAAAAATTATTTTAAACCATGATAAATATATATTTTAAACTACTTTAAGTTTTTTAGATTGAAAGTTCTTTTATTTTTCCTTATATAATTTCTTTTTATATAATTTACGAACATCTTTATTTAAAACAATGAATGAAAAGATATTTTAGTTAAACTGGAAAACATTGGAGACTGCAAGTACTAAGGCAATGTTTACATAACGAGTTAGGTTATCTGTTCCCAATGTGTATACAGATAAGTTTCAAATAAAATATAGAGTTACATTGTCAGCTTTCATATTTTCATAATCAACAAAGACAACTTTTAACATTTTACGCAACGCTTATTAATAAATATCCGAGAGATTCGAATAATAAAAAAAGATTATGGAACCAATTTAATTCCATTCATATCAAATTAACAACGATATTAATTAAGTAAGACCGCATAAGACATCTGAAGCTTAACTGAAGTTTGTTTGGCTGACATTAGACTTAACTGCATACGACATTTATTCGTCAAAGAAATGTCTTTGGTTTGATTTGTCCAACATAAGGTATATATATATATATATATATAAATATGTACTAAGATTTGTTCTATTTTGCACTTGGCTTGACCAATGCTATGGACTTGATTTCCAGCTTGTTGTTCCAGGAATCTTTTCTAAGAAAAAACCTTAACAAAAGATCCAAACGCAAGCAAATATATGTATATAAATTATGAATAAAACGTTCTTAATTTAACAACGAAATGATGTCCAAACCGTTCATGTAAAGAGGTTAGGAGGTCTGAGTGCATAAATATATATTATCGTTTTTTCGTTTGTGGAACTGTTTTTTATCTTAAATGTACTTAGATGGAACCTCAAGATGTTTTTGTATTATTATCCATATTCTATATATGAAATCCCTTTCAATTAAAAGTTTATAAAAAATATTTATAATTTTTTTTAATACAGCTATATCTTATCAATTAATTAAAATTAACAATTGAAACATATTTGGCAATTCTAATGAATTTTCGTTTAATTCAAAAGAAGTTGGCGGGGGGAAAAAAAAAACAATGGAACCATTAAACAAATGTAAAATATTTGCATATTAATGAAAGTACATTAGTTGTATATGATTGAGAGTGCTGCGGGCATTTATATTGTAAAATATTTGAAAATTGTTTTGTTATTAATTTTTATTGATTTTTCATTTTACCATTATGTGGTTTAACACAGTTTTTTTTATGTGCGTCGACTGCAGAAGCAATTAATTAAAATACCATGTATTTAAAACAGATCAAAATTATATGTAAATTATATGAAACACAAATAAAGTGTTACGCACAGGTGTCGCCCATAAATAAGCAGTGAATATTCAAAAGTACACAATTTCACATTCATATTTATTCCTTACTTTAAAGGATTCTTTAATTGAGAAGTTGCTTTTTGCTTGAGTTGCTTTTCATTTAAATGGAATAATAATATTTGAGATATTCACTAATGTAGTAAGTATTTGCCAAATAAGTTTGACCTTAATTTCAAAGCTAAATGCACCGTGAAACTTCACCCAAAACGCTAACTGCAAGAAACTTTATGCAAAAATAATAATAATTTCCTTGGGTGTCGGGCTCATATTTTATGGATTTTCTTACAGCTTCTTCGCTTCTTCGGATGCGCAACTTAATTCGCGATTTCACTTGAAACTTTATGTGTTTGTTTGCAAATGCGGAGTAAGTCGCAAATATTTTCCTTTTTTTGGTCGCGCCGGGGGGGGGGGGGGGATTCCGGGGATTCCCCCAAAAAATAGTCGTAGTCGCAAAGTCGTGACAGCTTTTTCGCCACTTGTGCAACGGCAAACAGCAGGCAGGAAAACTGCGAAAACTTAATAGAAAATTAGCTGCTGAAAGTGTTGTTTTAACTTGCTAGCTGCAACGTGCGACGTGCAACGTGAGACGTACAACTGTGCAACTGCCAAGTTCATTTTAAACTGCACAAATCTCTGTGTATGTCGCGGTCTTGGCTCGTGTCGCGGCCTTTTTCGTTGCGCTATGAGTTCATAAACCAAATTGCATTTCATTCGGCAAGCAGAACGAACGAAGTCAGGTAAAACGTGGCAAGTTGCTTAAGTTTTAGCCGCATAATCTGCGCTGGCACTGCCATAAATATTCAATGGGTTTGTCTGTGTGGCAGCAGCACCGTGTGGCAAGCCAGCAACCAGCATTTACAGCATTAGCAACTGCACCAAGTTGAGAGCAATCAATGCCCTAAAGCGAACGAAAAGATGTAGCAAAGAAGGGGGAACAGAAGAGTTTATGCAACTACGCCTGCAACTGGCACGTTGCCAACTTCATTATGGCCAAGTAACTCATATAAACTAAATCCAACCAGCCGTTATTCGCTATGCGATTGTGTGTGTGTGTGTGTGTCGTGGGTGGGTTTGTGCAGGCCATCGATTAAGCTAGGCTAAAAGCGTGCAACTGCAATACCTGCCATATGGCAACACACGGCAATTCACGCCCTTTTCCCAATCTCTTTATATGTTTGTATATCTTTCTCAGTCGCTTTTTCAGTCGCTTTCTGTCAGTTAGTTTTTCCATTTGGTGTGAGTGTGGGTATTTTTTTGGTTGTTGTTAAGACAGCACTTTCAATTGGAAGACAAAGCAAAACCAACAACAAGTATGGCCCAAACATACTTTTCTGCAAAAGCACGCGGCAGCAACAGGGGCGCCGTATGGCACCTCCAACCCTGCCACAACTCTTAAGCTTCAGCCTTTTTTTCCCAATTGAACTATGCCGACTGCTGCTGCACATTTTGCTGTTTATACTCTTGCCAATGGCTAACATAATTTTGTCACTAAATTCGTTAAAGATGAGACCGGAAAACAAAATCACGATAAAGAGACAATAAGTAAAAGTTAATTTATTTTATGTAAGTCGGCTCGAATTTTATTACCAATGCCCAAAATATAATCTTTTAGTAACAAAATATAACTTTGTTAGCTTTTGCGATTAGGTATTTAATAAGAAAATATCTTAATAGTGAATAATTAAATAAAATGTTCGATTTTGTTTGAAATATTTAATATCTTTATATATATAAGAACCCTTCGTTCGTGCGTTAGTAAGGAAACTCCTCCAATTTCAATGAAATTTTGTTTCAAGCATGGTTAGGTTTTTCTGTAGGTTGTGTAAGGGTATTTCCTATTCGTTATTTGCAATAATAAACTTTACTTTTTTTCAAGTATTTTTTATTTTTTTCCAATTCAATTGATGGCGCATCGATTGCACGTATGTTGCATGTAGCTCTCCCAGCAGACACAGGTTGTTGCATGTGCCGCACACCAATAAACAAAAACAACTAAAACAAGCAGAGAGAAACAAAGAGGGGAGTGGGGAAAAAAAGCAAAAATGAAGAGTTCGAGAATAAAGCACACACAATACTCAAGCGATTACAACTTGGCCCAAAGTGTTGGCAGGCAGCTCAGGTTAATATCTTTTGGGGGCAAATAACAGTCGATATTTGTGCAATGAAGCCGCAAGTGCAACTTTTGGTAACTGCTGTGGTATTGTTTTTAATTTATCTAAATTGAAAACTACAACAAATCCGCACACGAACTAAAACGTTTGTCAGTGTATGTGATAACAGCTAACAGCCACGCCTCGCTTTAACTGTTTTTGGATGAAAACGGCAAAAGTGCCCAGACAGACCAACAAGCAAATAGCCAAGGGCATCATCGAAGGGGCAAAGCGAAAGGGATGAGAGAGCAGAGGGCTGCTGCGGGGTTTTTTGGTGTAAAGAGCAAGACATTTGCTGAAATAAAATTTCAATTTGCTTGAATTTCATTTGTGTTTTTGGCTCAATGTGTGTGTGTGTGTGTGTGTGTGTGTGCGCCTTTGCTTTATCGCCTTGCCAGTTAACGTCAGCTTGGTTTACCGTTATGCTTGGCTGCTTGCGCCGCCAGCAACAGCAGCAAAAACCAGCAGTATACTAACTCGAAGTAACTGGAACGACAAAAAAGAAAGGACTACTAGATAGAAGGAGACAGGCAGACATAGAGACAGAGACAGAGAGAGAGAACAAAGCAAGTTTAGCTTGCAGGAGTACGCCAAATATTTGCTGTGCGTGTTCCTGAGTCCTGTGTGTGTATGTGTGTGTGTATGTGTGATTCTCACGGGTTCTTTTTTGTTGTTGTCTGTATTGCGTGTCCTGCTTGATGCTTTAGTCCTTGCTGCTGCTTGCTGGCTGGCTGGACTGTATTCCCGCTGGTGACGTTTGTTGATGGTTTCCAGGTGAATGCACGAATTGCGTTTTTCGTATTAAATAATAAATGAATGTCGGATTGTTTTCCTTCGCTAGCTGTTTTTTTTTTCTTCTCATTTTGTCCTCAAGTCGCCAGTCTCCCTCAAATCTCCCCCCCGCCCATCATCGTTTCGGTTCGTCTTGTGCCATAATTCCAGCTGGCTCGCTGATTGCTTGCCCGTTGGACATTAAATGTGTATTGCTTATTTCTTAAGTGCCAATGGTTTGTTTATTAAAGTTCCTACACCCGCTCCACGCCCTGCATCCCCCTTTCGCTTCTATGTAGCCCAATGTCGCCACAGGGAATTAAGCCAAGTAATTAAAGCGAATGATATGTTGTGAACGCAAGCCAATGACGTCTCTCTTTCAGCGGCAATGGGCGCGCCAGTGCGCTGATAGATTAACTCAATGAATTTGCTGGCAGCAGCCCAACAACAACAACAACAGCAGCAGGGGCGCCTGATGAGCTGCTTGCTGACTTAATTACCAGCTGACTTAATCATCAGCTGTGATGTGTTCCCCAAAATTGATAGCTGAATAGCTGAAGAAGCTGCTTTTTGATGAGTCAACAACAGCAGCAAATTATGATAGCTACTTGGGGCAGCTTATTGTGCAACATTTCCACAACCCTTTACATTTAATGATGTTAAAGATGCTTTTTAGCGCATTGATTAATTCATTTTAAAAATATTAACTAGAACTTTGGAAAAATTTTAGAAAAAAGCTAATTGCAAATAAGAAATAATCTTAAAGTAAAACCTCTTTGATTGCTCTTAAAGTTTCTTATAAGCAGTTAAATATAGTATTTAAGCAAATATTGCAAATTAGATTTTAAAGAGCTTAAAACACAAATTTAACTTTCTTATATGTCACTAAGAAACTACAATTGAAATTATCAATTTTATTAATATTCTTAATGCATTGTTTACTAAATGTGAGCACAATGCAAAACCATTATGTAATAATGTAATTGGAATTGTGGCTGCTGGTGCAAAGATATTGGTTGAGGTGCGAGTAATATATATTTATTTCAGCACAGTTATTAATATGCTCTGCATCTGTGGTATTTTTTAATTATAATTTACACAAATGCTGGCAAATACTTTTGTGCATTGCGGCAAGCAATTAATTAATTTATCCAACAAACGAAAGCCAAATGTTTCAACTGCTCAGCGTCGTTAAATCCTAGATTTATTTCATAAATGTTTGTGTATATACATATATATACACATATATATTTAATTTGAAACTCACACGCGGCATCACAAATATTGAACAAATTTTGCAAATTTTCACATTTTTGCTCATTGCACCATTTTGTTTGCAGCTAATTTGTAAATGATTTTCATTTTCATTTTTGTACATTGTTTGTTTATTTTTTGGTCCAAGTTTGGGTAATAATGTGAGTGCTGTTTGTTTTTAACTTTTAATTTTGGTTTACATATTAATTTTCATTTTGCATTTTTCATTAAGTTTTTGCAATGTCAGTTTTATTCACGCCTGTCTGCGTTGCATGCCACACGCACATAAATAATAAATTGCAAATGCCAGGATACGCCATTGGATGTTCTAGGATATGCCACATTTACTTAAATGAACATGAACATTAGTTTCAAGTTCTAGCCTTCAACGAACGAATGCTTTTAAATAGCAAGTCAAGGCTAAAGTCACTGAAGGATCTTTTAATTTAAATTATATATAATGTGTGTCAAGCGCTCTCTTACCAAAGACTGAAATAGATATTGATGATGCATAAGAAATAAGTCATAGTTTTTGTTGAAAATGTAATAATATTTAGCGCAACGAAGAAAACATTCTCCCTACTCACTCTCTCATAACAATCTTTCTAGGTAAGACGCTCATTTTTAATTTCCGATTCATATAACAAAACACTGAAGATCTTCAACAGTTTTCAAGACATATGGAAATATTATTCAATTCTTATTTCAGTACATTAGTTGACTTTAACAATTTTTTATAATGGTTATTTGGAAATGATAAAACAAAGGCATTGAGAATACAATCTTAATCACTTCTTTTGTCATTTGTTACAATCATTTTTTCTCTTATTTTTTCATAGAATAACGTTGGAATTTCTTATTTCACAATATTGGAAGTATGAGGACAACAGAAAACACAAATTTAACATTCTAAGCACATTCTATTAATATTTCATTGCATAAAGTAATGAAAACAAACTATAAGTTCTACTTCTAAGCTCTCTCTTTCTGTGTTTAAACTTTCATCTGATGATTCTGTTTGCTTGATATTTCATACTTATGATAAGTTAGTTATATCAGACTCGATATTGATACTGTAATTTGTTTTTTTTAATGTTTATTTATTTATTGTTTTAGCACTATTGTTGAGTTGGTGATACGAGCCCTTATCAGTTCTCCGTCCAGTTGTATAGATAATGCACACGGGGCGAGAGAATGATAAGGGTACGAATGCACCGGCCAATGCCATATGCAGGCTGGCCATTTATTTTCACAGCACGAACACACACACACACACATTTTTGCTATTGATACTCACCCATTATTTGGCTTTCAGCTGTCAATCAATCATTTGGGTCAGCAGGCGCCATTGAAGTGCAGCTGCAACAGAAACAGAATCAAAAAAAAAAAAAATGAAAAAGAAGTGAAATGTTAAATGGCAACACAACTGAAAAGAATTTGTGGCTGCGAGGTGTTAATTTAGCTTTTTTGTGCTACAAAGTTGACAAAACGCCAGCTGGACAATGCAAATAAAAAACAAAAACAAAAAAAAAACTAAAAAAAAGAAGAGACACAAGCAGACGTAGAAAGAGTCATAAAAAATACAGCAGGCAAACAGTAATTTGCAAATGAAAGCCGCACAACAACCAAAAAAAAAATATATATATATAAAAAGCAAGAGCTGACAACGATGCTCACGATGGCTGCTCATATGCATATTGCATTTGCATACATACATATACATATATACATTCATACATATTAAACAAAACTCAGCCAACGCACACACATAAATAATTCAGCAATCAAACATGAGATGGCAACAAAACGTGACTCACTTAAACGACGAAACTAGAAAAAAAAGAACTGTTGCCTACTTTTGCGCGGCGCAGCAATAAAATGCATTTTTAAATGCGCGCAACAGAAATACTAGTACGAATAAACGAATAAACGAAGTTTAGGAATAATACTTGGAGCAATTGCCAAAAAATGCGCAATTTGCCGGGCAAAAGCATTTGCAAAGCATTTTTCAATCGGTTTTAGTTGAAGTGAATTTGCAGCACGCGCACTAATTGATTTTAGTCAAATGCAGTTTATCAACGGAGGGTTTTCAAAAGGCCACCGAGTTGACTGTTGAAGTGGCGCTGGCTCAGTTTCCAATTGAATGCAACAAACCGTTTTGATTGAACTACTTTTGATTTACTAGAGACGAACGTGTCAATAATAAATATCTTCTTTTTGTATAAATATACTATGTATTCTGATTATATTTTTATATCTTTATATGTAGGTATATATTTAGCATCTTTTATTGACCGCTAAGCATATCGTGTCACGAAACAAACATTTCTCTCTTCTCTAGCTCTGCTAGTTGGAATAAAAACGATTGAAATTTTTGTGCAGATTTGTTCGGGGAATGCATTTTTAAACTCGAAAACTAGCTAGCCGACAAACCGAAAAACTCGTCTGCGCATTTGAGCGTCGTATTAGAAGTGGGCATTTTGAAAATTTTGACGCATATTCCATGTGTTTATTGAGCCGAAAACTTATCCAGAAACGAGCAAATCAGCAGCAAACTACGAAATTGAATGCAATTTATGAGTTTTACCTGCCGCAGCTGGCTTTTGGCTTTTGTTCATTTGTGTGTGTAGAACGTGTTAAGTCATAAAATAGTAGGAAATGTCGAGTGGTCTTTTCGAGCAAAACCTTGAAATTAGCTGGCAATATTGTGCATATAAACTATGAGTAAACAGTTTGCCATGCGGCACCTTTATGTGTCCGCTGTTATGAATTTTGAAATGGAATTCGTTGATGTTGTTGTTGTTTGTGTTGTTGTTCGTGTTGGTGGGGCTCTGCTGTGTAATAAATCAAAACTATGCAACAAAACGCGCCACAAGGCATGCCAAAGGACTTATCTGTGTGCCGTATAAAACGTTAAAACGTTGCCCAGTTTCCCAGTTGCCCAGTTGGCTACCAGCAGCAGCAGTAGCAGCTGGTTCACCTCGCCACAAAAACCCAACAAAACGAGCCAACGAGCCAAACAGCAGAGTTGCCAATGTTGCTGTCAGAACGCTGAACTGTTTTTTGCTTTTGTTTTTTTTTTTTTGGTCATCTCCTTCTTGCACTCTTCTTCTTCAACATATATATAGTTTTCTTCTGCTCTTTTTTCACTGTTGCACTTTTACGGTTATAAATTTTAACACACAAGCGGGTGGTGGGGTATGGCTGCATACATAAAACCGGACACATGCTTTTAATCTTCGGCACAAACATGCTCACTGCTCGCTGATGCATGGCAACTCTGGCAACAGCCAGCCACCAGCCAGCCAGCCAACCAACTCAGAGTCCCTGAACACAGCCACTGCACTGTCTCCAGCGCACCAGCGCTCCATGTTGATGTTGATGGCTTATGGGGCTGCCAGTGTGCTGTTGCCATGCATAAAATCTTCCGCCGGAAGTTAAAGAGTTTTACACAAATCTCCGCTACTCGGCCAGCCATCAACAACAAATACCAGTAGCAGCAGCAAAAGTAGCTACCATTTGCTTTAAATGCCCAACCATAGAAGTATGCAATGGTTTTTGATGTTTACTTTTATTGTGCCCGGGCAGAGGTTTTAAATAATTGTTGAAACAAAATGTGTCATGCTTTAAGGAAAACATATATTGGTCTCAAACAGAATAACAAACTAATCTCACAAGCATTATTAATTGAATTTGTTTGTTAAATAAATAAAGTCATGTACAATAGGGTATCTTATATTCGGCGTGTCAAAGCTCTTGGTCTACTTTTCTCGTTTTTCAATTAGAATTTTAACTTTTTGGCCATTCAATTTTTGGGCAAGTGTTTTCGGCATTTCAAGCGATTTTGTGAGCATAAATGTTCGCTTATCGGCTTTTATGCGCTTTTTATGTGGCGACATTTAGCGCACAGCCGCAGGGCAGCACCAACAACAACAACAACAGCAACAATAACAAGAAACGAGTCACAGCTGCTGGACGTGGCCCATTGTTTGCATTTGGTTCATGCGGCGTTTTGGGCTAACCAATAATGGCAACGGCAATTGGCCATGGACACGCAGGGAAAGAGAGAGCGCAGCTGTAGGCCTTTTCATGTTGTCCTTTCGTCCTGCTGTTGGCGACTCGCTATCGCCATGGACCATGCACGCACACAGTGTAACTGTCGACTGAGCGGCAGCAAAGAGAGGGGGCGCGGCTCATTGGAACTGGCTGGGCAGCATCAAGGCTACCGTTATCAGCGCGCTGCCGGCGAAGGTGCTTTAAATTTTCCAACATGTTGACCCTACAGAAAACACACAGAGAGAGAGAGAGAGACACCAATAGAGGCCTGGATGTGACAATCTGGAGTGCTGGGGGTGTTGTGGGGGGCTCTTGCTTAGTTTGCATATAAGTTGAGAGCAGCAGCATCGATTGCCGAGTTGTCGTCGTTTGCCTTTTTGTTGTATGTGTGTGTTTGTGTGTGTGTGCCAAAAACGAGGCATTTAGCGCCATAACGTTATGAATATCGAAACAATTTTACGCTTGCCATTTTGAATTTTGAATAGATTTTTGTGGTCTGCCCCGGGCGGCATCAGCAGCAACAACAGCAACAGCAACATGATCATCATCATCAACAACAACACTGTTGAGCAAAAGCTTTGGCCACAATTTGCAGCAGCATTTGCGAGTTTCCGCAAGCTGTGGCAAACCAAGACGCTGACTGTGGCAAGTAGACAAAACCACTAAGCAGAAAATAATATAGAGCATTCACTCAGTACGGCGAAGTTTATCATTCACTACCAGTGAGATCAGATCCAGGCAGAAAAAAGAGCGAAATGAGCGGTCTCTCGCCGCAAATTTTTGCCGACAAAGTCTGCAGCGCAAAAACTGCAAGTCATTCATTTGCCTGCTTTGCTTGCGAACGTTGGGCAACGGCAGACTCGAGCCGCTGGATCCAATCGTTGTGCATATGTATGCGTTCATATGTGAGCGAGCTCGCAGCCAGTGTGAGCTGTTTGTAGATAGAGAGGGCGCGCGGGGGGTAGGCAACCAACCAACCAACCAACGGACATAATGCATTAGTATGTGAATACATGTGAGTTCGGTTTGGGTCGGGCTACCTGCTTTGCGCTTTGCCTAGATTTTTTATATTTTTCTCTATGCCTTGCATTTGCATGTGTGTGTTCATGTATGTACATCCAGCTCATTTGTATGAGTGGTTATTGCTATGGCATTAACTGACCTGCCGCACTTTTAGGATTTTGGCAATTTATAAACTGGTTGAGGAACATAAAGAAGTGCAATGTTAACAATATGTGTATATTTATTATTAATTGCTATATTTGTTTCTATTTATTACAGGTTTCTTATAACTATTGAAATAACTTAGAACTAATAAAACATATACAAACATAATTACATTTAATCCGCAAATATATTAAAAATACAATGACACATTATAACCGATCTGATGATTGCATATAAATGTTATAAATTTATAATCGAATCATATCAAAGCAATCCATGCAAGATAAAGTATTTCTCACAAGCAGCAACAACAATGTCTCGCCACCCAAAATTCTATCAACGCATATTTCTTTGCCCACAAACAGCAAGTTTATACATATGTGTATACGCCGTGCATGGCTGCCAAAATGCAACAAAAAGTACAACAACCAAAAGTATTTTTTACTAGTTTTTGTTGCTTTTCGGCAACGCTGTAGGCGCGGTCTGTATTCTTGTTATTTTCACAAAATTGTAAATCGGCAGTTCTTGAGTTTTGCTTCAATATGCTTATTAAAGTCAAAGTTGGAAGGGTAGTATAAACTTAATATTAACCTTGTGCAAAACTTGAAATTCGTTAATATTATTTTAATTCTACATGTTTATTCTAGCATTGTTTATTGTTTATATTCTAGCATAAACAATATAGATATTTAAATCATATATTCGATTTTTCATTGACAATTATTGAAAATTGGTTCAAGGGGTATTTTTTATTTGTGCAGCTTGTGCGTCTCAGCAACGACAAGCCAGCGCGTTGTTGTTTTGTTCAGTTTCCCTTTGCGTTCAGCGGCCCGTCGATTAAAGGAGTGGCGGCGGGTCAGCGGACAGGAAAAACGGTAAAAAGTTGTTGGTACATATTGTATGCAAAGTGCGATTGATACATATATTTCTTGCTGGGCCTGCCTGCCGAGGTTTTTGCTATTTTTGATATTTTCCCTTTTACATATGTACCAATGCACTACTGAATACACTTTCGTAGTTTGTTCGCAACTTTGCGTAACTGAATGGCAAGGGTTGTTGGAAAGTGTCATAGGGTAAATATTGGGAAGAGTATGAATGAGCAGCAATAGCAAAACTGAAATTTGACTGCCTTGGAAGACAAAATCTTATGTTTTTTATTTCGACAAGCGCTCATAAGATTGTGTGTGTGTCCCTATGTGTATACATGTGGACATAACATAACAATAATAAATAATAGCTTGCCTGCCTGACGTATTCTGTGATATTTTGATAGGTGTCCCACCCCACATAGCACTTGCACTAGCAACTGATATGCACCTAGCCAACCAAGTATCTTGAACTAAAAACTAGGCTTCGGCAAACACTTGTCCACAAAACTATTTTTCTTCCCCCATAAATGAGCTTGAGTAAGAAAACAAGATTTTGTCTTTTGTTCTCATCCACAACGATCGGAGCAGGTCAATGAATAACAATGCAAATGCTACGCATACAATTATATGTATGTCCACATGTATACACATAGGGACACACACACAATCTTATGAGCGCTTGTCGAAATAAAAAACATAAGATTTTGTCTTCCAAGGCAGTCAAATTTCAGTTTTGCTATTGCTGCTCATTCATACTCTTCCCAATATTTACCCTATGACACTTTCCAACAACCCTTGCCATTCAGTTACGCAAAGTTGCGAACAAACTACGAAAGTGTATTCAGTAGTGCATTGGTACATATGTAAAAGGGAAAATATCAAAAATAGCAAAAACCTCGGCAGGCAGGCCCAGCAAGAAATATATGTATCAATCGCACTTGCATACAATATGTACCAACAACTTTTTACCGTTTTTCCTGTCCGCTGACCCGCCGCCACTCCTTTAATCGACGGGCCGCTGAACGCAAAGGGAAACTGAACAAAACAACAACGCGCTGGCTTGTCGTTGCTGAGACGCACAAAGCTGCACAAATAAAAAATACCCCTTGAACCAATTTTCAATAATTGTCAATGAAAAATCGAATATATGATTTAAATATCTATATTGTTTATGCTAGAATATAAACAATAAACAATGCTAGAATAAACATGTAGAATTAAAATAATATTAACGAATTTCAAGTTTTGCACAAGGTTAATATTAAGTTTATACTACCCTTCCAACTTTGACTTTAATAAGCATATTGAAGCAAAACTCAAGAACTGCCGATTTACAATTTTGTGAAAATAACAAGAATACAGACCGCGCCTACAGCGTTGCCGAAAAGCAACAAAAACTAGTAAAAAATACTTTTGGTTGTTGTACTTTTTGTTGCATTTTGGCAGCCATGCACGGCGTATACACATATGTATAAACTTGCTGTTTGTGGGCAAAGAAATATGCGTTGATAGAATTTTGGGTGGCGAGACATTGTTGTTGCTGCTTGTGAGAAATACTTTATCTTGCATGGATTGCTTTGATATGATTCGATTATAAATTTATATAACATTTATATGCAATCATCAGATCGGTTATAATGTGTCATTGTATTTTTAATATATTTGCGGATTAAATGTAATTATGTTTGTATATGTTTTATTAGTTCTAAGTTATTTCAATAGTTATAAGAAACCTGTAATAAATAGAAACAAATATAGCAATTAATAATAAATATACACATATTGTTAACATTGCACTTCTTTATGTTCCTCAACCAGTTTATAAATTGCCAAAATCCTAAAAGTGCGGCAGGTCAGTTAATGCCATAGCAATAACCACTCATACAAATGAGCTGGATATACATACATGAACACACACATGCAAATGCAAGGCATAGAGAAAAATATAAAAAATCTAGGCAAAGCGCAAAGCAGGTAGCCCGACCAAACCGAACTCACATGTATTCACATACTAATGCATTATGTCCGTTGGTTGGTTGGTTGGTTGCCTACCCCCCGCGCGCCCTCTCTATCTACAAACAGCTCACACTGGCTGCGAGCTCGCTCACATATGAACGCATACATATGCCACAACGATTGGATCCAGCGGCTCGAGTCTGCCGTTGCCCAACGTTCGCAAGCAAAGCAGGCAAATGAATGACTTGCAGTTTTTGCGCTGCAGACTTTGTCGGCAAAAATTTGCGGCGAGAGACCGCTCATTTCGCTCTTTTTTCTGCCTGGATCTGATCTCACTGGTAGTGAATGATAAACTTCGCCGTACTGAGTGAATGCTCTATATTATTTTCTGCTTAGTGACAAAACTCTCTCTCTCTATTTTTTAATAGCATACTTTGCGGCGCTTGTCTAAAATATGCTTAAAACTTGCATGAAATGTGCGCGCATTATAAATAAGTAGAATATTAACGCAAACTGTTGAAAACTCGCAGTAATTATTATTACAATTCTAATAATTGCATGATTTTAAAAGTTTTTAATAATTTATTATTATTGCATAAGTAAAAAACATTGAAACGGAGAAGTTTCTATTTCTTTTAAAGAGATCGAACTGCTTTTTGAATAACTTGAAGTACTTATAAACAATGATCGAAACAAGAATATACGTATTCTTTATACATAATTACCTCAACATTTAAAAGAGAGCTCAAATCAAGTGCAAAATGTATGCATAATTGAATAATTTGTGTTCGTTTTGCGCATTGGTAAAATATTGTTGGCAACGCTTCAAAAATGTGCGTCTGTGGCAAATCTATTAATGAATCGACATAAACAAGAGATGAAAGAAAACATTTGAACGGCAATAACAGGCAACAAGGAAACAGCTGATCTTATTTTGATTGTTTATACTTTATTTATTTGCGTGTCGCAAATTTGCTTGATGGGCGATTAAATCAGAAGAAATTAGTTACAAAATATATACCGACTGTTGTTGTTATTTGCGTTGTGACAATGTGTTGCCAAGTGCTAAGGCCAAATGGACACGGCCTGTTGACATTTGCTATCTAGCTATCTATCTATATATATATATGTATGTATGTACGCATGTAGTCGGTGCAAAAGGCCACCAATACATGTGTAAAATGCAAATGGGGCAGCAAATTCAAATGAATTTCGAATGTGAAATGTGCCAAAGAGTGAAAATCAAAACAATCAAGTGAAGCGTTTTGCTGGGCTAAAACAAAAAAAAAAAAAACAAATGGGAGTCAAGGAGAGAGAAACGTTAAAAAACGTAACAAAATTGTCATAAATATAAAATCAAATGCAAATTGAAAACAAATCGAGCATTAGACAGACGAACAAGCATAGCAACAAGATTGGATATTTATTTAAAACAATACAAACAAATACGTTTTTCAACTATGAATGTAGTATTTGCATTTAATTAGCAAAAAACTATGCATAGATTGGCATTGTTGATTTGGGCCAACAAAACAAATACATACATACAAACAGACACAAACATTTGTTTGGCTATAAAATGTTGCAATTACACAAAACGTTTATGAATTATGCAATTGCATATGATTCGCATTCAACCACCAATTGTTTAATGAAGCCCAACGAATACGCACACACACAACCACAAGATCAAATCAACGGGAAGTTGTTTTTGTTGTTGTTACAACACAACACAACATACTACAAATATTGCAATATTCATGTAATTAACATTAAAATCATAATTCATAAATGCGCCCAACGGAAATGTGTAATTGTTTGATGCAAATGAAGCGATAAGCATCCAAAATTATTATCATAAATGCAACTTTGTTGTTTGTTGTGGTTTGTATTATTTGTGTATTTGGAGGATGTGTGAAATTCTGTTTAGCTTAGCTTGTCAAATTGTTGTAGCAAATGCCATTGAATGCCCGGCGAACAACTTTGTTGCTGTTTCAGTTTCGTGGTTTTGGATTTCTGTTTATTTGAACAACTTTGCTTTCAAAAAAAAAATAAAAAAATTTGCTGTGCTTGAAAATTTGCGATATCACTCCGACTTCGACATGAAACTCGAGATTGCGCTTCAAGTTGAGCAAAAAATGGCAAGAAAACAAAAAAAATACTCTAACATCGTTAGGATATAATAAATTTTTAGGTTCTTTCTTTCTGTGTATTAAATTCAAATTAAAACAAATACATTTCTATATTAATAAGTCATATTATTTTCATACATAAAAT
This sequence comes from Scaptomyza polygonia, assembly GCA_035044585.1. NCBI lineage: Eukaryota > Metazoa > Arthropoda > Insecta > Diptera > Drosophilidae > Scaptomyza > Scaptomyza polygonia. Next base: position 3,499,176 of record JAWNNU010000311.1, read on the forward strand.
GTCTAAGTTCTTTCAACATTGTTTTTCAGCTCTAAAATAACTTTTCATTTCAAGTTTTTGTTTCAAATCGTCTGACAAAGCATTAAAAGTAACGGCTTTGTGGCATTTCCCTTGAAAGCTGATAAGAGAAATACATATGCACTTTTTTTTGGAAAAAATAAAACAATTATTTGAAGTCCCAAGAGCGTTAAAGTTTCAAGAGCACTATGCATTGCGCTTATCTTTGCGACGAGCAATTGAAACTGCATTTGTTTAACGATAAAATGTGTATGTGTGTGTGTGTGTGTGTGAAAACCTCAAATACACATACAATCCATATGCAAATAGCAATTGGTAAGTTAAACATAAACATAGTCGAGAACAGAGTTCAGGGAATAAATATGTACATACGAAATATATATATATAGGGAAGTCTCTTATGTCTGTGGGTTCAGTGTTAAGCTATGTAAAGATTAGAGCGACATTTCTTGCTGATAAGTGGGGCAGAGTGCCTCACATAGCCAGACAATTCCACATGCATAATTGATATCCACACAGGCAGCGAAAGAGAGAAAGAGAGAGAGAGAGAGTTACAGCCAATCAATTGGAAATGTTTTAATGGCCAATGTACGAGATGTGCGGCTGAAGCTCGAGTTGTAGTTGGAGTTGGGAAAAATGTCAGACTAAGACGCTAATTAATCATGGAGAATGTGACATGGCCGTACCCCGTAACAAAGTCAATTTAATTGATGGGCAATGGCCTAAGAAACCACCACCAGCAAACAAACCAAAACCAATCCAAATCAAAACCAAAACCATACCAAAACTATGCAACAGCAAGGATGGCCAGGATAAAGCAACCGCAGGCTCAATTACATATGTGCGATGCTGCCACAACAACAACAACAACAAAAGCTAACTGTTGTCGAGGAAATTGTGCCGTGTGTTTTGCATGAATAATTTGACAGATTACTTTGCATCGGGTTAAAAATAGTAGACTGAAGGCATACTCAAACGTATCAGAATTCTGAATCTTTTTTTTACATGCTTAAGGCTTAAGATTCAATAAAATTGATTCTAACCTCTAGGCAAAAAATGCAAATACAAATATAAATATAATACAAATATATAAAATATTCCAAATAAATCGATTAAGGTTGATGATGCACGACTTGAGTTTACTCTCTTTCGCACTAACATAACGGACTTCTTTTATCAGAGAATGAACTAGCGAATGCTGGATACTCTAAGTAAATATAAGTGCTACTGTGGATATGTAGTTCAATCAACTAAAGCAACTTCTCAATTGATTGAACTTAGCTCCAACTTATGCTTAATGAAATATGCAATTATTGTAAATATATATTGTTGAACAACATATCCACAGTAGCACTAATTTATATTATTAGAGTATCAAACATTCGTCAATCGCTAGTTTTGATTTAACTCCTCAAATTTTTATCATAGCGGGCTACTTTTTTCTCTTACCACAATCAATAGGCCAATAGTTTTTAGCCATTTCCATATAAGGATAAAATGTTATTTGTTTTAGGGCGTTTGCCAGCTTAAAGATAATTGTCAAAGCGTTGAGGCGCCTCCAACTGTGCGCACTGTAAGTTGTTGCTTACCCGCCTTCTGCCTGCCTCCCTTTGCTCTCTTTATAGATTTATGTGTATGTTTATGCATATATCTCTCTCTCCATATGGATCCAACCATAAATGTATATATGTAGATAGTTTATGTGTTTTTTGTGTTAGGAGAGAGAGAGAGAGTGGGAAGAGAGTCGACTATGCTTAACTGTCCACTTCCTGGGCCCGCATAACGGAAGCCGTTCAAGTGGGGAGGTAGGGCAAGCCGGGCAATTTGGGGCAGCGGGGCACGAATGGTGATGACAGCAACGTCGAGACAGCGTCGCCAACAGCAACAACAACAACAACAACAACAGCAACATAAAACGCGAAACACATTTGAATTTCAATTAGAATTTTAATAATCGAAGCAAAGAGAGTATGTATGTGTGTGTGTGTGTGTTTCCGTTTTTGTAATTTTCTTTTTTTTTTTGCTTATTTGGAAGCAAGCATTTATCGAAATGTTTGCCTCAACGCTGATTGATATGCCGCATGTGGCAGACCCCAACAACAGCAACAAAACAAAAAAACATCAAAATTAAAACATAAATATAATTAGCGTGATAAATAAAGAGCGGGAGGGGGAGAAGGGGCGGGGAACAAAGCTGACACCAGCCAAAATTAGCACAAGGACAAAAGTTGGGGCACGTTGCCATGTTATTTGTGGCGAATCCCACAAGGATTAAGCGAGCAACAAAAAAAAAAGTATGTCACTGTAGCGAGGGGTGTGAAGGGCGGGTTGAGCGAGGCGTGGCAGGACATGCGACTAATTTTTTTTCTGTTTTTTTTTTTTGCCATTCTAATGTGTTGTGTGTGTGAGTGTGTGTAAATTTTAGCGACAAGGCTGCAGACAACACGAACAACAGCAACAACAACAACAACAACCAAAACCCAAAGGGCAACAAAACGGGAGTGAGGGAGATAGATAGAGAAGGGGTGTGGGGGGGGGCTTCTGCGAGTCAAGGCAGCTGGACAATTTCATTTTGCAAGGTAGCAAGAGGAGGAGATGGTGTGACGATGGGCGGGGGTGGGGACAACATCGAATTTGGCATGTAACTGTCGAAGGGGCGGAGGGGTGGGGGGAGAAGAACCCATTGCAAAGCGAACATAGCGAAAAGAGTCGCATATTCAACAGGAAAATCCCTTAATTGGAATAAATTAACTGTTATTGCTTCGGCATGCCACACAACAACAACAACAACAACAACAAACATACATCTGTACATACATAGAAAAACGAGCAAAGAGCATTCATTATATAGACATATCTACATATACAGACAGACAGACATATAAATATGAATGTATCTACACATACATATGCATATGGCCAGCTGCAGAGTCAGATACAAAAGTATATTTGTATGTATGTATGTGTTTACCAGTCGCTATCATTTCCCACTGGAGCAATGTTTATTCTATATAACAGATATACGCACATACATATGTATATCGGTATGTTTGCATGAATTTGTGTTCCGTTACTTTTTGCGCGCCGCGCCGCGCACACAACACAAAAATTAAATAATATGATAAAAGCGAATATTTATGACACATGCGAGAGAGTGAGAGAGAGAGAGCAGCAAACAGAAACTCAAATATCAAATGCAAATGCCAAAAACAACAAACATAAAAAAAAAATAAACGAGCAAAAATTGTATATATTGATATTAAATGCCAACAAAAATAATTTAAAAGATTTAAACGCTTTAGCGATAACAAATTAAGGTTAAAAAGTTCTCTGTAATTGAGTTACAAAGAGAGGCATATATGCGTTATACAGTTTGTAGTCAGATACATATGTACATATACACATACATAGCATGCATAGACTAACATTAACATTAACATAAGCATAACATACTTGTACATGATCCCTTTACTCTAAGTCATGGTTGAATTATACATGGTTAAGTCGTGAGAGCATGCTCGCTCAATTTTTAGGAGCCTGTTGTTAGTCGCAAAGCAGCTGTCAACGTGATAAGTTGTGAGTGCGGACGAATTTTTCGTGGAATTTTAAGGTTACGTTACTTTTTTAGAACTATGTTTATATGTTTTATACGTTTATACATGTTTCATGTCATTTTATTTCATTTACATAATCAGTTTAAAAATTTAAATTACACATGTAGCCAAAAACACACAACGCTCTGAAATTAGAACCTCTGTTGAAAAATGTAAACAAAATCACACATCGTTCTATCTCGTTTTTGCACACTAAAACAAGACGATGAAGCAATATCGAAGCAGCAACTATGCTATCTCTCTTGCACTCGCATGGTCTTATCAACAGGCTCCTTCTGCCGCGCATGACTTAACCTTGTATAATTCAACCATGCTCTAAGTAGGGTGTGAGTGAAAAAGTCCCGTTGAACGCACTTTGTAGTTTGTGAGAAAGAAAAACCAAGAGTCAGTCTTGATCAAGCTGCGAAATAGAACAGACTTGTGTTTTGCGTTTGACGAACATTTGTTATGAAGACTTTTACTAATTTAGCTGTTAATTAACTATTTTGTAGAAACAACAAGTAAAGCTGCCTAATTAATGTTACACTGTTCATAGCCTTTACAATTTAAAGTACAGGGTATATGCAAGCTAAGCCTCACACTTCAGCAATCCATTGAATATCTTGTTGCTTGTGGTAACTGCGGAATGTGTGTGTGAGTGTTTGTGTGTGGCAAGGGGCAGTTCAAAGTTTATGCAGCGCAATTTGCAGTTCGCTTGTGTTCGCATAATGAACAACTCGAATATCCTGTTTGGCTGCCTAGGAGACAGAAGCACAAAGGTTGTTCCAAAAAAAAAATCAGTTTTTCTTTCTGTTTGCGCTCGCCTGACAAACGCCTAAAGGTGTTTAAAGAAGAGGAAGCGACAGCCTTATGCAACATATTTTCCCTAATTGGTGCCAAAGTTAGAAGGATAAAAAAAAACATAGATGGATCAACGAATAAAGGACGAACTCATGTGAAAGACTTAAAATAACATGAAAAATTATTTTTTTTTATTTTTATTTTTTTCTAGATTTGACAGAAATTCAAATGCTATTTAAACATGAATGAATAATTTAAAGATTAGTGAGTTCTCATAACGAATCATCATGAAAAAAAATTTTTCTTTATTGTTTTCTTTCTAGCAACATTTTATTATCAACATCTATATGTATGTGTGTGTGTGTGGGTTTTAATGTTGTGTGTTATCAGCATTTATTTTTTTTTAATTTTTTCGTATTTTTGTTTTGCGATAAGCGAATGTATTTTTGGTATTACTCGACCATATAAGTGGATACATAAATGTATGTATGTGTGTGTATATGTTTAGTGCCCCCATATGGCATGTACATGCATTACGTGTACTTTTATGATGTGGCCATGTGGCATATAAGTTTGCCTGATGCCAAAAAAGCATAGACAAATATTCAAAGAATATGAAGATACAGATAGAAAGAGTATGTAGAGGGGCAAAGAACTCACCCAGTTGATATACAAATTCGCGTGCCACAATTTGTTACTGATGATGTTGCCTCGTTGCTCGTCGATTTGTTTGCCTTAAAACATTTCAATTAAGAATCGGCCGGGCGCTTAATTGTTATGCGAGCAGCGATTACTTATAGACAATATTGTAGATTATTTTGTTTCTATATACACACATACATACATATGTACATATATAAATGGGGCGGCAACGTCGATGAGTATATTTTTTTTTTTTTTTTTCATTTAACCCGGATAAAGGGGGGCAATTATGTAGTATGTATGTATGCTGCTGCCAGTGGTAGATAACGCGCGAAGGAAGCACTGTTGTATTTCCAATAGAGAACACAGAGAGTTAAGCACTTGATTAAGCATATAGTAAATTCTTGTACGACATACAGTAGAATGTTTATCAGCACTACAACAATAGTATATCAAAAAAACGCACACATCCTTAAGCAGCCGCTGTCGCCCTGCACGCCAACGCTGACGCACAGCAACTGAGCCACAAAACGCTGAAATGAAAAAGAAAAGAAGAAAAAAAAAAAGCCAACAAACACAGCATTGAAAACTCAATTGAAATTAAATTCATTTCTTTTTGAAACGCGCGAAACGCAGAACGAAACGAAATGATGTGAAACACAACGCAAAACAATCTAGTTTGTCATGTCGTAGTTTGTATACACTGCACCACACTCAGATAAGCAGTCAAATTATACAATATAATTGCGCATGGATGTGTTAAACTGTTGCTTGGCTCGGGGAGAGTCAAAGTGCTTAGAAACGCGAGTTCTAGTGAGTGTATATGGGGAGAGATAGAGAGTGCGAGTGCGAGTGTAGAAGCGGGCGCACGTTCCATTCCATTTCATTGTGCCCGCATGCTCTGCTTATCAATGAGCAGTGCAGTCGACGTCAACTGCGAAAGCGACCGCGACAGCGACGTTGCCGATCGCTTGTTGCGCGCCTTTCTCATCAAAGCGAGATAGCACTATTCAAGGCAGCGAAAGCATTTAATCATACATTAATTTGATTTCATCGCGAACTAGAAAAACGAATGATGTTGTTTTTCTTGTTCAGTGTTTGTTTGCTTTTTTTTTTGAGCATATAATACGTTTGTATTTAAGGGAAAAAAACAACAACATTAAATAACAGGCAACATTTGCAAAACATATGTCAACGGCATGTTTCCTAATGACGGACGAGTTTGAGCATTGGTGTTTTGCCAGGCAAAAAGCGAACGAGAGAGAGAGTGAGAGAAAGTCTGCGTGTGTCCTTTGTTGTGCGTCAAAGCAAGAGATGACAGCGGGCCGTTGCCTGTTTTGGTTTGCATTCAAATTGGAGACAATAAAAAAATAGAAAAAATATACATATTCAACTCTTTTAGCTGAGCTCAAAACCAATTCAAAATTCCAAACAGAGCCTCCGTAAAATATTTATATCAAGAAAAATAAAGTCGGTTCACATTTTGTATTAAATAAGCATATGCAAAGCCCACTCGAGAGTTTCAGTGTGTGTGTGTGTGCGTGTGTGTGACGTATGAATTCTGATGTCAAGCGCATACACACACACACACAAACTCGTATCCTACATCTTTAAATACAATGTATGTCTGTAAATATGTGTGTGTATTATATAAAAAAGGCACAGACAGCATGCACACAGACACACATTGCCATATGCAAAACTCTTGAAATATTTTGCTCTTCGAGCTGTTTTCGTGGTCGTTGCTGTTGTTGTTGCTTTAAATGCGCCAGCGTCATCAAGTTTTATGAGCAATTACAACATCTGTTGAATATCGCAAAAGAGACACAAATACAGACACACGTTGGCATCCACAGACAACACACACACATAACATCCCTGCCCTCCCTCTCATTTTTAACTCACTCAAGAAAACACTTTTAAAAGCGGAACGCGGACGACACAAAAACGAGAGCATCTCCATAGAAATCGCACATTTTTGTCATTCGTTTTTTTTTCTGTCTGTTTCTTTTCTTCTTCATTTATATATTATTTTTTTGCGCTTCACAAAGCGCCAAACAGATAAAATAGCAGAAGGGACGTAATGGGAAGCGGGCCACATTTGAGGTACAATGGGAAATGTTCTCAAGTCGAAGGGCAGTCGAGCAACAACATCAAAAACTACACACAAGAAACAACAGCAATAACAATAGGCACTTGGCATTGAACTTAGGCGCAGTTATTTTGTATGCTCTTTCACTCCTCTTTCTCTTTGTCTCTCTCGCTCTCTGCCTGATTCCTGATTGAGCTATTGAATTAACATTTGCAATGATTTACCAAACAACATTTTATAATGATGCTTCAAAGGACCAACAAAAATGAAATACCAGAAGGAGAATGAAGAATTCCCAATAATGTGGGTCTGACATCAAATCACGAGGGTGGCAGCCATAGCAAATAAATTTCAGCGTGTTGAACGAACATTCATTACTATGGAATATCAATTTCGGTTCGCAAAAATATCTAAATACCCAAAACATGCCAAGTCCTTGAGTTTAAGTTCAAATAAACGTTTGAATATATAAAGATTTCAAATAATATAATTAACAATTAATGTTTGTCTAAACCTAACTTAATTTGATGCTTTTAAAATCTTTAGATTATCATTAAAGTGTTGAAAAGTAAGTTAAATATGTATGTTGATGCCAGATTTGATTTTTTTTTTTATATCTTATTTGCTAAGAACCATGTTTCATAACAATTCATGTACAGTAAGCCGAGCCTGCGCTCTTAATGTTAACTCTATGTTGCAGTTAACAGAGGCCTAATCAAATATGCTAACATAATTTTGTAACACACAAGTGCTACTCCTACAAATTAAGACACAACAACAACACTGAAATCCTACAATAAAACACATATACAGTTACTACCTACAAACCACTTCAGCATCAGCAGTATTCATCTTTCGGAACCTCCTCTACAATCAATGTATAACGGTTTTTCAGGATATTTGTTTTTTCATTAAGTATGATTCGGATAATTTCTTGTTGAATTTAAAGCATCAAAAACATAATTGATATATATAACATAGCAAGTTATATCGTTAAACCGGTTCTAAAACAAATATCGTATAGAAATTCAGAGGCTTAACCCCTAACCTAATCTAAAACTTAAACTCTTACTTAGTAAGTCACGACATAAAAATCTTTGCATTTCAATTATCCAGCTGAAATCTGATTGAAAATACCCATCCACCGAATGCTATAGTATGATGTCCTTCCTGTCAGCACCTGGCCGAATATCACAGCACAGAAATTATTCGCATTTTTGTCTGCCCCTTTTTGGCTTTGGTTTTGTTTTTTTTCATTTTTGCTTTTGAAAAATACCAGTCACAGTTCGCAATCAATCACAAATACTACAAATACAATAAATATCTAAAAATGAGGGCGAAAATCTGTCAAAAAGTGGTAAATGAAACTCTTCAAATGTCAGTGAGCCATAAAATTATGCGATAATTAATTTCTTGCACAAAAAAAGGAGAGATTTCAACGGGAGAGACAGAGGGAGAGAGAGTGTGGGTTAGCGAGGCGTAAATTCTCATTCGAGTGCATTGTTTGTGCGAGTCCTTAGCCTCAACCCTCTGCACTACACTACACTACACTACACTACCACCAATGATGCTTCCGCAATTATGATTGTCCTTCGTCACTCGTCTGGCGATTCTTTTCTTTTTTCGGGCTCATTGGGCTGGGCATTTGAGCATTTTTGTTAAGCTTTGGTCTTGTCTTTGCGCTGGTCTTAATTAAAAGCTGTACAAATTCGTGGCAAGCCAGAGTACAAGCAGGGCAGCAGTGTACATAAAAGCATAGACTACACTGAGAAAATAAAATGTATGCATATCAGAGATCACCATATTGTAAGCTCTAATTTTTTTTTTGAAGAATTGTTTTAAACGAAATAAATATGGAAAATGGCTTGCATGAAAATTTGCGTTTAAGAAAATAAATATTTATAATAATTTTTTTATTGCTCTGAATAATTTTAATGTAAAATTCTGAACTTGGAAAAAAAATTAAGTTTTTTTTGCTAAGTGTATCCTGTGACAACCCCTAGCTAAAAGCTAAAGAATTTTCGTTTGTGGCCGTACGCCTAAAACAAAGAGCAAACAGATTTCAATTGTTTGTCGCCCATTGTTGAGCTGTTTTTTTCGAGTATCTGGAAGCAAGTTCCATTGTTTTGCTCAAAAGCGCATTGAATGCAAGGCTAAAGCTGAAGCTGAAGCTAAAGCTGAAACCAAAAGCAAATCTAAAGCCAAACCAAAAGTGCTGAACCCAAATGCTAAAGCACATGTGCTCAACGGTGAGGGGACGGGGCAGGACGAGAGGGGTTGATAAGCTCCCGCTTGGCTAATTTTCAGCTTAGGGGAAGGGGGTGGGGGGTTGAAATGGAGCCACAGCGACATGCACCACTTCAAATGACAGCAGCTACTTTAAATGCTCTAAGCTGCTAGCTTAAATTGTGGCAAGGATAGCGTAGGGGAGGAGGGCGGGGGTTGGCTTCAGGTGGCGCACCTGGGCCACTTTGTCGCGCACTTTACCGAAAAACTTCCGTTAATTAACGTTAATTTAGTTGAAACTTAACATCCGCTTTGCCTTTGGACTCGCCTTGCCTCAGCCGGAAATGTTGCCGCTCTAAGCGGCAAGGACAGCAAGGACAACGGCGAAAGAGAGATTGAGGGAGAGAGAAACAAAAACTTGAGGCAATTCTCGCAAAAATTCTCGACTAAAATGTAAGGAAACGCACATAAAGAGCGGGTCCAAAATAAAAAAGCAGAAGATCCTGGACGAAATGCAGCGCACAATTTTGTAACTTGTTTGCCAGAGTTGCCACCATTATCGTCAGCGTCATCATCAGCGTCAGCTCTATGGCACAATTGCAAGCAGCAGCACTATGCCACATACAATGGGCTGCCACTGCTGCTGCATGCTACGTACAGCATTTGCCATTCATATGCGAGACGCCGCCATTTTGATTTTCCTTTTTACTTTCCTGTCCTTTTTTTTCCTTTTTCTTTGTTTGTTCATATATGGTATATAAGTAATTCTCTGCTTGTTTTTTTGTCGCTGTGTGTTGGCTTTATGCATTTTAAAGAACTTTTAGCATTGACTTTTTCACTCAATCCAAGGAACAATGTAAAATTTGCATTGAATTTAAGATACTTTTACAAGAATACTCTTTATGTTAAGATTCATCATCATAATTTTAACTGACTTGCCGGGAACTGGTTAGACTTATTCTGATTGCATTTCGAATTCCAATAGTATTCAAACCACATAAGGATTCTTAGAAATTATTATATAGAAACAGAAAGAAAAGAATTTTTGAAAAGTATTTTAAAAATATAGTTCTAACTCTTATTTATGTAAAAGTCTATGATGAAAAAAAAAAAAATAGAGAATAGCTTGAAGAATAATTTTTAATATAATATTTTTTTTTCAAATAGGTAGATCTTATTGAAGATTGCTTCTTATGCAATAGGATTTCTTATCGTTTTTCTAAGTTCAAGTAGCTTATGGGTTTTTTTTAATTTTTATTATTTTTGCTGTAAATGTTAGAAATACTCTTTAAACTATAGCCTCCATATAAAAGATTAAAACTGAAATACTTTTTTTTGTCAGAGTATCAACATAAAGCTACAAAAAAACAAGTTAGAAGGCTCTAGTCGGGTGAGCCCCCACTAGAACATACTCTGAACCCAGTTGCAAAAAATTATACTCCATGCGCCCTAAAAGTATGCTTCAAATAATAATCAATTGAAACAAAACTTTTTTTTTTTTTTTTTTTTTTGGGGTTCAGTTTGATTTATTTAAGATCTGCCCGTGTGGGCAATAATTAAATAATATGGCTTGAAACTTGGCAGTAATTAACGAGTGTTTCTGCGCAGAATGTTGCCAGTTATTGACGAGGCTGGTTTGATCCCCGATCACCAGTTTGGCTTCAGGCGCTCGCATGGGACCCCCGAACAATGCCATAGACTTGTCGAGAGAATTCTGCATGCTTTTGAAAACAAGAAGTATTGCTGCGCGGTTATGCTCGACATCAAGCAAGCGTTTGACAGGGTCTGGCATCCTGGCCTGCTACACAAAATCAAAGCCAATCTGCCTACGCCCTTCTTCAACTTCTTGGAGTCTTACATCATGAATCGACTTTTTTATGTCAGATGCGGTGAAGCAACGTCCTCGATTAGGACTATCAGAGCTGGAGTGCCTCAAGGCAGTGTACTTGGTCCTATTTTATATACCTTGAAACAAAACTTAAAACTGAATTAACTTAATGATATCTCCGGTGTTTCTTAACCGATTTGGACGAAATTTTGACATAAGTTCTATCGTTAACTATTTTTTAAATCCTCATTTTTACATTTTTCGAATTCGATATATGGCCATATCGACTCGACTATTGATACTTTACTTTGTGGTCGGAGATGCTTCCTTCTGCCTGTAACATAGTTTTGCACAAAACCATTATACCCTGATGAACCCATAGGTTCAGGGTATAGAAACGGCATTCAAGTCGTGTGCGCTTTAAGCTGCATTGAATGCCGAAGCGGAGATTAAAAAATTACCCAATGTTGGCAAAAACCAATGGCAAATATGTTTCTGTATATGTATATGTATGTGTATGTGTGTGTGCATGTGTATGTGTATTTATGTTAGTTTTTCTGTTGCTTTTTTGTGTGCTCTGAACTTTGCTCTCTCGCTCTTAGCCTGATCAATATGCGTCGCGTGTTTCTGATGGAAATATGATTAAAGTCAAGGCGCAAACAAGCAGCGACAAGAACCAGGACTCTTTAGCAAGGACGTGCCGATGAAAAAGAGCGAGAACTGTCGCTTTGCAGAACGAGATGGTTTTCTTTGTGCACTCCAGTGTTGTAAAACGCATTTAAATGCGTTGATTGAAGCTATGAAAATGCATAATATGCCAATGTGGGCAGCATGTTAGCTTTAACAACAAGATACTCATAATTTTTGCCCCCCACCCCGCCACTATATTACACAATCTTTCGTCCTATCTCATTCGCACACATGCGTTGAACGGCGCGTGCAACTTTGCGGTCTTTTAAAAGATTGTTTGCATTATTTGTGGCTGCTGTTGTTGGTTATTTACAGCACGCCCGCGCGCTTCTCGTCCCGCCTAAACCACACCCCTATTTTTTTTTAGAGAGAGAAAAGGATCCGCAGACCAAGCCAAAACATTTTCTGAGCTGTTAACAAAGTGAAACCGCACAGTTTGTTTCGCTAAAGTTTTGAGCACAGCAAAAAATAAATAAAAATAAAATATATATATGTATGTACATATAAAACAACAATAACGGTATTTAGTTTGCATGAGCATCGGTTTTTAGGGTTTTTCGGTTTCGTTTGGGTTTCGCTTGGGTATTTGTGGGCGCTTTTACTGCTGCTTCTGCTGCTGTTTTTGTTGTTGTTGTTGTTAGTGTTGCTGGCGAGGATTAGTAACGGCAACAGCATCCAGAACTCTGTGATTATGCGTGTGCCTGTTAAGCTGAAGCTTAGAAAAGTTTTTGCCATATTTTGATGGGTTTATATCAACAATAACAACAAATAAAAAGGAGAATATCAAAAGATGAGTGAACATGCAACTTAAATATGTGTGGGTGTTGCAACCACCCATCTAATACTATATATGATTTCAAATCGTTGAACGATTTAATAGAATAGAAACAGCAAGTGGAATGAGCAAAGATTTTCATATCAATAAAATAATTTAAGTTTCAGTTAAATCTATTTAATCAGATAAAATATGAAATAAAAAGTTTCAAAGTTGAAGTTTTCACGGCTGTCAATAATTTCTAATTAAATATTTTTGATGGAATTTGTGTACGGATTTTCTTTTTGATAGAATTTGTGCAAGGATTTCATTTTTGATAGAAATTTTGTACGGATTTTCGGAAATCCTTTGGTAGCGTCAATCGGGAAACCCACAGATATATCTATAATTTATAGCCAATTATAAGCGCATTTGTTATCAAAGTAAGGCACTAGTCAAAAATCGTTTCCTTTGTTCTAAATATTGTACAACAACAAACCAAAAAAACATTGGATCGATTTCAGCATCTTTGTAGGCTCAAAAACCCAATCTCAACACATTATCAGTTCCACCAATATGAAAAAACGGAAAGACATTGCACAAAACCGAAAAACTCCAAAACTTCGGTATCAGAGTATTCATTTTAGATGGTATCAAATTACAATGTTATTGGTGTATCAAAGCGAAGCTTTAAAACTCTTAGTTTATAAAGATATTCATAGCATATTAACCAACATTAATGAGGTATCCGAGCTTCAGTGTTGAGAAACGCTGAATCTTTATGAAATTCGATGCCAATTTTAATATATTTTGAAGCGTCAAGAATATAATTAGTTAAGTTAGTAAAATTGTAAAATTATTCAAGAAACTGTACAATTTTTGGCGGAATCAAGAAATTTCGATATCAAGCGATATCACAGCCATAAATCACAAATCAAATTTTCCTTTTATTATTTTATTGCGTTTTTTTTATTCGACAAGTGAACTTAGAAACTTAACAAAATAATGCGTTGAAGGACTTAAGAAGAACTGCCCATCAATTATGTGTGGGCGGGGGTTGCATGCAACAATTACACTTAGTCACAGTCACATTAACGAAAATCCAGGGATGAATCAAGAAAAAAAGAACTCACTCTAGAAAATAGAACAACTTACACAAAAAGTCAAAATAGTTGATGCATGAAGCGATTTATGTTAAGTTAACGCATTTGCAGTTTGTTGTTGTTGTTGCTTGTTGTTGGCGATTGCTGTAACGAGTTGCTAAATCGATTGTGACTAATTTGCGGCAGTGAACAACTTTTGTCCAAGGACGAGGAAAGAAGGAAAAACTCGACTTGAATAAGGGCTTGAAAAATTAAAAGATTGTGGACGGAGAAGGGAAATGAAACGCGTCACATGCCATATTATTAAAATATTAAAGACAATTCAATTGGAAAATTGGCAGGCGGATAGACAGACAGAAAGAGGAAGAATGAATGAGAGCGAGAGAGAGAGAGAAAGATAGCTGCTGTCAATGCAGATATATAAAGTAGTAATTGAAATAAACGAGAACAGTTATATATACATACATACATACATACATATAACAAATGATTTCCGCTACTCTCGCAGCTATGACATGCATACATATATGAGAAAATTTAAACCCTCCGCCCCCGCCCCCGCCCCACCCTTCCTTCCACCAGGTACCCCTCTTAAGCAAAACTATTTGATATGCAAGCGTGGGCAAATGCTATGGCAAATGTATCTATGTATCTATGGCTTCTGTATCTGTATAATCTGCATGCGTCATGCGTTCAGATTAGAGAGTCGTTCGTTGTTCGTGCCTGCCAACAATTGAAAAACACACACACACACAAACACGAACACCAAGCAAACTAAATCAGTGCGTGTAGTGTGTATCTTTGTATCTGTGTATCTGTAACGCGTCGTTTTGGCGACAATGAGCGCACATTGTTGATTTTTGTGCGGGTGCATGTCTGTCATTTCATTATTATGTACTATCGAAATATGCAAAATGAAGCGAAGAGCCTGCAAATGATAATGAGGGCTTATCGGAAGCAAAGCAGAACAACAACAACAACAGCAACAACAAATACAAATTCTTCGACCCCTCGCAAAACGGAAGTCACAAAAGCGCACAGTTTTTTTTATCTCTAAACGCTGAAAGCAGCAGCAAAAAATAAAAGTAAATGAGAGAGCAAGCAAGAAATAAAAATAAAAATCAGTCAACAAGTGGGTGGAAACAGAGCACAGCAGCTGCCAATTCGCACACACACACACACACACACACACACACACACACACACACATAAAAACTAAGTTGTTGTCAAAGTAATAAAGCCTGCTTAATAATTAATTTAATTTACATTAATAATGATCAGCATATAGTAGCCATATAATATCATGTCATTTGTATGTTCTGTGCTCGTCGCATTTAACAGCAATTTCCGCCTTTAGGCACGCACACACACCGTGTGTAATAAAATAATCATAAATAAATAATGATGATGTGCCCAGGACTCAGGACTATCTCTCTCTTTCTCGCTCTATCTCGCTCTTTCGGTTAATAGCGAGAGACTTATATCATACAGCAAGGCATTTAAGCTTGGCTAAGGCGCGCTTGCGAAAATTATAATCAACCAGACTGGGACTCTCCCCCTTACTCCCTTCCCACACAACGCAAACGATAGCGTTGAGCTGAGCAAATAAATTGCTATACAATTTTACCCAAAAGTCGCATACAAAAACCAAACAGCACGCCAGAGGGGGTTACTATATGTGTGTGTGTTTGTTAGTGGAAGGTAAAAGGCTGGGGGATAGATGGTTTTTTTTTTTTTGTAGCTGCACAGAGAGCACAGAGACTGTCTTCATGTCAAGCAATTCAATTCAATTTGGTTTCTCACGCGTTTGTTTGCCTGAAATACATATGTACATACCTTTCTCCTCCCACAACCATAACCACCCCGTCTGCCACTGCACTGTGTATGTTTTATTTTCTTTACTCATTTTTTTTTTTTTAATTCATTGAAAAGTTGTTTGCAGTCTGGCGCATAAATTAGGCATTTCAAGTTTGGTTTTTTTTACTTTTTTATTGCATCATTGGCCGTAAATAACAATTTAAAAATGTGCTATGTGGCAAAAGTTTGTTCAAACTCGCATGCATAACAATTTGCAGAGCATTAAAAAGTTGCCAGATTAATATTTAAATGGCGCAGACACAAACTTGGACACATATGGCAACACACTAGCACAAAGTTCTTTTATATCCCAGCTTAAAAGTATGCAGCACACAATTTCACATGATTTTGTTCATTATTTCTCACTCAAATGCATAAAGGACACTTTACTTACATGTCTCAAGCTTCAGTTAAATTTGTGCAGCTTGTCAACGCATTTGCGCTCCTCTGCTTCCGTGGCCGTTAGTTAGCTCAGACCTTAAGTGGCGACATCTCTTGTCCATACGTCATCAACGTCAACGTCAACGTTTAAATAGCAGTGGCCGCCTGTCCAACATCAAAAAATACTATAAATGCCGACGGCTGTTGCTTTCTGCTCTTTCTCTCTACTCTCTACTACCGCTCTGCATTCGTATTGATTGTATGTGTGTGTGTCTATGGCACTCACACATTCACACTCGCAAACACACACACACACAGACATACTCATACTGCGTTCGGTTTTTGTAAGTAACTGCTAACACAATTTGTAGTCTATGGGTTAACTGTATAACTGGATAACTGGGCAGCAGCAGCGTTGACTAACATATACAACTAACAAACTAACATTGCTTTTTGCCGCGCCAAACAACTTGACACGAGTGAGCGCTGCAGCCAAATGAATCTGTGAAACGCCAAATGGCAAACGGAGTGAATTTTGAGCACACGACGAAAGATGCTGTGAAACACGAACGCCGCTAAACCGCGACCCTGTGACACGAAACAAAAAAGCTTCGTGAAATGGGACAATGTGAGCCAGAGATAGAGAGAACGAGAGAGGGAGCAAGAGAGCAGAGCGATGAACAATGATGAAGAGAGCGCAAGTAATAGAGAGCAAGTAAGTTATACGAACAGCTCGAATTGATTGCGTTAAGAGCGTCGTCAAATTTTGAAGGGGCAATGTAAACAACAACGAGAAATGGGATGCTGTGGGCATTTAATTAGCCACCGCTTGCATATTTGAGCAGCTAAAAGAGACGAACTAAGAGCGAGCTTAAAGAGAGAGAGGGTGAACGTGAATAACAGAGAGTGTGGCTTTATGTGGGTGGACTCCAACAGCAGCATCAATCGTCAGATAAGGCTACTGACCTCTGTGCCCGTGTGCAGTGACGTCGTATTCTCCAAAAGAGAGACAGTGAGAGAGAGAGAGAGAGAGAGCAGTATTGCGGGAGGGGTTTTTTTTCTAGCTTCGCTTTTGCTTAGCTTAGCCTGCTTGTAGATTGCAGTCAGGTTGACAGCACCAGTTGCAACGCGTTTGTTGCATATAACTAAATGCCAATTAAATGCTTTCGAGTGTTTTCTAAATACGTTGGGAATTTACACAAATTTCGAATTTACCGTTGCTTTTAATTAAATTAATGCATTGCCTACATTGCGGGTAACCTCTATCCAATTGCTGCCGCTGCTTTTGCCCACATAATTGTTGGCATTTTTCTTATTCTGTCTGGACAAACAGCTGTGCCATCAAGCGCATAGATTACACAACAAACAAAAGCCGCTCAGAGACAAAAGGCAAAAATGAGCTTCTAGGACTAAAGCAACAGCAGACCCTTGCGAGTCAACCGGCGAAAGCCGAAGCAGCTTTAATTTGGCCACGTCAAACGCTGAGTGAAGGCAATGTTGTTCTCACAGCAGCGGCAATAGCCCAAAAATATCTGAACAACGCGTGCTGCCAACTTTTAGGCGCACATATTAATCAAAAAGGAAATGAAAGGGAATTACAGATAAATTACTTAGACTTGATTTTCGGACCTCGTTTGGCTTTCAAAAGCAACTACTAATTGCCGTATGGCCTTTATGGCTCCCAATGTGTTGCTAATATGTCTGCCAAGGAAGTGTGCAAAGTGTGCCTAAAAGGTTTTCTTTTTTTTTTTCGGTTAGTGATTCGTTTTTGGAGATAGATTGAATGTGAATGTTGCTGTGGATTTAAGATAGATGTTATATTCAAAGCCTAGTCAATCTTGCCGTTTAACTATTAACATATCTTGAATAATTGCATAATAAGTTGACGAGATTGTCGCTTGAGAGATTTAACATAATCTATATTGTGGTTCTTTTAATAAAAGGTTGTCTTCCGTAAGGCTGAGGAAAAGTTGAATAATCGTTTAACTTAACTTCGTGTGTATTAAAAAGTAATAAAGTGAACTTTCGCAAACTACTGGCAAAAAAAGAAGAGTAAAATCAGTTGGTGGCAACTTATAGATATTCCAAAAGCGACTCAAACGTATAATTCGATCAATTACCGACATAAAAAAAATAAAATAAAATATATCTTGAATAATTTTTCTTGTAGTATTTTCTAACAATTTTTTTCGCGTTGCTTTCAATCGAATTCGAAAAAATAAAAATTCAAGTCCAACTGCAATCTCAAATCGACAGTGTGCCAGCATTAAGTTTGCTCAATTTCACAGTTTTCACAGTGCACGTAGTTTATGTTTTTCCTCAGCTTTTCCCCTTGCTTTCACATACAAAGACAGTAACAGAGCCCAAATGATTAATGACCATTTTGCGGTACGTTTCTCATAGTTGCTATTGTTGTTTTTGTTGTTGATTTGCTGAGAACTTAGGTTGTCAACAGAGCGTAGCACAGTTGTCGATGGCAGAGCCGAAAGAAGAACAAAGTAAAACTAAGTAAAAGCCAAAAACTTTGCCTGCAAATGAAATTTGATTTCAACGCCAACGGGGCTCAGTTCAGTTCAGCCAACGACTCCAGTTACAACTACTTCTACTGCTCGAGAAGGACAACTGGAAAGCTTCAAGGATAGGAGGACAGAAGAAGTACAGCCAGTTGATTGAGTAACCTTGGGATTGGCAACTCATCAGGCAGCAAACTGCACAAAGAGCATGCGACAACAGGCAGCGCAATTTCCCTCACGGAATACAAAATGCCAAAAAAAAAAAACTAAATGAAACTGAAAAGACACAGTCAAAAAATGAAAAAATGAATGAAAACCTTTCGGCGTTGATGCTTGATAGTTGTGATTGCTTTAACTGATATGCAGGTTATGTAGTATGTTAGTATGATAAAGAATGTAAGCAAATGTTTCACAAAGTCACATGTTTTTGCGGGCCAATTGCTGCCAGAAAAGTTTCTGAGGTCCGGTTTGATGTGGTCTGCAACTCTGAATTCCAGGGTAGCCACATGTTACAGTTCTGACCTTCTCTCTTTCCAACAACAATATCCAGCTGACGAGCCGAGGCTGTGGCCGAGTGACAAATGAAAAATGTTTTTCTCATTTATTTTTTTGAACCGACTTGGGGTATATATTTAACAGGATTTGCCGTACGTCAGATAAATGTGCCTAGGCAAACGCATTACTTAAATTAATTTCATACACACACACACAGTCAGTGCAAATACAAACAAAACAAGTAAGAAATCTCAAGTTGAGATTGCTCGACTGCTGGTTACCCTGAACCCTAGACACTACGCGTACTACCGTCTGGTTGAACTTAAATAATCGATATCACTAATTTTTATCGATTTATGTTCGGCTCTTCATTGTTTTCTCCATTCCACAATTTATAAATTCAAGACTTTATTGTTATTGATTTTATGTGTACTTTGGAATAAGGCAAAGTTATCGATAATTTGACACAAACTTAGTCTGCCTCTGATCAAGAAGATTTTCTAGGGTCGCAGATGCTTTATTCTTCCATTTTCACAAAACAGTTAAACCCTTTTTCTCAATACTAAGGGTATAAAAAGGCCAATTTCTAGACGCAGGAAGGCATCAAATGAAATCGGCAAGTTTGTAAATATTTAAATACGGACAAAAAAGGACAGCCCGGAGATACAGTACGGGGTACAAAACAAATAAATGGCCAACACGTCGAACGACGCATTAAACATGTGCAAATATTTGTAAAGTGCCTTCAAAAAAAAAAAAAAAAAACGCAGCTGAATGTACAAATATATAGAGCAGCAGCAGCAGCAAAGCACCGCATCTGCAACAAGGATAACAAGGATAGCCGGTGTGCACTAGGAAATTATGTCAAAAGTTGTGCAAATACAACAAAAGAATATACAAAAAAAAAAAGTGTAGAACAATGGAAAACAGCAACAGCTAAACTTAAAAAACTTACCCAGCTCACTTAGGCAATGCTTTTTTAATTAGCAACAACTCAGCTAAAGCAGCAGAAGAAGATGCAGGCAGGGATAACAAGCTGCGCATTTGACTGTAAAGAAAATAAAAAAAACATAGAAGGAGAAAGAGGAGATTATATTTTGGATTAGCTTTTGACAACGTTGCTTTCATATGTTTGTTTGTGTTTGTGTGTGTAGGTGCGAGTGTGTGTGCGTGTTAAAGTGGGTTAAACAATTTGCGTCCCGTTGCGCTTTAAAGTGGCGTTAAAAAGTGAAAAAGTTACAAAACAAAAATAAAAAAATACTGCGAAAATATGGAAGGCGCTGTCGTTGACAAAAATCTTTTGTGGTTGCCTCTAATTAAAAAGTCGCTGGCAGTGAGTGGGAGTGAGTGGGGCATATTGCATCACATAGGCGGTAGAAGTCTGCAGAAGTCTTTAGTTTGGCCCAATGAAGTGCACAACGCGCAGGAGTCGCGCATATAAATTTAAAAAGAAAAGCAAAAAACTATAGCATACTTTTGCGCGCAGCGCATATTTTACAACGGCATAATTAATTAAAAATATCTGACATGCAATAATAAATTTTCGCCCAGTCCATGTGTGTGTGTCTCTCTCTCTCGCTCTCTCTCTCTTTTACTTCTCTGTTTATAGCTCGCTAGCCTTGTGTTAAACGCCCCAAAGTGCAAAAGTTTTAAATAAATGAATTTTGTGTGCGAAGCCAAGGCAAAACATAACTGACATCATTAGCAAACTTGAATACACTTTGCGCCCAGCGGCAGCCACTCAGGCAAAAATGAATAAACGAAACCAAAACGAGACTCAATGCAACGCAACGCAACGCAACACAACGTAACGAATCGCAGTAGATGGCAACATAATGAAATAAAATGAAATGAATTGTGAATTGTATACAATAAAATTTACGTGGCTCACTTAAAATGCAAGCCACACAAACTGCGAGGGCAGTGCAGCACTAAATGAACTATCAATTTTTATTTCCATTTAAAAAGAAACTTATGCTTTAAATCGCTTTCAGTAATTTGTGCCATATAGTTTTGCGCAGCAGATTTTACTTTCTGAAATCGCAATACTTTTTTTTAGTCTTTGTTCAGCAGTACTGTTAAATAAAATTCACAAAACTAATGGAGCGACCCTCGAAGTTGTTTTTAGTTTTTTTGATGTGCGATTTTGTGCAAAAATATATTTAGAAAACAATTTAAACTTTGCACATTTGTTTCAAATATGCAGTCAGATGCTGTCGGATGCTAGGCTGCTAGCTGGACTCTAGCTGGAACTTGGCTAATGCAAAGCGACAGAACATTGGTCAAGTGGCTTAGATTTTCGATGGCCCAAACTAAGCCAGGAATACAAACAACAAAGAGAGAGAGAGAGAGAGAGAGAAAGAGTTCATGACAAAGTTTTATGCCAACGAAGGTGGCAAGAACTATGTGGGATTAGACAATTTGTATGCCAAGCACTGAGGGCGGCGGCGGCGGTGTGTGGTTGCTGTTCCACCAACTGAACCGCCACCAACATAACTACAGCAGCAGAAGCAGCACTAAGCAGACGTTGCCGACGCCGCAATAAGCCACAACTGATGTTTACATATTTAACTAAGGCAAGGAACCAAGGAAAAGTTTGTCCTGGCAGAAACGAGAACGTTGGGGAGAGTCGGCTGTGTCGTATGCCTTGTGCCTTTTTTCACGTTTCGGCATAAAATTTAATGCATATAATATTGGCTAATGATGTTTACAATGCGCGCGGGCTTAGGCGGGCATTAAAATTGTCGAGCGAACGCCAGTTGCCAGTTGCCCGGGGGGCCACCTGCTGTGCCGTGTATCCAGAGTTCTGTCTTTTGCCTGACAGGCATTGCCATTGCCATTGCCATGGACTCATTTCACAGTTTTATGTAACCAAGTTAGCAATTAAGACAACTGCGCACTTAATATGCCAGACAGTGTTGGCCAGTTGGGTTAGTTAATTGAATGGCGACGCCAGACAACCGCAAATTTCGTCCGGCATCAGTGTTGTGTAATTGTGTATTATGTGCGAATGTTATAGTGCTGTATTGCGTACGAAAGATTAACTCAAATTGTTGTTGTTAACCTGTTGCTATAAGCACTCGAATGCGCGTTCCAGCATTGTTGATCTGCATTGTTTGTTAACTTTTGAGTCCCACTGTAGCTATAGTATTGCATAATATGTTTAATTAACCAACTTTTAAAACTCCACCATTTAATTTCCAACATTTGTTGTGCAACAGCTTTTATATTCTTGACTGTTGCAGTGTTGGCAAGCGCTTTAATTAGATTTCACAGTTACGCAAGCCAAACAATTTCAAACTCATTAAAAATTGATTGACACATGACGTGCTGTATAAGTTACACCTATATGTAGCAATGAAATCTGTTGTGGCCGAAAATCTAATTGGATATTTTATGGCCAACACTTTTGACGACTCGGCAACAAAACAGTGTGCCCCAATGGGAGCAATTGCGCTGCATGTTTGATAAGTTTGCAGCAGCAACAACTGCTTGCTGCAGCTCACATATGCCAGCATTGACATGGAAAAGGACAACGGGACATAATTAAACGACACCCAGGACCTTTTGCTGAAACCTCATTCCATTCCATCGCTCCACCTACAACTCTCAAACTGTTGATGAGTAACGCCAGCTAATGAGCCCGAATGGATACAATTTGTATATGTGAGTGTGTGTGTGTGTGCGTGCGTTTGTGTGTGTGTATGTGTATCTAGGTTAATTTGCAATACACAAGCATAATATCATAAATACATAAATAAACAATGTCCTTGATATTCGAGGCTATTTTGTCAACATATTGTTAGCTGATCTAAACTGTTGTCACACACACACACATACACACACATACAGCAACTATTGCTATTAATAAACCAATCAGGAGGCTGTGAGGAGTTTGCTTGTGATGAGGCACCAAAAATTTTGATTTCACAGACAACATCTGGTTGACCCTAATGACAGGAAATTGTGCGGTCAGAAAACTCAACCAGCTGCAATTGCAGCCGCAAAAACAAATCATTATGACCACAAAAGCCATCAGGCAATCACACACACACACACCACACACGCACAGAAGTAATACTAACCGGATAGGCCTAGCATATTTTGCGTTTAATTTGGCCAAAAATCACAAGCTGCTGGCTAACAATTTGCATAATTGAAAACTCAACTAACTTCAATGAAAACAACTTTTTATTTGTTGTAATTTAACCAAGTCAAATTGTGGTTTAAACAAATATAATAATAAAATAAATACATTTAAATGTAGTTGTTTAATATTATTTAGCTTTTAAGTATTAAGCATTATTTCACAAAGTATTAACATTTGAATATAAAATTAAGTTTAAGCACTAAAGCTTTTTATAAGATAAAAAGTGTTAGAAAAATAAGTGCATTAAAATATATATCTAATAATGTTATGATGAGTATTTGATACTAAAAAGCACCTTAAGGCATTTTCCAAGGGCAACATGTTTTAACAAGCTATTCATTTATTAACTACATTTAATTTTAATATTATAACTGCTTGGTTACAAAACTTTCAGCAATCTTTCCAAACTTAAAGCGCCAATTTATTCCATGAGCCCAAACTAACGCAAACATAATTTAACGCTTTCTCTCTCTCGCTCTCTCTCTTTCTGTTTCTGTTTCTGTCACACTTTTCGCTGTGGTCATAAGTCTGAAAAGGTTCATCTAATGCTCGAAGTGGCACTTGCAGCTAGTGTCATTTGTGGTGCTTTATCGAATGCGAAGCAATTAATGCATGCTTCAAGTGAAAGAGATTCATCTCAAAAACTGAAGCCATGCTGAAGCCAGACAATTGCATCATCCATCTTTTGCAGGCATTTGTCTCTTTCACGCACAGCCAATGCAACGACCATGCGAAATGGAGATGGAGATGGACACAGATACGGATACGGACACAGAAACACAGCACACCCAGAGACATGGAGACGGACATGCACATGGTGGTCGCCTTTTGTCATTGCGTGAGAGACAACAAACACATTTACTAAATTAAAATTGAATTTATAGCGCACTAAATGCAGCGCCTGCATATCCTGCACTCTAAATTGCCCTCTCTCACTCTCCCTGTGTGTGTGTGTTTGTTCGCTTAGGTTAGTTTGCTTAATCTTTGACAAGCAGCAGCCAGAGGTCGTCGCCTCGTTGCCAGGCAGCCCAGGCAATCAGAGCAAAACGTATTGCAGCAGGGACATACTACACGTGACTTAGGAGTAATGTGTACAAAGGTGGACACATAATTAAGGACACTGCATTTAACTCAAGTAGAATAGAAAATGCAATGATGTTCAATTAGCTGTAAGTGAAATATATTTTTCATTTGACATTTGATTTTTTTTTCTAAATATTTGTTTTACTATAAATTATCAGAACAGAAACTTCTTAAAATTATCATTGGTTTTGTATAAAACATTGACTCAGTGATGGACTGGCTGACTGCTATCACCGAGCAGCTCAAAAGGTAAGGTATTACGATCCAATGTTTTCCAAAATTATATGGATCTTAGGATTACTATAACTAGTCATAGAAAAGTTTTCTAATTAAATGGTCCATACTGTTTATAAATATATATTAATGTCCATCCATTCATATGTAATTTTGTGTATTGCATTGCGTTGTGCGTCTGTTGGACTAATTAATTATAGCATTCAAATGAGCAAACGTAATTTTGAACATATTTAGCCAAAGGGCACGGTCGTGGCAACTTCCTGAGCAGAGAAAAAGGGGGCTTACTAAAGATGAAGAAGAAAAAATGAAAAAACAAAAAATGCACACGAATTTATCAGCTGCATGTTTGGTATCTTGGCCAGAAAACGTTGCCAAAAAAGCCAACGCCTGGCAAACAAGCCAAGAAAATAAATTGGTAATTTGATGCTGTAGAAGGCGACGGCTGAGGCTCGTTTAATGAAACCCCAAACCCCAACCCTCTCCTCCACTCTGGCCGCACACATAAAATGGCAAATCTCTTGGTTGCTGGCACTGCGAAACAAAACTGGGCACAAAAATTGTTGCTATTCTTGTTGTTGTTGTTGTTGGCGTAACGGTGACATAATGAATAGGATTTTGGCTTTTTGCGGGCAGCACAATAACAACAACGACAGCTGGGTGTTGCAATTTGGGGGCAAGGATATGCAAAGGATATGCAAGCCGTGAAACAGATGTTACAACTATCTTTCTCGCTCTCTCTCTCCCTCTCCTGTGTGTTGAAAAGCAGCCAATTTGGTTCCGACGATAGACATGGCAAAGTGACAAAAATTTAATATGGAACACCCCACAAAAAACACCCACACACACACACACACAAACAAACGAACGAACAAACAAACAGACACACAGATCGAGTGGAAAACGAGTAAAAGAAACGCGCGGCAAAATAAACGGCAAAATAATCGCGCACAATGCATTGGCAATGAGCCAAGGCAAAAACTCTCTGTATGTCCTTTATGTGGGTAAGTGTTTGTCTGTGTGGCAAAAAGTTTGCGCTTGCTATCGATGAAATTTTGGCCCTGACACACCAACTCCAACACACACACACACACACACCGGCAGGTAGGCAGCAAAATGGACACAGAGTGGACGTGGTCGCACGGCACCAGCGATAAAGCGGATAGTGGCTAAAAGCGCGTTGTGCTCAGGTGGAGAACCAGCTGCTGTTTGTCACAATGGCCATTTAAAAAAAAATTAATCAGGCATGCCAAACAAGCAAACAAAATGCATTTATTATTGCCAACAAAAATGTTGAGACAATTTTTAAAGTCGTTTTAAATGCGAACAAATATCAAAAAAAGATCCACTTGCAATTACAGGGTGTCAAAGATCGACAGCAAACAAGTAACACAAACACAGACACAGTATGGGGGGGGGGGCGTATGAAAGCAGAGCAAACATTTCAATTTGCCTGCCGACAGGCGATGCACAAAAGCCAAACAACAAACCCAGAAAAACGCATTGGCATAACGAAAAAAAAAAAAAACAGAACTAAAACGAAAATAGTTCACAAATCGGACGAATGGCGCACACAAAAACGCCGTTTCATATCCGGTGCGAGGCGGAAGTGGCTGGCGCTGGGACTTTTGTGTCATCCAAAGCCTGGCCCTCCTGTTCACGGCCAATGGGATTACAGAAACATTCACAAATGTCCCAACTGTCACAGTTCTCGCTCTCAGCTCGCTCACTTCTTACATATTGCATGCGATTGTTTGTGACTAAAGTCAACAATTTCATTCCAAAACTATCGTTTATAATATAGACTATATAAATACACTCAAAATATTATTGCTAACATTTTATCTAACCTAATGTTTGCGAATTGCACATATATTCAGTACAAATTATTGTTCTAATTAACAAAAGATGTAATTTAATCAATTTGCAATAATTTCGGTTCATGTTCTATACACTTTTACTTTTGTTTTCTAAATGTATTCAACTATTTCATATTAATAAATAAATATTTTGAATTAATGAAACTCAGTTACATACTTTATATTATGTAACGTAACTCATTAAGAATTTTCATGAAATCATTTATCAATTTATTGCTTAAATAATATTATCTTTAGTTCAGCATTGTTTCCTAATATCAAAAAAGAATACTATAAATTTATTTACTTACTTTCCTCTTAAAATTTTCTACATTAGTTATATTCAAACTAAAAATGCACACATATTTCTGTTGCCAGAATCACGCGCCCATCTTTGGTTTTTTGATTTCCTGTTTTATGTTTTTGGCTGCTTGGCGTGTGCAGCAATAGTGTAAATATTTGGTAACATGCTCAGGTGTTCATATTGCACTATCGAAATCTATGCAACCGTCACGAGTGCTGCACACAAGCAACTAGCGAGGCAATAACTGCCGTAACAACAACATGAAGAACTGTAGCAACAATGCGGGCAGCCGCAACCAGAGGCAAAAGCGAGCTATCAAAATAACAAAATCGAAAAGCGTTTACCGCACTTTTGCCATATTGTTTCGTTTTGGGCCATGTGTGGTTGTGGCTCTGCAACTATGCAACTAACTGCAACTACAACTGGGAAAGCGTCATTCATGAGGGGGTAGGGGCAAGCGCAAGCGGTGCTCAATATTATGGCCACAGAGTCAACAAACACTGCACAAATACGACAACACCAGGCCCACATATTCACATTCATATCAACAGCGCGCGGCTCAAAATCATTTTCAAATACATTTTGTGGGCATTTTTTTTCTATGGTCCCATTCTGTGATTTTTTCATAACTCATTTAATTGCAAATGTTGCGTTTTAAAGCTGTCAGCTTGCTTCTTTTTTTTTCATGTTCTTTTCGTTTTGGTTCATTTTTTCTGAATTTTGATTTACTGCTGGAAAATAAATTTATGAATAACGGCGGTGCGATATGTGTTTTAACCCATGTTTTTGCACCCTGTAAGTATTGGAATGGTTAGCATGAGTCTATACCGGGGTCTATAAACATTAACTCGTAATATCAGTTTCCTTAAATTTTGAGTGTGTAGATTAAATTTAAATTATTCCGACATAATATCAAAATCGTTTTGTTATCAAAAGTCTTGCTGCAGCTCGTTTCTTTGTTATTAACAGGATATCATCAGGCATTAGACATTCACATAAGGTTTTTCCCTCTCGATTATGGTTTAGATATTTATTTTATTATATTTTTTTTATTTGTTTTTGAACATTGTAACAATATTTTATAAAAATTTGTTGCACAGCTGGCATATCGCAATTTGATGGATTTATTCATGTAGAAAATTGCATTAAAATGCATTCGCTGTTGTATTGCGTTCTGTGTGTTTTCGGTGCTTATGGCAAACGTGGCGTATGAAAGACAACACACACAAACCCCGCCGCAAAGTATGCAATTAAAAAGGGAACAAAGTGCAGCTGAGGCGTTAATTCGATTGTGGTTGTACGATGTATGCGTGTTTGTGTGTGTGTGTGTGTGTGCTGGCAAATATAATATGCAGGCAGATAAGCCAACATTTAAAGTCACTATTGAAAGCCAACACCCACACAAAGAAAATCTTGATGAACAATGAGCCCGCTGGGCAGGTGACAAACAAGAAGAATATATTCAAGGATATTCTTATTTTTGTAATGGCTTATCTTTTTAATTAGCTGCTAGAAACGCAGGACAAGTTGTAATTGAAATAAGATGTTGATGCAGATACGGTTTAACGAAACTTTATTTAAATTTGAAAAGTGCAACGTTAAGCGACAATAAATTGAATATACGGGCTAATTTGACTCTACCACATAATTGGTCAGACATTTGACGAAAGTTAAAGTATATATATATATAAATTAATGTGGATAGCTGAATCTATTGTGCGAAACAGTTGAGTGAAGACATAACTGCAATTACCAGTAGATCAGCAGCAGATAAAATGTTCCCGAACTTAACAATAGCAATGCCAGCAACAATTCAATTTTAATGCGCCAGGTCTAAGGAAATGAGTTTTATATTTCAACCAGATTATGCAAGTGTAGGCACTTACTTTCTTAACGCCATATACGGGCTCTATTTGACTTAGCCTGCACCGACAAAGTGGACAGCGTTTGGCCGGCCAACATCGCTCCTCAAGATACAATGCCAGGCAGCTGCCGCAGAAAGAGTGCCGGCACAGCAACGATACAGGATCACATAATCGATCCAGACACAATGGACATATTTCCTCTTCCGGTTCGTCCTTGCCGACGCTGCCACTGCTGCTGCACTTGCTGCAGTCGCCATTGTGTCTTAGAGCCAATATCATTTTTTGATATTTTTTTTTGTGTGTATTTAAATAACAAATGTGTGTGTTGTGTGTGTGTGTTGTGTTGACAATTGTTGAAGTGAAACTAGTTTTTATGAACTATATATAAAGCCTGGTTTGATAAATCAAAGCTGTCTTAGCAAAATAACTTCTACACAGGCCAGCTAAATGTGACCAAAAATTAATAAAGATTTTTTTGGGCATATGCCCAATGCAATTTAGATGGTTTCTCGCTGGATCATCAAAGAACAACCACAGATCTTAAAACGTTTAATAAAACTTAAATCAAATAGTTAATAGGAATAAAATTCATGGAAAAATTAGATAAGCTTCAACTAATAGTTTGATTTAGTTAAATAAGTGGACTGATTTGTCAGAAACCTTTTTTTCTTTTTAATTAAAAAAGCAAACTCTTGGCCATAAATTGCCAATGCCGTGTACCGTCTGCAACCTCGACGCATACAAACACACACACACACTAACACACACACCTTTTCGCTAAACGATGTCGTTGTCCTCGACGTTGCAATATAAATTTAATTATATCAACGCCGCCTCAACTGAAGCGGCAAGCATCGAATGCAATTAGTAGTAGCCTTGTACAACTCAATTAGACGTTGAGCAAGGGGGCAGCAGCAGTCTAGTGGGATTGGGTTCTGGGCGCTTGTTAGCAACTAAGTGTTTGCCATACGCGCGGCTCATCCTTGACTGCAGGCTAGACACAGTTGATAAAGAGGGAAACGCTAAGAAAAAAAAAAGAACCAAACGAAACGAAACGAAACGCAAAGAAAAGAAAAGACAGCGATTTGCACTTTGGAGACAAGCGCAGAGAACCGCAGAGCAGCAGACGCGTTATAAATCGAACTTAACAACTACTTTTCGGTACGTCGCGTCGTCTTCTATTTGCTACAAGATTTTTAATTAAGTTCAAACTGCAAGTCTAGCAAGTCTTGGCAGGCGTTAAAAGTCACATCATTTTCTAGCCACATCCCCGCCACAGCCCCGCTATCGTCCGATGAACATGCTGACAAATTGAATCTGTGACGTCAGTCGGTATGTCTCGCTGTCTGTTGTCTATTTGCTTTCTAATTTCACAGGACACACACACGCACACAGGCACAAAAGCTACATTCGCATCCATATTATTAGCGCCTCAAACTGGCCAATTAGTTGGCCCAAAGCCCAAATGCACCACTTGAGCAACACTCGATTTGCATTCGCAACTTGATTAAAAAGTTGCCAATTGCATGGCATCCACTTACATTGCCACCGCCCCTTAGCCCACTCAATTCAACTTGATTGTTTATTGTTTGGCTTAAGTTAACATTTCTTTCTATTTTTTTTTTGTATGCAAAACTTTTGCAAGCTTGTCGGCTCGTTTTGTTGTTGTTGTTGTTGCTGTTAAATTTCAAGTTAAATTAATTTTGGCAAACTTTTCTGTAATTATGCTTACAAATGGCAACGCAAATTGTTAAAAACACACTTCACGCGCCCACAGCACCAGCCGTATATCCTGTTCATCATCTCAGTTTGCAGGTAGCAGTAAGTTCTTATCCTGTCTATAACAGTGAAAACTTTGTGCAAAGATAAACAACATCAATCAGTAAGTTTGATGCCAAAAAAAAAAAGTTAAACACAAATAGTTGGGCTATAGAAGGAGTCTTTCAAATAATCGTATAACTAAGTTAACACAAACAATTCAAAATTGTTAAGCAATTGTTTATTTATGGCATTTGCAAAAGTCATCGACAAGCGAAATATTGGGGCAAAGATTTGTAAATAAATCATATAAGTTGATTTTTTTCATGGTTTGCAGTGGTAACAATATACATACATATAAATTTAGCAATTTCAAAGGATTAGCTGTTTGTATTATTAATTTTTTTCTGTGAATTTATCAAGATTTATTTTCGCTGATAAATTCAAACAAATATGTACATTTAATATCTAATCTGCTCTGTTCCTTCGGTTGCTGCTGCTCTAGCTTAGTGTATGTATGGGATGTAGTTTAATGTTCTTGTATTTCCGGTTGCGCTGCGGGCACGCTAGATGGCGCTTTAGTGCCTTCTTGCTGCTAGATTGCTGCTGCGCTAATGAGCTTTGTAACCGGACACGCTGGCAACAGCGGCGTTGTCCTCATTTATGCTAAGCTTTTTGTGCATTTATGCCAACAACAACAACAACAACAACAACAAAACCACAACTGTATCGTGTGCTTAATGGGTTAACGTGACGCTAAATGAATCATGCCCAGCAGCCCGCAGCATTAGTTGGCTAATAATTTTGCAAAAGGGGAGTAGGCCGGAAACGGAAATGGCAGGGCAAGGAAACTGGCAACGGAAAAGCCTAGCTAGATTTGCAACGACGGCAACGACAGAAACAAATTTCTATGGCAAAACAATGTTATCATTTACATTTTACAAGCCGTCTAATTAAATAAGTCGCCTTTCTATATCTATTTCATTGCCAGTTGATTAACCAATTAGTAAAATGAAGCACTAATTAACTAAGGAAAATTTGTGAAAATTATGCAACTCCTTGCAGCTGCTTGCCTCTTGCTTTGAGTATGAGCGCATTGCCATTTCAGGCCTGGCATTGAGTGGTTCCTGCACATCTCTGAGATGATGCTTTGGTTAAATGCAGACAATGGCATAAAAGGCGGTCGTCTTTAGACGTGAGGCACTGGAGGCCTTCACCCACTTTGCTATACACAGCTGCACAGCTCACTTCACTGCACTTCACAGGGGCAGCTTGAAGCAGCAATGAATTCACCGGCTCAGGTGTGTCTGGGCTTGGGTGTGAGTGTGTGTTTTTGTGTGTGTTTGTATGAAAAAGCTGCTGTAATTCAGCTAAATGCACTCAGCCACACGGGGCAGCACGGGGTCCATTGTTCTGAGTTACAGCATGCAGCATGTTTGCGGTTGCACCTTTTACACTGTGAAAAACAAAACGAAGACTGCATGCGTTTCTTAATTTAAATACTTTTGTTACTAAAGGCGACAGACGCACACAAATAAGGCAAACCAAACTCAATTTTTAACCATTTCAAAACTAAGTTTTGTAGTCTAAATCTTCCTCGTTCATTGAGACTGAATCTATTCTATTTGCACTGCCTGCAACTGGCTAAAAATATAATTATTTTATATTTGGCGATACAACTGCCTGAAAGCTCAGCTTAGCTTCACGTTCTGTATAAATTCATTGAAAAAACAAAACAGCAAACAAATCAAAACGAAACTTTATCAGTGCAAAAGATCTAGATTGAAACGTGCCGAAAGCCAACACGTTTTCAATCTGTATAGAAGGTGTTGCATTCTCAGTGTAAGTGAAAAGTAGGTTGCACATTTAGCTACATTGTTTGGCTGGCTTTGCAACGACCCACATTTTGTTGTCGCTTTGTGTTTGGGGCCATAAATCGTGTAACAGCAACTCGTCTTAGCAACTAATTTGTCAGCTAATATACACACACAAACACTTTGATATCTTTGGATGGCATTGAGTCGCATTAATAGCCTAAGCAATTTGTTTAGGCCATAATAAATTAAGCCAACTATTTTTGTATGTTGTTTGCTGCCAAGTTTGCACTGAGCAGTCAAGTGGAAAGCCTGTGATATCTTTACACAGTTTGACAATTGAATTTCAACCTCTCTCTCACTCGCTCTTGAATTTGCGACTCGACAGCTTGAATACATTTTGCCAATAGGCAGAAAAAAGATTTGTTGACAACAGCAACAGCATCCGGCGCAAAGGCGAATGGCGAATGGCAACCCCAGCATGCTCAGCCCCGCCACCCACTTTGGCCAAAGGATGCCGTGCTGAAAACTATGCAAATGACATGGCTGACAAAACTTTGGGCTGTCCCCGCAAGGACAACAGCACATAGCACAGGATTTCGGTTTTGTTGAAGTTGTGTGCAAATTTCGGCAAAATAGCTGAATAATTTTTCCAATGCCATTATGCAAAGCGAAACGATTTGCGATTGCTTTAAATGATAAGCAATATGTTGATATTGCAGCAGAAAATACGTAACGTGGCACGAAAAATGCATTGAACTGTGCTCTAAATACAAATTAGTTGGGCATTCACAATCTAACAATCTCTTGAATAAAAGCAACATTCGAGCACATTTCAAATAGCTTGTAAGATTTCTGATAAATTGCTTTTCATTTTAATTTTATTTGATTTAAATGGTATTTATTGGTAAAGAATTTCCAAAATAAATTCTTTTGCATTAAATAGCTTAGATTCTTAAAAACATGAGTGGTTAGATATTCATTTTCTCTGTAAAATTCTTGGCTTAACACAATTTTTTGCTGATGTTAAACCAATTGAAAAATAACACTTTTTCTATTTATTTTTTGTGTTAATTGTTTTTTGTAATTCTGAATTTTCATTTGACGCTTTTGGTATTTTTATTTAGTGGCCGCTGGTTTTTTGTTTTTTTTTCTTGAGTTCATTCCTCACTTAAAAACCCAAAACTTAAACCATAAAACAGAAAGTCCGAAAAACTGGCTGCAGACACTTTCCAGGAACATTCAAGGCGCCAGAATTGCTAGCAAAGTCGCGACGAAAGGACTCAACCGCCTTTCTTGCCCGCTGAGCTAGCTGCCTGTTCTTGAGAAATTCTATTCAGCTTGCTGGGAGCTCTATGCATTAATTCCTACCTTTTATAATGCAAAAATGAAAGAAATAAGGTGCACTTACGAGTACATCGGAAAAAAGTATAAAATAAAATATATACATATATATAAAACCAAAGAGCTAAGAAGAAAAAAAAATGAGTTAAAGAGACAAGAGGAGACGAGGTGAGCAGCAGCCGTAGAAAAAGAAGAAAAAGGAAAAGCCGAAAGCAAAGCAAATTCCAAGCATGCCACAGCAGCAACTACGTTGAGTACTCGCACTCAACAAGCTCAACAACGATGACGACGAAGACGACGACGACGACGACGCGACGTCAAGAGCACAAAAAAATTATATAAATTAAAAACAAAAAATAGTGTAGTGTAGTGTAGTGCAGTGCAGTGTAGTGTATAGCGTTTTTGAGGCAACATTTTTTGGCTGGACTACAAAAACAAAAGTGGCGCTGAATACGTTAAACATTTTAGTAAAGTTGGGCAACAAAATTTTCGAATGTTTTTGTTGCTGAGCTGCTTCTAATTGTAAAAATAGGGGACAGCGGGGCTGAGAGAGAGAGAGAGTTGGTGTTGTTGTGCATTACTTAACTTTGCTTACAGTTGCTTATAAAATGGAGTAGTCCGACTGGTGACTGCTGCCAGGCACTGTAGTTATGCCAAGTAGCAGTACGAATACAATTGCCATTGCACTTGAACAGTAAGCCAAGTTTACTTTATTATGGCTTGTTGAACAGAGTGGCGGGAGGCAGGATGAGTTTTGGGCAAGCTTGAAAATAACCCCATTGTAATGGGGCTGGCTTTTTCGCTTTGGTTATGCCAAAAGTTGTTAGCTTTGTTAGCTGCTCACAGCGCACTTTTTGACTGGCTTAAGCGAATCTCTCGTTGTTGTTGTTGTTGTGGTTGTTTTGTTTGTGTAGCAGGTGAAAATGAAAAGGGAATGAAAATAATAGAAAATAATGCGCTAATAAGTTCGTTTTGCCACAAGGACATCAAAAAGATACAAAAATGCCAAATGAACCTCAAAAAATATGCATTATTAACTTAACTGAGCTGATAAAGTGTGGCAAGTGAAAAGAAATGAAAGCTTGCTGCAAGCGCAAGTTATGAAACCCATACTCATGTGTACTCATTCATATTTATCCATTTTGAGTAGCATTTTCAGTCGTTTATTTGCAATCATAACACACACACACACACACACACGCATACTCTGACAGGCAGCTTTCCATAAGTAAGAAAGCTATAGCTGCTCTAAAATGCAATTTATATTGCCAACATGGCACAGGACACTCAAGACCGAGTGCCGCCATAAGCAAAGCAAACAACTTAACACAAACAAAATGAAGAGTGAGAGAGAGAGAGAGAGAGAGAGAGAGAGAGAGGTGTAGTGCAGAGAAATGCAATATTAGTTTAATCTTATCAGCAATGCTCAATTTATAGCTGCACTTTGCGTTTTGATGCCATTTAAATTATTGAGTATTTAACTCAAACATAATAGGCATTTGAAGGATCTGAAGGTAATTGATTTAACGTCTTATCAATGCATAAGTGTTATTATAATAGCACATACTACACATAATCGCATATATTTCTAAAGGCATTTTCATTTTCATGTTATTTAACTAATTTAATAAACTTACTAGAAAAGCTACGACACAAAAAACGCATAGAATTCGATTTGTTTTTACTTAAAATTAATTCAACGCAAACACCAAAAAGTAAATTATCTTAAATACAATCAATATTTTTTACAAGGGGTTGCCATCTCGTTAAAGTGTTATTCATTAAGCCGGCATTTCGTTAAATTTACAAAAACAAAATACATGTAGAACTTTAACGAATAACGAATAACAACGTTGCATGTGAAAACCCCTAATATTTTTTAGGACAAGACAACTGTAGAACATAATAATCCTGTTTAAAACCCATTTAATCTGTAAACGTTTTTTGTTACCATCAAAGTCTGATTTAGATCAAGATCTTATAAACATACGCGCTGTGTCAAAGGTGTTGGTGGTGTCTTGATTCTTTAAAAGGACAGCAGTTACAAGCAAGTTTTGCAAAAGAAATTATTTCCTAAGATCGTCTTTGAATTGAGTTCAATCAATCTTTTGGCTCATTACATTCATTTTGTTGGTTAACTGAGCTCGAGTTAATAATTGCAAATAGTTCAAAATGAAATAAAACAACATGAATTCAATGTACTGTATACTTGCCGAGTTTTTCTTTTTTTTGTTCAAACTAGCTTTGATGTTTAACATACTCAATTAATCGTAAATTTGTCTGGCTTCTTTCCAGGCAATCTCATCTCATCTCATCTCGTCTCGTCTCGTCTCGATTTTCATTCTTATCGCTCAACTCAACGCAACTCAACTAAACTCGACTCATCTCATCTCATTTCTGGTTCGCGTCGCATTTCACATATATACAAATTGCCAAACTTTGTGTGTTGGCCCAAGAAATGTCAAATGCAAAGCCAAAAGCCAAGCCAGAAACCACTTTATGCTAAGTCGCTTATTCCGCTGTGTGTGGTTGTGTGGGGTTCTGTTTTGTGTGCGCCTGCAAGTATGCAATGCAAAGCTAGCGACTGACTAACGAAATAAATTGCTGTATCAGCTTAGAAAAGTAGTTGCTACGTACACACACCCACCCACAAATACAAACAAACACACACACACATGTGTGGAAACCTGCGAGTTGGTTAAACTCGAAAAAAAAAAATAGCTTGCCATATTACATTGAAGTATTCATACACTAAGATTTTGTTAGGTGGGATTTATTAACATTTAGGATTAAATAAAGTTTGCAATTTAACAGGTGCATATTATTTTGAGTGTCATAGTTTAGTCAGACCTATGCCAGAGAATTTTCAATATCAAAAATAACTTACAGGAATTTTTTTTTATATTCCAGCTATTCTTAACTTCAATAACAAAACTAAGTCATTTTTAAAATCAGACAAACCGCATTGTACAGTTAAAATATATGCTTTGGGCAGGGCATTATAGTAGAAAGACTAAAGCTAGCTGCAACCACAGAATGTTGCCACACGGTGTGCGGTTTGTTTGGCTGCCACCTGGTCAGGGACTCTGAAGCAGAAAGTAGGAGAAGATGTCGGGCCGTTGTGGGTTGGATAGTGGTAGCTAGTTGTATATAGCTGGGGCTGCCACGCTGCAGTTAATATTTTCTGCTACTCTGCGCTGCACTGCATAATTTATGCACAGATGCGAAGTGTGTGTGTGTGCATGGGTGTTTGTATGTTTGTATGTGTGTGTTAGTGTAATTGTTGGTCATGTGTATGAGAAATGCTTAGAGAGAATGGAGCAGCAAATGAATTTACAAAGCGCAAATCTCAGCGGATAGCCATGTCAGCTCTGGTTGACAGGGACTCTAACTGCAAATTCTCCGGACGCCACACACATGAGCAAACACAGGGTGTGCCGGGTGCAGTGTTCTTCCATTTCCAGTTTGTTGCAATGAGAGTTAAAAAAAAAAAAATGTGCAAATTTGCGCTGAGTTGGCATGTTTGGTCAGCGTGAAAGTGTTTGTTTAAATACTTGTAATTCGCAATTGCATTAAGTCTAATTGCTACCAAAACCTGTAATTTACATTTTTCACCTGACATTTTCCAGCAGACAAGTCAAACAATTCTTTAGTGCGGTTCGTTAAAAAGTGCACCCAAAGTACGCTTCAAGTATGCGATGTGTGCTCATTGATGGTAAGGTAACCAAAAAAAAAAAAGGAAAGGTCCAAAAGAAAAGCGGAAGACTGAGCCAGGCAGACATATCCTTGCGAAAAATTGTGGCAATTATGCCAAAAAGTTTGCGCACTCGTTTCAAGTCGGAACCCAGCCCAAGAGTTCAACTGAGAACCGAGAGAGAACTGAAGGCATCACACGAATAATTAACAAAATTTGCACTTTATCGCTGCCAGTGCAGAGACCCAGAATCCAGAAACCAGCAGCGTCCAGGATGAAGGCAAACTTTAACGAGCGGCAGCAGCAAAACCCAAACTGCTGCTTTCAATCGAGTTTGCCACGACTTTTGTTCTTTTTGCTTGCTATTTTCACATACCCTTACAAAACAGTTGACTGAATTTGAGTTACAAATCAGTCTTAGTATATTTATGCTACTTTAATCACATGGCTGGGTTTAAACATATACCAACACTAAGTAAGTGCATAATATCTTTAAAAGACGCTCAAAATCTGATTTTTCTTATCGTTATGACAGAAGTTGATTGATTTAAATCAACATCTGACTATTAATACTTGATGATTTCCTTACAGAAATTCTAGACAAACTGGCCAATCATAATTTTGTATCAATTGTAAGGTTCACATATATATTTATTTAAAAGATTAAAAGAGTGTGTGAAATTCGTTGAGCGCAAAGTGTTGATTATTCTTGTTTTTTGTTATTTGATTTTGCAGTGCTTCGGTGTTTATTTTTGCCGCTTGGCATGTGACGGAAGCTGATTTGAGACCAAACACAGTAACACATTTAGCCAGAAGGAGTGGCATATGCGGAAGCTTTTGCAACGGCATTTGGCATGCCAGGGAAATCGGAAAATAAACGAAAATGTCAGCGGAAAATACAGCAGCCAGGCAGGCAACAACAAAAGCAAACGAAGTCGTCAGTCTTGCTAGTCGGCAGTCGGCAAAAGGCGCCAAATCAACATCCAGAGAGCGCGCGTTGAGGCTTATGGCAGTCAAGTGCGATATGTGGATGCATGACTGCAGCGATTGGGCTGAAGGGAGGGGGTGGGGCTGAGAGGGGCTGTGTACAGTGGTACACTTAGAAACTTTGTTCGTTGTTGTTCTGATGGTCATGTGTTAGTGTGTGTGTGGCATTAAATCGACCGCCGCCGCGCAGCTTGGCAACTAAAACGTAATTAAGCCAAGCTGAAACAAGGCTTTTTTGCTGCAGCTGCGTTAAAGCTACGACTTTGAGCGCTAAATTGCACACAACTTACACGCACACACACACACACACACACACATGGTTAAGCGAGTGAAAGACAAAGAAAGAGAGATGTAAGCGCTTTTTTTTTTTGCAATTATTCACATTTTCCTTTTAATTGGAATTGTGAGAGCTGCACTGATATATTTTAACCTAAGGATTTTCAAATTGAATTTTGTCACCATGAAATGGATGAAAAAATGCAATGTGGTACTGAATGGCGTTTTTAACAATAATGAAAATCGAAAAACAATCAAAAACTTTATTTTTATAATCTGTTGCTGCTCTATCCATTTATCTTTACTATCTATCTGTCTACTAGCAATAAATGTTCTTTTAACCTAACCAAAGCAGAACTAGGTGTTCTCCTCGTCTCTCCCAACACTCTCGCTTCGCTTTTAACGATCCGTTACACGTTAATTACAGTTGTTGTCTCACATTGCAAATAAAATTTAATAGGACCCATTTTGATAGGCTGTTTTATTTAATTAATCGACTGGTCATATAAATTACACAAACATGCACCCACACAGACAAACACTTTGAATAATTATTCATGAATTTAAGTAGTACAACCGAAAGTGTTGCATATATACGCATTATTCATGACACTCCCTCTTCTCTATCTCATTTTTTCTCTTTGCAACCCGCCCACAAGTTAAGCGTCACATTTTAAAATACAACGTAGTTAATTTGTATTGAATTGTTGAACTGTTTATTTTTCCCTCGTCTTTTTTTGTGCGGTATTTTTTTTTATATATTTTAATTGACGTTTTATTTAAAGTGAGTTTTGTTATTCGCTTTGTTGCTGTTACAATTTTTATGTAAACTTTTTAATGCAATTACAAATTGAATCGAATGCACTTTTAATTGAATGTGAGTTTGAAAAGTTTGCGACAGTTACTAATCGGATTAAGTGCACTTTGCTTAATAACAACATGCAACTCAGTACGTACTTAATTTAAAAAATACATACAAAAAGGCAAATATAATCTGATATTTAAGAATGCACCTAACCTAACCTAACAAACCATATTGCCTTTTTTACTTTTCTGAAGAAATATAAAAAAGAAAACTGGTTAAATATCCAATATATAATTAAATTCGTATCTGCTAATCTTTTTAAACGTATTCTAACTGTCAATAAAAAACTGATTTTAAATTTGAATAATTGATCGCCAGCCTCAAAATAAGTTTGAAATCAAATTTATTTGGACATTAAAAAAGTTGTTAAATTTGTGAAATATATCATAATTCTAATGAAGCTATTTCCAATTTGTGTTATTTTGAAATAAATCAAGCTTCTTGTTATTAAATAATGTGCAATTGGATTGCAGCTGATGATGAAATGAAAACAATGCAAAACAGAGAAATTCTTTACAAATTCGAGCAATATGTA
Organism: Scaptomyza polygonia; assembly: GCA_035044585.1. Taxonomy (NCBI): domain Eukaryota; kingdom Metazoa; phylum Arthropoda; class Insecta; order Diptera; family Drosophilidae; genus Scaptomyza; species Scaptomyza polygonia. The sequence goes on from JAWNNU010000311.1 coordinate 3,538,937, forward strand.
GTTAGTTGCTTTTAACGGCTGACCAAATTGAGCTGAAATTAATTTATGTCGAACATAAATGCGTGTGTTTTTGTGTAGTATTTGTATATGGCAATTTGCATTGAAATGTATAATTAATGCCGTGTTTTACGAGCTGATGATATTATGTAATGAATTTCAATAAAATTTATGTTATGCTTACCTCCCAAAATTGTTTGCCTTCATCTGTGTTTGCCTTCGGCTGTGTTCTGGCTTTGTTGCTTTGCCCAGCAGCAATTACAGCAATTTATAAATTTTAAACGAAATTTGCATATTTTCATGATTAAATGATTATCAATTGAATCGCATTTCGTTTTTAATACTACATACATAAATTGTTTGTGTATGTTGATTGATTGTTTATTTCTTCTGGTTTTCTCGCGCATAATTAACAAAGCTGTTCAAATGCAGTCAAATGTCAATATAATTATTTCTTTTTTACTCTTCTCTTGTGTGATTATTAAATAAATATTGGTTTTATGCTCTTGTGTCTGCTATAATTACATGTACAACATGCTCGTCTGGTATCTCTTTCTCTCAAATAAATTAAAAACATAACTATTTGTATTGAATACAAAAAAGTTAAACACAAATGAAATGAGCAATAAATTAAAAATGTGCCACATTTTATGCAAACTATTTAATATATTGCAAGAACGAAAAATATTGACAAATATTTGTTGGCAAAAATAAACGAACCACAAATCGAAAAACAAAAATATGAAATTTCTAAACTCTATTAAATCTTTTTTTGCTTTTATTTCATATTTTTTTTTATATTAAATTTGTTTTGTTTTTTGAACTGCTTTTTCACCGTTCTTGTTAGTTTTTTGTTCAATTTCATATATTTTTTTTATTTATAATATTTCACTTATGAGCAGCAACAAAATGTTCCTTAGTGCGTGTGTGTATGTGCGTGTGCGTTTGTTCGTTTTCCAACGAATCTAGCGTCTGATGTAGCTTCTTTTACAAAGTTGTTGACAGTGGAGAACAGGATACTGAAGACTTTGAGCCGTAGCCGGAGCAGGAACGCACAGGAGCACACAGGACACAGGACACACACTGGACGCAATGATTTCAACTTATGAGCAACGAAATGCGTTGCGGGCGTTTTTATACCGACGTCGTCGCATCACACACGATGAATTTTCCGGGTGGGGATATGCAAAAAGAAAAGCAACGCAAGACGCACGCAAAAAGGAAAACTCCGCAAATGAAAAGAGTGCGCGAAAAACTGAAGAGCACAAAGGCACAGCCACCCCCTCATCTACACACAAGCCCAAACACACACACACACACACACACACACACACACACACACTTACACAAACAGTCACACACTAAGATGCAGAGATAAGCCCAGCAGCGCAGCTGGCAGCAACCAAGTCAAAGGGGAAATACTTTCAACAGCTTTGCAGCTGCAGCATCCGAGCAGCCTGCGCACGCATCGCAGTCGCCGCTTGTAAGAGTAAATCGAAGTCGAAAGCTTTTACTCCTGTCCCAAAAAGCTTTGTGCGCTGCTTTTGTGCCAAGGCGCTTTGCACTCGTTTCGTTGAAACATTCGGCTGCCTTCGCTGAAGCTTCGTTTTCGCTCGGCTGTGTGTGCATTGGGCTTCGTGTCGCGTTCATTTTGTTTCGTTTCGCCCAGCGTTCATTTTACTTTTGCCGGATGCGGCGACAAATTTCCCCTGCGCTGCTTTCAGTGATGCTGCTGCTGCGATGTTTGTTGCTGCTGCTGCTGCTTTTAGGCGCCGCTTTGATTATGTTTCGCTAGCATTTTTATTTTCATTTTTCTGCTCTCCAGTTTCTTTTTGTATAGCTGCAGTTATTATAATGCGCTGGCTTTGTCTGTTCCCTGTCCCTTTGTCCCGCCTTGTGCTCTGCCTCCGCTTCAACCACTCTATCCCCTCTCTGTCTTAATATGTAGTGTCTAATTTACAGTTTCATTTAGCTAGGGTCAGACTATAAATAGTTGGCAGCAGACATTGGCTGCCATTTGGCTTTCCATTTCGCAGACACTTGCGTCTCACCCACAACTCCCTCATTCTCTTCGCGGCTTAAGCCGTTTTCATGCCCCAGCACCAAATCAAACACGAAAATCAAATTTGTAAACAGCGCACAAAAGTGGCGCCATTTCACCAAGAGCTATGCAAATTTGTACCTGATGCTTGTGTGTGTGTGTTTGTGCTGCCAGCCAGTAAAATGCATAAACTGTATATTGTTGTTGTTGTTGCTGTTGTTAACATTAAAATAAACCGCTAAACGGAATATATATTTTTTTTTTTCAAGTCACGCCCCAATCTCGCTTTTCAAGTGGCGTCAACTCAAGTGCGGCTGCTATTGCTGCGTCATCAGTTTTGGGTCTCTGTACTCGGTGCTGTTTAGCATAAGAAAGGATGAAATCGCTGAAATCAAAATCACTTAAAGTCTGCAAGTGCCGCACAATGTTGATAAGCGAGTCGAATAACTGTTAACCACACCACAAGCACAAGCACTCCCAAATGGCAACTGCCTGACAACAAAAGCAGCTTGTTAAAATTTTTGCACTTTTTCAGCTTCGCCTAAAAGCATGCAGCAAATTATGATTTGCCAGCCATTCAATTAGCTATTAAAAAAGGCATACAATACACACACACACACACACACACACACTGTATACACATATTTGTGGGCAATAACAGTTTAGTTGTTGTTGATTGCTAATTTTGATCTGTCAAACGCAAGGCCAAAGATCGATGGCCCCGATAAAAAGCCACAATCGCTTGACAGAAACAAAATAGAAAACAGCAAGCGAAAAGCAAGAAGCATAAAAGTAACTCTCTCTCTCGCTCTCTCTCTCTCTCTCTCTCTCTCACTTTACCTCTCATTTTCCTCTGTGATATTTGCCATTCATGTGGAAAATTTCGTCTAGTGCATTGTGCACGATTTTTATGTTTATATAAACTGGTCCAGAGTCCAAATTTCACTTGCAGGCCATAACTTGGCTCTCTATTAACTTGCAACACGTGAAAATCGCAGCACTACCAAACAGCAGCAACTGACCACCTATACTAACAAACATACACACACACACCTAATATAAATGTTTTTTGCTGCTGATGATGCTGTTGAAAGTCTGAACAAATGAGGCGCGCATCGCATGTCGAATAGTGCTCAGCGAAAGGTAAGAGTGAGAAACATTTGTACATATATATAGTGTAAATATATACTTCAAATTGTAGTGGTCAGGGCTACTTACTTACTTACTACTACTTATACGGACTGGTTATTTAAGGAGAAGCAGGAGAGCAGGTTGGTTTAGGATAGCGAGCTAGGATCAGATAATTGCTGGATCAAGACTTGACTCAGGCCTTGTTATATTATCTGTTATCCAAACTAATATGTATAAGTAAAAATTTGTCTTAATTGAATAGGCTAAACATAGATTTATGGAGCTATAGATCAAACATTTTTTTATTCGAAGCTAAGCTTAACTTGATCTGTTTGGAGGGAAACTCAAACCACATGTCTATATAATTTATATTTTTTAATACACTTTATTCTAAGCATTTCGAAATATTTCACGATTTGTGTGATGGACTTGAATAGCCCAAAACAGATTGAGACACTTCATTTTCAATGCCAAAAAAGAAGAAAATAACAAACAAAAAAATTAAAAATGTTGCAGCTTCATTCAATAGTTAGCAATGCAAATGCTTTTAAGCTTCTGCGATTTGGGATTCATCTAAAAAATCTCAAAATTCAATTTGTTTGACACAATCTAAACCAATAATTTAGGAGGGTGCGGATGTGGCTATTGCAACTACAGAGGACAATGCAAGAGTCAGCGGTGACTGCCAAAAAAGAAAACTGAAAATAAAGAAATGCCAGTGCAGCTGCAGTGAAGCATTTGGACGCTAGCGGCATCGGCAAATTATGACCACGAAAATAAACGAGTTACGCAAAAATGGCAACAGCCAAATCTAGAAAACTGAGCACTTTTGTGCACTTCTGTTGTTGTTGTTGTTGTTGGCTCGTGGCAAGAGCTCATGGCCATTGCCAGTGGCTGACAGCAGAAACCAAAAATTTTGATTTATGGCCGGGGCATAAACTGCATTTGACGCAAAGACTACTGCAGTTGGGCAGTTGTTGAGTGTGTGTGTGTGTGTGTGATTGTGTGGCACGGTGTGGCAAGGTGGTATCGTTGCACTCTTCATGATATGGCAACACACGAGCTGTACAATATATGTAGTGTATATATATATATATATATATAATCAAATAGCAGTACGTGGATCTGGCCAGCCAGCCATGTGAACGTTGACATGGCAGCTCAACTCACACACCTACAAACACACACACACACACACAGACACCTGTACTTGATATTGCACAGAACGAATTCCATTTTTCGGTTGCGATTTTTATTTCTTACGCTTCGTAACGGAAGTGCGAACGCAATATTGTAAATGTGTTACACACACACAAACACACACACACGCACATGCATGCAAACAACTTCACGCACTATGTATTTGTGCACTTTATCGCTGTACCCATAAAAAGGGGTGTTTAAAGAAGGAGTAGGCAGTTGGCAAGTAATGATGATTAAGCATTGTAATGAAATTGCAAATTGGCGCCAAACGTGGACTCCGAATTAAGTGAGTGAGTGTGTGTGTGGCTTTGATTTAAGCCGGTTTCACTACCAAAAAAAAAATAGGTTTGAGCTTCAAGTGAACATATGAGTGTATATGTGTGTGTGTGTGTGTGTGATCGTAATTGTTATTGTAGTTGAGTGCCAAAAGCGAAATAAACCTCTAATAAGCCAAATGACGTGAATTTGCCATGGTATGTACCTCTCTCTTTCTGTCTATCTCCCTCTCTTTCTGTTTTCGTCATACTATATGCGCGTTTGTGTTCTTTACCGACACATAACACAATTATTATTTTGAGCGTCTGTTAATTAAATTGTAATATCATCGCTTTCGTCTGATATTCATTTAGCAAATTTTGCAGCCAGAAGCGCTTAAAGCAACACATTACTTTTGTGCCTTTATTATCAATATGTAATCAAAATTGCGAAGCCCCAACGAATCCAATGAGTATTAATGATGCAGTTAATGTCACTTTAAGCCTAATGCACATGCAGGCTTTTAGCTTAGCTTCACCCGTTCTGAATGTCATCTTGAAAATGGCTGCCCTATTTCAGTGCATCCAAACGCAAACAATGAGACCCGAACCCGCCTAATGGCCGTCATTTAATTTGGCTAAAAATTTTTACTAATTCTGCATTTCTGCTGACTGCTTCTGTTGCTGCTGCTTCTACTGTCTGTTGACGTTTTTCTCTGCCAGCATTTTTTTTTTGTTTTTTTTTTGCTCAATGAATTTATACGACATTTTAGAGCTGGCATTTTTTCTGCCGTTTCTGTTGTGTTTTCTTTTTTATTTTTTAATATTTTAAAAGTAGATTTCCAAAAGCCAACAACAAAAGCCAAACAATGACAAGCTGAAATGAGAGATGCAAGCAGAGAGGCAGAGAGATGAAGTGAAAATGATAATAAAAAAAATATGATTTGGTAAGAGAGTGGAGTGGAGTGGTTGGTCGGTGAGGCAGGTTGTTGGTTGGGGGGCGTCTCAGGCCAAAATGCAAACAAACTGTCGAAAAAAAAAAACGGCAGCACAAAAAAGTTACATAATCAAAATAATGACTGTTGTTGGTTTTGGGGTTGGGGCTGCCATCTGAACCAAGAAATAGACAATAACAACAAAAATAAATAAAAGCAATGACAATAGGTAAAAATTTGTGGCAAGGCACAATCGGACGGACGACGGAAGACTTTGCAGGGCTAATCTCTCAAGTGGCAAGTGCATTCAAATGGCGAATGTCGCCTTTTATATGTGCATAGATATTCAGCGAGCGGAGAGCAGTTAGAGGGTTGCTGCATATATATGATTTAAGCTGATGCTGCAGTTTTTTGCTGCGCAAGACACAAGGACAAACAAATTTCAATGGCAGGTCGTCGTCGCGAGTCAGTGCCACAAATAGTGGCAGCCACGCCGACGTCGGCTTAACACATGCACTTGAAATTTAATATCGGCATGCAGGCCCAGCACAGCAACAACAACAGCAACAACGACAACAACAACTTTCGACTGGCGACGACTCTCGACTTAGCTGCATTTTATTATAGCATACTTTTCAGAGTCGCCCCCACACTTACACCATCCAAAAGCACAGAGATTCCCACCCAGCCTGCACAATAATCCCTCATATTTATTTTTGCAAAATTATTTGCTTTGTCTGATTGCGGATTTGCAGCTGCAACGTTTGCACAGTTACTTTGCTGTTATAGGGGCAGCAGCACACCACACCATACCGCACCGCACCGAATCTCTACTCCACTCTGTAGCAATGAATGAAAGTTCTTCTTATGCACAGCCCATGCTTCCTTGCTCATTCTCAAACCCCCATCCCTTGATGTAGAAGCACAGTTCGCCTACAGATACTCATTTAATATGAAAGCAAATTGCATAAAATCACACCTGCAAGCCAACTTAGCAGCTATCAGTCTCTTTATCTCGCTCTATTTCACTATCGCTTGCACTCTTCTAGTTTGTTGGGTTGGCCTGGCAGCCAATCCTTGGCGCTTAGCCTGGCCAAACAACTGCTGCTGGCAGCAGACCAAACCCGGCCAAAACAGAGTCGCTTGCAAATATCGACATCATAGTCCAGGCGCAAACAACATGCTGCCCATCTGCAGTTACCCACTCTCACAGCTCCACCGTCCGCCGTTGTCATGGCAGCCATAAAAACACCTTTACGGTTTGGCCCCAAGTCCAAGTCCCCCACGGCCGGCGCGCGTGTTTGGGACCAAATCTTGACTGCATGCCAAAAATAAAATAACCACTACAACTACGAATGCAACAGCTCCAACAATTGTGGAACTGTGCTGCAACTCTCCTCGCTTCCTCCCTCTTCATTGCAATGGTTGCTGGGATCAGCGCCGCAAGTTTATGATGTCATCTTCAATTTTATGAAGCATACAAATAAAGTCGCGTAATGTGCCGCTTACTAATTTTGTCAGCTGAAATAAGCTCCAGTTGTAAAACTATACGAAATTTATGTAAATTCGTTTAGGGTTAAACATAAAATATGTTATGATCGGTAAATCCATATTCCTAGTTGTTTTATTGGAATTAGTTATTTTTGTGAATGGGTAAATATAAAATGAAAATATTCATCAATGACTTTTCCCAAGTAAGTTCCTTTATAAATCATATAATACTATAGAAACTATACATAATAGTCACTATAGATTTTTTTTAATAGAAAAATTTAATTATATTTTAATGCTTCTAATAAGAAAAATGAAAAGAAAACATTTCAATTTAATAAACCTTATTAAATTATTTTTAAATTAAGAAATAAATTAAAACCGTTCATCCATTTATTTATCGCTATCTAGTCTGACATCATAAGTATTATTTCTATTAATTTTTTAAACTTTAAGTCTAAAGTTTTAAATAATCAACAGCCTGCCTGAAGGGCTCTACTCGTAAATAGCAGCAAATTTTCAATTAAAAAGGCTATGCAGCAACAGCAGCAAAAGCATGAAAATTTAGGTGGTAAACAACCGCAGGAGCCACAGGAACCGCACCATTCAAAGGCACCAGCAGCAGCAGCAGCATGCACTTTAATATCAAGTGCGGCGTGTTGCCGTTGCAAATGCAACACATCCCGTTGCAAGCGATGCAGTTTTGCCCACTTTCTCTCTTTCTCTATCACTCTCTGTCTCTCTCTCTCTCTCTCTCTCTCTCTCTCTCTCTGTCTCTCTCTCTCTCTCTATCTGTCTGTGTGTGTAGCTGTCAGAGCCACGCCTTGTCGCAGTTAGCACTTTGCACAACGCCCACGCAGCAGTTGCAGTTGCAGTTGATGCTGTTGCTGCTGGTGTTGTTGTTGTTGTTGTTGACAACGCTTCGATTTTGCAGTTGTAGACAATAAATTTGTGCCCGCTTATTGTCAACTAAAATCAAAAACATAATTCAGAGACGCACAGAGACCACAATAAGTCTGTCCATGCACAACAACATTCATGCTGCTTGGCATGAAATTAACACAAAATGCCAAAACACCAGCTACAGCAAAACACACATAACAACAAAACGTTATCGAATTGCATGAGCCTGACCTACAGATATCCTTTAAACAACAGACAATTTAGTAACCCTTTCTTACAGAAACATAAAGGATCTGCACAGTTGAAGTTATTGGCTAAATATATTTAGCGAAATTATTTTTCATTTTTAAACAGTTTTTAAGACTATTGAAAAAGTCAATTAATGTGTAACTTTTCCTCCGAAATGGTTTGCTGAACAAAGTTATAAAAAAATAATATTAAATTAATAAAAAATTAATTATTTCAAGTTTTAATTGTACATGTTTGATTTAAATATATTTAAATTAATACTCGTTTTATATTCATTAAAAGAAAAAATATGCTGAATTGACATGAGAAGTAACACATCTTACATACTTTTGAGATACCCTGTTTTACTCATATTAACGAGTCACAGGGTATACACACACTCACACGCTTACACTGTGTGTTGTGGGCGTGGCACACAACAACGCCTCTGTCTGACCAGTTGGCTTGGTTGGCTGGCTGTGCCGGATTACCAAGTTGGCAGTGTTTACGCTGGCATTTAATGCATTTGCAGTCCGGCCACAAATCGACAAATCCATCTAAACATGCAACATGCACAGAGCCCAGAACGACACTCACACACACTAACACACACACATGTATGTGTACACGGCGCATATACAGCTGAACTGTGCATGCAAATGACTTCCGGCATTTGTCAGATGTTTGTTTAAAGCAAATAAGCGAGAAATGGGAGATTGGGTGGTTCAATGTTGTGTTGTGGTTGGCAGATTCAGTCTTAAATTTAGCACAATTGCCAAAATCATTTGCTGGCACGCCCACAAGCGAGCCGTGCTCCTATACCCTATACCCTTATCCATCTCCTTCTGCCTTACATTGGAAAATGAGCCACATGACAGCCACTAATCTGCACTTGTATTGACATTATATGGACATTTGTAATTTCCGGCCATGCCATTTTTATAAGGCCCATAAAAAAGGCATTTACATATACATACGTACATATATTTGCAACAATGGGCCCAAGGCAGCAAGCCCTTGACCAGCTTTTGTCAATGGGGCATCCCTTTTTTCCAGCTAGATTGCCCGAATATTGTGCCCAAAAAATGGTACACAAAAGCAGCGCCAAAAGTTAGAGTATATTCTTTTTTTTTTATAAATAGTGCTTGGGCTCATGGAGCTCGTTAACTAAAGGCAAGCAGATGTGTGGCGCACACACTCATACACGCACACACATAGAAAAGGCGAAAGCAATTCAATTCTGTTTATGTGCGCGCATTCAAATTCAAATTCAAATTCAAACTTGTATTTTATTCCAACGTCAATGCCAAAAATGAGTCGTTGTTGTTATCGTCTAATGAGGTAACAGTAACCCTGCCTGCCAAAAAAAGGTTGACATGTCACAAGCACACACACACACACACACACACACACACACACACACATTTGCCTTGGCTTATTGACTATCAAGTTCGTAAAATGTGCTCAACTAATTTTCTAGGCAGCTGCAAATGCTTTGACATATATGAATTTATAGAAGCACACGCATACACTTTCACACACACACACACACAAACACACCTGTGCAGGCCGTAAAGCAATTAACCAAATTGCTGTTTATATGCTGGCAGTCAACAGCTGGCAGGCAAAGTTGCAAGTTGCTTCGTAATTCTAATTGCCAATTGCAACACAATTTGTTTCTGCTTAATCAAATCCGGCCTTAATTGAAGCTTAGTAATCGATAGTTGCAATAATTTTTTTCTCTTTTGGGTTTTTGGGTTTAACTTTCCTTACACAGTCGGAGTTGATTTTCCACAGCAACATTTTTGAGCACATTTGCATGAATGTTCCGAAAAGTAAGAAATAAGCTTAAAGTAATTATTAAAAGAGATGAACTGAATTTTACAATGAGAAGTTGAAATCAAATGAAAATCAAAGGTTATATTTTATTATAATGTACTTAGAGATTAAAAACTATCTAAAATGATATAAAAAAGACAAAAAATAATTATATCTATTGACTTACTTTCAGATTTTATTCTTACTTTATATATTATATTTAATATAATAATTTTAACTATATTTTGTTTGAATTAACTTTGATTTTATGTCAGCTGCTCAAAGTTGACAATAAATAAATTAATAAATAATCTTAGCAATGCAAAGTTAGACTTAAACATTTGCTTAGAATTTGATGCGATCTGTTTAAAACGAAATTGTCTTGTAATTATTTTTGTTCGGATTTTATTTGAACATTGTAAAATTGCATCTAAGGCAGTTTCGTTTTTTTGTTGGAAGCCGCCCGCATATCTATTGGCTGAGCATTTTGTGTGCCTATGTTGTCCAGGTGAAAAGTCAATATTGTGGTTAAAGTTGTAAAATATTAAATGTCTTTGGTGCACAGCACAACGTGCCGCAACTATTTGCATGCAATTTTCAGCAAAATAGAAAATAATCAAAGCAATGTGCAGCTAAGCGTGCAACACCAACTAGGGGAGGGAGAAGAGAGAAGTCGGATAAAGGCTACTTAGCAAACATCAACACCTGTTAAGGGTTTCCATTTGGTAGTGGATGGAACAAAAGCTGCAAATTGGCTTGTGGCAAGTGTTGCAAGCAGCCTTGCAACCACCACCTAACCAAACCAAACCCGTAACAACATCTAATCAATTTTCAACAATTGGTTTGTAGCAAATTGAGCTCAAGCTGACCGCTTCCCAATACCCCGAAGACTATCCTTTTCTAACCCACTGTTTCTCTTACTTTTAGTGATTCCGGTCTTAACTTCATTATGAGATTTGTGTAATTGTTAACAAACTTACCGTAACGTATTTAACAAGCCAAAGCAAACAGTTTGAGGTTCTTCAACTGCTCTCGGCAATAAATCACATAGAATATATGTACATATGAAAATCTAATGATTGGAGCGTGATTTACGTTTCCGTTTATGTATTATATATAGCCCGATATGATATTAATTTACAATGCCGTTCTATAATTGCCCATCATGTTTTCGTTAATGTTTGTGCTGTGCACCTGCCTGTCAAATTGTCTGGCTGGCTGTTCGACTGCCTGCCTGGCTGCCTGCCTTTGCCGCATTTTCTGCTCTGTTTTGTAAATTGGCATTTTAATCTGCCTGTTGTTGTGTTCATTAACCTGAAATGGGCATCAATCTCTTTTCGAGCCAGTGCGCTCTAAAGTATGCTACGCTTAATTTATTGACCGCAATTTAATGGTAAAGACTTAACAATACACTATCCAATGTTTAATAGAACGATCCACCTACGTTATTGTGAGATTACCACTTTATAGAAACAGACCATAATATCCAAAATACCCTTAGATAGGTAGATTTAATTTCAAAATCAAATCTATCGTAAAGTTTTATTGTACAAACATTAATGAAAAACATCGTCATTATGTGTTGTTGCAAGTATCACCTCGCATTCGGATTGAGGGCAGCATTGTGGCAACTGCAACAGCGTTTAGCCTAATTAAAAATGTGATATGTGTCTGTGTGTTAAGCGGAAATGCAAATGTGGCACGTATTTGTATTATTTAATGGCAGGCCATTAAAAACACAGGAATAACATACAAAACGAAGCAGATACACTCACGAACAAACATAATATGTGGTGGTGGCACGCTGATGTGGCACAAATTTCAACGGGTTATAAGTTTATTTTTCGATAAGAGGCATTATTAAGTATGGAAGTTGGCCAGTGTGTTTGTATGGTTGACCTCTAATTATTTGATGGCATCTGAGCAAACACACACGCACACACTTGCCACGCAAAAGAACTTGCAACGGGGGCAAGTTTTTGGAACCAGGCACTTTCGCTTATTGAAAAACATTGGAAACTGCAAGTCGAGACGGGCAGACATGAATGTTTATTGATCGCCCCGAACGATGCTTTTAAGGCCATCATAAAAATAATAATGATGCCAAAGCATGGTGCGATGGTGGTGCGGGTGGTGCTGCCACTGCCGATGCGGCTGGTGGTGCCACCAATGCCGCCAAAGTGTAGGCAGCTGCACATGGAAATAAATATTTATATGCGCGCCATCTATAAATTGAAAGGCCAGGCCGGGGCAGGGCAGAAAAAAAGAAGTAAAGGGTTGCGCGCTAATGCCAATTCCAAGCGACAGGTGAAACGACAAGGAAACAAGCTAAAACAAAAGCTGATGGCAGGGGAAAAGGTGTATAGATGGATGGAGGGGGAAGCAAAGGCGGGAGTGCTTGGGAACAGCAGGACTTATGAGCTTTGGCGCGCAGCATTTGGACTTGGACATTTTTACGATGTGATTTCACATAACCACAGCAGACGTGCAGACAACAACAAGCCACATATATAAAAAGCGAGAGAGAGAGAGGGAGACAAAGATAGAGCGAACGAGAGAGGGATAAGTTGCAGACGCTTTGGTGATAAACTTTGAAATTGCTGGTGGAGCGTTGTACATACGATACATGTGTGTGGCACGTGTGATTGTGATAATATGTGTGTGCGTGTGTGTGTGTTTTTGAAAATTTATTGCACTCCAGCGGCACAAGCGAATTCTAATAAGCGAAATGCGACGTTGAGCCACGCTAATGTCCTGCAGCGAAATCAAACGGAATTACAGGGCGCATTACGCATCTGACACGCCCATCTAACGCCGAAACGCCCACAGCAACAGCAACAACAACAACCCAAACACAAACACAAAAGGGCTGACTATTATCATTTGTATGATATGATTTGATGCCTGGCACTCCATATACTTATATTAGTTTGATTTCAATGTCTGCGCATGCATGACACAAAACCCATTCATTTGACACCAACAAACAGGACAAAAACCAGCAAGTAAAACGTTACCTAATCACGAATATAGAATACTCTGCCTAATATGTCTGTATGACAATATTAAGTAAGTGCATATATTTTTCTTATCTTTTTCAAATAACTTTGAAAACAAAGAAATGTTTGGTTCTTTATGGACTTGTCGAATACAATTAATTCAAGTAAAGTATAGTAATGGTTCTTAAAAAATTTCAAATGCCCTACTTGAAAGTGTATTATAAAAAAAATTGAGCATAGTTGAAACGTTATCCATATGGTTGTGAAATCTCGATGATGTTAGCAAAGTGGTGTAGGATGTGTTGCGAGGGGTTGGCTTGTCGCACTTGAGTTGATTTAATTCAATTCATGGACAGACAATGATTGCTTCAATTGCCGCATGTTTATCATTGTGACAGTTTTTTTTTTTTTGAACAGCGAAGAACAGCAAAAAAAAAAAAAGAAAAAGTTGGCTGGCATTGCTGGCCAAATCTTTTGGCACGAATCTGGGCCACAGCCAAAAGTCATCTCTTACTGTCTCTCCCTCTCTATCTCTCTTTTACACACTCGCTGAGTATCAGCTGGATGCTTGGTACAGTAATGAGGGGGCGGTTTAGCGGAAATTGTATGTAAGCATTTTAGTTTGGCAATTGTGTGCGAGTCGCTCTTAAAGTGTCTACAAATTGAGCGCATTATTTGCAGCACGACAGCTCTTTTTCTTCTTATTTTGTTGGCAAGGGTTGCCTCTTTTCGGTTTGGCTCTTGGCCTTGTTTACATAATGGCCAGCGGTGTCAGTGTCACAGCAAAAAAAAAAAAAAAAAAACCATTCCGCTTTTTTTCTTTTGTTTTTCTTTCTGGCAGGACAGCACAACTGTGCCAATTAGTTTAAGGGGGGAAAAGGAGAGTGGGCAGGCAGGCAGACATAACACATCGAATACGTACCCAGGGGTGCAATACTATATTGCGCAGGGTTTTCAATTACACATTATGGTCGTGGGCAGCCGTAAAAGACTTGGCCCACCAAAACCACAAACAGAAATTGGATTTGCGACTATTTTCTTTTCTTTTCTGTTTTTTTTTTTTTATGAGTTTTTTTACACCGCTTTTATGTGCAGTCAAAAAGGATCCCAACTCCAAAAAGCGACCGACTCGTTCAATTTTATGAACTTATAAACAAGAGAAAGGATATGCAGGTGAGTGGGTGCGAGCGGTGGCGGTGCGGTGCGGTGGGTTAAGCAAAGGGTTGCATTAGTAGCCAGTACAAACCCTTTAGTCAGCTGTTGCAGCTTCGACTCTCTAGCTGCTTATTATGTGGATTATTAGAGGGATTTACTTGGCTGGAGTTTTCATGTGCTACCAAAATCACATGTGTGTGTGTGTGTGTGTGTATTTCATGTGCCTTGGCATCAATGACATAAATAAAAAGATTTACCTAGGATTTGCCAGTGGGTAGCCGCACCAAAAAAAAAAAATAACAAAACAAAACAAAACACAAAACACAAAACCAGCAACAGCTTCCGGCGCTGCCACAAGGTGCCGTCAAAATGTGGCAATGACGTAAAAATACAACATCTCCAACCTCATCCCACACAGCTCCCTTTTGCCATTTCATGGCTTGTTGCTTATTGGTTGTTTTTAAAGGGTTTCACTGTCGAGGCGTTCTCGCCCCCACTAACACACACACACACACACATTTGTGTGATTTACGTTGACACTAAAAGCTCAGTCAGGTCAATGTATGTATTTTAGCTCTGCCACATAAATTGATAAACACCTAATCGCCAATGCCTCCGCAACTTCAATGTACTGAAACACTGACAACAAACCAATGGTCATTCACTTTTGAGCTGATAACAAGCAATTCATATTTTAGAATATTCATTTTACTTTCGAGACAGCGAGTTAACAATGACGTGTTGCTGACTTTCACTTGCTGTCATCTAATCTCGTGATCTGTGTCAGCAAATTAACCGGAAACCTTTTAACGTAGATCTCAATTGGTTAGAGTTATCATAATCAACTAATAAAAAAGAGCATTGGAGGAGCATTTAGGAGTTTTAAAAGGTTTCCTCAATGGATTTGATTTCGGTCTAGGTTCGAGGCTTTATATATGATCAATAGTCAGTAAGTGGGTGCAACGAATAATGATATAAATATGAACATATTTCGGAAATTTACATAAAGAAATAAAACAGAATAAAACAGTAGAATACTTAAAATTTACCAAAAGTTATTGTACATAGCCTTTAAACAAAATTTAAAATCATTATTTAAAAGAAAATCTGTCCATCTAAATAGAGTTTTGTTTTTTGTCTACTTAAAAATATTCATTTAGTAGGTTTATTTCAAACATTATTAAAATTGAAACTTACTTGTAATCTAAATTGAACTTTGACTACTGAATGCATAACAATCAAGTACATTAAATTTTTGATTTAAGTTTCACTGACATAAAAGATACCTAAAAGAGTATTACAAAAAATGGTATTTGAATATATTGTAAATGATATGTAGACAAAAAGTTGCTGAATAATTATAAGTAAATGAGCTATAACGTATTTTTCCCTTTCACTTAATTGTCATTCGATTAAAATAACATTGCTGAATTTATTATTATATATTTACCGATAATGATGCTTAGTGCATAGATTATAGATAATTTAACTCACAACTACTTGTAATGGCCAAAGGTATATTTTAAGAAACGTCAGCGTGAAAAAGTCACCAACAATACGCCGAAAATCCGTGGCCCGTAGAATCGTAATTAGTTCACCCAAGCACCGTTCTTACTATGTCGAATGTGAGGATATCTTTCGGTGAGTTTTTAAAATTTATTGTCAGCTCGTCGGAAAGCCGTGTAAACAAAGCCATGCCGATTGCCAGGAACGCACTTTATCTGCGAGAGCAGGATTTAAAAATTGTTATTATAAAATGCAATAAAAGCAATAAACGATTATTAGCTTAATGACCTGCGCACGCCAAAAGTTGCCAAACAGACATTTGAGTACGCTCAACAAATGCTTAGAGGTGCCCCTTACGCAAAAGATCTGCCACATAGAAACCATCACTGAACCGATTCCACTCAACTAGAGATTTTGAATGATGTAGCATGTGAAGAAGAGTTATTCCTGGCTTCTACTCAAAATACGGCATATCTGTGTGGCCAAGTTTGGCATAGTGGCTGGCACCAGTCTGAGCACACACACTCCACTCAATTTTGTATGTGGTGCGGCACCCGTTACCTTTACGATTGAAAAACTTTCACAGCATATCCGGGATTCCGTTTAACCAGTGCCGAACTATAGGCTGTCAAGTGTTGCAATCACTCCAGCAAAGGGTATTGGAATTCACGTTGAATCTTTTTAAATTGTTGCCCAGACCAGTGTCTCGCAACGATAATATTGGCTCAGATAAGGCACACGGTTCGCTTGCAAGCAATCACGCTCCTTGAATCAGCTAAATTCACAGCTTATCTGCACAATTTTGGGGCACTGGCAATTGTTGCTGAAGTACATCGCCGGATGCTACAAGGAAATGCACTACAGCATCAAAAGCTGCTGCAGATCTCGACTCACTTAGCAACAATAAATACTAAGTTTGAGAATGAATCAAGTGGAGACAGCAGCTTTGGAATCAGGGGTTGGCTTAAAAGATAATTTTGCCGTAACAAGCCGGCGTATCGTAGCTTTATAGATTATAGAGACTCGGCTCGAAGTCGAGCACTTATCAATCCTTTGTGGTTGCTGCCTCAGCATATTTGTTTGTTTTTAAAGACATGTCTTTAAACTGCCGCAAAAAAAAAAAACACACACATAAACATACACTTGGTGGCAAAAATAATGCCACCCTATATGCAAAATTAAAAATGCAAAATTAATTTTGCACAAAATTGCAAACGCTTGCAGTTCTGCATAATTGTTTGTCATCAACCAGCGCCCAACCCCTAGCACACTCATCAACTACAAACGCACACCCACTTGTTCTAAGGACTGGCACCCTTTCTTTGCATTTGCCTTTTCCATGCTTGTCTGTCTCGCACGCTGCATTGAAATGCCGTCAATCATTGTTAGGCCGCATTGATCACTTCATTTGCAATGATGCACACATTCCACGTAGTATAGTATATCGACACATTGGCACATCCACCTTGCCCCATGCTGCCATGATTGCAATATCCCACTTCTGACAACACAATAACCATTCAGCATATATAGCGATAAACAACAAGCAACAACAACAACTGCAAAGTCTATAGCGCGATTTTTAATTATCACTTTCACATACACAAACATTCACATTCACATATACGTTTACGTTTATATGAATGCAGTAAACATACGTATCTATCATCTATCGCTTGGGTATATCACTGCATTTCCATTTTCATTCAGCCCGCTTTCACGCCTGAAACAAAGAAACACAGTTCGTGAATGCTCAGCTTTTAGCTCTACGCCAAGAGATTTTTGCACTCACCAACAAATTAAATAGGGCATTTTAACAAAGTGAAGCAAAATGGATCAGATTTCATACTCGGTATAATTGTTGGCATTACGAGAGGATTCCGTTTAGCTTCGTTATAAAATTACACACAAGCTTACTTTAAAATTCCAGCTCAATTTCGTAGCATACTTTTTTGAGTTCATTTTTATTTGATGGGAGAAATTTTATAAAATAAATCAATAGTCCTTGTAATAATATAATGTGTCTTTTTTAAAAATACTTAACATATTTAAATCATCAATAGAAAAACAACAATTTTGACATACCTGATAAAAAATAGTGTATTTAAATATCGTTTATTTCAGTGTTTTACCCACACGCGCTGTTCATTTGTTGGGCATTTCATGTTTCTATGGAATATTATTTTCATTGTATCTGAGAGTGAAGGCAACGGGACTGTTGATGCCAGCTGCCTGATGCCTGCCACCGTCGTGACGCAGCATGCAACACCCAAAGCCAGAAACTTTATTGTTTTCAATCAAAAACATTTTACATGCAAAACATTCGCATCTATGTAAACGAGTGCCTCGATCCATTCACTCAGCCGGCAATTCGTGTATTCATGGGCTCAACAAAAACAACAGAAACAACGAAAAATCATCAGCAACGCACAATTGCAATGAAGTGAAATGTAATGAGGTGTAATGAAAATGCATTCAAGTGTTCAAGCCTGACAGTTTTTCCACCTGCACTTAAAAACAAATGTAATCAACAAAAACAGCTATGACATAAACAGCTATAGCAACATATTTTTGCTATATAACAAACTAACAAATATCTACTAAGATATCAATTGAAATGAAATTACTGCCTAAAAAATCATCTTGTCTTCATTACGCTACATAATTAACTTTATTTAATCAACTTGACTATAAATTAAAAGCAAAAAAACCCTTTACATTGGCCGAGTTGACCGAAAAGTTAAAAATACCACACTATTGAGTTGTTTATTAAAAGCGAATGAAAAAAGTAGCTAAGTTGCAATTATTATAATAATATATTGACAACGATTAAAGATAACTTAACAGAGTATTTATTTAGATTAGATTAGAAAAGTCGAATATACCAGACCCAATAAGCAAATTAATTAACATTGCAATTGGTTAGAAATATGATTGGAAATAAGCAGCCAAGCAAACCATTTCCTGAATTTGTTAACTCAAGGATATAACTGCTTAATGATTATTGGGATCGAATATGCCCTAATTTGCCACTTGAGTTAAACGAAATGACTGCAAATCAAATTAAATGATTCGGACTCAGCTAACTGTTGACATTTTGTGAGTGCGAACATTTCTTTTGGCCATTTTGTTGAATGCTTAAATTATTAATGGACTCCAAAGCGCAACTAAGCGGAAATGCGGTGTGCCAGAGGCTTGGGGCGTGGGGCGTTTGTTGGGGTTGTTGTTAGGCATAACAATGTTGGCTAACGGGCGACATTGCAACCAAAGGTGCACAATGAGCGCGCTTTAGGCCTAATTAGCCTCGTGGGCAGCAGCAGCAGCCTCAAAAGAACCCAAGCCAAGCCAACAAACAGGCAGAGCGAGAGCCACAGAAACCGTCGCAGAGTAAAGGTGGCCGAATCGGCCTCTATAAATAACAAAGCCAGAACGCATAATTAGGCAACGTTGTTGTTGTTGTTGTCGCTTGGCACACTTGAAATGGCGCAAATTGGCGCATTTTGTGGCTTGTGGGCTGCCGTGCTATGCCGCGCCACGCCCACTCTGTGACTGCACTTCCGCCGGAACTGTTGGCCAGAAGAAATTCCCAAAATCCTTGAGTGGGCCCCACTGGCTCAAGATCTGTGTGTGTGTGTGTGTGGCACTGTCTGCGCCACTGTGGGACACATAAATAAATGTGCGACAAATCCGTAAATATGAATAAGTGCCAAATTTATTTACAGCACCCAAGTTGCCTTTAAAAAAAAAAAGTGAAATAAGTGAGGTAGAGTAAAGAAAAAAGCCTCCATTAAAAGCCCAACGGGCATGGCATAAGCCGCGACCACCTGCCGGAAGCCGCGTGGCAGCTGCACTTGCCTCAAGCTTAATGTATGTGTATATGATCCTGTTGTTGTTGTTGTTGTATTTGCTGGCGGCCAACTCGATTACAATTACGTGCGCTAATTGCACTTTAAACGCGTCCGAGCTTGTCAACGGCAACGCTTCACATCCGCCAGCAAACCCCCCCTGCCTCTTCACCATCACATTTCTGCTGCCACTTATATTTCATTTCTTTCAAGGTGTTTTTTTTTTTTCATTTTTGCACGCTCATTTTTTATGGCTTTTCCTTGCTGCCAGGAACTTACAACTACATAAATTTGCAAACATGATGTCCCATATACTATATAAGTTGTTGGGTTTTGCTGGCTTGCCCAGGTTGGCAGCACTACTTGTCGTATTATAATAGCCCGCCTGCCACAGCTTTCTACTTCATGTCGTCTTTGTCGTTGCTCGCCGCACAACTGCCGTAATTCAAAATGACGCTAAATTTAGTTTAATACACACGGAAATCCACTGTGCAAAACAATTGTGACGATTTGCTTGAAACATTAAAAAATCAAAAGCACATTGTTATGCTTATCTAATCCTAACTGGCTCGAAAAGATTAAATAAAAATAATGAAAATTTGCACATAAGAAAAGGATATGTTTGCCTGGATAACAAAGGCTTTAAAGAAAACTGTCAGAAATTCAGATATTGCTAATAATTCTGTCAAAGGACTTCAATTCGCTAGGGCATTTTTAGTGCTTCTAGTGAAATTTCACTTTATTCACAAAGAGTTGGATTCTACGTTCCTGAACTTGTATGGCAATATTAAACTTTAATCAATTCATAGCCAGCAACTTTCCCAGTTGCTTTCATACGTTTCGCATTCATCTACTGTGCCACGAATATATAAATAGCCTCACCTGGCTGTTGACTGTGTAAAATTGTAGCGCTGGCAGCAAGTGGCCCCTATAATGGTCCAAGGCGTAAGTCCATATCCTTCCGTCTGACGGTACGTCTGTATGCCTATGCGCCTGGCTGACTAGCCCAACTGACTGACTACCCCAAACACCTCACCTGTTTTTAATTTCATGCCCGCCTGTTGGCTCTTTTGCTCATTTACACCTTTTATTACGTATGCGTGCGTTGTTGGCAGCAGCAAAGTTTTCAGTTTAGTTTGCCATTAACGTGGCCATAAGCGTTTGGCCACACAACTCTGAGTCGTGTCCTGTGCATGTTGTCGAGAGTCTGCCTTGCTTGATATTCATATGCATAGCAGTTAAAGCGAGGTGTGCCACAAAAGTTTGCCAACAGTATGACAAATTGTCTGTCAAAGTTATCCGGCAGCCCGCGTTTAAATCAAAGTCAAGCATTTATGGCTCATAGACAATTGCACTGTGGTCCAAATAGGAACTTATGTAACAAAAATATAGCAAACGTTTTGATAAAAATTTAACTGCGACCGCAGACCATTTATTTCTAAAGAATTAAATGATGCTGACAATTTCGTTTTAGCAAAGTGTAATTCATAAATAGTTACAACAACTCGAAATAGAAATAAATAGTTGTTTTCTTTAAAAATATTTTGTTTGTAATTTTAATTTAATTAAACTTTTGCTACATTGCCAATAATTGTCATAGCTTTTTAATTTTGTTTATATAATTCTTTATGGCTTTAATATTTATATATTTGTCCACTTCTGATGGTTAAAACTAAACAAACAAGTTAGTTTGGCCTACCAACAAGTTTTAGTAGATACTAATTTATTCTGAAAAGTATTCAGTTTTGTTCCATAGCGCTTGTGAATGCAGTTGCCTATGTGTGTGTGCGCATGCTGTCAAAACCGAAGTTCAGTTGGTAGCTGTGTTTCTTAGCCGGCTGCCTGCGGGCAAAACTTTTTAATGCGAAAAGTGCAAAGAAAGTGCACATACACGCACACACACACACGCAAACATACACATGTCATTGGACTACCCTGTGCCTTGCCCCTCTTCTACCATTTCCTACGCGCACTCCTCGCACAAAATGTCACTGCATTTTAATTTACTGCATACCTTGAGGCGAGTCGCCTTCGCTTTTGCCTTTGCTCCTCGCATGTGCCAAGTGGCAAAGTCCAATGTACGCTGACTTGTTGCCTTCCACTCACATACAAACACACGTTTTGCATTTTACTGCAAATTAAAGGATTTCTTTTGCCTTTTGCCAAGCTGACAACTTAAGATACTTAGGCATAAAAAGCCTGTCATACCATGTCTACCCCATGACATGTGTGTGTGTGTGTGTGCGTAAAGAGAATTAAGTGCGCTGCGCTTTGTTGAAAATCACTCGAAAACAAAGCCAAGAGCTGCTGCGGGCAACCAACTCCCCACCCCACACAAGCAACCACTCACACACAACCATATTAACAGCCCTCTTATGCACTCCCTTCTCTACAACAAAGGATACTACACCGAAAAAAATCGAGCATTTCAACCTTAAATCAAAACTTTTCGGTCTAATTTCTCTTGTTCATACGGAAATTCTTGAATCATTCGAGTACTTCATTTTAGAATGTTTTGGATATGAAAGTTACTTATTTTGAGATTCTTAGCTATTGAATTAAGTATCAAAGTTCTAAGAATTAAATATCTTACAACCTTTAAACAATAATAAGCCCACTTGATATAAGAACTGTAAAAAAATCTTGTATAAAATACTCAGTTTGTCGTCATAAAGCTTAGATCGGGCTTAAAAAGAATTTGCATACTTGATTTTATTAATTCCTGAAATTCTAAGATAGATAAGCATTTTAGTACTTGACTTCAGTATTTCTGAGGTTACACTTGACTGAAGATTTTTATTGAAGTAGCAAGAATTAATAAGTTTCTTAAGAAGTTCGTTTGAGTACCATTATAGGACTTATTCAGCTTGGATCAATAATTATATTCTTAAACCAAGAATGTTTTGTACTTAAATCAAATATTAAATATGAGATTTCTTAAAAAAGTGTACTTTATTCATTTATATTTGCAATTGATCCCAGTGTAATTTTAAATTACTAATAAAAAATTTGTTGATTTATAATAAGAATTATTTATGTGAGAATCGTTCTTAAACATTTTAGCTACGAATCGGGATAGTTTTAAATAAAATGTTTGACGTGATTTTTTCCTGTGTACGGGGTCGTCATTGTCAACGCTCAGTGTGCAGTGCGTTTTTATACCTCATGAATTTGTTAAGTGAGGCAAAAGGGGTAACGAGAGAAAAAATATGAAGATATATGCATCTTCGACATCATAAAGTAATCGTGTTTTTGATCAGTATATATACACTTTACTCTTTTGTTTGGCTAATTTCAACTTGGTGAATAAATTTATTTAATTATTTTAACAACTTTATGCGAGACAGGTACAATTGTTTTCGTAAAAGTAAAATGGATGTTGCTTAAAGTGTGACTCGCTTTAGCTATCTTATAAGCCTATCTTAACTACGAATGGACTGGTTACAGATTATCCCCTCTTTGACACTCTCTACGAGAGCTTTCTGGTCTGAGTTTGTTTTTTTTTTTGCTTGTCTTGCTTTTTTTGTTAGACAGTGCGAACACCTTTTTCGCCTGCGTCCATTTTTTTTATTTGTCTTGATTATTATTCTTTTCCATTTGCACAAAATTAAAATACAACAAAAATTGTGTTTTATGTACAAAACCTAAAAATGCACACACACACACACACATACACAAACAACAAATGCAAGCGCCATTCAACCGCAAAGCTGCCACAAATTACAGCACGAACTGGGCGTGCTAAGAAGATGGGGCAATGGACAGAGACAGGGGCGGTGGAAGATGACGGGGATTCATGTCTGTGTGTATTAGTACGCTTGAATAATGTGAAACTGAAAACTTTTCATCAAAAATCAGCCAAGGGCTATACTGGACGTGGAAC
Source organism: Scaptomyza polygonia (assembly GCA_035044585.1). NCBI lineage: Eukaryota > Metazoa > Arthropoda > Insecta > Diptera > Drosophilidae > Scaptomyza > Scaptomyza polygonia. The sequence goes on from JAWNNU010000311.1 coordinate 3,562,326, forward strand.
AGGAACAGTCACCTAGCCAGCCAGTTGGACAGTCAGCTGCCCCATGCTACCATTGCCATTCCCTTCACCCCGACCTCCCAACATCTTGGCAGATAGAAAAAAAAAAATGTAGCAGTGACAGGCTGCCATGAAAAGCAAAGCTTTGGTGTGACAAATCAAAGACTAAAACAGCCGCTTTGGTTACAGCACAAAACGCACGCTTCGTTGAGTGGCGACTCATCCTGTGGCATCTGAGGCATAGAATTTGTTCAACAAACTGCAGAAGCTGGGTATATGGGAAATGGAGACATGTAGATATGGTCCCGACTGAAAAGGCCGGCTGACAGCTACGGCCCTCAATGGGTATGGTAAGACGACGCCTTTATTCAAAACACAATAAGTACAAGTATTAAATTTCAAACTGAACAAAGGTATTCAAAGTTGTGACTCGAATATGATACTAATAACTGACAAGATTACTAACTTAATGAAATGTCTACAAAGTGAGACAACTTGCTCTTTTTTTTTTAAACTTATTAGTTGACGCATGTGTCTTCAAAAAAAAGTTAATTTGCAATTTATAAAGTGAAAAGAAAATATACAAATTAAAACTGGTGTAAGTTGGTTATTAAAATAAGTTCATTATATTACGAGGATATTACTTAAAACCAGATAAGACAAAAACTTAAGAGGAACAATCAAGCAGAGCTGTTAAATTGCAATAGCTTAATGAAATCAATAATAAAATTGAAAACAACTAGTATGCTTAAAAAGATCATTGAGTTTAGTAAAGTTAGTTTGAACGGTATTAAAGTTAAGCAACGGGTCTTTAAAGAGTTATTAGATGCTGGACTAGGGTTAAGAGTTTCGAAGGAATGTTCTAATTTTAGATGGTAGGTATCTCCAGGGAGCAACAAAAGTGGAACTCTACTAACATTAATGCAATCCGAGACCGAAACAAATATTCCTTTAATATTTAGATACAATTACATTATTTTTAATCGTTATTTTTATTTGAATGAAGAAAACATAATAGAATCTAACATTTTTACTTGTTATAAACGCTTGTTTACTTACATATATATTAACATCATATTTGTATAAGGGAAACCAAATGGTTTTGCTTACATTTTCCAGGGAAATTATCCCGGGCACAACTGCAGAATTGGAGGCGAATCGGCCAAGCTGTTCTCAATTGTTAAGTTGGTATTAACTTTTCACACCAACTCTATCTAGATGAGAAAAACGATAAAACACTGAACTGAACAAACTGTTTTATACTATAATATTGCTCGACTTTTATAAATACGCATGGTGGAAGGCACACACTTTCTTAAATTTCTCTTCCTCACTCTCTTTCGAAGAGCTTTTATTTTGTACAAATTTGCTATTGTTTTATCCAGAGCTTATGAATAGTGATTTCGGTCTTTAAAAATTATATGTATAAAGTATAAAAAAATAAACATAAAATACAATATCAACAACAACAATATGAAGAAGGCGCATACCTTTTGAATGGAACTCGTCTCTAATCAGAACGCGCGCCTGCAAACAATGGGGAACAGCAACAACGGCAGCAGAAGCGAACACCACAACTCTCTTACCCTTAGCTGGGGTCCAGCACAGAGCCATGAGCCATTGCTTTTTAAGGGCAGAGGGGGAGCGCATGGTGTGCAGGCTGTCGCATTGTAATGAAAAAGGGAACGTCGCCAGGGGTTGGTGCAGGCGAAAGAATGGGTGTGCTGCTGCTGCTTGTTGCTTTTGGCATTGTTTCTGCTGTTGCACATGCGATGCTTTATATAGTATATTTTTTGCCATATATTTTACTCAGCACAAATTTATTTGCGGCTGCAATTCCAATTCCCATCCGCCCCCAACCACGTTTTCCTCCGCCCTCTCCTTCTCACTATTTAACTCTCTCTGTTATGCATTTGTTATTGTTGCGGCTGTAACTTTGGTTAATGCTTTGCATTTTGTGGCCACATTGCACTAGGATTACGAGCAAAAAGGATGATTGCCGGGTTTTTGGACTGCTGCTGCTGCCGTTGTTGTTGCTCTTTAATCCGAATCCTTGAGCAAATTGTCATTTCACTTTAAAGCTTGTAGAACAACCAACTTCAGGCCTCCAACTTCTCGCTCACTGACTATGTTAATTGTTTTTGTAAAGTTTTTAATAACTACAGGCAGGGAAATGGACGACAAGACGAGGACAGGACGAGCTGCCAGTCAACACAGTTTGGCCCGGGCCATCAGTCTCATTATTTATTTGTAATTTAATAAACCAAACGGCTTAGCAAAGGGTGCTAAAAAGTAGGGGTGGGCGGAGAGAGGGCTGTGTGTTGTTTGACTGCCAACCCCTTTTAACAGCTCCTTTTTTTTGGTGCTTGAGGCACTTTTAACCCCATACCACTTCTACTGATTGCACTCGCTCCCTCTCTGCCTCTCACTCTCTTTCTTGTTTGGCAGCAATTGATTTTATGTGAAAACTTTAGATTTTTATGACTTTTTTGGCTGCTGCAGGTCGAGCCACAAATATATTTATAAGTATTTATTTCAGCATCAGCGTCAGCTGGAATTTATTTGCCCTTGCGCATATTTTAATGAGGCATTAAAGCGTGATGCTCATTCCAGGCACTCACACACACACACACATAAACATACATACATAATTTATGAACAACTAAATATTTGCAGAGCGGTGGGCGGTGGGTGTTGGTCGATGGGAGGGGAGAGTCCTTTTTGGCCTGGGCAAATGTTTGCTTGCGTTTGCCGTTTTTAACACTCGATTACTTTAAATGCTTGCTGCTCGTTCCGCATTTGACTTTGGCTTGTCAATATTTGCCTTTTGCCTTAACTAGCACACACACACACACACACACTCTCCTACAATACCCCACTCTGTGCTGGGCTCTAGGAAAATTTTGCTTGACTTTGCATCAGCAAATTTTTCGCTGGCATTGTGTTTGCCCAGCTACCCATCCAGTGGACTTATGTAATGAGTATTTGGTTACATAAATCTCTCTTCTCGAAGGCAGCAGCCACCAGTTAGCCAGCTAACAGTTTACCGTTTACCGTTTACCAGCTACCAGCTGCCAGCTGACCCTGCCCATTGCCCTTATCCTCCATTCCGATCAGAGCTTATTGAAATGCTGCTTAAATTACTGAGCAAATGGCTCATTTATCAAGTGGCATTCTGGTGCTGTTCAAAATCCATTGACAACTTGGCCAACAACCCAATTATGCGCGCTCAACGCGAACTGTCACACGAGCTGACAACAGCAACAACACATAACCACACTCAGTCACACGTACACACATACACACCCACACACTCGCACCCACATACATACATATGCAGATTAGCCGCACTGTCCCGTTGATCCATCCAAACTGACGGTTTACGCCTCGGCCATTGGAAATTTCATTAAAAATGATTTAAGGCAATTTGCTGGACAAGTTATCTATCTACCCCCCTTTTACCGCACTGCCGCCCCACGCGGCACTCGTATTCGCTCCGACCAAACATTTTGGACTCTTTGTCGCTGTCAACGCCGTCGGGAGCATAAATTAAAATGTGCTTGCACCATGGGGCATTGAGTGTTGATTGCATTGATGCCACATGAGCCACTGTGCATCAGCCATATTCACTATATTCCATCTCTTTTCTCTCTTTTCCTCTTTTTATTGCTTATCCGTTTGTGACTTCTGTTGGCCAAATTATCTCAGTTTATTGCACCTTTTTGTTTGCATTGACTAATTGACAGTTTAAATCACTGAATTTTGTTGATTTCAGAATATGTGATATTCAAACAAAATAGTAATAAATATATATGTATATATGTTCATATATACAAGAGGCACATTTAGGGCCGAAGGAGATGGAGAATACCATTCAAATTACTGGGTTAGCTGCACGGCAGTTCAATATAGTTTTGGAGTAGTACACACATTTTTAAAACAAATATTTTGATGTTTTTGAATGTTTTTATATTTATTGTGATTTATTTATTTAATGAAAGAGGTACAAACATATTAAAATTTTTGCATATATGGAAGATAAATCTAAGGAACAACTTGTTCTGAGGAATCGATACTAAAAAACAGTCACAAGAAGTGATACATTAAATTTATTCCAATAATTAAGATTTTTTACTTAAGGAACGCAAAGAACCCCACTAACTTAAGCAACTTTTTCTTCATAATTGTACAAATGTTCAAACTAAGCTCTTCGTTTTTAGAAGTCCTTGGCAAAAAAAAAAAACTTTATTTAACTATGTTTAAACTACAGAAAACTAATAATGCATTGCATTTCCTACGTGCAAATCATAACAAATCTTTTTTTAGCATTTACATGCAACGCACGCCTGCCGCAAAAGGTCTAGGTCTAGGCTTAGGTCTAGACTTGAAACAAGACAATTGATTCAAGCTTATGCGCAGCTGCAACGGCGACAAATATTAATTTTATTATTATTTTTTGTGCAAAGCATGGCACTTTCTCTATGAATAGTCTTAAGTGCGAATCCCAGACTCAAGTCTGTGTATTAAAAATAAATCGCTGCTATCGCTCCTAACGTTAATCCTGCAAACTGTGCTGTGCCCCGGCCAGGTCCTGTCATATTTATTGTTGTATACATTGTGCGTTTAATGTCGCTTGATTTACATTAGTTAGAGCAGCGAAAAAAAAAATCCACCATCAACGTGGAAAACAAAAGAAAAGCACAAGCAAATTGAATTTGCCGCACTTGCCGCTCAAATTATAAAAAAAAAGAAAATACAAAGCAAAACGGAATAAAAATGTTTTGCAGCGTAAATGCAATTTACTATCGGTTAAAAAAATACACTTTTTTTTATTGTGTTGCAACAACTAAATGCAATTCCAATTAACTTAAAATGTTTGTTTATATCATGAGTTCAAAATGAATTCTGTTGCATAGTAGAAAATATGTAGAAAAAAAAATATTATCCCAAAATTATTGAAAAGTGAAAAATATTATTTAATTTACTATTAACAAGTATCAGCGTTGTGCTCGGGCTGTTGTCTTTTTTACAATTCTCAATATACTCTTATTATATTTAAAAACAAAGTATCACAATTGAAACCCAGCCAGTGCTCGACACAATATGCAAATTATCTAAAAATTTATAGGCTTTTGTTGGGCTGCTTCTGGTGTTGTTTTGGCTTGGCTTGCGGCATCAGATGTTTGCGCCTCAAGTTCTGAGTGGCATACAGGGTAAGCTTAAGGCTTATTATCTTTTTATGAACTGAACTTCTCGTTTAGATTGCACGAATCGGGCTTAAGGTTGTAGATTGTCGTTTTGAGTGTTTGGCGTCTTACGCATGATTGATGTGTTGCATATGTAGAAGGTATTATAGCGCACAAGACACAAACTTGACATTTCTTCAATTCTTTTGGCTAAAGTTCACGGATGTGGCATAACCAAAAGGCAGAGAAAGAGAGAGGTACAGTCACGGGGGTGTGTAGAGTAAATGAACAGCGTGCTACGTTTGCAGAAAATCCATTAAAACACTTGAGTCCTTGGCAGACGCGACGCGACGCGACTGCTCTCCAAAACCAGGCAGGCAGGCAGGCAGGCAACAACAACAGCAAGAAAAATGCATTTCCGTTTATAGTTGAAGGCTGCTTTGAAGGCTGCAACACTCAGACACAATGGCACTTTCACCCCTACTCCAAACCCGACATGATTCCTGCTGGCAACATTTACAAAAAAAAAATAGCAAAAAAAAAAAACGAGCACGTTAAATGTTATTGATATTGCAATTTTAAGCATTTTGTAATTGAGGCAAGCTTACGATACATGGCATTTGTATGTGTGTGTGTATATAAAAAATGTGCCGCACTTATCACAAAGCCATCAATTGTCTGGCTTAAACCTTAAGGCTGATTCCTTTACCGTTAACGTTAACATTGTTGCTGCTGTTGCTGTTGCTGCTGCCAAGCGGATAACTGTCTAAATGACACTTAAGCATGTGTTTAAACATGCCAAGCACTTGGCTCACTCAAACTATGCAACAAGCAGCAGCAACAACAACTACAAACAACATTCGCAATAGGGTTGACACCATCACCAAAGTTCAGGCTCTTGAGCTCCTGATGCTGCTGTCGATGCTCTGATAAGTCTTTAGTCTGAACCAACCCTCCAAACCCTGCAACTAAATATGTAGCCGATATATATATATATATATATATTTATATATATATATATATATACTATATACACAACGCATCTTGTGTCTTGTCTCGAGTTCAGTGTAGCCAATGTTGTTGGGTAAACTCATAATTGGAATTAATTATGCATTCGCACTTTGCGGACAACTTTTCGAGTGGTTGGAGTGGTTACAACAGAATTTGCCTCTATGTGGTTGTTGTGTGTGTGTGTGTGTGTGTGTGTGTGTGTGTGTGTGTGTGTTAGTGCGTGTGAGTGGGCTGCTTTAATTGTCCTAGGGTGAACGCTTAGAACCTACATAGAAGCCAACTAGCATATTGGCATTCTAGGGTTAAGTGCAAATTGCAGTTATCGTAAGTATTTCTTAACGCTAACACCCATTGGCTTAAAGTTGCTCAAATTTGGCTAGATAAAAACTAAACATGTTGAGCATAAGTATGCATAACATTTCCGGCCAATTAGTCAGTGTTTTGAGTGTGCTTAAAATGATACGGTGAATGCCTTTTGCTGACTTTTGTTACTATCAGCAGTTAACAGGTTTTTAAGCCTTCAAATATTAAAATTGATATATTAAAAAATAAATAACACTAACTTAATAATAATGTTACAGCTTTACCTTAATTTATATCCTGCAGGAGTGCAATCTCAGTTGATTTTGTAGACACTCAATTTAATAAGACGCTACCATTGTTAGCCAAAATGAGCACATTTATAATTTTTTTGTTGCAATTCTTATGCATTTTCTTTTTTCTAAGCCGTCTCATTTGTACTAGCTGCTTTATTACTACTTAGGTACTGGGAAAACTGAGCCACAGCCCACACCTGAGTCCAATAATAATAACATTCGAGGTATTCATTCCCGCACAGTCTATTGTTAAGTGTGTTTGTTCGTTGGCTGCTTTATCATGCATTTTTTAAAAATAAAGAGTTTGCTTTAGTTATTACTATTACATGTGTAACAACACAAGACAGAGAAGAATAGGCAGAGCTAAAGCTATTTAGTGATTAAGTGCTATGAATGAAAATTAATTAAATTTTGACTGCAACATGACAATGCGAATGACAATGAGCCGTGAGTTAACAATAACAGATAAGCGCTAATAAAATGCAATTACACGAATATCAAATGCCGAACAGAGCCAGAGCAAGGACAAGCCAGTGTCCACAATGCCTGTTGCTGCTGCTTTTTCCATTCTTCTACATTTGTTTTTTCTTGTTTTTGCTTTGGGCATTGGGCATCTCGAAGCTGTCAGTTATTTCAACGCTCCATTTCGTGTGTTTTGACAAGCCAAAAGACTTAAATCACAAATGACTTATGGAACAAAAAAATAAAATAAAAATGAACTAAATAAAAGAAAAGCGCTCGAGCGCGATGGAAATGAGAAAAGCCGCAACCAAGCTGCAAAATGCGCGAAATGAGTGAAATGCCAAAGCTGGACAATGCCAAGCAGCCAAAGCAGTCGGCGGCAGTCCAACTCTGGTTTGAGGTCCTGCTTCTGCCCTGAGTCCACGTCTGAGTTCTTCTTGGATTGGACTGCGAAGCGCGTGTCATGAGCAAACAAGATAATGTTACAGCCAGTCAACGCAAATTGAGCAGCATGATGACGTCGGCTTTCGCGTTGTTATATACCCTACACAAAAATATGGAAAGCTAGATGAATTCTTGTTACTTATTAATGAAAACTGATCTAAGTTTACTATATAAAATTAACTAATTCTTAATTTCTAATACTAAATAAATTTCTAATATAAACCTGACTTATGTAAAAACTATTCTTTATTAATAACAAATATGAAATGCTTGTTTTTCTAGGGTATGCTTAGTATTTTGTCTTCGGCTTACTTATTAAACAGAAGGAACGAATCGTTTTAGGGTGTTAAACGGACTACAACTCCCACAGAAGCACTTAATTTAAGTTCGTTTTGGCACAAAATGCAAAAGAAAACGTCTCAACTTACGCGTTGACTGGCTGACTGGCCAGCATTATGCGAAACTGTCCTGAGGTTGCCTGGAACAAGGAAAACTTAGTATTTTTTCTTTTACAAGCTGTTGGTCAAAACGAAAGTGCTGCCGCATTCCAGGCTATAAACAAGCAACTAAATGATTGATCGCAGGCATCAATTTTCAACCGTATTCTTATTGCGTTCTTTTGGCTTCGACAGTTTATTGTGGCCACACTTTAAGAAGCAAACTTAAAGAGCCAAGCTAAGTTACGAAAAAATACTTAAGTTGTAGGTTCTTTTTCTTCATACCGTTTCGTATCGTTTTTGGTTAAGAACGTTTATGAAAATGTCTGGTACATGTTTCGGCTGCGCAAACAGAATGCGAGTGCTGCAATAAAATTCCATTACAGCCGCTTGACTTAAAAACTTGGCCAAAAAATGCAGTGCCAGACCAGGCCCAGGCCCAGGCACAGGCACAGGCAAAAGAGAGTGTATTAAAAGCCAGCTACCCATTTGCCGCTACGTGAGTGCATGCCATGCAAGTGTGTACAAGTGTTTGTGTGCGTTGGGCTTTTGCATATTTTATGAAACTTGGCGAGCATTTAACGCCCCGGCAGCCAGTCCGCTGCTGCGTTTGTGTGTGTGTATGTAGTACATATGGTAGCCATAAGCGCTGCAAACTCATTACTTGAATTTATTTTGCACTTAAACAAAATGTTTCATTTGCCCAAAGCAGCCACAACAGCAGCTAAGACACAATGGTAAAAGGTTTCAACTTTTTTTTTTAAAAATCTACAAATATCTGAAAACTTAATCGAAGTGTACTTACTATCCCAATATCGTAAGTAATTATACTATACACAAATTCAAAAGATATTCAAATAAGTAATTATTAATTAACTATTATATTTTCCATGCAAACACACTTAACCACAAATTTTGGGGATGGTGTTGCAGTCTTCTTATGTCACTTGTTTTCATTATATTCTCCATTACCCATGGACTGCTTATGACGAAAAAACGATTTCAGAGATAAAATTTAGTTTTTATTTATTATTGTATATTTATTTTGAATCATTGAAGTAATTTGATAACAGTTCGGAATAGTTCCGTATAAATATCAATTATATTCCGCGTTAGTTTTAATTTTTTTTTATATATTTTGAAAAATGTTTAAGGCCCAACAAGTGCTACTTTTTCCATGGTGCAGAATAGCAAAATAAAGAGCAAAAAGAACAGCTGCCACTTTGCTGGCTGATTTGACAGCATCTTGTGGCAAGTGTATGCAACAAGCCCAATCATGCAGTGTTGCAAGTGTAACTATACAAAATGTATTTTATTTAGCATTTTACGTTTTGTTACACTTGCAACACTGAATGTTTGCTGATCACCACGGCTTGTTTCATGGCTCGATGTTTGAGCAACTCTTAACTGCTGCGTGCCATATATGTAGCTCTTCTTGACAACGCCCAAGATCCTTAATGAGTTCTATTAGCTCCAGCGTTCTCTCGTTAATGTTGGAGCTGCTTAGCTTGGGGCATAGGTTCTGTTGCGGCTCATGGCAAATATCTGTGTTGATATTTGACATTTGACTAGCATTCGCACAGGCTGATAGCAAACTTTCGGAAAGGAAGAGATCTGTACGACTGTTGGATGGCTGAGGCGGCAACTCCATGCCACAGCGACTGCAGCGGTCCTGAGTATTATCAATGCACTCACAAGTATCGCACTCATTGCACTCCTCTTCCGCCTGACGCTGGCGAAAAGTTTGACGTGGGGCATAAAACAAACGTGCAACGTTCTCCTTTCGCTTATGCCGCTTGAATTTGGTTTTTTCTTTGCTCTCCTTACTGTCTATCTTTAGCTTAGCTTCTGCCTTCTGTCTCCTCTGCTCTTCGATTTCCAGCATCACTGGCGATTTCGGCAGGCTCTTGAAGTACTTGTCATGGGCACGGCGTATACTTTCTATATTCTTTGGGGTGTAACGTTGCTCAATTCCAGCCAATGCATTTTTAACCATCGAATCGAGTGAGGTTACGAGTTTTACCTCATTTAAGGATAGAAATGAATATTTTTGTTTTTCTTGGCGAGACGTTTGTGCCTTTAATAGTCTGTTGACAGATGCTTGTGAACGATTTTTTTTATCTTCAAAATTTTCAATGGAATAATTCCTGCTTTGCCTCAGATACATGTCAGGCGAGTCATCTAAATTGCCTGGAACGTTTTTTACCTTGGCACCCTTTCTTATAGCTTCAGCAACGATTTCGTCTATATATTTATTACACAGCTCTGTAAGCACATTTAACTTTTCCTTTTTGGATAAGCCCATGGCTTTTAAGCCGTTATTCACCCCGTCTAGTATACGCCACATATAATGATTCTGGACAACATCGATAACTGAACTCTTGTCCTCAAGGTTGTCCATTGCATTAGTTCCGTGTATCACATGCATTAGCATATTCTGAATCGAGTGATATCTATGTTGAGAGCCCGTTGCCGATATGTCTGTTAGTCTTTCTTCAGCTCGTTCTATGCTGTCTGCCGTATCACGAGGTGATTTGTTTTGTGATTTTCGCGACGACATGAGTCGCTTTAGTTCCTTAATGTAAGGTATGTCCTCAGAACCTGGTATGTTAACGCCAGCATGTGATTGTATTAAAGCTGCTATTAGATCTTTATCAACAATCTCAGTGCTTTTTTTTTTTGCAAGCTTTGTATGAAAGTGCTTTGCTGGCCCATGAACCTTTCTGTTTCTTAATCCGTCTTGTTTTTGATTTTCGTGTTGAGGTTCTTGTTGTTTTTGTTTTTGTTTTTGTTCAGTTGTTTGATATGAGGCCCGAGAAACAGAGTCACTGGCAAGTAAAGAAATTTTTCTTATTATGGTTTCTTTGTCAGGCTTCAAGCGCTCCGCGCCAAAATTGTATAATTCATTTTCCAGATTTTCTTCAACCAGACTTTTTTTGGAGCTTTTCTTTGAAGAACTTTGCTGTTTTTCTGAATATTTGTCATTTTGTGCCTCGGATAGTGTGGAAAAGTAATCCTTAATCTGAAGCATATTTAATTTCCTAGCGCGCTCTGAATGTGTGGAATATTCACTATGTGACGTAAACACACTTGCTTTCCTAGATGGCACTGAGTGTGTGGAAAATGCCTTCTTTAGCTGAAGCTTGTGTAATTTCTCAGTTTTCTGTGACAATGTGGAATACTTGTTCTTTGGCTTAAGAGTACGATCTTTAGCAAAATTGACTTGACTATTTTGTATGTCATTCAGGTCGTTATTTTCAGTGTTTGGTAGTGTATAATGCTCCGGCTTTTTCGGCTTCGACTTTAAAAGTTTTTTATCAAATTTTTTCCTGCCCATTTGCTCTTGCTCATGGACTAGTTCGTTTGGATGCTGTTTAGGCTGTTCGTTCTTTGACTTAATCGGACGATATTCGTTTGAATGCTGTTCGTTCTTTGACTTAATCGGACGATGTTCGTTTGGATGCTGTTTAGGCTGTTCGTTCTTTGACTTAATCGGAAGATGTTCGTTTGAATGCTGTTCGTTCTTTGACTTAATCGGACGATGTTCGATTGGATGCTGTTTAGGCTGTTCGTTCTTTGACTTAATCAGACGATGTTCGTTTGAATGCTGTTCGTTCTTTAACTTAATCGGACGAAGTTCGTTTGAATGCTGTTTAGGCTGTTCGCTCTTTGACTTAATCGGACGATGTTCGTTTGAATGCTGTTCGTTCTTTAACTTAATCGGACGAAGTTCGTTTGAATGCTGTTTAGGCTGTTCGCTCTTTGACTTAATCGGACGATGTTCGTTTGAATACTGTTCGTTCTTTGACTTAATCGGACGAAGTTCGTTTGAATGCTGTTTAGGCTGTTCGCTCTTTGACTTAATCGGACGATGTTTGCGGGTTAATCCAGAATCCCAAAAGTTTTCAATATATCTGATATAATCTTTGAATAGGTGTTTTTTAATTGGCTTCAATCGTTTAAATTTGCTGTGCTTAATGTTATTTAGAAGCCGCCTAACTTCCACTTTCAATGCATCCATGTGCAGTCTCGCATGATCTTTGGTGCCACTAAGCATTTTGGGATCGTTGAGCTTAATATTAATGTTTTTGAAACAGCGTCGAAGTATCTGGCTCTTATTAGGCAATATTCTCAATCGTTTACGCAGTTGAAGCAGTCGCGCATTGCAGCTCTCTTCCTCATTTTTTAACTCCAAAAGTTTCATTTGTTGTGCTTTGATCAGCTTATTCCAATGCAGTAGCCAGTTGCTGTGCACGTGCAGCATTCGGCCAACATTTTTGCTGGCTGGAACTTTGGTGTGATGTAATTCAGCATCGATCACCCTTCGCAAATTGTTAAGTATCTCATCTCGTTTTTTGTGCATTAAACCCAAGCGTGATTTTGCTTGCAACGCATATCTTCTCAGCATTTTGCTTTTGATCTTGATTTTCTTCTTGACCAGCAGCAAGTCCGTCCAATTTTCTTTCAGTGAATTCATTTTGCTTTCCATTGATAGTTTTACAAATCTTATCCTCTTTGTTGGGTTTTAAATTATCTTTTGCTTTCAAAATATTTTTCCACGGAATACAAATAATTTTGAATTTGATTTTTGCAACACAGAACTCAATGTTATAGCGATTCAATTCAATGTTTTTATTAAAGCATGAAGTTCAAATTGGATGCTGAAAGTACACGAACTGCATACAATAAAATCTAAGTTAAATCCTTTACTTAGTGTTTCATCTAAAATAAATGCAGTAGAAACTAAATCAAGTGTGAACGTTCCAGTTCTGTATAAAAAAGATTCTTGTATAATTTCCAGCTGCCTTCCGACCAATTTTCTTTACCTTTAGTATTGAGTATAAAAATGCATTAATATATTATAAAAAAAATATTTAACATATAAAGTTAATTTTATACATCGCAAAACAGAGCTCCTAAATAAACTTAAAATATTTTAAACGTAGAAAAGTTTTTGGAAAAACTTAAACTAAGGTCAAATCTATATTAGTTTATGAATTTTAACAGTTATTAAACGTATTGTTTATATTCAGAACAAAAATTTTTTTATGTTATTCATTTTATTATAATTTTTATATTGATTTTTATTCTTCTGAATACGTAAGCGCTTAATTAATTTATATTTTGAAATGAATGAAATGCATTTGTAAATTTTTTATTATTTCTTTCTAATCGACTATTTTTCTTTTATTTTTTTTAAATTGGTAATCATCAAACATAACTAATTATGTATGATGTCAGAGAGTTTGTTGATTTCAAGATGAATCATTGGCACAAGCACTTAGCTGGGGTCTTTTGTTTGGTTGTTGTATTTGTCCAGGTATGTTAAACACCGGTACAAACGGCTATTCCGCACGAATTCTAATCGGTCGCAGATAAGAGGCGACCCAAATGATCGAACTATAGTGTGTAAATCACACTTGATAGGGAACCACAGCAGCAGTATCAGTTGCAGTAGCTGTAGGCATCAATGGGATGCAATCGCAATTAGTATAAAAGCCAAGTTGACTCAATCACAGCATCATCATTCAGCAAACAATTCAATAATCTTAACAAATTCTTCTTACTACATCATGTGTCAAATTATTGCATCGAGCATAATGGTCAGCATTGGGCTGCTGGGCGCTTTAGCTGCGGCAATGCCACAGAGGGCATATACTCAGCCTTTGGTCTACGATAGACCAGCTTCAGCTCCTACTCCAGCGTATTACCAGCGTGCCCGTCGTCAAGCTCTGGGGGGTTCACTTGCCTCCAATCCAAATGGAGGTGCCGATGCTCGTGTCGATTTAACCAAAGCCCTTGGAACGCCAGAGCACAATGTTATTGGACAGATCTTCGCTGCGGGCAACACACAAACTGGCCCCGCCACCAGCGGTGCGACTCTAGCCTACAACAAGTATGTAAGCTAACAAGTTTTCTTGTTTCTTTAATTAATCAGCCAACATTATCTTTCTCTGTCTCACAGTCAAGGCAATGGTTTAGAGCTGACCAAGACCCATACGCCTGATGTTCGTGACACCCTCCAGCAGACTTTGAAGGCAAATCTCTATAACGATGGGGTTCACAATTTGGATGCCAAGGCTTTTGCCTCACAGATCGAGCTGGCCAATAAATTCAAGTTCGATCGCAATGGTGCTGGTTTGGACTACTCACATATCAACGGCCATGGCGCCAGTGTAACCCACAGTAATATTCCCGGTTTTGGCCAGCAGCTCGAACTAGGAGGTCGTGCCAACCTCTGGCAATCTCAAGATCGCAATACGCGCCTAGATCTAAGCAGCACTGCATCGAAATGGATGAGTGGTCCTTTGAATGGTCGTCGGGACTTTGGTGCCAATCTTGGTATCTCCCATTATTTTAACTAATTTGCCAAAAGTACTCCGTAAATATTTTCCAATTTTGTAATCGAATTTATTTATTAAAATCATTAAAGTTTTATTTAAGAACAAAATACATTTTGGATATAAGTTTTTCATGTAGTAAAAAACTTTCTTACTTACTTTTTACTTCTTTTAAATTTGATAACCAATAATTAAAAGTTTGAAACTGGCCAAGGGATTGATTGACACTACCACGTTTTTTGATAACTGAAATCAATCTAAAATTCTTTATATTTTGTACTTTCCTACCTATCAGTCGGGCTTCTGAAAACTTCTATCATAGACAGTTGACTCAAAATTGTTCAATTCGATTCAATTCAACTTCCGTAAATGTGTAAAAATATATATTTTATAACAAATGCAAAGAATGATCTTTCTGCAACTTTGGTGGACGCTGATGGTGCTCACGGGCGGGTCAACGCCAACAGAGGAGGGATCTCAAGTTGTCAGCAAACAGTTGAGTAATTTCCAAAAATCAATTGAAGATGCACGCCAGCAGTTGCAAGAGCTACACTCAAACTATGGTCAGGTGCAGGAAGCTGAGCTATATCGTCCGAGACGCAATAGCATTGATGAGCTGCTAGCTGGCTTTGCTCAAGATGGTGATAAGTATCAGAATGATGATAAGAATGATGAGGAGCAGTCGTTGCAGCTAGCGGCAGACGATTGGTTCCGTGGTCTGAAAACAGGTTGTGCTCTTGGATCAAGTGTTGGATCAGGAGCATCAGGTGCTATGTCCAAGCAGTCACGTTCTGCTGGAAAAGAGACGCGTAGCTATGAACTGGGCAAAGAGCAAACGGAGCTGGCTAAAGTTAAGGAAAAATACAGGGATACGAGTGAAGAGAAATTGTGTTTTAGTAGATTTCCCCCAAAGCATTCCTTCAAGGTACTGGACACTGGCGCAACTGAACTAGACATTAAATTAAAGAATGTGCAACAACAGCTGATCAATCAGGAACAGGAGCAAAAGAAGCAAAAGCAGCTTGAACAGTTTAATAACAAAAAAAAAGAGGTCAAACTAAGAAAAGAGCTGGAAGGGAGATTGCCACAATATGGAGACGATAATGTTCCGGATGGGGTTTACGAACAAACTTTGGCACGCCTAAAATTCCCCCAGCTCAATCCCAATAATCTGTCACATGAAGCCAACTACAAGTTGTCAAAAATTGAGCAGGATGCTGCCGAAAGGAACAGCAAAACACGATATCCAAGTGGCTTAAAAAAACGTAGCTCCTCCTTCAGTTTCAATCCCATGAATGAAATTAAGCTGAAGACAAGCAATCGGTTGATGCGGAAGGGAATGGGTCCATCGTTGCCCAGCAATGGTCTAGCTAGTACAATGCGTGCCCACTTGGTGGATGATATGTTTATACGAAAGGAGCGAAAGTTGAAGCGCCAAAAGGAACAGCAGTCGCATGAGATTGAGAATAATGTTATCACAAATCCATTTGATACTCTCAACTCGCCAGATGTCAGCTTTATCACTGGTTCCAATCCCAAGCTGAATCATTATGATACACCACAAAGCTATGACTATCCCTCGGCCCACTTTGATCAGTTCAATATGCTAAGCCAGCGAGATCATTCGCATGCCAATGCTAGGCTAAAAATTGACAGGGATCGTGACCGCTTCAGGCGACATCCGATACAAGCGAAGCTACCAGAAACGGCAAGTGATATAAATCTTACCAAAAAGCAAAGTGTAGCAAGCAACTTAGAGAAACAGCAGCCAGGATATACGCAGGACGAGGCGGAACAGTTAGTGGCCAGGCTGGCTCCAGCTGCAGGAGCAGAAGTCATTAATGTCAAAGCAGTAGAGGAAACAAATTCACCCCAAACTCTAGAACTCAAAGCCGACTCTTCCAAAGAACCTAAAGCCCAACTTATAACTGAACTTGATAATAAGAAACAACTGGAAGCCAATCTCAATCTCAATCAGCAGAACATCCCAAACACAAACCAAATATTAGTCAATGAAGGCAAAGCACAGCTAGTAGCAAAACCTGCAGCTCCGGACCAAAATGTTAACTTACTGCAGTCAACTGATAATAAAAATGGCAAAGCCAAAAGAGGAGATGTAGCATTTCGTAGTGGCTTCTGCAAGAGTCATCCGGATGCAGTGGTTAAGCTTTTGGCCAACAAAATCTCACAGCATGCTGGCGACAAGGATCGTGATAGGCGGCTTGTGAAACGCTGGATCTGGCAAAAAGTGCATCACCAGAAGAACAACGAGGTGAAACAATATAAGCGTAGAAGTAAGCGATCTTTGGAGGATCCAGAAATGTTGCAGTTAGAGCCAAATTTGAAACTACAGAAAACCACAGAATGGAAGACGCAAACACATTCAGTGGATCATTCAAAGCTAAAGTTTGAGCCACAGTCCGAGCAACAGTTTGAGCCAAAGTCAGAGACGCAGATTGAGCCACATTTGAAACAACGGAAAGACACAGAATTGGAGTCACAGTCGGAGTTACATTCTACAGCAAATTTTAATTGATTTTTTTGCATGTCGTTTAGTTCGTTATTTTTAATGTTTGATTGTTCAAGACTACGGCTTTTACTTTAAAAGTTTCTTAACAATTTTTTCTCTGCCTCTTTCTTCCACTTATGGATAGTTCGTTTGAATGCTTTTTAACCTGTTCGTTCTTTGACTTTAAATGACGCTGTTGATGGGCTAATTCATAATCCCAAAAGTATAAAGTATCTATATAAGAAGACGACCAACCATGGAGCCTTTATAAAGGTAGCTTATCCACGTTCAAAAAGAATCTTAGACAAGCTAAGCGCTCCGCATGGCATAATTTTTGCTCCAAAGTCGAAAGCACTGCAGAAGCAGCAAGGCACAAAAAGGTTCTCTCAAGTACTCAAGCAACCGTAGGCTTCCTCAAAAAACATGATGACTCAAGGACAACCACCAGTCTAGAGTCACTAGAACTTTTGATGGAAACCCACTTATTATTATCCCAGCCCAACTGCAGTATGCACCCGCTCCATCGCCATAAACAGGCTTCAGAAAATTTTCAATAACGTCGTACCGTGGGCGATTTCCAAGGCGTTATTGGAGCGGGGGTTGAACACCGCATTGTGGGACTGATTGATCAACTGCTCAAGAGCAGGATAGTCAGGGCCACTCTGGGGTCCTTAACCATATATCCAGATCTGTTAACAGAGGCACCCCGCAAAGAATTGTTCTCTCCCCTCTCCTTTGGAACGTGGCAGTCAAAAGCCTGCTGCGCTCCATAAAGGGAGGGTGAGTGATCGCTTACGCAGATGACGTTGCCATAGCAATCTCGGGCAAATACCCCCAATCTTTGTGCGAACGCATGACCACTGCACTTCATACACTGTCCTCATCGGCCAAATCAAAGGGACTCGGGCTGAACCCAGCCAAAACTCACTTAGTCCTCAAACCATAAGCCCCGAATGGGGTAGAACTTGCGTTCAGTAAATCAGCCAAATACCTAGGGCTCACTCTTGACAGTAAACTAGCTTGGAATCTTAACTCGGTGGAACGGGCTAAGAAGGCTTCAGTCGCACTATACACATGCTGGAAACCCATTGGATTGGCTGTTCATAGCCATCGTCACGCCTACCCGACTGTGCGGAGTGTTGGCAAGGTACAGCGTGCCGCTGGACTGACCACAACAGGAGCTCTCAGTACTACCCCAACTGAAGCTCTTGATAATATACTTAATCTTCTGCCAATAGACCAATTGGGGAAGTTATTAGAAACTCTCTCTACCCTACGCATGAGGAAACGAATCAGTGGTCCAAACAGACGAACACTCCAATGATCTTGCGGGAAACGCACTTATCCCCAAAAATACCGACTACTGTCGACCTCAGGAATTCCACAAAACTCCATTCCATATACTAATCCCCTCAAGGGACGATTGGTGCTCATGCACGCCAGGGCCGTCAAACTCAGTAAAAATGTACACCGATGGCTCAAAGCTAGACGACCGGGAAGGGGGCGGCGTCTTTTGCGATGAGCTATCCGTAAATAAATCTTTCAGCCTCCCTGATCATTGCAGTGTGTTTCAAGCTGATTTCAATGATTTCTGCAGAAGCTGCCGAGATGTGGAGGAAGAGGAAACAGTCTCCCACCTCTTCTGCGACTGTCCAGCTCTCTGCAAGAACAGAAATCGCTACCTTGTTTTTTCTTCTTATCGAACCTCTCTCAACTGGCGGATACTAACCCGAAAAATCTCCTGTCCTTCATTCAAGCCTCGGACTGGGACCACGACTCGTAATACGGTGTGACACACTCTGTGTTTGGGTAGACGGTGTCTGTGGACCATGTCCAAGACGCGGCATCACAACGGGCCAATATATGGCCTATGTGAGTGGGGGGTTTATCTCAAACTGCTCACTACCGCTCTAACCTAACCTAACCTAACCTATGCATTCGGAGATGCTTCCTACTGCCTGTTACATACTTTTGCACAAATCCATTATACCCTTTTTACCCATTTTATGGGTTCAGGGTATACAAATATTTTACATATTTTGTTATTAATTTAAGCCGCGGTACAGATCTTAGTCTGGCTTAGGTTCATGTTACATTAAGATTTGCAATCTGCTGAAAAACAACTTCTTTATGGAGGTAAGTTCCGTTAGCGATGTTATACCGAGGGTCCCGTCACCGAAGCGACTGGGTGATCAGGGTTAGCAAGCGGGCTGAAGCCCGGCGAGTGGTTTGCAACCGCACTCATGTCAAGCAGTTATTATTATCTCCCAATCAAGGGCAATAGACATCGGCTAGCGACCTTTCTTTAACCTGCAACGGAACGATGCACTAAAAACGCGAAACGGTATATACATATACGTATCCGTACATTTATATAACTATGTTAGCAAAAATCAAAAGGAAACACGTGTTCGGGGGGGCTAGGTTTTCTTCTTTCTTTATTCACTTCAATTCTTGCAATGTATTATGCCTTTCTTAGGCTTAACAGTCGTTACTTATAGCTAATTATTAATTTCTGCACTGAATTTAATTCCAAAACCTTCGCCGCGACACCACTTTCACTCACGCTCTTAAGTCTTAAAAGCTATTTTGTTTCCGTCAGCGATCTCTCTTTATTGTTGAAGAGTGCATTGATTTCAAGATGAATCATTCGCACAAGCACTTAGCTGGGGTCTTTTGTTTGGTTGTTGTATTTGTCCAGGTTTGTGAAACACCGGTACAAACGGGTATTCCGCACGAATTCTAATCGGTCGCAGATAAGAGGCGACCCAAATGATCGAACTATAGTGTGTAAATCACACTTGATAGGGAACTACAGCAGCAGTATCTGTTGCAGTAGCTGTAGGCATCAATGGGATGCAATCGCAATTAGTATAAAAGCCAAGTTGACTCAATCACAGCATCATCATTCAGCAACAACAGCTTATAGCAAACAGTTCAATAATCTTAACAAATTCTTCTTACTACATCATGTGTCAAATGATTGCATCGAGCATAATGGTCAGCATTGGGCTGCTGGGCGCTTTAGCTGCGGCAATGCCACAGAGGGCATATACTCAGCCTTTGGTCTACGATAGACCAGCTTCAGCTCCTACTCCAGCGTATTACCAGCGTGCCCGTCGTCAAGCTCTGGGGGGTTCACTTGCCTCCAATCCAAATGGAGGTGCCGATGCTCGTGTCGATTTAACCAAAGCCCTTGGAACGCCAGAGCACAATGTTATTGGACAGATCTTCGCTGCGGGCAACACACAAACTGGCCCCGCCACCAGCGGTGCGACTCTAGCCTACAACAAGTATGTAAGCTAACAAGTTTTCTTGTTTCTTTAATTAATCAGCCAACATTAGCTTTCTCTGTCTCACAGTCAAGGCAATGGTTTAGAGCTGACCAAGACGCATACGCCTGATGTTCGTGACACCCTCCAGCAGACTTTGAAGGCAAATCTCTATAACGATGGGATTCACAATTTGGATGCCAAGGCTTTTGCCTCACAGATTGAGCTGGCCAATAAATTCAAGTTCGATCGCAATGGTGCTGGTTTGGACTACTCACATATCAACGGCCATGGCGCCAGTGTAGCCCACAGTAATATTCCCGGTATTGGCCAGCAGCTCGAACTAGGAGGTCGTGCCAACCTCTGGCAATCTCAGGATCGCAATACGCGCCTAGATCTAAGCAGCACTGCATCGAAATGGATGAGTGGTCCTTTGAATGGTCGTCGGGACTTTGGTGCCAATCTTGGTATCTCCCATTATTTTAACTAATTTGCCAAAAGTACTCCGTAAATATTTTCCAATTTTGTAATCGAATTTATTTATTAAAATCATTAAAGTTTTATTTATGAACAAAATACATTTTGGATATAAGTTTTTCATGTAGTAAAAAACTTTCTTACTTACTTTTTACTTCTTTTAAATTTGATAACCAATAATTAAAAGTTTGAAACTAGCCAAGGGATTGATTGACACTACCACGTTTTTCGATAACTGAAATCAATCTAAAATTCTTTATATTTTGTACTTTCCTACCTATCAGTCGGGCTTCTGAAAACTTCTATCATAGACAGTTGACTCAAAATTGTTCAATTCGATTCAATTCAACTTCCGTAAATGTGTAAAAATATATATTTTATAACAAATGCAAAGAATGATCTTTCTGCAACTTTGGTGGACCCTGATGGTGCTCACGGGCGGGTCAACGCCAACAGAGGAGGGATCTCAAGTTGTCAGCAAACAGTTGAGTAATTTCCAAAAATCAATTGAAGATGCACGCCAGCAGTTGCAAGAGCTACACTCAAACTATGGTCAGGTGCAGGAAGCTGAGCTATATCGTCCGAGACGCAATAGCATTGATGAGCTGCTAGCTGGCTTTGCTCAAGATGGTGATAAGTATCAGAATGATGATAAGAATGATGAGGAGACGTCGTTGCAGCTAGCGGCAGACGATTGGTTCCGTGGTCTGAAAACTGGTGGTGCTCTTGGATCAAGTGTTGGATCAGGAGCATCAGGTGCTATGTCCAAGCAATCACGTGCTGCTGGAAAAGAGGGCATAGAGCAAACGGAGCTGGCTAAAGTTAAGAAAAAATACAAGGATACGAGTGAAGAGAATCTGTACGTAAGTGCATTTCACGAGAAACCGCCTTACGAGGCACTGGACACTGGCGCAACTGAACTAGACATTAAATTAAAGCACGTGCAAAAACAACTGAACAATCAGGATCAGGAGCAAAAGCAGCAAAACAATCATAAAGACGTCAAACAAAGTAAGGAGCTCGAAGAGAGATTGCCACAATATGGAGACGATAATGTTCCGGATGGGGTTTACGAACAAACTTTGGCACGCCTAAAATTTCCTCAGCTCAATGCCAATAATCTGTCACATGAAGCCAACTACAAGTTGTCAAAAATTGAGCAGGATGCTGCTGAAAGGAACAGCAAAACACGATATCCAAGTGGCTTAAAAAAACGTAGATCCTCCGGCTTCAATCCAATGAACGAAATTAAGCTGAAGACAAGCAATCGGTTGATGCGGAAGGGAATGGGTCCATCGTTGCCCAGCAATGCTCTAACGGATACAATGCGTGCCCACTTTGTGGATAATGTGTTGATAGGAAAGGAGCGAAAGTTAAAGCGCCAAAAGGAACAGCAGTCGAATGAGATTGAGAATAATGTTATCACCAATCCATTTGATACTCTCAACTCGCCAGATGTCAGCTTTATCACTGGTTCCAATCCCAAGCTGAATCATTATGATACACCACAAAGCTATGACTATCCCTCGGCCCACTTTGATCAGTTCAATATGCTAAGCCAGCGAGATCATTCGCATGCCAATGCTAGGCTAAAAATTGACAGGGATCGTGACCGCTTCAGGCGACATCCGATACAAGCGAAGCTACCAGAAAAGGCAAGTGATATAAATCTTACCAAAAAGCAAAGTGTAGCAAGCAACTTAGAGAAACAGCAGCCTGGATATAAGCAGGACGAGGCGGAACAGTTAGTGGCCAGGCTGGCTCCAGCTGCAGAAGCAGAAGTCATTAATATCAAAGCAGTAGAGGAAACAAAATCACCCCAAACTCTAGAAATCAAAGCCGACTCTTCCAAAGAACCTAAAGCCCAACTTATAACTGAACTCGATAATAAGAAACAACCGGAAGCCAATCTCAATCTCAATCTTAATCAGCAGAACATCCCAAACACAAACCAAATATTAGTCAATGAAGGCAAAGCACAGCTAGAAGCAAAACCTGCGGCTCCGGACCAAAATGTTAACTTACTGCAGTCAACTAATAATAAAAATGGCAAAGCCAAAAGAGGAGATGTGGCATTTCGTAGTGGCTACTGCAAGAGTCATCCGGATGCAGTGGTTAAGCTTTTGGCCAACAAAATCTCACAGCCTGCCGGAGACAAGGAACGCGATAGGCGGCTTGTGAAACGCTGGATCTGGCAAAAAGTGCATCACCAGAAGAACAATGAGGTGAAACAATATAAGCGTAGAAGTAAGCGATCTTTGGAGGATCCAGAAATAATGCAGTTGGTGTTGCTGCCAGATAGGCAGTCAAGGTCTAAAACAGAATCCAAGCAAGAGTTCAATAGGTGCAACTGTCAACGCTCTGTGGCACAGAAAGTGTTGGAGGAGAAGTCAAAATCTGGAGCTTACCAAAAGCACCGCCGCTGTAAACGTTCTATGGACCAAGAAGTTGAGCAGTTGAAAGAAGCAACTCAGTACCAAGACCCAATAGCAAAGGATGCCGAGCATTATAAGCGCACCTACAAACGATCTGTTGATTCAAAGCTGCAGTTTGAGCCACAGTTTGAGCCAGAGTCAGAGACTCAGTTGGAGCCACATTTGAAACAACGGATAGACACAGAATGGGAGCCGCAAACACATTTAGAGGATCATTCAAAGCTACAGTTTGAGCCACAGTTCGAGCAACAGTTTGAGCCAGAGTCAGAGACACAGTTGGATCCACATTTGAAACAACGGAAGAACTCAGAATTGGGGACGCATTCGAAGTTACTCTCCTTGCAAGAGTTAGAGGCAAAGTTAGCTGAGGCGAAGTTACTGCCAGAAGAACAGCAATATAACAAATTGATAGACTCTTTTCCCGATCATAATGGCAATCATGAGCGTTTTGGTAGCCTGGATAATAGCTTGGGCAACAGCATGTTGATCGAAGAAAGCGATGCCGAATCTCAATCTAGTTTCAAGGATGATCCAGTTCGATACGATTTTAGTAGCAATTCATTTTCTGATCCACAATATCAGGTGCCCATGATGAATCAACGCAACAACCATTACAATAACAACTTCAATAATATGGCTTGCCAGCAGATGCCACAGCAACAATATCAGCCTTGTTTTTCACAGCAGCATCAACAGTTGCAGCGGCAGCCTTTGCACCAATGCCAGCAACCACAGCAGCAGCAGAGCAGTAATTTAAAGTCCAGTCAAAGTTACCATATGTCTCAATTCTTAAGTGAGCTGGCCAAGCAACAACAACAACAACAAGAGCAGCAGCAACTATTGCAACAACAGCCTCTTTATGGTGTCAATCGATGTTTCTCACCGATGTATAACAAAAACAAGTTCAATATGCAGTCTAATCCTAGTCCAACAGTTTATACAAGATATTCAGGAGCAACAGAAGCTGCAACAGCAGCAGCAACAGCAGCAGCGACAGCAGCTGCAACAACAACGACAGCAACAACAACAACAGCAACAACAGCAACAACAACAACGACAGCAACAACAACAACGACAGCCGCAACCAGTACTGCTGGTGGTACCACTATGAATCCTGATTGTGTGCCCATTCCAACAACTGCAACGGAGCATGCTCCGGTGCCCATTTCAACAACTCCCACGGGTCATGGTCCGGAGCTTGCTACAACCATATCGAATCCCTGCAATAGTCCTAATGCAGTCAAGCTCAATGTTTCCCTCAAGGCGAACGTCTGCAGCGATCCAAAGACCAAGCAGATCTATGGAAACGGTTCGATATGCATGCAGCCAACTCACAATGAGCGATTCAAAGCGAAAACCTTATACGAGCTGCAAGATGCGCTGGAGGTTGAGAACGATGGTGCCGATTTTGACAGCGAAGAGCGTTTTTCACGGCAGGCCAAACAACGTAGAGAGGACAAAGAGAGGTTTCAAGAAAGAAACAAGAGAAAACCGAAGAGCAAGAAAGCTCAACCACAAGGAAAGAAAAAATCAGAATCAGAGTTTAAACCCAAAGCGGAACAAAAGCAAAGGTAAGTGAAAGCAACTATAAATATTGATTTAATTGTATAAACATTATTTTGGCGTCAGTCCCAGCTCTACCAGCTCCGATAAGAATCAAATAGATCTAGAGGACAACTTCAGTGAGCGTTATGATAAGCTAGTCTCAGGCAAATTGTCCGATGATATTGTGCATGCCGTCTTTGATATTGTCAGCAATGATCCCAGTTTTGATGTATTGCTCTCTGAGCTAGAGCGTAATCGCAAATGTGGCGCTTACCGACCCAAGAACTTATATCAGATACGCAATGACTCGACCGATAAAAAAGTGCAGGAGACAGAGGCAATGGTGCGTCGTGCCATGGAGACCATTAGCGATATCGTTGACAAGCAAATGAGACAGAAAAATTGCATACCATTGCGTCCAGATCTAGTTGAGTTCTACAACATGGTTTTAAAATCCAACATCCAACAGCAAAAAGCGCGCAAGAAGCGTGAATCCAATCTGCAACAGCTTGCTGACCGTAATCGGGAAAGGCGCATCCTGGATCCAACCAATATTGAGCAGAAATCGCGTATAGTAAAAAAACTATTGAGGCAGTACGAGACGCTGCCACCGAAGGCGCAATTCTATGCTGCCGGTTTGAGAGATGATCTGCTATTGGATTGGGTTTACTTGCGTAAAATGATGGACTCGCTGGAACGCAGAGAGAGAAAGGCGCAGTTAAAGAGAGTGCTGCGCAAAGCGCGTCTCAGTGTGGAAAATGATAATAAGATAGAACAGAAGTATTCGCCACGTTTTCTCAAGCTGCTCAAGACAGCGGAGATCTTAAAAGATTCCGGTGAAGAACGGGCTAAAGCCTTCATTGGACTCTGAATTATTTGTTATAAGCTGTAGAGTTATGTTTATTGTAAAGTTTATTAAATTTGTAGATTTATAGTACTTTGGATAGTTGTTATGTCTTTAAACAAATTACATAGTCCTTTTTTATGCTTTTTTTGCGGTTGAGTTTACAGATATGCGTCACTACTGAAATTATCAAATACATATTTACAATTCGAACTGGAATTATTTAAACAAATGATATATAAAAAATGAAATATTAATATGCAATGAAATGTACCGTAGATGTAATCGAGATTAACAGTTTATTAATTAAAATTATCGACGCCTTTAAAGTGTTTACCTAAAACAAAAAAAACGTAATAATAACATGCTTATATCACATATTGAAAATTACTATTAAATAAATCAGTTTTATAGTATTTTTTTTTTTTCTTAAATTTTTTTAACAAACCGATCCCTTGCTGTCCATATATGCCAAATTTATACACCATATA
Organism: Scaptomyza polygonia; assembly: GCA_035044585.1. Taxonomy (NCBI): domain Eukaryota; kingdom Metazoa; phylum Arthropoda; class Insecta; order Diptera; family Drosophilidae; genus Scaptomyza; species Scaptomyza polygonia. The sequence goes on from JAWNNU010000311.1 coordinate 3,588,373, forward strand.
TACATCGGTTTTCAATGCTTTAAGTTCTTATGGTTTTTCAACGGTTTTTTGAAGAGAATCTGTATCTTGACGTGTTTGTGCTATAATCTAATCTGAATGAGAAGACACAAAACTAACAAATTGTAAGTTAATAATCTTGTTAATTTAGAAAAGCAGTTGAATGCCAACTGAATTGAATTAAAAAGTTTGTGTGCCAACTGCCTGCGTTTCAGTGTTCATTAAGTTGCCAGCAGCAATGGCAACAGGTGTCTGACATGGCGCTCCGTTGCCGCAACTTTTTTGACAGCGGTCCTGATAAGAAAACCAAAGAGTCGAGAATCGAGTTGAGAATCGAATCGAGAGTTGAGCGCCCATTTTGCTTTGTGGCAAGTTTTTTGCCTGAGGCTTCCGACAGCCGATGCCAGCTGTTTAACATGAAATGTTCTTTGTTGCCAATATACAACATACACACACACACACGCACACACACACACACTTGTACACGAGGCAAGCGCATTGTTCACTGCGTTTCCCCATGTAAATCACATTTTTGTTTTATTCCAAAACTTTTGCGCAACACGACAACTGAGTGTGGCTGTGGGTGGTAGGGTTTCATTTTTTTTTTTTTGGTATGGTTGGTTGGCGTATGCGCAACGACAATAACATTTCCTATTTCCGCCTGGCCTGTCTTTCTGTCTCTATGTTGTATGTGTGTGTTTGCGTGTATTTGTGTGTGTTTGCAGCCACACGTTGTCAATGCCAAAGTCAGCACAATGCGCGCCTCTACATAATTGAATATTATCAAATGTGCAGGCAACAAACAACAGCAACAACGAGATAAACAATCGCTTTCGCATTGAGCCACAGTGTTGAAACTTATGTAATTAGTGGGGGCCGCGTTTGATTAAAAGTTTTGCGGCTTGACTGAAGCGCCAATCCATTAAACAAAGCTATCCAAATTAAATAGATTGCCAGCACTTAATCTGGTAGTAAAATTCACCCCGTCAAATACACACACAACTGTCAAAAAAACACAACTCTAAACTATAAGCTGCTTAAAAGTGTAAAAGTTTCAACTAACATTGACTTGTTGAACAAATGGATTATGATAATTTAAATTACCAAAAATATATAATGTGCAATAAAGGGTTTTTCGTATTTAATTAACTTAAACAAAAATATAGCCCTAATTGAAAAATATTCTTCGCCATTTAACAACATGAAAACATAAAAGTGGTAAGAAATAAAGAAAAATTAGATTGAGAAAATATACAACAAAATATGGGTAATACTAAAGTAAAGTGAAACCAAAGTATTTTCTTTTTGTTATGTGGATTTTATCAAATCTCAAATTTTAATAGCAAGAATCCATACAAATTAAGTCGTTTCTATAACTTCAAATGTATAGATTCAAGTTTGACAAGTGGGATGAATAAATCAAAATTTGAAAAACGCACTGCAGAAACGGTAACACATAGAGATCCAATAGTTTCCTGAAATTATAGCATATGGTTCGTAAGTAAATACTAAGATAATTTGTAATTTTATACTTTGCCTTCATTATTATTGACGATTTTCATAATTTGCTCATGAACATTCAACTGTTCAGGCATCAACTTTGATGATGAAATGATATCATAGCTTGTTTCTCTGAGCGATTCTCGATTAATGTTGATTGGGATTGGTATCTATTGGGTTTTGGTAGACCATAATTATTTAAATATTGACCACCTATCGTAAAAACTTGGTCACCAATAAGCACCAAACATTTATTGAATATCTTATCCATTATTTTTGTGACTTTTCCCTGCATTTGTTTTGCTGTTTGAAAGATAATATCTTCAGATAGGCTAATTTTATATTATCCCCTAAATTATCTCTTATATGTATATAGAAAACTTTAATAATTAGAATTGCATTTCGATTGCTCTACCGCAATAATTTTAGCTATGTCAAGACTTCTTCAAAAACTTATAAGCTCTTTGAAATGAATGACAAGATCTAAATTCAGTTTGCCATTTAGAGTAAAACGACAACTGAAACTCTTTTGGCCTTTGTTATGTTTCTTGCTATTTGTATAAAATGCATCTCGAATGTGCTCAGTGTTCAGTTGCCCGATTTCGATACGTTGCCTGGTCTCATGTTTATTTAATTTGATCAATTGGCACAGCGTGTCACATAAATTTGTCCATTTTAAAAATGCACAAAATACACTAAATTTGTCGGTTGTTTGCCAGGTGCCCAAACCGACCAGGCGGAGGCAGACTAAAATGTCTGACAGCCTGGGCAAATAGACGACACTTGTGGACACAGAGCAGAGCTGGTCTCCTTTTGGCGCCTTGACCTGCCCACGTAGCAAATACGTCTCAACACCTTTGGCAAATGAAAAGAAATTGCCAAGACGGCCGTTCTCGTCGTCGATACGTTGCAACTCGCTCTCACCAGGACTTTTTTCCTTTTTGTTTTCCATTTAAAATTATTTTTTTCTTTCTTTTCTGTTATATGCAACAATTTTGGGACGTTGCACGTGAGCCGTTGCATCCACACAGCAGCCAGCTGCCACTGACAACATACTTCAATGCAATTGCATTTAAATCAGTTGGCTCGTGCGTTGTGTTAGTATGTGTGTGTGTGTGTTTGTGTTTGTGTGTGAGTTAAAGTCCTGCTCGTGTGTGTTGCCGCCGCCGTTTGGCACTGTGCTCATAAATTATGCAAAATTTTTTGGAGTCAACACCGCAAGTGAATGTGTATGTGTTGCTCCATTTGTTCATTTCGAGACCAATAAAATAAACCACTTCAAAGTTGTAAATATGCAACCCATCGACATTTTGTGCTGTTTTCGCCGTTGTCTGGCGTCTGCGGCTCGTAAACTGTCCGAAACGTATTTTGCTCTGTAATTTTCCGGACTATTTTTTTTTTCTTCTTCTATTGCGCTTAATGAATTGCTTGTGTGCGCTTAGAGCAAGCTGGGCCCCAAGCATTTTGAATATGCATAAGCACAACATCAATGCCAATGCATTTAACTAAGTTTACAAGTTTAAAAATAATTTTTTTTTTTTTTAGTTGGTTTTTTGCAACGCCAGCAGCTCAAATGCAGCAGAAAACTTTTTGTTGGTTGTAACATAATATTTTACTCAAAGCGCACAAGAATTGTATAAAAAATATGTTTTGGACGCAGCCCAAAAACAAAAACAAAAACAAAAAAAACAATGTAGAAAAAAGATGGAACAACAGATAGCTGCAAACAGTAAGAATAGAAATACAAACGAAATGGCTCGTGCCATGTCATGTTTTTTGATGCACGCCCGCGCTGCCAACAGTCAGTCCAGCAGCATTCCGAATCCAAGTATCCTTTTTCATTTTGTCATGTCGCTCAGTTTTTTTTGTTTTTGTTTTTTTTTTCACCAATCCTATCCCCGCTTACCGTCCTCATCTCACACACCCAAAGTCGCCGGTGGACAAGGAAAAAGTATTGAGGCATAAGTAAAAATTGCTGTAGCATTTGCTCACAAAACTGCTGTCGAGTCGACGATGTGGAAAGCAGCAGCAGCAGCGCCAACCAAATGAACGCGTTCAGCTTTAATCCAAAACAACGGCCAGAAAAGCAAAGATTTACAACAAGGAAATGCAACAAACAATTGACAAAGGCAAACCATTGTGTGGCAGAGACAAATTAAAGAATTCACACATACGAACAATTAATTAAAAAATCTGACATTTGTTAGGTTCTAAAATGATTTCATTTGTTTCAAGATTGTAACTTATAGGAAATTCCACTATAGAAATAACACAAAAAATATTGCTCTTCTGTTAAGTTGATCTGTTTAATGGAATGCAAGTTCTTACTCAATGGTAAATCTATGATAATAGTTTGTTTGGTGAAATCATACATTAATAAAATTCAAGAAAAGTTCATAAATGTTTTTAAATGCAAGTTTAATTTAAGAAGAAAAAAATATATGATATTTCGTTAATGTATGAATTTACTTTGAGCAATATAAATTTAAAATATTAGTAGATAACAAAGTGCAAATTAATTACATTCGAAAAAAATATGAAATATTTTTAACAAAAGTTCATATCTCTATGCAATCGAAAGACTTTTAAAAGTTCCACTTAGATTGCTTAACGATATTAATCCAATAGCTGGTTAACAGCACATTTATTTTAAGCATTTATATACAACTCAATTGAGTTAAATAAAAGTGTTAAAAAAGTCGAATTAAAAAAGAAAACTATTCAAATAAAATTGTCTGCACATTATGTTTTTCATGCTCAACTGGAATACTCAAGCAGGCTGGCAATCAATTTGTTTGAGGCAACTGCTAGCTAATTTGTGATAATTAACTAAATGCCAAGTGGCACGTGCCGCCAAGTTCATCCAATTCCCATAAAGCAATCACATGCACTTGCACAACTATTAAAACTCTCAGCCCAACTGGGAGAACTGGCAAACAGAATTTTATGCATTTATTTTTTTTATTTTTTTTTTGTCTTTCTTTCTCTTTATTTTTTATGTTTGCTTGTGTTTGGGTCCTGTCAGGCCATTATGCCTTGCTACATTTCCTTTTGCGACTTCTTTTGGCTAACGCTCTCTTTCCACTTCTCAATTGTTCTTTGAGTGTTTGGCCCTTGCCGCCTTTTCTTTTGGCAATTTTCCATATGCAACACGCAACAGACGTTTTTATGTTTTGTGTGCGGCGTTAAAAACACAAAAAAAAACAAAAAATAAACGAGCCATGGCACCACCACCAAACAGCAACGCCAACGACACATAGGACATGCTGAAGGAGCAGCAACGATGAAAAAACACTAAGCCAAAACTCACCGGACAGAGCAGTCAAAAGAGTGGAAGTCAATTATCGAATTCATTTAGTTGCGACTGACCTGACTGAAAATAAGGGGCTTTTTTTTTTAGAACCCAAAACGCATCATACATGTAAAAGGGGCAACGAAATGGAATTTAAATTGTTTTATATTCGTTGAAGAGAAGTGCCAAAAGTGTTCAGACTGGAGACTATGAAACTGAAACATGATAGCACAATTTGCAATTAATTAAATTACTACGCAAATGACATTTTTGCCGGCTATCGTTACACGCATGCAACAGTCTGTATATATTAATTTTTTACACACACACACACACACACTAGCGAAAGTAAATTTAATAAACACGATATCGTCGGGATATCGAAGGGAGGCTGAAGCTGCAACAACGAACCGTGCCTGGTCATGTAATTGATGCGTTAATCCGCATATTGACAGCGGTTATTGCGGTGGCTTTGGATGGAAATATGCCCAACGGATTAGCTTGAGGGCAAGAGGGCGTCCATTGCTGGCATGGATATTTGCCGTTTATGGCCTGTTAAAAGGATTTGTGCACTGCATTTTGTTCACTTGGTTGCTAGGGCTAAGTAATTTAATTACATTGCGGCAGCAAAAATTATTCCAACATGGTTTATTCCACAACAAAGTTGTTCGATTTTATTGGCTTTACACTTTGCATAGATAGAGCAGACAAATTAAAAATTTTTGATGGCACCGTACGTAGACTAATCTTGTTTTAGGCAGCTTCGGGTTGAGATATTTATGCGAAAAATATATATTGAAAACATATTTTTGGCTTAGATCATAGAAATTCGTTTGCATGCTGCTCAGTTTTTGACAGCAAGACATACGGTTTTTTGCGGCTGAAAAGTATGCAGTGCTTTGTACAGTCTGCATGCTGTTGCATACATGTAGGCTGCAAATAGAATCAGTTACTCGATTACGGCAATGTGCAACAGTTGAATGCACAACTGTGAGTAAGTGCAAGTATTTGTCTGTGTGTGGGCGTGTGTGTGTTTGTGTCTTTATGTTGGTGGTTGCGCGCACTATGTTTCAATTTATCACGCGCACATAACAAAAGTTTATTGCTAAGCTTTAGCAGCGGCTGCTCCTGTATCAGATCCAGCGTTCAACTCCTGCCAACTGTTCAATGCTCATGGGGAATTTGCCAATGTGACGTGCCAATGTGTGCGTGCCGAACAAAATTAGCGAGGCAGAGAGTCGCGTCGACTAGCGCACAGTGGGTATCAGGTGCTTTGGGCTTTGCTAACGGATTTATGCGGCAATCATAAAACTTGCCAACTAACCAGCGTGAATGTGTCGCGCAAGCCAAATTGATTTATCTATGGTTGGGCACAAAAAACAATAAGTCGAAACAATCGAACTAGTGCAGAACTAGCTGACTTCACCATCACGCACACACACACCCACTCCAACCATAGTCAAGCGAATATTAGCCAAGTTAACAAGAAGGCAACAAACAGAAAACAAACAAACTTTTAATTTTCCAAATGTATAAGGTCTCAAGCAACAACTTGATGATTTCAATACGCACATAAAGAACGCAGCCCAACTAGAGAGTGATAAACGAAACGAAGGGAGAAAGGAGAGTGAGAAATAGAAACAGAGAGAGAGTGAGAGATGGGAAAAGTTACAATTTAATGCCGAGGCAAACGTAAAAACGGCAAAATTATGACCAAAATGAGAATTTAATCGAAATACGTGAGCGGAAAAATGAAAATTTGACTGCAACTTGGGAACGTCTGCCCGTTTGGTTCGTTTCTTTGGCCAAGTTGCAGCCAGCATAAAATGCCAAGTGCAAGCTCATGCAATTTTTATCATGGCCACAAAAGCAAACGAAGACGCAACATTTTCAGCCAGCCAGCTAGGTACAACTTACCTTAAGTTCTCTACTCCCTCTCATCAGTGCAGGCTCTATCGTGTGCGTTGTTACCTTGACGGCTCGCGTGCGGTGAGCATCCAAGGCAATTGCACAAATTAATGCCACTGGGCGCTGACTGTTGCTTTCTGTGCAGCTTCTATAGCTCTCTACTCTCTCTCTCTCTCTCTCTCTCTCTCTCTCTCTATTCCCATCTTCAACTTCACATTTCTCATGCACTGAACTCTGGCCAACACAGACAGACAATTCTCAAATGAGTCAACAGCACTAAAATTGTTTATTTTATTATCCAAGTAATACCTTGAACGCAGCAAGTGGTTCAGACTTTCCCTAGTCAGGATAGAAAGAGAGCTGCCAACTGCGATGTTTGTCATAAAAAAATAAAAAAACAGATAAGGCGTTAGACTGATTGAAATATTGTGCAATGTAAGCTAAACCGATTTTCAAACGATTGATACACCATCAAAAATATTTTCAAAATACTACATTTTATACAAATTATGATACCCTTTTAGTAATAATAAATGATTGATGGTTATTTTTGAACATGCCAATAACATTTTAAAGCTTCATTTTATTTGGAGAAAAACCGCAAAGCAAAATGATAGTTGATAAGGAAAAAACACTTTGGCCAAGCTATCACATTTTCAGGTGTGGAGTATAGAACAAGATTGATTTCTAAGATATACTACAAGTCAATATCACTCAAAAATCATTTCGTTGTATTACTTTTCAAGCAAAAGACATTTTTTTAAAATGACATATGAAAAATAAATCCTAATAGCAAAATCCTTTTAACTAACACAACACTGTCTTGTAAATTAAGACTTTACAAAGTGAAAATTTGTATACAATTTTGTTTAGTTTAGTATTATATCGTTTTCGGTTGATCTGGCAACCTTTAACACATAATGAGCTTAACAACTTTAAGAGCAATCTAAAAAAAAGAGTAGCATAAGCCTCTATATGTCGATTGTGAATTTTTGCATTGCGTAGAGCGTCTACCAAAAACCGACGACTGGCTACGGATCAATCGAACGATCGATCGAGTAAGCGAGCAAACATTGCGACGTCACGTACCAGGTATAAAAACAAATGCGAGGCTTGTAATGCAATCAGTCGACAGTAGACAGTCATCCGGTGAAGAGCCAACAAAACAACAACAAGTGAAAAAAATAAAACTTTAAAGCTTACGCTGCAAAAAGAGTTAATTACCAGCTATCCAATCACGCCTATAATCTAGTTGTAAAACAAGTGAAAAAAAAAAGTGGAGACCAGAATGTGTGCATCAAGTCAACTGAAAGTAATTGGAGCGGTGTTGCTGCTACTTTTGGTGGCGCTGCAGAGTGAGGCGCGTCCCATGGATCTGTATGATGATGTCAGCGATTTCTTTGATGCCATTTCACTGGACGATGTGGCCAATACAGGTCGTAATACACATCCGGAGCAGTTCTGCATGATGCCGGCACGCAAAGGTGTCTGTCGAGCGTTGATACCACGCTGGCGTTACGATCCGGACCAAAAGAAATGCGTCGAATTCAAATTTGGTGGCTGCGATGGCAACGAGAACAACTTTTCCAGCTACAAATCCTGCATGGCCACCTGCGAGGGCATGTAAAGGGAAAGAGAGAAAGAATATAAAAAGGAGAAGTACTGCTGGTCGGCGTTTCCGTTTCCCGATTGGTTGGCGTTGCCAAAGGCGCCTGCCTTTCTTTCGTTATCTACCAAGTAGCGAACTAAAGGCAGCATTTACTTTTAACACACACACATACCCATTTGAAATGATCCCATTAGGTAACTGTCTTGCAATATTTGTGTCTTAATATTTATACAGTTTCTTTGTTAGTTTGTAAGTAATTCCATGCATCATTTATTTTTGTTAATTTCCACACCAAAAAACAAAACAAAACAAAACAAAACAAAAAAATAACCTTAGGTGTTCAACACTCTCCTAGTTGTTAAGTTATTGTGATAGATACAATTCATGATGAAATAAAAATATACAAATTAATTTTGTAATAAAACAAAAATGAAATACCAAAATAAGCTCGTTTTTATTTAGTGCACAAAGTATAATAATAATATATATTTTACATTTTTTGCTTCATTAAGTTAAGCTAACGGTGGGACATGCTAAATGTGTGGCTTTTGAAGGAGGTTTGAAATATTTAGTTACTAGGGTTAATAAATCTTGTTGTGTCATTCAAAAAACAATAAAATGTAGTTAGAAATAGAAAACAGTGAGTTTTCGCTTTTGACTCTCTTGTTTAAAGAATACAAAATAAATGAAGTTCTTGGAAATGTTTAGACAATTACTTTTTAAAAAACACTTGTTAATAAAACATTTAATTTTAAATTTTAAATAAAATATATTTATAGAAAGATTTTGAGATATAAAAAAAATTTAACAATTATTACTGTTAACTATTTTTGCATGTCACAAATTATTTTGTTATTCCAAAAAGTTACTTAAATATTTTGAAATTGACGAAAATAACTATTAATTATTCATTTAACACGTTGTCATGGGTAAGACACAAAACCGGATGCATGGATATTTTCCAGTGTATTCTAGAGTCGAATACAAAATCAATCAACTTGTTTGGCAACAAAAATGATTTTTCTAGCAACAGAAACTTCGAGCATACGACAAGTTGCTCACAAAAAAAAAAAAAAACAAGCAGTGAAGTAAATAAGTCTTTAATATTTAAGGTACATTAGTTTTAGTACTACTTTGTATAAGTACTTTCCCAGGTGCTTTACTTTAACTATATAAGCAAATTCCAGTTGAAAATCAAAAACTCAACTTTTTATATGATCAGTAAGTTGAGCTCGTTGTCAACAAAACTTTTACACATATATGGCTTTCAAGTTGTTTACGTTGAGCTCATTAATCAAGCCTGTGTGAAAAAAACAAATAACAAATGCTATAGATTCATTTCTAACATAGCCTGAAGCTAGCCTAAAAACAAAACATATACTCAAAAAATCAAGACCAGTCCCAGTGCAACTTTCATAGATTTCACTTGGAAATGGCCCAAGTCGCATTCCGTTCAGTTATTTCTCATAACGCTGGCCATTCATGCGAAAATCGGCAAACAGCAGCCACAACAACAACAACAACAATAGCAACAGCAGCAACAAACAATTAAGCAAAATGAACGTAAACAAAGTAGATCAATAAGCTGCAAAGGTCACACAATGGAGTACAATGATGACTGTTCGGACCAAGTCGATGGATGCTTAGTTGGGTCTAGGTAAACCACATATGAAAGACGTCAGATGTGTGACGAGAGCAATATTTGAAAAAATTATATACATATATACTTTGTTTGTGTGTGTGTTAATAGCAGCAAACGTCGCACCGGACCGCGGGCAAAAAAAAGTGAATAATATAATAGTAAACATAAACTACTGAAAGGTGCGAATTTATGTTAAACCGATTGCCAATAAACATAATTTGTCCAAGTCGTTGCGTCTCTGTCTCCGTCAAAGCCTTTGAAGCGAAACCGAAAGCGAGGGCAAACCTTTGAGATCAGAGTTTGGGGCTATTTTAGACCTGGCTACGGCTATGGGCCACAACACTCGGTTTTTTTTTTTTTCCTTTTTAAGCTTACGGGCTTTTTGCCATATTTTAACTTGAAAAACAATGCTATGTTTTGGTTAGTATTTTACAACTGTTTGGATCAATGACCCATCGACAAGAGAGGCACAGGTTCATTTACAGCCATAAGCACTGGGCCCATCTGAACAGTGTTGACAAGTTGTACGGAAAAAAGCTGGATTGTTTGGAGTGTATTTATTTGTGCTAAATTTATTAAAATACATATAATAATAATATGTATTAACTGTTAATTAAGTTACCCAAAAGTGTCAGGGCCACATTGTTTTAAGTTTTGCTAAAGAAAAATACAATCTTAAAAATACTGTGTAATTAGATAATGGTATAAATTAGATAAACTCAAGTTATTTTATGAAAGGGAAGCCAATTTTTGTTGCTAGTCTCAAAATCAACAATTCTACGGTTGTATCCCTTCGACCACAGCTAAGAGCTTCCAGAAAAGTTCGAAAAAATGAAAAGAATTTCTCAATTTTAAAATTACTTGCTAGAATGTAAAAATAGTTTCGTTCAAAGGGAAATTTCATTGATACTGGATATGAAATATCATACTTATCGAAGCCTTCTGGTGAAACCTGTGTTCCATTTTATTTGCAATAATTATCAGCTCTGATGCAACTAATTTAATTGTTTGCAGCTGAACATTGTTCACAAATGGATTGCAGAAGTAGTTTTGTGGGAAATTTTCTAACAGCAAATCTCGATTTATCGAATTTCAATAAATGTAGCGCAAGGGTCAATATAATCTGTAGACGATAAATGAAAAATAATTATAATGAAAAAAATTTCCGCAGCACGCCGTTTTTATAGCCGCTAAAAGTAGCTAAATTTGAATCGGAAACATTTGAAATACTTTAAAGCTGACAAAATGCGGGCGTTGTAATAACATATTTATGCACTAAATACATAAAGATATTGTTTATTGGATTAAGGCTCATATTGTTTATATGCTCTGTTAATTATTATTGTTATAACGTTTTGCCAATATTTATGTCATAATCTTGCTGTTGGTTTTATTAATTCACAGCGGTGCTGCACATTTGCACAATAATATGTTATTTAGAATGAAGTGGGCAACGTTATAAAACCACCGACCAAACTGCACCACAGCCCCAGCCCCAGCCGCAGTTTGAGCATTTTTGGCGTGCTCACGTTTTGTGTTCAGTCCGGCCAGCGCTCAAATCCAATCAAGCTCAGTTCAGCATAGTTCAGACTCAATAAACGTTTTCGGTTTTTTGTTATTTCTTTCATTTTTCGGTTTGCGCCTGCGCAACATCTTTTGTGCAGTTTTTCGTTTACGCAATTGGGTGGCGAACTTTGCTAAGCTTCTAGCAAATTCTATATATGTTTGGCGATTGCCCAAGAAGTGTTGTCTGCTTGCCGTTCGCATTTGTGTTTGCAAATGAAATTGGCTGAATGAAATGCGGGCGATAGAAGTCAATAAACTGATTCAACCTGCATAACGGCCAAAAAGCAACACAAACAACAACAAATGCAGCGACACGCTAGAAAATTTGAAAAATTTATATAGAAATACATAAGTAATTAAAATGCACTATACGTATTCCGCAAAAACCTATGAAAAACTCACAATAACAAATTTTCCGCCTTGTACATATTTGTTTTATGTTTTTTTTTTTAGCAGTGGAAATTTATTTATTGAAGACACGTACGCGTGTCTGCAAAACAAAAATAATAAAGTGCAACAAACAAACACAGTACACTACACACAACAACAAAAGTCAGCCGACCGACCACAAAGCCACCCGCCTCCTTTCTTGGTTCGTGTCCATAATAAAGTGACGTCTGCAACGACAGCGCGACTTAAGTCAACGAACTTTTAAGTTTGTAATAAAATTCCCTTTAAAATACCCTGTCGAAGGAATTATTACTTACGACAAGTGCTGTATAATGCATTGTTGGGAACTTTTGCAGAAGACTTTAAGATAACGTTCTTATGATTTAAGATGAACAATTATGATAAACAATTTGATTTTTTGTAGTGAAAAGGTTAATGTAAATTACAAAATCCACAAGAGTTTTTAATTTTCAGGTAAGTCAAGTCAGCGGCGCCTCTTTGTGTTTTGTTAACATTCCAGTTGTTGATACATGACAACAAACATGACGAATGCACTGTTGGCTTGTTGTTCTTGTTGTTGTTGCAGCTGATAATGCAAATATGCATAATGATGCGTAAATAGGCATACCACACATTATTGTAAGTATGTAGTTTCCTGTGTACTTAAGTGGCTCTTTATTTACGTTAAACGTGCACCTTTTCTAGCTAAAAGAAGTTACACGAAAGAAAAAAAATCCCCAAGCAACCAGCGTAGGGGATTTATCTTTGGGTAAGTACAAGCGATAAGAATACTTCAATATATTGAAATGTTAAATAAACAAACTGAATAATTACATCAACTTTAGTTAGTGTTTAATTTATGGTTTTTTACCAGTTGCTAAATAAAATCATCTATGTAATTATATTATAACTAACATACACATTGTAAATATATATTTGCTTTAATTTATTATTTTTTGTTATAAATAATATATGCATATATATGATCAATTTGTTGTCTTAGTTAATTAGTTTATCGATTTATAGGCGTTTTGGAGCTTAACTTTTCATCAACTATGAATCATTTTACTTAGCGGTAGCAAAATATGATATTCTTCTATTTATTTTGTTTACAGTTAACTCTTCTGCCTAGCTAGAGATTTTAACAATGGATTTGTTTAGTGTTTATTAACGTCAACGTTTGTTATAATTTGTTTTGGCTTGGATTCTAATGGATTAGGCGAAATAAACGCGAGCCAGGCTCCCCTTTTTCTACATATATAGCTGATAATAAAACAAAGACTTAGGAAGTACAAGAATTATGCTTCAGTGACGAGCGAAAGCAAGGAGCTAAATAAGTTGGTAGAAGTAGTAGCTTATTTTAGCAGGCAATGTCTGTTGTAACGCTTTTAATGCTTTCGGAGCTGAAGTGAACGCAGCCGTATTTGCATACCAGCGTCCACACATATGGAATGAAGAACTCCTCGGGCGCATCCTCTTCAACATATTTAAACTTTAGATCGGGGAATTTCTGTAATATATGCATAAATGTTTGTCATTAAGTTATAATTTATGTATGCCAGTGAATAGAGCATACCCTTAGGCGATCGCTGGACCATTGGCTGGCGCCTTTTGATATCACTTCAAGCACTTCATTGACACCCAACTCGCCACGTTGATCCTGTACGCGCTGCAGACGCGATGAAAAAAATCCAACCACCTACACAATCGAATTAAACAACCAATTATATAACCTTCACACCTTTATCAAATGAAATACATACCATATCAATATTTTGAATAACATCTTGGAACGCATGATGGCTGCGAAAGCCTTCGAAAACGCTGCGCTTGTAGAGTAGCGTATAAACCAAATTGGGACAGTACACAAGTTGATTTGTAAGGCAGGAGTTTAAGATTTCCAATACCATGCGCAGCACTTCCTCCAGCACACTCAAATCCTGCATCATGTCCTCGGGCGTCGTTGCAACATTCACAAATACAGCACTGTCCGCCGGCTCCTTTAGCTGTGCATCCAATCGCGTATGCTTACGCGCCAGTGTCTCAAACAGTGAAACCAAACGTTGCGCTACATATGGATGGAGTGCCCGAAAGTGTCCAGACATATTGGCCAATGCAGCCAGGCAATTGGTGTGCAAATATTTATCTCGCATCTTCAACATGTTGTACTGAATGGTGCGAATGACTATCAAGATTAGAATACCACCAAGTGATATCTCCGATATCGTACGCTCCGTATACCAACTGATGTTTTTGAGCAGCTGCAAAGATAACAAATAATCAGTTTACAACCATATAAACAAATTTCAACCTAATTTTTCAACTCACAATTGTGTGCACGTTCTTGTTGAAGCTCTCATCTTCGCTGAGTATGAGCAGAACAATTAGCGACATGTAAATGTGATGTGAATTGCTATCTGGTGCATTGTACAATGTTTGTAGTATTGGTATAACCAACTGTTCCAGATCCTGTTGTTGCATGACAAACCTATAAAAGCGCTCATTCCGGTGCAGCAATAGATAAAGCAGCAACGTCGCCTGATCGATGGTAACAATGCGACACAGAGTCTCATACACGGCTGAGAAATCAATCTGAAAGGTGACGGCACCGCTGCCTTGTTTGGGTGAATCCTTTGAATCGGCGCAGCCAAACAAGCTCGCGCGATAGGCATTATCCTGGGCGGTACAGTGATTGGTTAGTATCAGTATAAGCAGCAGACTTTGATTTGCCAATGGATAGTGGGTGAGAAATTGCTGTGATAACTCCTCGCCAGTTGCGGTACTCGTCTTGAGCACATCCTGCTGCTTGCGAAACGTGAATATTGAAAGCAGTGATTCCGCAATACCAAAAACGAATGAGCCAGCCGAATGGGAACCAAACATTGTGTGCGGCACCTCCACCATGCGTGCCACAAAATGTAACAGCGCTGACATCAGCACATTCGCATGCTGGCACTTGAAGATGGTGCGAAAGACAATGGATTTATCTGTGGGCTGCTGCGACTGCTGCTGTTGCTGCTGCTGAGCAAACAAATGAACAGCCAAAAGTGTAATGAGCGTATTGACCGATTCCAGGTGCAGATGATAGGTGAACTCCTTGACGGGTATGACAACAATTAGATTGACCAGAGCATCGATGAATGTCTCGAATTTGGCACCATCGACAATAATGGGTGCCAGTGGTGATTGGTGTTCAGTTGCCTCAATTGCAATCGTCGCTGTTTCCGGTATCTGCTGCTGCTGTTGCTCCTCGGCAGCTTTCAGCATTTCTGCGCTGGGCATTGCCTCAAAGTGCTGCAGCAATTGAAACTCAGAGCCGGTCTCATTGATGTACTTGATCAGTGTGCGTATAATGAAAAGCGCATTAAACGTTTGCCACACATGCATATTGCTTTCTTGATCGGACAGCGACAACAGCTCCGATGCCTTTTCCAAAAAGATTGTGACCAGTGAGCCAAAGTTACCGGTTTTCAGGTTGTTGCCAATAAACGATTGACATAGTGTCTCCAAACGCGAATCCAGACTTAACTGATCCTGGCTGTAAACATATTGAAAATTTTCATCAGCCATTATCATGTTGCTTACGTGGGTTTACTATCTTACCTGTTCTCTGGTATTACTATGTTGTAATTGAGCAAACCATTCCAGAAGGCTTCATCGTCGTGCGCTATATGCTGTCGTCCTACAAAGCGCTGAAGCCATTCATTTGAAGCCAAGTCGGCATTTCTGCTGACGTTAATGCCCATCTTTTTGGTGTTTGCTTTTATTGCTCACTGCTGCTGCTGCTGCTGCGGCTGCTACTGCTGCTGCTTTCCTCTACTATGTTTGAAGATGTTTAACGCATTTGTTGAATATGACGAGGGCTCTAGGCCGTAATTTTAATTTACAAATAATAACAATGTTTCGTGTTGGAACTAGGCACGTCATCCATTTATTTGTCTTTTTTCATATGTTTTCGATATCACACAATCGCACGCTTTACAGCACTAGGTAACAGTGATGGCATGTTTTAGTTCACAGATGCTTTTGTGAGCAAATTTATAACTTCAGTTAAATAGTTTGCATGCTTATGGGAATTAATTTGCAGAATATTTTTAACGTTTATTCTAATTTACCAATAGTGCATGCCTTAAGAATATATTCAGAGAATAAAACTCTAGTACAACACAAGTGGTTCAAGTAAGTAGTTCCAACTTCAGTGCACTAGTTCGATACATTTGAATTTTGTCAATACACAACACTTCTTCTTGAGCTCTGTCTCTGGGATAACTTTGCTTAAACGTCCGTTTAAAAAATTATTTGCGCTGTCGAACGTTGCACAAAAACAAAGTCAAGAAATCGATACTTTCTATTTCCAAAAGATGTTAAATAATGTGAGAAATGGATCCGCTTCTGCCGGCGTCCAGATACGATAGATACAAAATTGGAAAAATATGCGTAGAGCACTTTCTTGGCAGTGTCTTTGAAAGGGATTTGCCATATGCACTGAACAAGCCGCGACCATTAAAACTAAAGCCCGAATCAATGCCCAGCGTAAAAAAAAAACATAAATGATGGCAATGAGATCGATTACTATGAGGATCAGGGACGAACCATTGCAAGTTGTGGATGCCCTTTTGACAAATGATCATCATAATGATGATGATGACGATGATGAGGATGTTGAACCAATTGAACCAATATCTAACAAGTTTGGAGCAAGAAAAGTTTGTATTACACACTAAAAAATGGAAATGAAGTTAAACTAAGTACGGCTTTTATATCTTGCAGCACAAATCTAAGACGTCAGAAGTTCTAAATAAAACTTGACACGGAAAAAGATGCTACAACTATGGATAAGCTACAAAATCAATTAGACAAATCCAATGATCGTCATGATCAATTGTTGAATCACTTGAGGAGAATCTTTTCAATGGCACAATTGCAAAAGCTGCAAAGCGGCAAACGCATTATCTGGCCCCACGCGGACCTTCGAGAGTCGTATCATCTTTATGCGGAAGGTCCGAATGTTTATAATACACTGCTTCAGAAAGGTTTTCCGTTTCCATCGCAAAGAACACTGCAACACTGGGATGCCAAGGAGCGTTTACAGCAGCAGGAAGAACTGGAGGACAATGTAAGAAAACAGAGCCAAGAGCTCACTGAAAGAAAACAAGAGCACTATGAGCTCGTAGACATTATTGATTTTGATCATAGTTATGTGAATAACTGAGTCATTGTTAATCAATTGGATAATTAAATTCTTAAGTGCAATGATGTAGCATGAGCAACTGAGAACCTTAGGCTGTTTTGTTAAGTCTGTTGTATTAATTTGTTGTTACGAGTTGACCGATGCAATTGGTTGGGATTTTCAGGGATTGTTGATTAAGTGTTGGACTGTGAGTTGCAGTACAAGCTGACAGGCAAATGTTTGTTAAGTCTGAACGTGGTGTTTATGTTTGATGCTTCCTGTTTATTATTTGTTCTCTTTTTGGGTAAACGTCCCAACTTGTTTTAAGAGCTTCTTTTCCATTGTTGCCGACGAGTTTGCTTAAATCTTTTTGTTTGTTTTATAAGAATATTAATATAAATTACAATTATAATGAATAAGGTGTTGTATGTTATAAATTAAAATGAACAACGAACGTTTTTTGACAATGATTTTATTTGAAATAGTACTGAATTCGATTAAAACTAATACATTTTTTGGATACTGCTGCGCACTTTTGCAGCCCATAATTTTGGCAAATTGGCCTATCCTCACTTCTGTTGTTTTACTATTATTATTATAACCTTCCACTTAGTCGTTTCTTTGCATATTTAAATTTAGAATTTGAATAACTAAAAATATGTATATATTTATGTATATGTTTGTATGTATATTGCGGTTTGTTAACACAAATGTATATATATTTTAAATAAAACTTAAGACATAACGGCAACTAAGGATGCGCTCTTCAACTATTGCATAATCAATTATCATTATCATCACCGTCGTCATTTATAAGTCCACAATTAACTATCACAATTTATTGTATTCCATTATGTGTGTTTGTTGTTGTTGTTGTTGTTGGCATTACGCAACCGTTGCATTATTCATTTGCATGAGCGTGTTCCTCGCTATGTGTCTTTCTTTTATAATTTGATTTGTGTGCGAACAAGAAAATATATATTCATACATAGTATATACTAATAGGTACATCTCAAAATCTGTATAGGATAGCTCTTCTATTAGCCATGTCTCTGTGTTTTGTGTGTTAGTTGTTTTCTTTTTTTTTGGTTGATAACTTAAATATAAAAAAATATATACTACGCTATGAATGAGAGGGAACTGAGAACTGAGTGTGGGCATGAGAATGGCGCATTAACACAGGACATGACCAATTTGATCCTACTTCTAGTCATCCTCTATGGCCTCTGGCACATCCTTAAAGCTTGCGCAGTGCATTGTGCTTTTGCTTGTTGGCCAACAGCTGCTTCAAGCTAAACGAGGACAGTGCGATGCCAAACAGAGCCAACATTGTTGCCGAACGGGTCACAACGCGATTTGGCGACGACGACGAGCTGGTGTTGAAAGCATGGCTGCTGTGCGTCGAGGCCTGCAATTAAAAACAGTTAGTACATATAACAATTTAACACTCAGATAATAAAATATTATATATTATTCTAGTCTATTTTTTGAAAATGTCAAATAAGCTAATTTTAATATTGGCCAATGGCCCAAATATCTATTTAGCCGGCATTTTCGGTTTCTACTGCGCAGCATTTATTTTGTGTATAATGTGTGCCCATAAAAATGCCGCAAATTCATGTGTTTGTTCAACCCTAAATTGCCGACGTTCATTGAACTGATTAGGGCTTTATATGTATGTATGTATGTATGTAACTGTAATCGCAATGTGGATGAACTTGTAACACCTGCCTCGAGTGTAGATCTCAATATGTTCGTAAATGCATGTGCATGAGGTAATGATGTTTGCTTCGCAACACCATTTTATTTCCCAGTTCTTTATTGTACTTTTAATTGTTTTGTTGTTGTCGTTTTTTTCGGCCGTGCAATTAGAGCAACTTTGCATCCCAATCTAAAATTGAGCAACGACGCAAATTGCTGGAAACGCGTGGCGTGTGACGTCTTAATGGCACAGTGGGCTATGGTTAACCAAAAAATCTTTGAATTATACAAACAATTGTTTGTTATTCGTTAAAGTTGAAAAATCCTTTTAGGGACTTTTTGCTTTGTTGTTGTTGTGCTCTTTGTTTGGAAGCAGGGCTGCATTGATGCGATTTTTCTTACAATTTCCCTGCAAGAAATTTACAAAATTCCCTTGTATTTTGTTGTTGTTTGCATTCATTCCTTGGAAGCACGGTTGCATTTAAGTACTTGTGAAATTCAGTTTTATTTCAATAGACAACTTTATGATATCATTTATGAAAGCTGCTCAGCTGACATTGTTCATGTTCACAGCTTATCAACCAACGCCTCTCCTCACATTTGCAACTTGATGGCGCCTTGTGACGCACTTGCTTTTGCCCCGCTTGCCACTCATCTTTCTATCTTTTTTGAGGATTGTCCGTTCTCTTGACCATTGCTCGTATTGCGCATAAATAAACAAAATGTATAAATAAACCGAATTCGTTTGCCAGCTGCGCACTCATACGAAAATTTATGCACATTTTGAATTTTGAAATGTAGAATAAACGAATTTTATTTCGAATATTAATATAAAAATGTATAATAGCTCAAACAATTCCAATTTGTTTTTGATTAGCATTTGTATTATTTTGTTCGTTTTGATTTTTATATTATCTCATCTCCTTTGTTTGTATGGCCGCTTCGATGCGTTCCGCCTGCTGGGGATTATCTTTGTGGTGTTCCCTCCTCCGGTTGAGCTATTCTTCTCGTTTTTTATACGCTTAATTGCTGTAAGAAACTCTGCGATTCCTGGAGATTGCGAGATGGGCTCAAACTCAGGCACTGGCTGTCGCAGCTTACGCGGATTTGTAGATGCTTTTTTAAGCATCATATGGAAGGGATTCAGCCTTGGGTTTTGGTTAGGAATGGCCACTGGATTTTCTATCGAAACTGTGAACGAAATTTCGGTTGGTGTTGTTGTTTTTCCAGCTGCTTGTTTAGTATTATCTAGTGTTAGTCGGTATGACGCTGGCTCCAAGGAATCTGTGAGAAGCTTTTCTGGTTTGCAGCAAGATTCAGTCGTGGCTGCTGTGGTTTCAACAGGAGCAACAATATCCTGTTGCTGCTCAAAAGTGTCCTTAATGCTGCTTGAAGAAATTGTTTCGATATTTGGCATCGATGCACAGCTAGGCTGGTTTAAATCTGATACAGATTTACTGCAATCCGTCGATGTGCAGTTGTTTGTTTCGAACTGTTCCAGCAGGCCTTTTATAAACTCATCATCAACATCATCATTTGTGTTGTGCTGCATGGAGTCTTCATTATCATCATCTTCTTCTTCGGAGGATGACACGAGATCATTGTTCGGCCAGAGACAGTGACGAGATTCACATTTAAGCAATTGATCCTCCATGTTTATGTAAAAATATCGCAGCTTATGATATAGGCCTCGTTGCTGGCATTCCTCACAAATATCGCCGACGACTTGCATTTTCTCGATTTGACTGCGAGTGTGTGTGTGTGTGAAGGAATTTTTAGAATCGTGTTTGGGAAGTTTGCTTATGTATAATTTCCCCTAAATTTGCACATTTTTTGCTTCCTTTACTTTACTGCAAATGCTCACCTGGCCGAAGCTTAAACGAAATGCGTACAATCCCAAATTAGTTGTTTTCATGGTCCGTTCGAGCAATTGTTATCTGCAAAATAAACAAATTTGATGTTTTCTGGTCAGCACACACAATTCAGCTTACATAATACAAATTGATTTTTCACTTTTTTTTTTCTTTTGTGTTAAAAGTGTCAGTGTGAAAGTCGTCGACACTTGCTTATCACTTACTTTATATGTGTTTGAGTTATAGTGTATACGTTTCTATCTATTGACGTCTCCTCTATTATGCAGTTCCGAGCGTTCTGTGTGAAAATTATTTATACGCGTTAATAAATAATAATGAAATAAAATTCTCTCGTAGGCATGCCACACTAAATGACAGAGCTGTAGAGGTGCAAAGGCATCGTGTGAAAAATCTGTGTTATCGATGGTTTTGAAATATCGCAACTATCGATGTTTTGTAGGTCACCGTCGATGATTTTACAGCACTCGGCTACAGTCATTTTCTAATAGATTACAAAATCTTAGATAAAACTTAGAATTTCTAGTTTGTGGTCTTGACGTATGTCGTGTTGGACAAATGCAGAATAGACAAATAATTATGGGACGATAAGTAATGATAAATCCCGATGATGTTAATAAGCTACTATTTTATTGTTTGAATTTGAGTTATTTTTTTGAAACATCGATGCTTCACTCGATATATAAATGCGGGGTTTGGCAATGCTTGTGCTTTGTTTACATTTTATATAGCTTCCTCATGCGATATGACAAGTTAAATCTCATGGTGAATTAATCTGAATACAAAATTTACAATTTTAGTTTAAAGTAGGCATTGTTAAGAGTGCTGGCAGAACATTTGTTATTAAAAAAAAAAAAAACAAATCTAAATTAAGTAATTTTTGAGCAGGTCAGTAGCCGATATTTATCTTTATAAAAAAAAAAACAGTTTTCAACACTATCTTTGCAGTCCGTCACTCGCTGTCCAGGCATTTCATAATACTAGTGTGAACGTTCGCTTTCCGCAGTTTTTATCAACAATAAATCGAAATGGTTCTTTCGGACGGAGCTAAGGAGCGTTTGGGTGTTGTTGTGGACATGGTTCAGACCACATTCCACTGGGGCTTTGTGCCAATGGTCCTTTATTTAGGTGAGTAGCTTTGCAGCACGTGCGAAAATATGCGGTGTTAATGCTATATATTGATGTATTAAAACATAGGTTTCTCCAAAGGCGCGGAGCCTGGCATGCCACCTCTATCACTATTGAGTCTTTTGTGGCAATAAGCATTTCATACTTAGTATAAAATATGCTGCAGCGACGTCCTGATCGTTAAATTTACAAAAATGTTCTTGTTAACTGGTCGGCGCTCCCACAGCACTTGTACCAGCCGGAGCAAATTTTAGAAATAAATTTATGTTACCTTAACTAACAGAAAATTCAAATTCGTAATATTGCAAGAAATGCGGATGCATCAATAAAAAAGTTAATTGAAAAAACTGCATTGCGTTTTTTAATAACAAATAATTTTTCGTAGTAGCACTGATCGTGATGGAGTGGCAACGCCAATTAGATGGTATTTTTTTCTAGCTAGGGTGTAATATTTTTTTACTAGTTCGAAACGGTCACACTGGTCACATCGTTCGCTATAGCACTCGCACACAGACGGATTTTCCGCTTGTATCGTTAAACAAAATTGCATATATAACAAATAAATAATACAATTTGAAGCAAACACAACTGTGCATCATACAATTCAAAGTGCTGGCCACTGTTGTAAATAAGTTTCATATAAATATAAAGCCACACAAGTGTCAAACGCACGTGATGAAAATACGGCTGAAAAAATTATACAAAAAAGTGGAAGGGGAATGAATTTTTCTAATTGGATTTTTGCAAGAAGTGAACAAATTTCGAAGCATTTAATGTGCGTTCGTTACAAATACTATGCGTGCGAGATGCACACAAAATGCCAAATGGCCAAAAATAGTGCTAACTGCACTCAAACATAATGTAAGCCTGCGATGCCGACTCAGAGTCCTACACAATAAATGCGCAATACCAAGCCAATTAGTTGCCGCCGTCGTTGTCGTCGTCGCCTTCGCCGTTGTTGTTGTTGGCGTCCTTATTTACATAGTTTTTGTTTGTGTCGCTAAGTCGTCGTCGTCAACAAGGAACACAAATACTACATAAATTACACACAAACTTTGAGTGTGTTTGGTGTTGTGTGTGTGGGTGCGTGTGTGTGTGTGTGCGCGGAAAACAAAAGAAAATCACAAACACAGAAAACAATAACAAGTCAAATTTGCGTCTATCAAAAACAAGCAAACAAAATCAACAAAAAAATGTGGATGCAATTGCTCTTCATTCTGGCGCTGCTTAACATCGGCTGCGGTAAGTGTTCGTTCGGCTTAACTCTAACACCCCCTTCCCGCTTCTTCGCTATGGGTTTTCGAGGCTAACCTTAAAATTGAATTTTATTTTCTTCATTTGCAGCCTCGCCGATCGAAATTGTCATAAATACCACAAATGAAGCTGCTGCAAAATCGGCTCACAAATTGTTGCCAGCACCAACAACAACTACTACTAAAACAACAACAACAACAGCAGCAGCTGTAAATGAAACAGCTGGCGCTTATCTAACTAAATCGTCGCTGCCATTCGCTGATAACAGCGACCATGGCAACAACAACAACAATAATAACATCAGCTCAGTAAATTTACAATTGCCTACAACTGGCGCTGGCTCATCGGCTGTTGCCGTCGCCTCCGCATCTGCCACACAGATGCAAGTGTCGTTGCCCACTTACGCGCCGCTGCACAACAAGAAGCAGAAAAGTAAGTTCGCGAGCAATAATAGGTTCTGAATCAGAGTGCGATCGACTGGGCCATACCCTGCAAAGTGTCATAAAGAGTTAAATTTAGACTTTAGTTTATGTTTTACATCACTATTTGTCGTCAATTAAGATATGTTTTTGTTTGCAACAATCATTAACGACTTACTGAATCGTATACAAAAGATCATCTATTGCGAAAAGTTTGTGAATATTCAGCCTCAGAAAGAAAGAACACTAATAGTTATTAGAAATTTGGAATTGGTTTGGTATATTCTAAATTATATACTTATAGACAAAACAATATAGAAACCACAATATTATGTACAAACGGTACAACCCTTTAGCTTGTATGCGCTTTTGGCGTTAATTGTTAATGAGTAGCTGCAGCAGACATCAGACACCAGAGAGACGAAAATAAGGCACAGAAGCGAGGCTCGCGTGACTTTAACACCTCAAAAAGAAGTGCAACTCAATCTGCATTGAGTTGCAGGCCTAAAGTCTGTCCATCCATCCATTCATTCAACTGTCTCTGACACGTCTCGCCTCATGCCTCATGCACCATGTCTGTCGTGACGTCAGCGCGCGTTCTGTCGATGTCAATGCGCTGTGGCAAGAGCAGACAAAAGCTCTCAAAACCCCTTACAGACTGCAGCAGACAACTTTGCTTGCATTTTAACCCATCCAAAACACACACACACACACACACACACACACACACACACACACACACCCGCAACAACAACAAAAAACATGCATAAATGCAACTGCAGCTTAACAAAACTGGCGCGCAACGTTAGCAGCGCTGCAATCAGCGACGTTGACTTTGTCTGGGTTCTTTTATGCAATCCGTTTTGCACTTGTCTTCTTTAGCTCTCGGCTCGCGTTCTTCGTTTTTTGTTGTAGTTGTTGTTGTTATTATTATGTTCAATGGCTTTTGTTTTTGGTTTCCCTGCGAGTAACCTGATCTGCCGCCGAATTCCCCTACTCCCCTCTCTTTCTCTATCTGTCTGTCTCCCACTAAATGTCTGCGATCGCTTAGAAAATTCAATATGTACATATATAGAATACAGAGCTATGATTATTGAATGAATTTAAATGAGGCGGCCAACGACTTGCTAATTGGCCAAAAGCGACGCATGCCAACGATGGGCCTAATAATCAAGTTGGCAACAAAAGTTATTATTATTCTCTATGTGATATGTAATAAAAGAAATTGAAAACGCTCAAATTTTGAAGACATTCTAAATAGTAAAGAACATATAATCTCAGTTTTTATACCCTGAACCCATAAAATGGGTAAATCAGGGTATAATGGTTTTGTGCAAAAGTATGTAACAGGCAGAAGGAAGCACCTCCGACCCCATAAAGTATATATAGTCTTGATCAGCATCAACAGCCGAGTCGATATAGCCATGTCCGTTCGTCTGTCCGTCTGTATGAACGCGTCGATCTCAGAGACAACAAGAGCTAGAGACTTGACATATTGAATAAAAGTTCTCCTATACTATAAGCAGAACAAGTTTGTTTCAAATTATCGATAACTACTCTGGTTTCCGGTATACACGTGGAATTGATTACAAAAAATATTAAATTTGGAAAATGTAAAAATGGGGGTTGAAATAATGGATAAAGATAGAACTTTTCTCAAAATTTCGTACAAATCGGTTGAGAAACACCGGAGATATCGTAAAGTTAAGTCAGTTATTAGTGTTTTTTAAATTGAGCATTATTTGAAGCATACTTTTAGGGCGCAAGGAGTAAAATATTTAGTGAATCTGGGTTCAGGGTATCTTCTAGTCGGGCTCTCCGGACTAGTCTTGAAATAAGTTTTGTTTATGATTTAATAATTGTTTCATTATTAATTGTTCAAGCTATAAGCATCAGCAGAATTTAGCTTTCTATAATTAAAAATTGACATTATTCATATGTTTATATATTTATCGCAATCATGTTTGATATTCTGTTGATTCTTTGTTATATATATAGGCTCATTCACAAGATTATCGCTATAACTTTGTTATCGTGTCGATTTAAGATTTTCATAAAAATAACAGAAGTCGAACTTTCATATAAAAAATATCAAAGGGACAAGGAAAATACCAAGTTGCAGGTTTCTGCAAATAAATTCGATGTATAGAACATTTATATATGTAAGTTCGTTGTATGGAAGTTTGACTGTTGATTGCTTTGTATTAAGAAAAAACTGTTAAATTCACAAAGCAGACACTATTTAGGTTTATACTATGGTTCTGCGCTAAAATTATAATATTTTTTTGATTGAGAGATGAGTTTAAAGATATAAAATGATTGTATGTGAACAATCTTGTATATTCATAGAAAAATACCATATAAGAATTGTATTTTTATCGATAAACATATATTTGTAGATAATCATTCCGACCTATCAAAGCGTTAATCGATTTTTCAGCTATCTGAGAAAAATGGAACTGATTTTTTAAGATTTTCCTATTGTTTCTACAAGAAATAAGAAGTACAATATTATCATTGAACTATTCTACTTTGGCTAATTGCATTTATTTATCGGTCGGCTTTTATTATTCAAATCCTTCAAACTCATTTATTGCCATCCCTAGAGTAAGATTTATTGATTGATTTGGAACACATTTTCCTTTTTCTTAATTTGATATTTATCTTTTTCTATTTTTTAGTAGAAACAATCAAATGCCATTGCGATATTTGCAAGGAGACGAATCATATATGCGAAACGGATGGCTATTGCTTCACCTCAGTGGAAAAAGACACGGACAGCAAGATAATATTTAGTTTTCGGTAAGTTTTTTGTTGTTGTAGTTTTATATAGCAAAAACGTATGTATGTATATTGTGCAACATGCACACCAAAAATGAAACTGTTTGTTTTGTGGTGCGCCTGTGTGTGTCTGTTGCATACAAAACTTTGTTGCGTAGCTGCCTCAACATGTCGCAGAGCTTCCCGCCCGGCCGTTTCATCTGGTGCAACGAGGGTCGCCATGGCGGCCCAACAGCACGACCCGCTGCCGTACGTGGCGGTCATGCGTGCTGCAACGATCGTGACTTTTGTAATCGTCAACTGCGACCTGTTATCAAATATTATACGCTGTCATCGACGGGCGCGCCGGGTGGTCAAGGTTCCTCATCCTCATCCGCGGTTATCTACGAAGGTGCGCTATATGCTGTGCACGTGTTCAATTCGATTACTGACTACTGACCACCCTATGTATGTCCAAACGCTGCTGCTCAATCTAACTGCCATACAAAAAAAAACCAACCAAACCGTAAACCAAAACATCGCACGTCGTTCCAGTTGCTTTGTTACAGTTAGTTCGTTCGCTCGTTTGCGTTCTCTCTCTCTCTCTCTCTCTCTCACACATTTTCTACATTTATGCTCGTGTTGAGTTCGACTTGATAGAGTGAACATAACCCCACAAAAGCACACTACTAAAAAGCCACCCAAAAAAACAGCAACTGCAACTACAACAACAAAGAGTTTTGTTTTTATTGTTTCTGTTATTTTGTTTGCTTCTAACAATTAGCAACTGGCCAACAACAAAATTATTACTAATCCATTTATTCCCACACTCTGTCCCTCTCTCTTTTAATGTCTTGTACACTCAAAAAAAAAAAAAAAAAACAAAAAAAAACAATTGAATCAAAATACTTTGCAAACAAATAAAAAAAAATACCAAATTCCCTTGCTGAATCTCTCTCTAACTCTCTGTTTGTTTCGCTCGCCGTTGCTGTTGTTCCTTGCTATCTCTCAACTTTTTTACAAAAATATAACTACCATATCAAAACATAATTACAAATCTTGTATTATCACTGCACAGTTGCCTCGATAAGCGTTACGAACTGCATCGCGAGCCGCTGGAATGCCTCTCGAGTCGCAGTAAATACGATACGTATAGAATTAGCTGTTGTAGTAAGAATTTCTGCAATAAAGAAGAGCTTATGAAAAGGATATTTGAAAAAGGTACAGCAATTTTCGAAACACAATTAGTAAATAAAGCAATATAACAATAAAAACAAAACAGCAAACAACAAATTAAATACAACCAAAAAAAAAAAAACAACTTTATTGTCTCACCTTTTTTATTTTTGTTATATTAAAAGCTTTTTGGTTTGCACTCTTTATTCTTTTGTTTTGTGCACAATAAAACAAGAAAAACACAACACTATTTACACAACAAAAATTAATTATAATTTTAAATTTCGGTTTGCACATTAAAATTTTAGGCATACTTTAGAATCTTTTCCTAACGTTTTTCTTTGCTTTTTGGTAGTTCTGATTAGTAAATTTCAGTTTATTTTTGCACGTAACTTGCCTTGCATTGCCTCCTGTTATTCCGCTTCTCTATATTCTCTTCTATTTTGACTACTTTTTAACTACAGCAACAACAAGAACTAAACCTACACCTACACTAATCTTTAGCAAAAAGAAAAAAAATAATGTAGTTTTTCAATGATCTTTAGCATGCAAATATTTTCGTAATCTTTTGATTGTAGATGCGAATTTTTCGTTAAAGGTGTGGCTTAAACTCTACCACGGATATGCAGTAGGTGTATTCATGAGTCAGATATTGTTATTTTTGTAATTTTCATGAGTTGATAGAGTTGAAATTCTCCTAAAGTTCTAACTAAAGACGTTTTTAACAGGTTTAAAAAATTTCCTCCTTTTCGATTTTGTTCCTGGTGTTTTGACCATACTTTTCCCATCTATAGTTTTTTTTTTTTTTTTTTTTTGTATATAACTGAACTCGGGAACTTTTATACTTTTTCTTCCTTACTTTGAATATATGTATGTAGTATATGTATGTTTAATCTGGTATGTGCACACAGCTAAACATAAAGCCGCTGCTGCCTCGATATAGTGGCAACTCTCTTTGACCACGCCTCTGCTGCACGCTGGCTGCGCTGATGCAACATTTAAATTCTAAGTAGATACAAACAACAACAACAACAACAATTGCAACTTTAACAACAACAGCTGCTTACCAACTGCACTATGCATTAACAACCAAAAACAAAAGAAAAAAAAACTTTTTTGTGAAATAATTTTTGAGCAAACAAAAAAAAAACGTTTATTGCTTATTTAAGTAGTAACTAAAACAAAATACTAGCATAAGCTTCCAAAGAGAACAAACACCTGTATATGTATATGTATATGTAGATGCCTGCCCCTTGCAAACCACTTACCACCCGAAGATCCCGCCTGGTGTCACGGCTATACACCGACCTCCTCCACACAATGTTGTCAACATGATTTTTGCAATACGCGTGAAAATTACAATGGTGTTGTACCAGGTGAGAGTTGCTTAGAGAACACCCACCGTTACCGTTATTCACATGCCAAATCACACATTTATTCACACATACACACATACATAGATAAGTGGGCACAATTTAAATGTTATTCGACAAAGTTGTCCCATATTCCAACCACGACAATATCATTGCAAACCGCATCATTTGCGTTTCGTTTTAGACAGAAATTAATGTAGCACACACACACACACACATCCATACATATATACACACCTGTCATTTTGTCGCCCCTTCCCCACTTCCCAGTGTTACATTTACAATAGTTTATGCGTTGTGACGTCTTAAGAAAAGAAAATTCCATCTTGGTTTGTTGGGATTTCTCATTCTTGTTCCATTACACATGACACATACAAACACTCAACACCCAAACGCACCATTCATGTTGTTGTTGTGTATTTATTCACCTTGTCTCGCGCGCGCCGTTACTTCGTTCACCGTTTTCCTCCTGCGCACCCACTTGTCGCTTGAGGTGTATTTCGAGTTGTCTGCTGACCTTTCGCATCATTCATATTGACTTGTTAAAAACACGACGCACAAAAGCCCAAGGAAGTAGGCAAAAAATACTGCGTCAGCAAAACACCGACACAAACAACAACAACAACTGTCTCAAGGGGGGCCCGCCAACGGCAAAAACAAAGACAACAACAACAACAGCCAGCCAAGAGCAAAAGCTGTCGTCGTTCCAGACATCGCTCGTTGTTTATGTTGCGCTCGCTTTCTCTCCCTCTCTGTCTGCGGTATATTCTGTCTGCTGTTTATGCAATAGTCGTCGTTGTTTTTGTGCATTCATATTCATTCATGTGCTTCGACTGCGCTGTTGGCGTCGCTGTCTAACGGTCTTATTCCATTCATTAATGCCCGCATTTTTGTGTTTTTTGCTGTCTGCAGCCTATTTATGTTTTCTTTTCTACTCTTTTTTTGTTGTTGTTGTGTTGCTCATCCAAATATTATTAGTGTAGCTGTGTGATTTTGCTCATTTGCACTGCTCTTGTGCGTGTGCGTTTGCGTTTGCGTGTATGTGTGGGTGTGTGTCTGTGTGTTTTAAGTTTATTGCTCTTTGGATATTATATTATTCGCTGAAAAGTATGCAAAGGTTTGTAAATATGTACAAATGTAACTACCAAATGTCATAAACCAGGTTAGTGCAAACAAAAAAACACTACATATTTAACACACGCGCACACACTTACTAATTTGAAACTGCACCTTGGGTTTTTGTTTGTATTGATATAGTTTATGTTAAGTAACCGTTTAATGTTTATTATTGTTTTGATTAATAGCTTGATCTTATGCATGTTGTTTTGTCACAATGTATACTTAATAACTTTCTGGCATTTAATTTTCCATTAATTATCACGCTCAGCTTTTCCAGCTCCTCTTTGCTTGCACCCAACGCAAACAAAATCAACTAATCCAAATTATTTTCCAACTAGATATTAATCCAAGCAAAACGCTCAGCAGCTGGGAACTGGTGGCCATCATTGTCGGCATCACGCTTATCATTTGCTTGTCTGGCACCGTTGCCTGGTATTATTGTCAGCACCGCAAGCGTTTGGCCAACGGGCGACCTTTTGCCAAAGAGGATTCCGTTTACGATCCAATTTTGAATGGCAACACAACCTTGCATGACATCATTGAAATGACAACCTCGGGCTCTGGATCAGGTAATCAAATTTAAATGATATGATTTTTGTATTGAAGAGCTTCCTACAGCGAATTTATCAAGATGAATCTAATACTTAAGAAGAAGTTATAAAACAAGTAAGAAGGCTCACCCGACTAGAAGATATCCTGAAATCAGTTGAATTAAGTGAAGGCTTGGCTGCGGTTTACTCCTTGCGCTCTAAAAGTATGCTTAGCTATTAAAATAATGTTAAATGTAAACAAAACCTAAAACTTACTTAACTTCAATCGATTCAATTCGATATCCGGTGTTTCTTAATCTCAGAGACTACAAGGGCTAGAGACTTCCGATTTTGAATATAAGTTCTCCTATACCATTAGCGGAATATTTTCATTATATAAATAAGTTTGTAATCTAGAACTTCGATATAAGCAACTTAAAGCCGTGTTGGTTTGAAAAAGATAAATTGAAAGTTCAATCAAGTTTTGCAATTCTACTTTTAAATAACATTACCACATTATTCCAACTATCAAACATTGTTAATTTGTCTCTCTAACTTTTGATATTCATATTTTTTTAATGCCATTCCTAGCTGGCTTGCCACTATTGGTGCAGCGTTCGATTGCACGCCAAGTGCAGCTGTGCCATGTAATTGGCAAAGGACGCTTTGGTGAGGTGTGGCGTGGACGCTGGCGTGGCGAGAATGTTGCTGTCAAGATATTTTCGAGCCGTGAGGAGTGCTCCTGGTTTCGTGAGGCAGAGATTTATCAGACGGTCATGTTGCGACATGAGAATATATTGGGATTTATAGCAGCTGACAACAAGGGTGAGTTTAAGCTCTGTCTTTACTCGGTTCTTAACTGATTTGCCCATTTTTCAACCGACAGACAACGGCACCTGGACACAACTGTGGCTAGTCACTGACTACCATGAGAACGGCTCACTGTTTGACTATTTGACCACGCATACAGTCGACACCAATACAATGCTTAATATGGCTTTGAGCATTGCAACTGGACTGGCGCATCTGCATATGGACATTGTGGGCACACGTGGCAAGCCTGCAATTGCGCATCGTGATCTCAAGTCAAAGAACATACTGGTCAAGTCGAATTTGAGTTGTGCCATCGGTGATCTGGGTTTGGCCGTGCGACATGTCGAAAAGGATGACTCTGTGGATATACCTTCCACACATCGCGTGGGTACCAAACGTTATATGGCACCTGAAGTGCTCGATGAGAGCATGAATGCACAGCACTTTGACTCGTATAAACGTGCAGATGTTTATGCCTTTGGTTTGATACTATGGGAAATTGCCCGTCGTTGCAACATGGGCATGATCTTTGAAGAATATCAATTGCCCTACTGGGATGCTGTCCAACCAGATCCCAGCATTGAGGAGATGAAGAAGGTTAGCAGTTGACTAAGTCACTTAAATACACTTGTTTTCTAATCAAAGTTTTCTTTGTTGCCTTGCAGGTGGTTTGCATTGAGAAGAGCCGGCCAAATATACCAAATCGCTGGCATGCATCTGATGTGCTCCACAATATGGCCAAGGTTATGAAGGAGTGCTGGTATCCAAATCCAGTTGCACGCCTCACCGCGTTGCGCATCAAAAAAACGCTAGCCAGCATACGTGTCGAGGATAAGGTCAAGAACTGATTGTGGCTCTAGTGTGTAGCCAAGGACCTCCTCCCGAAAATAAAGCAAAACAAAAAGAAAGAAAGATAGGAATGTGTGTACATCGCACCTGTGTAACCTACAACCTGGCCCCGTGTTACCTTTAAGCGACAAAGCAGCAAAAACAAAACACAAAACTAAGATATAACCTTTATACTATAACAAATACCTATTGTAAATACCTAGAACTAGACCTAACTAAAAATTCGCATCACAGCCACCACCCCGACATCCCACGTGCCCCTTTCATTCCATATTTTGCTTTTGTACATATATATATATATATTTCGTTGACATAGTTTGCTGGAATTCGCTTAGTGTCCCGGCGTAAGCATTGCGGCGCGCCAAAGAATTGCTGCACTGCCAACTTGTGCTAAAAACATAAAACAATTAGGGCCTAAATATGTATGTATACCCAGTCACATATATGCGTATATATTTTTTATAACCACTGTTCACAAAAACAAATCATAAAAAAAACAACAAATTAAATTAGAAATTCAAAATACAGTTAAAGACTTTGCCAAGACTGAAGCAGCGACGAGAAAAGCATCAGAAAAACCAGTTAAAAACTTCATTTAGCAAGCAAATCTTTTGTGTTGCAATTATATTTACCATAAAATAATCAATATAGAATCACCCGTACAAATATACAAATTTAGAGATACATTTATCGTTGACAAAATAAACTCAGGAATTCACAAATTACAACAGAAGTGAAAATTTAAAGAATAAAACAAACGAAACAAAAATGTGTAAAAAACATTTATAAATATATATGGTGCGCCGCTTGATGCCTACGCCGCTACGCCTACTCCCGCGAGCTAACGCCCCCAACTTTTGCTGCTGTGTATGCGTCTTGTAAGCATCTTATATATAAATATATATGTATATATACAGTAGATAACGGCTATAATGATACAGGCTTTACCGATTTGTCGCTTTTAAGTTTGGTTGCTTTTCATACAAACTTGTATGGAAGCACAATCGTTTTTAACGATATTTTGAATACAAATACCGCTTATAACGATCACAAGTATGAACAAAAACAAGAAATGTGCATATCACACCAGCGTTCGGCACAAAGAGAGCCAAAAAAGACTATCAATGCATTTTGCGCAAGAATAATTTCGTTTCGACACTCTTAAATACATTTCGTGCTGGCTTCGGACTATCTGTGTGAATTGGCGTTATGTTTGCTTATGTGCGTTTGGCACATTCGTGATTCGTTTTATAAGAAAAAAAGCTAAATTAAAGCAATCCAATATTACTGATTTTGTAAAAGATGTTTAAAAAATGTTCATATATAAACAATCCTAGAAAATACAGCAAAAAAAGAAGTAAAAAAATCAATAAAGAGAAAAAATAGTTTTTTCTTTAATACCGTCTTTAAATGCGATCGGTTATAACGATGCTATATTGCCGGTCCCTTGAGTATCGTTATAACCGGCATCTACTGTATATACATATATCGCTTGATTTTAAAATTGTTTGTCTTTTGTACTTCATAAATCAAACATTGTTTTCTTTTTTTTTTTAATAGATTTTCTGAGTTGTTCTGTTATAACCAAAGCTTGTTCTTCCTATTTTTACTGTAGTTCTTAAACAATAACTAAACAAGTTAATACAGAAATAAATCAACGTATTTATATTTTTATATAAGTAAGTAGAATGGCTTGCATCATAAGCAACTTGATGTTTCATGAACAAAACCTAAACTTAGAGAGTAAAATATAATTTTAAGTAATTTTGCTACATTTTCATTGTGTTGTCTGTCGTGTATGAATAAACTAAATGTTTTACATGTCTGCACCACACACATACACACACGCACCCGCACACACTCACACCCACAGATATCCTCCACAACAATGCCATAGCCAAGCGAAAGTAACAATGAATAAAAGCCTGCAATAGTAGTTTCTATACAACATTAAATAATTTCTTTTAATCCTCAAGAACACATAACGCCAAGAGATTAAAGTACACTTAAACAAACAAACAAACGAGAAATCATTAATTTAACTCTAACATCAAACCTTAAACTAAGCATCATATTATTATTATATTATGTATACCAGCTCTATTTGATATGCGTATAACGAAAACAAGAAAAGATAACGGTTCCACTATGTGTTAGCCTAAACTAGATTGTTATTTATAAATCTTTCGGCCTGCGAAATTTGATTTCCTATTAATTTAGGCACTAAAAATTAAATATGATATACGATTACAATATTAAGTTCAACTAATTTCCTGTAAATTGTAATTTGCTGAAATTGTTTTCATTCTTCAGTAAACGAATAAAAACGTAATTTAAGTTTTTACAAAGATTATTCCTGTAATTGTAAAATGTGTAAATAATACAATTTGTAACAATGTTTAAAACGATAATGATGCCAAGATCAGACAACACCGATAAATAAAATGTTAACAAGCTCCAAAAAATTATAAATACATATATTTATATATATATATGTATATATAAATTGATGAAACAAGTAAGGAATACAAAATTCCATTAACCATTATCGATCTAAAAAAGAAACTTAAACAGTACTGAGTTATATATTAAAACAAACATCAAACCGAAGAACAAAACTACAAAAGACTTGAAAATCAATGCGCAAAAAAGTTTTAAATTTAAATTATATACTTATACAAAAATAATTTCCTATTTGGCAGCTAAGAAATCATCAAAGTAAAAAAAAAAAAAAAACAACATTGATGTAATTGTTAGGCTCAAGCGTGTAAAAGTTTCTTGTGTTTGTTGTGGCAATGATATGATGTAAATGTGTTTGTGTAATATGCATTTATCGTATTTGGAATCAAGAGATATAACGAAAAGAGAGATTTAAAGAGAAATGAGAGATATCATCTCGAGTAGCATGATGTGAATTGGTATTTGGAAATGTTTATGTGAAGCATTTACGGTGTACTGTTAAAAAAACAAAAACAAATAAAAGCGTTGAAAGTGTAAACAGAGTCTAACTTTTAGCTTTAAGCTGCGTTTTTACTGGCACTTGAAATAAAAGGAAAACCCAAATTATTTGTAAAACAACAAACAAAACTAATGTGTGTTTAATCTCTTAACTCAACAGTTTCTCTACATCGCTTCCTTTTCAGCTTTTGTGTGGAAAACTCTTGCGTTTTTATACTTGTTTACTCTGTAAATAGAAAAACAAGGACAACAAGGAAGGAAGACACAGGACTTTTGCTAGACAAGTCAATTATTTATTCATTTGGCCCCAAATGTGTTTTAATTAAAATGTAAACTTAATTGCCAGCAACGAGTTTTTCCTTGCCAATTCTCAACAACTGTGAATGGAGTTTTATACGGTAAACACAAAGTTCTCTAATCTTGCTTTTATTTTTTATTTATTTTATTAGCCTTGAAGAGTTGGTGGCACTGAGCTCAACTAAACTTTTAAGTTGTTGTCCAAAAATATAACCTTTTGAGCAAATTGTTTTGAAGAACTTTACTTACCAAA
Source organism: Scaptomyza polygonia (assembly GCA_035044585.1). Taxonomy (NCBI): domain Eukaryota; kingdom Metazoa; phylum Arthropoda; class Insecta; order Diptera; family Drosophilidae; genus Scaptomyza; species Scaptomyza polygonia. The sequence continues at coordinate 3,623,948 of JAWNNU010000311.1, forward strand.
AAAAAAAAAAAAAAAAAAATCAGCTTAAACTGTGCAAAGAAATGCTATAAATACATTCTGTATTTAATAAAAACCAACACAATTTTAAACCAAAATACCCGCCCAACAGAAATTTCCATGAATATAATTAAAATTCCATTTGTTTTTTTTTGTTGTTTTTCATGGGCGTGCGCCCTTTGCACTTTTCGCGTGCCTTACAGTTGTTTTTTTTATTTGTTTACTTTGATTCTTCATTAACATTTTGCATGATTGTTTACTTTTTAAAATACATTTACATAGGATAAATTTTAAACACAAATACATGTATAAAAGGTACAGTTCGAATTTCGATTGCGATATATGTTTGTTTATTTGATAATTGTGTTATTCTTATAATTGTTGTATTTATTAAGAGTTTGAACGAGCTGATTCGAATAAAACTAATTAATTTGAATACTTGCTGTAATAACATTGAATGCCTCAGTCAGTATTTTTTTTAATTAATTTTTGTGTTTATGTTAATTTTTATTAGTTAAATAGATAAATGTAATTATTAATTTCTACGCAAAACACGTTTAAATTCATGCATATGGAATATTAATATTGTATATTTTAACTGTGTTTAATATTGTATTTGTTTTAATATTGCCATAAAACATTATACTAAACTTTTATACGTACACATATAAGTTTATAAGCAACAAGAGTGATATGCTTTTGTTAAACATTTGATATGTTAATAAGTTTAAAATTTTTCATTAGATTAATATGCGTGTGTATAATTTAATCAATCGGTGCCGTTGCCTTACAAGTTGTCTTCATTTATATATACGGATATATTTTCTTCTTCTCCTTCTCGGTTGCTTTCGACTTCAATTGCGGCGTTGCTGAAAACTGCTAGGCCAATGCTGTTGAAAATTGTTTTTGTTATTTTGTAAACGGCTTAAATTTTATTAATTTGAATGTTTTTTGGTTACCTCGTGTGTCACATCGACGCAGTCGAAGGCATCACGAAAGTAGCCACAGCTCAACTTGGAGGTGGCACGATGATGCAAACGCTGGTGCTGGCAACACATTCCGCTAAACAGTTAGTTAAATAAAAACGCAGGCATAAGTTTCAACGTTGTAATAAGTAAATATAGTTATGAATAGTGCTTGACTACCTAAATATAACGCTAGGTTCACCGATTTTTCTCTTGCGGCTTAAACTGTTTGGGTGAACAAATTTTTAGCTGATTATAGAGTGGAATTTTTATTCATTAAATTGAGTATATTATCTATGTTTAGAAAAGATAAACTTTATGAAATGTCAATGAAAACTTGCTGAGGTCCACTCCAAACGTTATTAAAACTTTGTCTTTAAAAATAATTCTTGCCTTGAAGTAAACCCAAAATCCAAAGTGATTTTCTTAAATAAAAATTAATTCCTATTATTCCTGGACATATTTCAAATATTTTTCAGTTGCCAAGAGAGGGCTTTTAACAAACTAAAGTTTTTGGAACACGCTCCGGGTAATTGGTACAACCATGATGTATTAATAAACGTCAATTGTACCGAGAGTCAGACATAAATTCAGATTTCGAGCAACTCGACTGCTGTAACTTATTCTCCTTCATAATTTCTTCTTCATAGCTTAAATTTTTGTGTCCCTTACTTGATAACTTGGCATTCACTGCTGCTGCTGCAATCACTTCCCAGCGGCTGTTTGGGCTGCACACTAAACACATCCTGCAGCACTGTTGACTCCGTTTCGCATCGCCATATACCCTCTTGGGGGACAAGCATGCAGGTGCTGCCTGGTGCACAGTCCGCATGTCGTTGACACAGATCTCGCTGCCGACCAAACACATAAACGCATTTTCCCTCTAACACACCAAAAATAAGTACTTGTTAAGCTGAGTAAACGATTGCAATTAGATGAAAATACTTGAACCACACTCACCGCCATATGTGCTGACACAGACACCCGTGGGACAACAGTCGGCGTTACTGTGACAGTCGCGATTCGCACAGGGTGTATCCTCAATCAGTGGTTCAACAATGCCATATACCTCGGTCTGTGGCTGTCGCAGTGACGATGACAGCGGCGTTATTTGGGCCTGTTGCAATTAAAAGTAAATCAAATGAGGCGTATGTGTAATGTTGTGTGTGTAAGTGTGTGTGACTTGTCTGCTTGTGACACACGCTGCGTATGCGTGTTATTTGTACTGGAATCTAAAACTTAAACCTCGCTAAACTCGTTTTGAAATCATTGGAAATAAATAAACCTTCATATGAATGATTTAAATCAAGCTGTGCATCGCTTTTGCATTTGAACTTTGAACTTTTAAAAGCAGCAACAGCAGGTGTAGAGAGCTGAAATTCATTAGCCAGCCTTGTGGATTTCATCACAACGCAATTCGTTTCAAATTTTTATGTTCATGCAACGACGCTGCGTTTAATTTTATAGCCGCATGCGTATGAGTGATAAGTATGTATGTGGAATATTGTGTTTCGTTCAGTTTGCTCTTAAAATAATCTGTGTATTCTGTAGTCCTAAGTGATAAACTTTGTTTTTTTTTATTTAATATGGTTTTCATTTTAGAGTGCTTTAACCGTTGAGAAAATACGTTTATTTTTTATGGTAATAGTTTCAAAAGCTTTGAATTGTGTTATAGAAATGCTGTTCATTAATATCCAAGAATTATTGTGTTAATTGCAAATCAAAACATTATTTCAAAAAAAAATATCGATAATAAACATTGCTATATATTACACACTACAAAAAAAAAAAAATTTAAAGGAATATTAATTATAAAAAAAAAACACTTTTATAGTTAATTTGAAATACGACAATGTTATATACAAACTAATTTGTACGTTATGTTTTCTTTTCAATAAATCACTTTCTACGTTAATTCAATTAATTTCAGTTTGTAAGTAATTTCAATATCATAAGCGCTATAATTATTATATATACATTATTATAAAACATTTGCCATCTGTTTCTGCAAAAGAAACTAAAATCATTATAATTATTATAAAGATATTAAGCTGATTAAAAGTTTGGCTTGTTTCGCGTTTCCAGTACCACGATTTTTAATTAACCATCTTTGGTTACGGTTTCGTTTTTAAATTGACCATAAACGCACAAACACAACGCACTTAATTGCGCTTTTCACACAGTTTTCACTTACTTGTTGTTGTAGTTGCTGCTGCTGCTGCTCCGGCTGCTGTTGTTGTTGTAGCTCTACGGAAAATGGAACAAATAGTTGAGAATATTCGCCGTTGTAGCCAGCATTGTTGTTTTTGTTGTTGTGGCTGCTGGCAATCATATCAAATGTTCCACCCACATCGGCAACTGCATCAACGGCAGAAGGAGCGGCGGCGGCGGCAACGGGGTCGAATCCTCTGCGATGCATCAAATTGGGTGAATTACGTCCAAATAGGGAACGCTGCCAGGCACCAGGCAAACCTCCTCCGCCGCTCTCTACCCCTGCACCTGACGTTGCGGATGCATTCGCACCCAGCTGTGTATGGGCCAGGCCGAGCAGCAGGAGTAGGAGGACTGGAATGCTGCTTCTCATGTTGGCACTCTGTTGGCTACTTCATTGCCAGCGGCTGCTGGACTTGCTGTGGAAAATATTAAAAATCAAAGCCAATCTAGCGCGGTCTTAATTAAAAGCCAACACACAGAACAAAAATGAAAGCAAAATTGCCAACACGCAATCGCAAATTCGCCTTTTATTCAGCTCAGATGTATGGAAAAAAGCGTTTCACGTGCCGTCGGCAAATGGTCAAAATAAAAATGAAACAATAGACTTTTTTTGTTTTCCTTTTCCCGGTCATTAAGATTGTGTTTGTGTGTGTGTGTGTGTGTGTGTGTGTTGCTTGCTGTTAGTTTTATTGCCGCCACAGACTTAATTTATGCTTCTCATATTTACTTGGCGCTTTTTATTGCCCCGGATGTCAGTTATATATCAACATAAACGCACCTTAATACATTCTGAATAAATTGCTTAAATGTTTGGTCTTTTTTCATTAGATCTGGACATAACCTGAGTAATTTATAGAATAACAAAAAAAATATCTACATTAATGTCCAGGAAGTGACTGATGTCTAGCTAAGGCTTTTAGCTAGCAGCTTCCAAGCTGAATAATTTAAGTTCGTTGTAGTTTATGTTGCCAATCGAACAAAGAATATCAAAGGAAACTGCTTTTGCCTGGCTTTGGTGCATTAAACACTAATACACAAACACATATAGAAACACAAAACTCTTGACATTGCATCGATTTGTATTGTGAACTCATTATTTGTCTGTCATTTTCTTTGCTTAGTTATCAATCAACTTGAGTAAGTTTCAAAGCTATCCGGGCAAGCTTTGCGTTGATGTTTTTCTTTGTGTCAATCTGTAGCATCTCTTAATGTCAGCGAGCGAAGCTAACTTAATAATAGTGAAGCTTCTAAAAGTTTCGTTTTTAAAAACTTATTGTTTGTTTAGAAATGGCATCTTGATTAAAACTCATTTGAAAATAAAAATGAATTGTTTTTGCCAAAAGTTTATCATATTGTTGACTCGAGTTTCATAAAGTTTCAGCATAAATTTACACGATAACCTTGTTTGTTAAAAACTGCATTTCTAATTCACTTCAAGTCTTAAAAGTGATACTTATAATTCTTGCATAAATTTAGTTTATAAACCCTGTTTGCAGAATTTTTTAAATTTATGTTAATTTGGTAAACATCGCAAAGCAACATCATGGCATACAATGTAGAAAATATTAATATTGTAATTAATTAAGCTTGCACACACCCACTAACACAGACTTATGTAGCATAAGCTGCCATCTTGAAAAAAAACTTTCAGTTTGTTTTTAGCATTTGCATAAAAGCATTGCATACTTTTAAGGGCCACATGTGCTGGTAAGTGTAAGTGGCCTGCAACGATTAAACATTTAGCCAAACAAACTTTTGCTTATGCATCTCATGCATAATGCATTGAAATAGATACTACAGATCCCTCCACTCGTCCCAAGTACCGTAGACCAACTTGCCAGCTTCAGGCTTAAAAGGTGAGTGTATTTAAGGTTTCACTGTGCAAACTTAGAGAGATTCTTACGCTTGTTAACTTAGGAAATGCCTCGCATCAGTTTCATAATGAAGCTGTCGCTAGACCCAGCTTAGAGCTGTGAGGCAGCTAAAAAAAAAGCGAACCTTTTGGCATTGCAATAATTACTTTTTCTTTTAGACCTTCAGCAGTTGTTGAACAACTTTAATGGCAAACTTCTCAGTCAACTGAAAAGCTGATGCAAAACTTAAATTTCTTCCATGAAGAAAGAAGGAAAAATGTAAAATATTCGGCGATACTGTGCCTTTGCCCCCAAGCAATAATTAAGTGTAGGATGTTTGGATGATTACATTTGGCACGTGGCATAACTTAAGCTGCGCCTGTGGTCTGGGCTTAAATAATTAGTTAAAGATTAGCTGGGTATTATCTAGTTACCTGTTTGTATTAAGAGTCTTTATTGTTTTCGTATGTAAATCAAGATGGGATAATTCTATTAAGCAAAGAAATCACTTCAACACACTTTTTATATCTTGTACTAAATTTTTACGGTGCGGCATCGCTTTTATTTTTGAGTTTACTACTTGCCATAGCACCAGCAGTATTCCAACGGAACACTTGATTACTTACCTTGAGCACCGAAGTAAATTGGGAAATGGTCGTTATGTGGTCCTTAGCCCTGGCTGTCAGTTAAGAAATTGGATAAGTTGGCCGGCCAAAATGCGTGGCGTTGTGTGTGTTTTAGACGCTGACACGCCCACATGTGGCTTAATCATTATGCTAGGTCGGATATGTCGAGTTGATTATTGTTGAGCCACAAATGAGTTTTGACATTTGGCAAAGTTAATTATGTCAGCACATTAATTTCACCACACTTTCTGTCTTTTAGTTTATTAGTTTTTGTTTTGTTTTAGTTCATAGTCAGCTTGTTAATGTGTATACTGCTTAATTGCAGTAGCATCAAAACACACATAGTATATATCTATATATATATACTCACATTTGACACTTAACACAACTGCATGGGCAAAACCACACACACACATACACACCCTCGCATACAAGACCAAACAAGACAAATACCCACCCACACACAAAACACAAATAATTACCAGTTGACTTATTACTGCACCTGCTGCTGTGGTGTACCTGCTGCCAGTGTGTCCTTTTAGCGACTGAAACGAAAGCGGCCAACACCTGTCGCCTGTTGGCTACTGCCACTGCCATTGCCTGTGAGAGAGCTTTATTTCAGTGAGCTTTTTCCCAGCTCTGTACGTTTTTATGAATTGAAACGCAACAAAGCTTTTAAGGATACGAATCAATGGGATGGCAACAATCACTTGTCTACCCCTAATGACGTCACCGCAAAAAGTTGCCTGTTTGTGATTATCCTTCTTTTTCTTCTTTCACTTGACCACCCTGTCCTGTTTGCTGTTTGTCCTGTGCGTTGTGCTCTTCGATTGCTTGTGGCATATTTACTGCTAAATTAGACAGCCTGCCAATGGTTTTTGGCTGACAAAAACTCAAAATGTGAACCGAACCACTCAACATTTTGTATATACTTTATTGCAGTCAAACTGCAGTTTAAAAGTCATAATAATGTTATATATTTGAGCATAGAGTCAACTTCATATAAAGAAATTTAACATATTTTTCACGCAGCAAGAACTCGACAACGCGATGCTGCGCTGCTTTTTGAGGTCTACCCTATGGATATGGAACACATGATATTCTAGTTGATCGTCTGTTACACTTCTCAAATTGCTTCTTTTTTTTGGAGGCATTTCGAAAAATTTACAAAATTCAATTCTAAAAACTCTTAAAGAATATATAATTAGGTTACATAAATTAAACGACTTTTAATTTATAAATAAAATACGACTCAATGCTTTGACCTTTTAAACGCTTGTTAAAATCATTAAAATTAATGTTTCTACCATGCAAAAAGAAAAGTTTTTTAAATTTTTTGCCCACATATACATATGTACACATAATGCATACGCAACGTTGAACATAAAATGTTAGCTTCAACTGTTTGTTGGCACTAAAAGTACTTTGGCTTTCTTTATAATCGACTTGTTCTGCAGCTTCAATTGCAATGACAGCTGTGCGCCTAAGAGAGTTGCCGTCAAAGGAGCCCCAGGTAGAAATGTACATACATAGTATATAGAGATGGAGCTGAGCAATATGCCCTGCCACATTGCATATTCTCTGTGCCACAAGCCAACTAGTGCAAGCCTGTCGAGTGCAGTGCCAATGGCTATTTCAAACACAAGCGAAAATGAGTTTTCCATTGGGCAACCGGAAATTGCTAAAGTAGTCGTTGGTGGATGGACGCCCTCATCCTGCATCCTGTAGCCGCATTTCTTATTCTAACCTGCAATTTTATCGGTTGAATTTATAAGATTTATGCGCTGTGCATCGCAAGTTTTGCTACAATCCAGTGAAAATCCAATTTAAGCTGACATGATTTGATTCTTATTTGTTTTGTGTCACTACAATCGTAAGTTTCCAGGGAATCAATAACTAAGTAAGAATATTGAACATCAATTTTTAGATATTTACGACCAAGGTTCAAAGAATAATGGTGAACGACAAAAAATCAAATCTTATCTTACACAAAGCAATTGTTCATACTTCTACAACATTCAATTCAACATTTTTACTAATTTACTCTCGTTTAATTCATCATTTTTGTGTGTTTCGTTTTGTTTGTTTTAGCGCTTAAGTTGCTAACAAATTTAAGAAGATACATACATTGTAAATTTGTATATTTCGTAAAGATTAAAATAAATTAATTAATTAGTAAATTCAATTGAACTAAAAACATTTGCTCTCGCTATATTTCGCTTATTTGCAATTTTCCTTTTAACATAACAACAATTTGCCTATGAAAATTAACAATTGATATTAATATTAATATAATTATCAAAATAAATTTCAAACGCGTTTTTCAAGTTTTTAGTTGAATCAAAGAACAATTAAAAAAAAGACGCCAGCTCAATAATAAATTTTTAATAAATAAATAAATAAATAAGCTTAGAACTAAAATAAATATGTCTTAGAATTATAATTGCGTTACAGGGTGTCAGAAATTAGTTTAAATCTTTCAAGCATTGAACACACTCAGGCTAATGTTTTTGGCAAACTCAAAAAAGCAACGCCTTAAAGTATGCTACTTTAAATTGCCATCGTTTCAGTTTGAGAGGCACTGTGCTGTAAGTGTCCTCGCAAACTTTGATGGTGCTCAATTTGTGTCGCTTTTTACTGCTGTTGCTGCAGTTTCCCAATAAAACTAATGAAAATGAAAATGGAAGTGGGAGGAAATGGATAGGCTAAGGAAGATTTTTGTGTGTGTGAATGCGACGTTCGAATTACAAGTGATATATATATATACATGTACAAATGTATATATAAGTTGCAAATATTGAACTTGTTTTTTTTCCTTCTGCTTAAGTTTTTTTTTTTTTGTAGCCTACTTCTATTTACAGTTCGCAATTAGCCCGTTGGACAATGTGGGCGTGGTGGCTTATTTAACGCCCGTTATGCTGCGCAGCCAGGGCTTATAGAATGTCGTGCGCATATAGACGCCAGGTAGATACGGCGCCGCACACTTGATACCATGCGAAACAGTGCCAGCCAACTCGTAGCGGCCATCAGGACGCTGCAGCACCAAAGGACCACCGCTGTCACCCTACAAATATAGATATAAGTATGATTAAATGTTTCCATAGATACAATTTGCCAATTTAGAGACACTTACCTCACAGGAATCCTTCTGACCGTTGGCATAGCCCGCACACAAAAATGAGCCGAGTATCTTCTTGTTGTGCCCGGCAGTGTGGAACATCTCCTGACAGACACTGTTCTCAATAATTGGCACCTGTTGCGTGTGGCAAAGCAATTAAAAGTTTTAATTGGGTTAAATGGCACGCCAGCAAAGGCTAACAGCTTGGGATTGCCCGGGAGACTTATTCCCAACGTTGAACAAACAACGTTAAACAAAGAGAAACAAACATAGACACACGCACCTGCACTTCCTGTAGCACAGAGGGAACACCGCCGCCATACTTGAGACGACCCCAACCAGTTACGGTCGCCATGCGTCCGGTGAAGTCCGCCAGATCATTGGGCATGCAAATTGGCACTGCAATAGAGATAAAATGAATAATGTTTATTATAATGGTTGTTTAAATATATATAAATATGCTGCATAAGTTGAGAAAGATTATGCTGTTGGCTTTATCGACAAACTTTTGTTAATTAGTCTATTCAGATTTCTGCGTAATTTAAGACATTTCTTAAACAAGTTTTTGAAATAAGGAGATGCGAATGAAATGTTAATTCATTCCATGTTCAATTAGCAGAAAGCACAAGGCGTCACATTAAGTTAATTGTCGTACTTATATCCACAATTCAGAATTATTGATTGTGCTGCTTACCTATATGCGTATCAAATTGTACGGGACTGTCCATTTCGAGGAGAGCCAGATCATTCTCAAAGGTAGCCGGATCATATTGACGATGCACAATAACACGCTTTATATTCTTTGTCGTAGGTCTTTTGCTCTCCAGATCACCCGAGATATCAAACTCACCCATGACAGCGACCAAAGATGCTAAGAAACTAGAGATACAAAAATAATACAATTTAAGCTAGCGAACAGTTTTTTGTGTTATTAGATAACTTACCCAGGCTGGCAATGTGCGGCTGTGATGACATAACGACTAGTGATAAGGACGCCGCCACATTTATTTTTGGTGAAGAGGCCCAGCCAGGTGGACTCACGCACCAGGACTTGCCAAGGAAAGGCACCAAATGTGGAGCCTTTGCCGCCGACAATGCGACCAGATTTGACATGTGGACGAACGCCGCATTCTGTTGATGGGGAGTGAAATGTGAGGTTAGGAGTAGGGAGTGTTCACAAAGCGAGAGAGTGAGAAAGCGAGTGAGCAAACAAAAGATCTGGCGTCAAAAAAGACAGCCAGTGAGATACAGAGAAAACAATAATACAGGAAGTAGTTGTTGAGAATAGTTTTTGGACAATGCATGAATAGGATAGGGTAAAGGATAAAGGGCAGGGGATAGTGTGTATTGGATAGAGGGTAACTAGAACTAGCTATGTGACTATGGATAGCGATTGGGTTTGTATCAATGATGGCGATGCTTGTGAACAGGCCGTTTGAGGCGACGACGTGCTATATTTGTGGAATGATTAAAATGCAAGCAAAAGGTTAGGGACGATACATTGGATATAGTGGGGTTTGATCATTGAGGTTAACAAATGTGCATGAGTTATAAGAAACAGGAGAGAAAACAAAGAAGAGAAGAAGAGTGTGTGAGAGAAAGTGACAGTATGTTTTTTTTTGGGGTCTATGCTTTTTTGTCCATACTTCAAAACACTCAACACTTACGTATCTTGCGTCCGTTGGCACCACCATATGAGCTAAGTGTGGCATCCTGATCGATTTCATTCTCATGCGGACTAGGATTGACATCCTCTTCGTCTTCCTCATCCACCAAATCATCGTTGACAGGACGCGCAGTCGTTTTAACTGTGCTACTAATGCGTTTCGTTGGCTTCTTTGAGCTGGGCTTTCGGGTGCTGACACTAGGCGCTACTGTGGTACGACGGTTGGCAGTGGGTTTGCGTGTTGTGTTTGCAGACGTCTTCTTACTGGGAGCCTTGGTGGTGACGCGTGTGACAGGTTTCTTTGTGGTTGCCTTTGGCTTCGTAGTGCTTCCTACACGGACCGGCTTACGGGTAGTTTTTCGGTTTACATTGGAGGTGCTTGCCAGTCCGGAAGAGTAAGTCGAGGCTGTGTTGTTTGCCTCATCAATCATATCGGCGAGTGCCTCAAAGTTGCCCTGCAATGAGGCTACCAGTTTGTGCACCAAAGTATTCATCTTGTCCTTCAGCACGATGTCCTCAACAAAAGCGGGGGTGGATAGTTCCAGGTCACTGGTCACAGCGCTCGAAGCGGCAGACATGTTCAGATTTGGATTGCGTACCGGAGGGAAGTTGTTGAAATCATTTGGCGAGGTGTAGGTCTCCTCGATTACCTGTCCAACCTTCTCGCCAGGCACTGAGAATGCAGGATAGGTGGGAGTTGGTCCGTAATAGCCAGGGAATGCAGGCTTATCATCGGAGGGCACCCCATACATAGCTTCCGTGGTGGACTGTGAGTAGGTATGGTGCCCAGGACTGCTGCCCGCAGCTGGCATGCCAAAGTAGCCCGGATCCTCAAAGTCATGCGTGCTGACCACAGCGGGTGGACGACGTGTGGCAACCGGACCGTAGATATAAGAGTTTGTCGAAGCAGTTTGCTTGTTGCTGTCATCATAGCTGCTGGCGCTAGGCTGGTTTATGGTCGTCGGCTTGGGTGTAATGAGCACAGTTGGCTTCGATGGCTTGCGTGTTACAAAGCCCGGTTTCTTGTGTCCCCCATAGCTATTCGTTGGCTGCTGTATGCGGATAGGTGTAGAGGCAGTGGCGTACAAAGGAGGCTGATAAATGCCTGGCGTGGAGCCTAAAATGTTTTCGGCAGTGCTTTGAATGAACGCATCCAACTTGTCATCGGCCATGAATAGTGGTGGCACCTTGTCATAGTGATAATCCACAGTAGCGGGAGGTCGGGGTGTGGTTGGACCCGTTACATAGCTGGTGGAAATGGGTTTCGACGAAACAGGCTTGCGTGATGGTGAGCTGGATTGTTGCTCACTATAGGTGAGCACGGATGGCGCGGGCTGTTCATAGGCACTTGCAGGAGCGGGAGCTGATGTAGGCTGATCATAGCTGTTTGTGGCAGGTTTGCCGTAGCTGTCTGACGCGGAAGATTGATCGTAGCTGGCAGCAGTTTGATCGTAACTGGATGTTGGCGTTGCGGGCTGGTCGTAGCTGGAAGCAGGGGTAGCAGACTGATCGTAGCTGCCAGTGGGCGAAGCAGGTGAGTCATAACTTGAGCTGGAAGCTGAGTGCTGATCATAGCTGAGAACCGGAACTTGAACATAGTTAGACTGGTCGGACTGCTCTGACGGTTGATTGTAGTTATTACTGGGTTGCTTGACTTTAATGTGCGTTACGGAAGACTCCTCCGTGTTGTAGTTGTTGCTTGATGGCTGCTGAACGGGCCGTCTGGTATTCGTTCGTGCTGGTTTCTTGTTATTTGCTGGCTTCTTGGAGCTCGGTTTTTTGGAACTTGGCTTTGGACGTGGCCTGGGACTGGCTGTGATCAAAACGGGACGCAGGGACGAGCTCTCTGGTGGATTATCGTATGTTGGCCGCAGTGCTTGCGTTGTTGTGGATGCGGCCAGGTAGCTAGATGTGGGTGCTGGACTTGCGGATGATAGTTTCTCAGCTTGCGGATAGCCCGAGGAAGTGTCATCGTACTCCGGCTGCACTTTGGTGGTGTGTGAGGACACAGACACCTCAGCAGGCAGTGGTTCATTGTAGTGCTGCATGGTCACCATGCCAATGTAGGAGGCAACAGGACGTTTAGGGGTTGATGGTCGTACATAGGCTGGTGATGGTTGTGGTGGTGCCTCCGTGTAGGTGTTCGTTATCTTCTCGAAGTTCATCTCTGTGTTTGCCTCTAGAGAACCGCTGCTGAGCTGATCATAGCCTGCGTGATCATTTTCTGACTGACCTGATTCAGCCTCCATGTAGGACATATCCACGGGATAAGCAATACCCTTGACAGGCATCTTGTTGAAGTCAGACGTATGTGCTGGATCCTGAGCACTGGCATCATTATAGGTGTTAGCGGGCATTGCATGCTCATCAAGCACTGATGAATGATCATCATTGTTGTAGTTAGATTCCGGAGTTACCTGCTCTGACTGACTATAACCATCCTGCTCAACGGACACCTTATCGTAGCTAGACCCATCGTTCGCAGTAGTCGTATAGCCATTATCCTGCTGTTCGGGTGATTTGTTTTGCTCCGGATAGTAACTGGTCGCCACAGTTGTGTCAGTGTGATCTGCCTGGGATGTATAAGCATATGATGGCGTCTGCTGCTGCTGCTGCTGCTGACTTACAACATTGTAGCTTGGTCCATGATTGCTATTGTTTAACTGTAGGATTATCGACTCAATGGAATCGACGTGCGTGGTTATAGAAGAGGCTGTGGTCGGATTAGACTGCTTCTTATTGTTGTAAGTGTTTAGCAGTACGTATTTATTATCCTCTGCTGCACTAGGCTGCTCACTGCTGCTGGATGAGATGTAACTCTGTGATGATGGTTGTTGATATTCCTGCGCTTGTTTTTTAGGTGGCTGCGCGTAGGCAGGTTGTGGTCCATAGCCCGTTGAGAATTGCAGGTCCTCGACTAGATCAGCATCTGCGCCAGGATGTGTAATATCACTGTGCGTAAACTCTCCACCATCCAAGATAAGATGATTGTGGTGATGTATGTTGTGCTGGGCGGGCTTGGGCTTCGGCTTGGCGTGTTGCACGGGACGTTTCATGGCCTCGGCCAACTGTTGCACAGGCTTCACTGGATGCTTCACTTGCGGCTTTTGCTTCGTACTGAGCGTCGAACCTGGTGCTTTTGTAGCAGGTATTTCCTCAAATGAACTCGACTCGGAGCTGCTTTGTCCGCTAGCTATCTTATTGGGCACTTCAGTGGTGAAAGTAATTACATCATCCATTTGCTCTGGCGGCAATGTGGCCAACACCTGCATCACAAAGTCATCGTTGTTCGGTGGCGATGAGAATGTATTTATCTTCACGGAATGCTTGTGCACATGTATAGAAGGTGGTGGCTCCGTTAGCTTCAGGTCATTGAAGCTGCTTGCCTCTTGGTTAGTCTGCAATTCCGACTCCTGCTCGAATTCAGATTGGGTTGATTGTGTTGCTACCGTTGGGCTGCTGCTGGAGTACGTTAATGCGTCCTGTTGGGCAGTGCTGCCCAGCTGCTCATAGACCCTATCAATATTATCTTGATCGTCGCTCAGCTGTTGTTGTTGCTGCTGTTGTTGCTGCTGCTGCTGCTGCAGTTGTTGTTGTTGTTGTTGTTGTTCGCCATAGTTCTCATATGAGGATTGCGCTGCTGATTGCTGGTGCTGCTTGTGCTGTTGCTGCTGGAAGTAAGCGTTCTGTGCATCATTGATCAGCGTGCTGGCCAACTCATGTGTCTTGGGTATCTGACAACATGCACCGAATAGGAAACCATCCATACAGGCACCAACCACCTCACCGCCTCGCTGCGCACACTCGTGATTGAACATGCAGATGGTGGGGCCATTGGAGCGAGGATCGGAGCGTGGCAGCGTTTTGGTGCCGCGACAGTGTTTTGGTGTTATGCGATAGCCGCCAAACAATTTACGACCAGCTGCATGTACAGAAAATTGGAAAGAAGAAATTCATTAATTTTGGTTAATATCATTAGAATAGCTTCTAATATTCATGACCTATTTACAATTCATTTACTGAAAATATACTGACATTTTGTGGTTAAGAGTTTTAAGTTGCTTATCATAATTCAGACAGATGGTTTTCATATATTTTTGAGCCAACATCTGAAGGCCATTAACTTAGTTGCCATTTGCAGAAATAACAGTCAAGCAGCAGGTAGTGTCTATGGAATGTTTTTAAATGAAAGTGACAATTTTTTTTAAGCTCAATTAACACAAGAAGCAACATTTGCTATTGACTGCAAGCTACAAAACAACTAGCGGCAACTAACGGGGCCAGTTAAATATAAAAAATAAAGGCAGCCAGTTAGTCTTTGCTTAAGTGAAAGTGCCGCATCGCGTCAAGTTGCTGCCTCCGGTTCCCTGTCGCTTGCTGCAATGTCAAAGTTCAAAGCTGTTGTTAAGTAAAATGCACTTTGATTGCATTTTGCGCGCTACTTTCGAGCTTAATTGGCAAATGATGTCGCAGTGCCAAAATCCAACAACTTTTCCCATTACCCAACATTACATGCCAGCCGCAAACTCATTTGCGCCATTTGAGCCGCAACTTGACGTTCATTGATTTTCTACCCAACTGTAATTATTCAGAGGAAGTGTCTTGCCAAGTAAGTAAGCCGTTTTAACTGACAATTAACACCTCAAGCACTCCATGCTAGCTCCAGTTGCGCGCTCTCATTTCGAGTTTTGGACGCAAGACTGTGTCAATGTTTGGCTGAAATTGGAACAGTACTATAATAAAAGAAATATTTAAGCCAAGTGATAGTTTCTAAGAACCAAAAGACGTTGTGGTCGCAATCAATTAACAATTAAGTTGCTAATCAAATGAAAAGTAAGCAAGTAAGTTACAGTTACAGCTACAGCTGGTCTATAAAAAGTTACTCATCTACGACTTTGATGTGAATCTGTAGCTGCGCCTTCGCCAACTCCT
The DNA here is from genome assembly GCA_035044585.1 of Scaptomyza polygonia. Taxonomy (NCBI): domain Eukaryota; kingdom Metazoa; phylum Arthropoda; class Insecta; order Diptera; family Drosophilidae; genus Scaptomyza; species Scaptomyza polygonia. The sequence goes on from JAWNNU010000311.1 coordinate 3,639,319, forward strand.
GGACATTCAAAGCACGCACTCAAGCTCAAAGCTCAAGTGAAAGTAAACACAACATGAAAACTGAATAAGCTATCAGACAGCGCTAAAAAAAAAAATACCAACTCCAATTAGAATGTCCAGTACGTGGCCGCCAACTCCAAACTCCAAACTTCAAACCGCAAAATACAAAACAATAAATAAATACATAATTGAGAAAAGTGATAGTGTTTTGTTTGCCTTTTCATTTCATTTATTTATTTCATTTTAATTGTTTTTAAGTTTGCAAACGATTTCGTTTTTCTGCCCAGTGAACTTGTGGGATTTTTTCTTGCAAACTGCTTCTTTTTTATATTATTAATTTACAACTTGCTTTTTTGTGGCTTTATTATATACAGACGTTTCGCATTTTATGAATAGACAATCAAGTGCTAAAGCATTCTTCCGACAGTCGTTTAAAGTTAGAAAACGTCGAGAAATGGCCACAGGCAAAGCTTGCTGTTAACTTAACAGCGCGCGCTAACTAACAGTTGCTTAGTCTATGGTTTAACAGCACCAAAATGTTAGCTAAGATAATTATGGTGTCTGGCAGCACTTGCCCTGAGAACGAACTTTCAATGAGTGCGTGTGTAAGCGCGAGAGCTGAACGGGTACAACAACAAGTGTGTGTTAATTATGCAGCTTACTATAATTTGTCTGCTTGAAGTTGAGCAAATTGTTGATGGCACATGCTACATTAAGATATCACATTTGTGGAGTACAAATAATGTAATCAGAATGTTTTTTTCTTTCTTTGAGTTTGCCGGTTTTATATATTGAATCTTTTCTTGTGTTTAAAAAAATAACAATAAGTATACAATCGTATTGTGATGTAAGTTTTAAATCCTAATCTTGATAAGAAAACACAAAAAAGATTTATTTTCTGTCATGAGCCAAACCTATGTATAAAAAAAGATAATAATCTAAACTGATCAGAGTGACTTAAATTAACTAAATTTAGTTCAAATTCTCAGCAAAATAAATTAAATACAATGAAATCCTTGCTAAGAACACAGGTTTATTTGATTTTCTTTAATTTTAATGGTAAACTCTTGGGCAACAGAAAAATTTTTTTTTGCAACCTAAGTTTTCGCAACTGGCCAAATTTTAATAGGTTGCGTTGAGCGACGTCTTACTGTATTATGTTTGTGTCGCGATATTTTTGAATGTATGCACGACGCAAAGTAAGGCTTGAGTGTATTTGAATGCAAAATAACTCGATACGATATATATACATAGAACTCTCTTCAAATTATTAATAGCCGACAAATTTAAACTGTTAACTGTGCCAATAATCACTTCGTTCTTTCAGCTATTCTCTTTGTTGTGACCTTTACGCAACTGAATAGCACAAGAGAGTGTCATAAAACATTGAGAAATTCATGAATATTATATATTAGAATAAACATACGTTCAGGCTCGTCGCGTCCCCTAGGTCATTTAATATGTAAATAATGTTTGAACGCTTCGCTACATAAATATTGGATTTTAGTTTTTGGGACGCACCTGCTGCAAACAGCAGCTACATTGTATAGGTGAGCAGCTCTTAAGAGCGAAATTGAAGTCGTAACTGTGTGCGCGTGACACTTAATACTGATTTGTGATTACCGGCTCATGATACGCTTGGGTTTATATTCAATTTTTTTTATGGAATTGGGTGACTTGTCGCCATCCTCTCTGACCCTAATTGGTGCAACAAGAAATTCAAGTCAATGTAGCGTCGTAATGAACGCGATTTGCCGTGCAAAATAGGTTACAGCATCGCAACATCCAGAACTGAGAGCTGACAACAAAAAAAAAGCCGGCTCACACATACACACACAGTCACATACTCTCATTCTCTCTCTGTCTTTTTCTCTCTAAGCGCAACTCTCTTGAGTTTGGGGGGAACGAAAGTGTGTCAAACGCAAGAATAATTTTGCGTGGCTCAGACAAATTTTTTGGTATTTAACATACAAATTAAAAAGAAAAAATGAGATACGCCGATGACGAAGATGAAGAAGAAGCAACTTGAATAGCGAAGCCAGGAATCAACTCGGAAATTAGATAACTGGTTAATATGATGATATGCTTATTGATCATAACAACAATTAATTATGTCAAAACAAATGAGGACAGGGTGTCACTGGGGCCCTTGCCGTTTACTAAAAGTAAAAATTCGAGTTCGAATTCCAGTTCGAATTGAATGAAATTTTTTCTTTGACGCCTATTTCAAACAGTTATTTACTGCGTTTCATTGAGATCGCATGCAGTGAAATTTACACAAACACACGCACACACACACACACACACTCACACACACCTGGGCAATCGAAAATTAATTGAATCATGAAATATGCTGCAGGCCAGCAACACCGAGCAGCAGATCGAATTCGTAGAACTTGTTTTCTTTAAGAGCTTTTGCTGCAGAGATGCCAGACGGCACAAAGAATGTAAACAAACGAGGCGCTTTAACGGTAAAATGGAAAATTATTATCGATCAATTAGCTCAACGTTGCAAAAAAAATAAATTAAAAAATAAGAGATAAATATATGTATATAAAAAATTGCCTGTGTATGTATGCAAACATGCAATACCACGTGTCAGATGGTATTAAACAAGGCATTTATTTATGGAAAGCATTTATTTTTACTGAACTGTTTTTGCATTTAATGATTTGCTTGCTCTGGTTGCGCTGTGAAAGTGTTTTAAATGTTCTTGGACTAGATTTATGCTAATAACAGTGTAATAAATAATACAAACATTAAAAGATAGTGCGATAAAATAAATTGAATATTTATGTTATTATTCGGCTCGCTTAACGTATGTTTATTTATTTAATTGATTGCGAAGACAACGAACAAAATTACAAATAAAATCTTTCACAATGCTAAAAGGAATTATGACTAGTCCAACGACAACAGCAAAATAATTATCATCATCTGCGCTAAAGCGAGAGTGTCTATATGTCTGTGTGTATTTATTTTGTTGTTGCTTTTATGTTAGCTGAATTGTTTTATGATGCTGTTTATTCATCATCTTGTTTTTATTAATTTTAATGGGCTTTACGTGCGACTCTCGCGCTGTTACACACATCTCTAACTGCGATGTCACGCAAGATGTTTTACGTTTGGCGTGTTGGAAAATGAAAGTTGTATGTTTGTTGCCGTTATGCGTGTAATAAAGCGCAAGTGTGTTTGACCCTTAAGCAGCACTGCTTATCAGAATGCTGATTATGATGGTCAGGGTCACACTGGGGTTGCGGCAAATAGAGTGTAACGTTGTGTGTGGCAGCTGAGCCGAAACAAAACATTTCTATTAATCACATTGTAATTGAATTGTTTAACAACAGCAATAGCTGACTAGTTGCAGCAGCTGTAGCTAGTAACATATTAAGCATAACTTGCTGCAAGCACGCTCTAGTAGGCACTGCTTTTGTGAATTGGACTGTGGCATGCACCATATAACCGATTTGCACGCGAGACGCGAAAGACAGCTCGCCTTGAATTACATAAAATTGCATTTGAAAGTCGCGACATACATAATAACACACTTACATGCACACACGGCGTATACATATGTATGTGACTTGTAAAGAGACATGCAGATGCTCGCATTTCAGCATGCACCCCCCGCATACTGCCCCCACCATGGATTTCATGTGATGCGGCTTAAATTGGCACAGCATCCACAGTAGTTCGAATTCGAATTCGAATTCGAATCGAGCCACTTGGCCGTGCTCGCTGGTGTAAATTGTAACAGTGACCCAAATAAAATGCGGCGACCGAAAAGACCGGTAATGTAACAGTGAATGTGCAAGTGCCTCAACACTGACAGTCACCGCTCCACCTTACATACATACATACGAACAATCATACTTGTATGTTTTCTACGCATGCAATTCTAATGGGAAATTGTCGTAGTAGTTGTTATTTTGCAAAACCTGAATACCACTGGCGACTACAACAAGTAGCAGCGATGCGTTTGGTAAAAATCGTGACACGAATTCGTTGACGATAGAGTGTTGGAAAATATATGTGGAATAGGTGTGTGTGTGTGTGTGTGTGACATATGGAAAATTTACAATTGTTTATAAAAATTATTACTATATTTTTATATATTGTTTTTTGGGTTAAAAATTCGATATTTTGAAAATTGTATTTTTTCCTTTTCTGATAGTTTTATTAAGGCATACTGGGTAAGCTGAGGAACCCTTTACGTTTTTATTTCTTTTCATTCAGCCGACTTTGGGTGCGCTGGCTAACTATAGTAAGCTGTATCTTTCATTGACAGACAACACACATTCGAACCCACAACCGTTTAATAATACATAATAAAATATTAAAAAAGATGAAAGCTTATTATAGTTAAAATTCGTCAGCAACAGTCTGTGTGTATGGACACACCGATCTCAGAGACAACATAAGCTAGAGGCCGTGTCCATTCGCAGATAAAATGTTTTCCATATCATCGGTAACTCTTTTCGTTTCTGACAAATGTCTAGGGTTCAGTTTCCTAGCATTATTGATTAGAGCCTTTTGCCATGTTATTATAAACAGCGTTAAAGGTTAATTTTAAAGAATATCTAATTGAAAAGTCTTTTCTATAGCTAAGTAAGCAAACAGGTAAAAGTGTTAGTTAATATTTAATTGCAGGGGCTTTGTAGAAGCATTTCTCATATTTAAGTAAAGTTGCACCCAAAGTTTGTTTGAAACAACTGCTGATGTTGTAGCCAAACAGAAGCTTCTTCTTCGTAATGTGTGAAATATGTGTTTTTGTTTTTTTATGTCTCTCACGCACCCATCTTTATTCATAGCTTGGTGTTCTTGTTTAAAGAGTGTGCGTGCATTTTGTTGTACAGCAATAAGAAGAAAGGTAATCACAGTGTCAACCACGAGTCGAGTGCGTTCAGCTCTGAACAGGTTGAGTAGCGACACCAAAAGCAGAGCCCCAAGCATTGGTCAAGAGCCGCACACAAACGTATACGTTTATGTATGTCTATGTGGAAAGTTATTATACGATATTATCTTGTTTTTTTTTTTCGGATCTTGCGCCAGTTTCGTTTCGTTTCGTTTTGTTGTCTGCTCTGCTTTATTGTTCATGCAGTAAACATATAAGTACTTTATCCCGTTTTGTTTACATTACCATGCTTACTGAAAATACATATTATTATGATTATTTTCTTCTGTGTGGCATTCGCTTTGTTTGTTGCCAGGTCACTTGAATGATAAGCGCTTTTTTTTTTGTTCGAATGAACATTATTATTTTAAATGTTTTTGTATCATGTTTGATGCGGTAGTTAAGAGTGAATAAGCCATTTTCAAGAATTAAAAAGTGTAATAAATGTTTGGGAAACCATAAAGTCAATCCGAATGTGGCAAAAATAACTTTCGTTGAACATCAAATCAAATATGCACGATGATCGCAAAACATTCAAATAAAATAAAGAAGAGTGTTCCGAGTGTTTCGAGTGTGTGAACTGTGAACAGTGAAAGTTGTCGGCAGCTATTAATGACATCACTTTAGCAACAGGCTTGTTTCCAATCGATAATGGAAACCAAAGCATTAAGAATGCACAAAAACATCTCTCACATCACACCCAACGATATTTAATGGACGCACGAGGCACGAAAGACTACCAAGTTACATCTACATATATTAATCTCAATAAACATATGTTGATTTTGTGCGAAAATAAAGGAATACATACAAACAAGCCGCAACGGAAGTAACTATCAACAAAAACAAAAACCACAACAGCAACAGAAAGAAGACAGTTTCACAAACAAATAAGACATCAGCGAATCGAGCAAGTCAAGAGCATTTCACTTTCACCGCCAAACATGTCAAAACAAATTTGACGTTTGCTATGTATTTCCTGTTTAGCGCGCATCCATAACAAAGCGTCCAACTTCAGTTTCTAGTGTTGACAAGTCGATAATTTGTAACTGACTGTAATGCCGATAAAAGGAAACCGTGGCCAAGAGTGGAGTCGCGCAATAATAGTAGTAGCACTTGAACACTGCAGATGAGCTTAAAAGATAAACTAAGTAGCAAACAACAAACGAGTATATGAGCATAAACCAGTACACACACACACACACACACACACAAACTCAAACAGAAGCTATGCACTAATAGTTATGAGCTCGACTCTCTCGAACGTAGGAAGTGCAACTCAATTGCTTGCCATATGATATATGTAGTATAAGTACGAGTTTATATGCGTGTGTCTGTGTGTGTGTGTGTGTTTTTGGGTGAAATGCTATAGGCTGGCACTTGATGTTGATGTGGTGTCACAGTTTTAATGCGATTGAGTTAAGTTTTTATGATGGGTTAAACGATTGTGGGAAAATTTGGTACATCCCTCCCTGCCCGCTCCAAAAAAGATTTTTGAAGAAAGTCAAAGACGAAATATCGCTTTCACATTAATTGCATGCAAACGATATATTAAATTAGACACCGTTGCGTATACGCAATTTGCATAAATTGTTAACTAAAAACACAAAAAAAAAAAAAACAAACTAACACAAATCAGGCAATTATACGGTGAGCTTAAAAGGCATATAAAATACATTATGAATTGCTTTTTAAAGCACAATTATTTGCCAACAGACGGGTGGTAGAGAGGCAGGCAGGGGGAGCAATAAAAGACATTTGCTTATGTGGAGCATTTGACCGGACAGCGGTAAAAACGTGATCTCGAAATTATATCGATGCCAAAGACACTGCTCAAATTGAACAGAGCAAGCAAGCAGCATCGGAGCAGCTTTGAACACACAACTCTGACTGCTGTCTGCAGTCTTCCAATCTTGCTTCAGTCTTGCAGTCTACAGCTTCCTTCCTCAGGCGAGTTTGAGTGGAGCGGAGTAGAGTAGAGTAGAGTTGAGTTGAGCTGCAAATTACCGCAAATTCAACGTCAACTGCAGGCCGACAAGTGCATAGACGCTAACTGGCACACGCTGCGATCAGAACCTGTATGTATGTATATGTACTATAAGAAGAGATTTGCCATTGTTGTGGTTGCTCTTGGTGTTGTTGTTGTGGCTACTGGCCAAGACATTTTCATTTCGTACACACGCAATCAGCTTTGGACAGCTTTGACTGCGATATTTTTTTTTTCTTCTGTTTTGTACAAATAAAAATTGAATAGAAATTGAAAATTGTTTTATGCCTGTTTGCATCCACTACTATACTAGCAGCAAACAAACACACACATACAATACATACATACATCTATATATTGGTGTTTGTTAATGATACATTGTGTGCATGATTGGCATTTGCTGTCTTCCTGACCTGACGCGGCAAACTTATCCGCCAAACGGAAGCGCTGAGTTTTCTTTTTCTACCTTGAGTCAACCTACAAAAGAGTTTGTTTTTTTTTTGTTTTCTTTTAATGATTCGATGATTTGATTATGTCTTTATGTATGCGTTTGGCAAGAAGTTTTCACAGCGTTCGTCTGCATAAACAATGTCTTCGAACAGCTGGCAAACTGAAGAGAACTGCTGATGCATAATTCTTGCTTGTCTAGGGTTAGCGCATTGTAGGGTTTAACAACCTGAGCATTTGCCTGAATCGCTTTTATTTTTTTCTAACTGAACGGTAAACTCATATATGGTAAGTCTCTGTAGGTTGATCTGGGGTGTGAAATTTCGCGTCGTAATGTATGGCAAATAGTTATTTTTATTTTGATTTTTGTATATAAGTTGTGCAAGCATTTTGTGCTGTTTTTATTGGAGCTGAAAGCATGCTGTTTCGAAAGCTTTAAACTACCTAGGTCTAGAGTTTTTGAAAGATTTTCAGTTTAATAATAATGTTTGATTAAAAAATCTACTGCACCAGGACAAAGTATTTACTCTCATACATGTTTCATATCCTAAACAATCACTGTGCATTTAAATATAACATTAAGCCCAAATGTCTATTGATATTAAAAAAGAAAATCTTATTTTACTCTAACAAGATGGTTCATTTATTTGGTGTAAACACTGTATTTATCGACAGATAAAGATAGTTATATCAAGAAGAATTGTGACTAGTACTTAAATTTTTTATGCTACATCAAACGTAAAATTGATTCATCTTTTTATTCTTAACATTTTGAATGGCACTTTGGTCATGCTTGTTGTTCAAGTTTGCCGCCTCAGTCTTTTGCTTTTTCAAGTATTGAGCACAAATAAAACTCTAACTCAATAGTTGGTGTGCCAGTGCCTTCGATTCCATCTTATAACCTAACACATTAGAAATTTGTTTCACTTTTTAAATCGGCAACAATTAACACCGAAAGCAGCTGCAGAAAACGTTTAAAACTGTCATAAGAAAGTGTGTTTTATAGTAGATATTTGTCTATTACTGCCTGTGTGAGTGTGTGTGTGTGTGTGATAGACAGATGAAACTCATGTGCTCATCCTAAGCTATTATTTGAAAAGGTAGCAATAGCAAGAGTGTGTGTGTGTATGCGCGCTCGTAATGTAGCGTAAAATTGCCAAGTGCGTTGCTCTTCTTTTCATTTTTTTTCATTTTCTACTTGTGTGTGTATGGAAAGTCATTTTGTGTGCCAAAGTTTTTCATGTGGAATCGTTGTTTATTGACACTAAGGCACAGTTTAAGGGTATAAGTGTGTGTGTTTGTGGTTTATTTATTTTCTGCGCGTTTTTGGCCATTGTAAAATAAGAGTTTAGACTAGGCTTTCACTCGCACAGTGGCATCAAAGTGTCAAGTGACACGCTTCGATTCGAGTCAAGTCGATTCGTTTCGATTTGTCTCAATGAGAACGAATGAAGCGACCGCAAAACATGAGCTTGCAATTTGCCAAATTGATTTTCTTTCAATTGTTTGACATACTAAATCTATAATTCTTATATATATACATTATGACTTTCTTTGCACTTTGAAATTGTTTGTCACTTACCGCCATTCGATTCAATTGATCTAAATCCACTTGTTGTCTGCACAAATAATGCGCCTATTATTATTAAAGTTGTTAAAGCGTTGGAAAGTAGTTGCCGTTTTCTTCTTGTTGTTGACGTTGTTCTTGTTGCAATTGTTATTGCTGTTGCTGTTGCGGTCGTTGTTGTTTTTGTTGTCGCGCTTAACGATGACGCCGGCATAACCCACTTAAACATGTTTGCGGTTTTTGGACACACGGAGTACGACTACAAACGACTCCGGCTAGACGGTCAGTCTGCCAGCGATTTGCAAAGATTTTTTCCAACTTCTGCTGCTACTTAGACTTGGTTTCGGGGTTAAAAGTGGACGACGTGTGGACGCGTGGAACTAAATGTTAGGATCTATTCGATATGTTGGTGTTGCTATTGTTGTGTAATTGAAAACCGCGATGCGATGCGCGTTCACGTTTGCACACAAATGTGCCGTTAGTGGGAAAAAAACAAAAGACTTAGGCAACGAACGCGTTTCATGCACGACTTTATGCTTTATGATAAACGTATCAAAGAATTTCTTATATACATATATACATATGTATATGTATTTAATTATTTGCAATCAAGCATACGAAAAACAAATAACGGTAACTATATAATCGCTAACAACACACTAAACGATATTATGTTTCAGACATCACTGTTTATTATTTATTTAGATATTGATTTATTTATTGGCGAATTGATTTAGAGTGCTGCGTGACTGTGTGTGTGTTTTTTTGTTTTTGTGCTTCTTGACCAAGTCAAGCGCCATGCGTCCGGTCAACTGAACGATCCGCGTGTGTCTGATTGTCAGCGTTGCCCGTTTGCCAAGCGCTGGCCAACAAAAAGATAACGGACCTTTGCCACTTTTGTGTGTGGCACAACTTTCACTTTAGCGCGCCCGAGAGAGCGGGAGACCAAACGCAAAGAGAACAGCACAGTTCGAGAGAACAAGAAACAAAGAGAGAGAAATAGAGACACAGAGAGAGACAGAGAGAGCGAAAGAACTCTCGTACGTGCGAGTATTTTGTTTGTTTGACGCGCTTAAATGGCTAACATTTCTATTTTGGTTTCAGCTTGGCTACTGATTCCTGTTTACGTTTTGTGCTTTCTCTCTTCGTTATTGTTTATGTAAGTGTGTTTGTGTGAGTGTGTATTTTGCGCTCTTAACGTCCGCACGCGTGCGCGTTTCAAACTCAACTGAAACGGTTTACAGTGCTGTCTAGCGGTTAAGAGCTAACACTTAACCAGCTGAACACAAGCTGTTAAACTGCTGCTGCCGCTGTTAATGTCATAATTGCAATATGCTGAATGTCACCAACTAGTAGTACTAGTAGTAGTAGAGCGTAAGATCTTTTCTTTTCAGCCTAGCTTTCGCCTATTGTACGTTTTATGTGCGGCTATCAAGCTTGCATATTAAGCAAGGTTATTGGCCTGCTATAGATCCGTTTGTGGTCAATACACAAAATAAGAGTTTTCAATTAGTGCATACCAAATTGCTAACCAGCACTTGGCAATAACTGTTATCTTTGTGTGCTGGTTTTAACCTGTCGTTTGGCATTTCCTTGACCCAAATTTCACTTGACTCTTGAGTTTTGTCAACGTCTTTGGGCACGCTGCAAGCCCGGTTGCAGTTGGGGCTGGGCAAAAATAACAAAAAAAAACAAAAAATACAAAACAGTAAAACATTGGCATAGTCAAAGTCAAGTCGAGCTTAAGCTGGTCAAGCGTGGACTCGACTCGACGGTCTTTGTGTAGAATTTCACTTTCGTTATTGTCGTAGCTTGGTTGTTGTTTTTTATTATTTGATTGTTTTCTATTCGTGTTTGGCCTTTTTGCTTTTTGTTTTTAAGTGTTATTTGTTTTTGTTTTTTTTCTTTAGTTTGCATGGCGCATGGTCATTGAAATGGAAAACGTTGCGGCTTATGGCTTTGCCATTTGGTTGCTTTGCCATTTGGCCATGCCGGGCACGTGGGTGGAACACAGCCGTTTATCTTTTTTACTCTCAGAACAAATTAAGTTGTTTACTTTCACACCTCTTCCTTTTTTTTCTCCCCCTTCTCAGTTGTGCAAAGTTTCTGATATTACAACATACACAGTGTATATAATTTAAATTTACAAATTAAACAATGAAAACTATCATTTAAATCACTTTCACTCCAACAAAGCAAAAAGGTGCCAAAAAAAAAAAAAAATAATACAAATATACACAAATCACAAGACGCAATTAAGTTAAACATAAAAAATGATTAAGTTGCGGCTGCAGCGATTCTGCGCTTGCTTTTTTGTTAAGCTTTTTTAGTAGCTGCTATATTGGGATGATATAATCCCAAGAAACAATCGGCATTCGATTAACTTTGGCATAAATTAATGAGCCATAGTTTTGATTTAACACAATGCACATAAATAATTTAGTGTATCTAAGCTTTAATTAAGCTGATACCATCTTCTAAATTTGTTTATGAATTGGGTTTGATAAACTCTAAAAGGTTTCCATTTAATTTTACATCATAAAAATTTAAGCTTTGAAGTTTTTATTGATTAAAAAAATTTGATTTTAATACTAATTTGACTTTTTTTTTGGTATCGTCTTTTCTTATGAAACACGTAGCCCAAATACCTTAGAAATAATCATTAATGAAAGGAAAATTAAATTTTTTGTTGATTAATTAACTTCAGTTAACATGGTCTATTCAATCGATTAACTAACTTGTACCATTACAAAAATATTTAGCGGCATTTTTCATGCTTTCTTCTGCATAACTCTCATGCCCTCTGAGGTCCAATATCATCCTGTTTGTTTTTTAAAATAGATGGAAGATAAATTCCAACGATTATTGTTTTTTAGATGTATTGGCATTCTGAGTTCGCATATCACTTGAGCCGCTAACTGATAATTCATCATCATCAAGATTAATTTTATTTTTTCGACGTTTCTACTGATTGCCGCTGTGCAAATATTTTGCGGATTAAGCAGCGGGAATCGATTGAAGCTTCAGTGTAACTGTAATTAGCGGCTGTGTGAGCGACAAGTGTGTGAATTTTTATTTCTTAGCCAGTCTGCGCAAGGGGATGCTGTAAGGAGGGGCGTGGCACTGTCAAAAATTGAGTTTTGTGGGCGTTGATACAATCAAGTGTGTGTGGCTTCCCGACAAAGTGAAGTTTGTGTTGAAAGCCGCCGAAAGTTGATTTATTTTTTGCCAAATTTGTGTTGTTAGGTGTAAATCATGAGAAGATATATCAGACATAGGGGCTGCCCAGAGGCAAGTTCACATCACAAAAACATTGCCTTCCGAAAAAGCAGTCAGTTGATTGGCTCTGTGGATTTTGTTGTCTTCATATTGCCGCTTGATGAAAACGAAAGTTCAACAAGTTAAAATGTACGCCAATGTTTGAATCTAATTTATCACGTTGATGGCTTGCTGGCGCCCTTGTGATTAATTGCCAGCTTAATTGAGCTAACATATAATGCCAACCAATTTCATGATCTGACAGGCAAGTCATCATTATCAGGCTTTGAACCATACTTTCCATTTGAGTTGCAAAGTGGCATAGAGCACAGCAAAATTTGCAAAAGATTGGGTTGCCGAAGTATTTAATAGCATTCGATGGCAAGTCAGCAACTTATAACTTGGCTAAAAAACACAAACAAAATATAAATAATTTCACTTTTAACAAGTGGCAAGCGTGTTTATTTTAAACACAAACGGAAACTAAATCAACAATATACTTGTAACCAAAAGTTATTTGTTGCAACTTAATTGGGTTTATACCCTTCTTTCTTACTCTTCTTAGGAAATTTGCTATGTTTAAATAGTTTCATTTAAATTAAATGAATTTATATAGTTTAAAAAAATATTTAGCTATACATAATTAGGTTTTCCACTTGTTGCAAACGTCATTAAATAGTTGTAATAACTTTGGCAAGGGCATAACAATAAAAGAAATTTTCAGCAACGGCGTATTAGAAATGAAAGTGAGCAGCTACAAGTACAAATAACACACACACACACACACACACAATCATTTATGTACAATGATTGTTAACTAACTAATGTATGAAACGTTAACAAAATGCAAAGATAACGAGCATTGAATTGAGCAGAAGCAGCAGCGGCAGCAGCACCCTCGGATGTTGGATGTTTAAGAAAAAAAGCCGCAAACAACAAATTGTTGATGATATTGTGAAGCACGTGTGTCAATGGCCCGGAAAGGGTACAGCTAAAGTTACGACTTCATTTGCGTTCCCCTACCGTTTGCGAATGATTTAATTTGGTTTTGCAGCTCACTTAAAATAAATAACGCAAATGTTATTCAATAGGGCAAAAGAAATGGGCGAAACTTGTGCATGGCTTTTGCTGCTAGTCAGTTGTATACCTTGCCTTTAGCTAATTCCCCTATTATTTCATTTTGTTGTTGACCAATTTTTTCATCTAATATTTTATTTAATTTATCCAACAACTTTCGTCTTCATTACTTTTTGTACGTAAGTTTGTTTGTTTATTTTTGTTGTTGTTGTTGTTGTGTATTTACACTTTTTCCACCCAATTGCGCATATTTTGCACCTTTCACAGAATTTTTTGTTGTTGTTACTTTTGAACATTTGTACTTCCGTGCCGACAGGGCTTTATTTATTTTGTGCGTACAATGTAATCATCTTTTTTTTCTTCATATTTTATTGCGCGTCCATTTAATTGGCGAAATTTAGAAATAAAAAGGGAAAATATTTTCACAGACTCGCCGAGAGTCGCTTTGTGTAGGCGTCTCAGCTTAAACAGTTAATTAGAAAGCGAAACTTTATGTTTACTTAACACAAAAAGCACACACAATCAAAAGAAAATGCATAAATACTTGATTATGATTTTTATAATGCTTTTATCTGAGTGTTAAAAGTTTGACGGGGGAAGCCGGTTTTTTATTTGCTAAAATAACTTTGCCAATAAGTAAACAAACGCATATTGTCTTCTAGACTTTATTTATTAACTAGTTTCATTCATTCTGCCTGATTTTTATTTAATTACAATTGGATTGGAATTTCATTGAAAAGATTTCGGTGTCATCAATGTAAAAGTTTGTTTCATTCAAGGAAACCTAAGACCAGATTCACTTACCAAATCAAAAATGAAGACATTAAATTAATTCACAAGCCACAGTAAACATTTCTTATTTTGATTGCCGTCTTGATTTGATGATTACTTACTTTTTGTTTGGCTTTCTAAATCAGCTGTCATTTGGTAATGTTTCAACACTTTATCATCTTGACTTAATAACAATTATGATGCCCATAATGTAACAATATAGTCACATTAGATACACCTGTACGCAAGCCTATCGAAGCGAATTCATTTGAGCTGGCGGCGCTGAGAAAATGCGGGTTGCATGGTGTGCATGTGTGTGTGCGCATGTGTGTGTGTGGACTTAAGTACTTACATAAGTCGAGATCTATCTATCAAGATTTAAGAGCCAGGCAAAGCAATAATTACCGGATGTTTCATAATTTCCATAGGCTGAATTTAAAAAGAAAAATAATAATTATAATAATAATGCGCTCAAATTAATGACCACTTGCCACAAAAGCGTTAAAGAAGTTTTCAAGTTAGGTATTTTTATTTTTTGCTGTTAGTTTCGATTGCATTTGATGATATTGACAGGCTTTTTGTGTGGAGAGGGCTTTCAGAAAGAACAGCAGCAGGCGAACACAGCAGCTTGTAGTTTGCTGCATGGGGCACTATTTACCTTTCTAAGTACCTTTCAATTGTTTGTTTTTTGTTGTTTATTGTTTATTTCTTACTATAAAGGTTTGGAGAAAGAAAATTCGGTTGCTTTTTTGGACACTTGCAGTGCGGAACTTTCGTTTTTTGTTTGCTTCTCGAGTGGCTGGCTGGCACGCTGCTTCCTATAAATCTTTGAGGGCAGCAATAAAATACAAAACGAAAAACAAACAAGTGAAAACGTTGACGTCAGGAGCAACCGACTGTGAAATACTTTGTTACCAGTATTGCGACATACGGTAAATAGATGATGCATCTATTTGGAGGACTCTATCAGTTAACTTTCCAAAAAACTTCGTTACTCTTGCTTAAAGCCTTTGAAGAATAAATGCATTTCCGTTTTGGAATGCAGATCTTTTAAAAATGTCATCAACTGTCATCCTACCAAAAATTGTGACTGTAAACCAAAAAGTGTGAGAGATATGGGCATTTCTGTTTGAGGGAGGTGGGGAATGAAGGCGGCAGGGGTGGGCGTGGCATCGTAACTTCTGATGTAGATTTTTGGAAAAAGTAACTAGCTATCTTCCCAACAAATTTAGTGACTCTAGCTGTTGAAATGTGGGAAATATGTGTGTTTTGATCGATTTGCACCTTGATGTTAATCGACTTGTTATCGATTTCCCAGGCCCCCAGTGAACATAATTCTACTATATTGACACCTTGTTTATCGGAGACTGGGAGAAAGATATGTGCAAAGTTTCAATTCTCTAGCTTAAGTTCAAACACCAGACATATCACTAACAAACAATATACTCATTAGTCTTCGGTATCAGAGTATTAAAAAAATACAAGAGCAAAGCATTTCCATTCTGCAGAGGCCGCCTGTCCGTCCACAAGGTTGGGAAAGTTCAAAACGTCGCTTGAAAGTATTGTGCATGCGGAACACATACTATTTGAAACTTGGTCATCTTTCAAATCTCTTACGTATCCAACTATAGCCCATTCCAACTGACATATTCGCCCACTCAGGTATGGGGGGGGAAACTTTTGACCGCCGTGAAGTGCTCAGCATTTAATGATTCTTTCTTTTGTACTCAGAGTGGATGCTTCAAGCTGCTTAATTGTGCAACTTTTCTATGGAAATTTAATGCAAGATTTGCCCGCAAGACTTAAGCTTCAGTTTATCAGTTACTTCACCGCTTTCGTTTTTCATTGCGAGTACGAGCGCCGTTTTCTGTGGGAATTTTTTTTTTTACTATCGCCCCTTCGTTTTCTATAACAATAAAGCCGATGACAAAAAGTGTTTTGTTGTCTTTGTGATTAATTTAATTACTAACTCTTAAAAACATATTTTAAATGAATCTAATGAAGATTATTCACTTATGGTCTAACATTGTTATGAATTATCTAACTTGAAAGTTTTCAGCATTGCAAAACTGAAAATGAGACACAGTTGCTGTAAGAGAAGAAAGTATTTATCATATAGCAAAAAATATAAAAGATTTGGGAAAAGTGAGATATACAAACATTTTAACGGCTTATATTTTACATACTAATTTGGCAACCAATCATAATCCATAAATTGGCGCGTTTCGTGTGATGACAAAAGGCTGTTTCGCTTTTGTCACCACCCAATTCAAATAAATATTGTGGTATAAAGTGGAGCAGTAGCTACTAAAAAGTATATTTATAAGCAAAAAATTCAACAAATATGATTGTATTTTGTTTACGAGAAAGAAAAACAACGCGAATGTGCCTGCAATAATTTCACTTTCGCCATAAGTTATTATAAAGTTAGCTAGTTGGACAGTTAGCTAATCAGCGATCAGGATCATTGTCCGCTAATATAACTGGCCACGTTTAACTTCATTGCCAAATCTCATAATCTAAACACGCCCAAGCATTTACTAAATAACACTTATAAGCTGCACGAAAGCAGGCACTCAATCCTTTATATTTCTGCCCACTGCCAAATTGCATGTGAAAGTTCATGCAACATTCGGACTAAAGACACTTGCAGCTGGTCAAGGAGCAACACTCTTGGTCGTGATTGTAGCCGTTGATAATCGGAACACATGAGACGTGATGCTTGTACAAATTATGATATGTTTTGCCTGCACCGACAAGATCTTGCAAGCTGCACTTGCCTCTGATTCAAAACGGCCAAAATTATTGGGCTCCCACACGCCATTAACAAAACGCAGCTAACAGCTCTCTCTGTCTCCTTGTTCCCCTGTCTTGCTGTCTCTCCCTTCTCATTTTCTTTGTCTGTCATATGCAAATGACCAACATTGTCCGAAAGCGAAAGTTCCATGATTCCATGACAAACGAACTCATCGCAATGACGTCGACAACTGTAATTGCTGGGCGTCTATAATCGTGCTGGCTAACAGGCATTTTGTCTTAGGGCCTTTTATATGCTTAACTTTCTTATAAGATTTATAATCGAGATATTGAGACATGCGATGTTTATTTCTAACATTGAAGTTATGCTGCAACTATTGATTTATTAATTCATTTATTGTCAACTTCGGGCAGCCGAAATATAATCAAAATTTATTCAAACTACGAAATAGTTGATTTGATTAATTTTAAATTGAAAATGAAAACGAAAAGCCCAGTCAGGCCAGCGGTAAATAAGACGTTAGTGGTTTCGATTAGATGAAGCTAAAAAATAAGTAAAAAATCGATCTTTATAGTTCTGAAACTAAGACCTCCATGGAGACAATGGAACAGAGCTTGTTTTACGAATTAAATAGTTGCTCGAGCAACGATCAAGGCTCAGGGGTAAGAAGCTATGGGCAGAACTTATTAGAACAGTTAAATTTATTCAAGAATTGATTAGTCCATTTCACTGCTGAGTCGATAAGAGTTAACAAATAAACCATCCGATTTTGCTCGGCTTAAAATGTAGACTGTAAAATTATTTCTTCATATTATCCGAATCTATTGTCCTTACGAAAAATAATCTAAGTCGGAGAAAAATGTTTACTTTTATAGTGATTGTCCTACCGCCACTTTTACTTCCATTAAAACACGTTATTCTGTACCAAAAACCTTATTGGAGTTTATTCCTTAAGAATCGATTTGCATATAAGTAGCCCGGTGTGAAAAAACATGAGGAGTGAAATCAACTGAACAAATTTCGTTACGTTTTTGTGCAAAAACTAGCGCCTGACGAATGTTGAATACCCTTATAACATATAAGTGCTACTGTGGATATGTTGTTCAACAATAAATTTGCAAAAAATTGCATATTTAGTTGGCACTAAGTTAACAATTGAGAAATTGCTTCAATTATAAATAGTGGATTGAACTTCATATCCACAGTAGCACTCATATTTTATTAGTGTGTCCAACATTCGCCGGTTCATTCTCTTATTATTAAAGAACCCCGTTATGTTATCCCGAACGAGAGAGCAAAAACGTTGCCTGTTTAGTTGTTGCTTCACACAAATGTAAACCGGCATCGCGGATACGGATATAAAAATGAATGTCTTGCTCTAACTACAGAGAGCGATCGTTGGCTTTATCCACTTTATCCACTTTATCCACAAAGGCAGTCAGCCTTAAGCTTAGCTCGCCTTAACAACGCAGGAAGCACATCGTCCGTTTATTTATTCAATTAAAATTGAAACGCGCTATATATTAAAGTTTAAATTGTGCTTATATAACGCACTAAACATACGCAAAGTGTTTGTTACATTAAGGATCGCCGTGCAATTGCCTTTGAAAGTGGTTTTTGAGCAAATCCAGCTTGAATAAAATGACGCCAATTTTTCTTGCCTTGTCGGGCCGCGAAAAAATTTAAAGAGAGAGAGAGAGGAGATTCGCGCCCATACGTGTGTGCTGTTGTTGCTTTAAACTCGATGCAAATATTCCAAATAAGCGAAGCATTTTAAACAGTATTAATATGACTGCATATTTTTTGATATTTTTGTTTGTGAAATGCAGTGAAAATAAAATATTAAAATAATATTCATTTATTACATCACTTTATTTTTTATTTTTTCTCGTGTGTGTAGTGCAGTGAGCTTTTTGTCTTTGTGAAAGTGCTCAGCGAAAAGAGAGAGAGAGAGAGAGAGCGAGCGCGTGAGACCGCTTGCATTGAACTGCGTTGTGTTGTTGCTGCTGCCGGTGAGTGAATTTTGCGTATTATACACACATGTATATTATATTATATTGATCACCCTGTCAACAACAGTTAGATTGGTTACAGTAGAAGTAAGTTTCATTGCTGCAAAGCATTTAAATTGTTCTTCTAATCTGTTGTCGCCAGCAAACGACATCGACAAATGAACTACTAAATACACTTTCGTTATTTGTGTACAGCTTTGCATAACTGTATGACATTTAGAGACGGTTAGACATCTAGAACAAATAATTAATTATTATTTGGATGCAAAATTAAATTTAGGTATGTATTAAGATTTTCTTAATAAAGCAAATATATCATTCCTATTATTTGTTAATTAAAAATCATGCCGTTAGCTGTTGATGATTTTATTGAATGACTTTTCGTATCGGTCGTTTGCTGCATGCTTCGCATAAGTAATGATAATTTTCGTTTTCTCGCGTAAGTTATGCAAAATCCATTTGGAAATTTGTCACTTGCTCAACTGACAAAGAAAGTTTTGTATGTACTAAAAGATTTTGGGCAATGTTTTTTTTGTTTTGCGTATTGTTTTAACTATTTTATTTTCTTATCCGTTTGTTTATCATAAGAGGCGCTTGCCAAAAAATGTAAAATAGTTGCCAAGCTTTGTGTACGCATATTTTATGAATATTGTCAAAACCGCGGTGGCCCTCCATGCTAATATGTCTATGAAGTTGCAATGCCTAAGACTTTTCTATGCTTCCTTTAAAAAATGTACAGAAATATTGTTAGCTTTACACTATATAAAATTTATAAACACTTATTTTTTAATTTTAATTATTTTTAGAGTAGTTTTCTTTAAAATCTTTGCTGCTCTCGTTTTTAGTACACATTTTTAGATAGCAGGTGGTGGCCACTGAAACAAACAATAGATGGCGTTAGTTATTTAAGCCATCCTAAAAGTATGCAATGCTTTTAACAACAAAACTTTTTATTTTATTGAGTTTCTATGTTAAATGTTGATTAAGTACTAGCTCTTGCCCGCGCGTGTCTACGCCACAAACTAAAATAAATTTAAAGGAAAGACACTGACACTAGTATTAATTTATTTTTAGCTCATTTCCGAAAAATTTTGACCTTGCAGCGTTTCATTTCTTGTTTTTCCATCTG
This sequence comes from Scaptomyza polygonia, assembly GCA_035044585.1. NCBI lineage: Eukaryota > Metazoa > Arthropoda > Insecta > Diptera > Drosophilidae > Scaptomyza > Scaptomyza polygonia. The sequence continues at coordinate 3,659,219 of JAWNNU010000311.1, forward strand.
GTTCGTAAAAGAATAAATCTGAAGGTTTGAAATAACTGACTTTCGCTTTTGAGGCAAAATTTTACAGTAACGACGTGAAAAATGCGTTTGAGTTTTTAAGCTGTCAATCAGCAACCCGAATCTCCTAATGTGTCCAATCCAGTTGGTTTATATTATATAAGCGATGTTGTTCTGTTTTAAACATTTAAATTGAATTAATTTGTTGTGCTTTTAAATAAATAATTACAATACGTGTATTAAATTAAATTACAATAGCTTCTTCTATGTATTCGTATAATAACTTCGTGCAAAAGAAGCGACTAATCAAATGCCCTACATCGAGTAGAGCAATTTCTCCAAATGTTTATTAAATAAAGCTTATATCTATATAAATGTTATGCAATAATTTAGAAAATTATATACAGAGCAAATGTGTGTGTGTGTGTGTTTGTGGTTGTGTTGGGGGAAAATAAATTAAGATTCAAATCAAATAATACGTTACATCTTCAGATCATCATTTCTAGGCTGTTGCTAATGGTTTGTATTTTGTTGATTATGATTTAAGCTAAGTATTGTTAACATTATGACAATTTAATTTGTTGTGATTGCTGTTTTATTGTTTTACTTATGCTGTGTGCAAGTGGAGCAAAAGGGGGGCGGATGAGGGGTAACTGAAATCGTTGCTTGGGTTATGCGCAAAGCTTCGTTAAGTGTGTTGAGCGATTGGCGATAACCGAAGCACGAGTTCAAGCTTGAATTCGATTTCGATGTTGATTTTAATCGCGATATCGATCTCGATTCGGGTACTATCGGGCATTCACTAAGGATAAGGCATAATACACAGGCGAAGACCACGATGCGACTAAAATTGTAGAATCTGATTGATCCAGTCTCTAAACTCGGAGATACGTGTATAAACTCCTGGCTGATTTGCCTCCGCACATCCAATGCCCCACGAGATGACACCGCCCAGCTGGAATCGCTTGTCCGACTCACGTTGCAGCACCATGGGCCCGCCAGAATCACCTGCAAAATATGCATGTTGCATGCAATTAGCAAATCACATAACTCATGTGGCAAATTAAACACGCACCTTCACATGAATCGTAGCCGCCCTTTTTCCATCCAGCACAAATGAATATATGCGGTATGTGCTCGATGTAGCCTGCGGACCGATACATCGACTCGCAAATGGTGTTGTTGATGACAGGCACAGCGACCTCCTGCAACACACTGGGCAACGGACCATCCTCATACAGACGACCCCAACCAGTGACAAACGCCGTTTGACCAATAAAGTTCTCATCGTTTTCGGGCACACAAACGGGTATAATATTGGGTTGAAAGACGACAGGCTCGTAAAATCTGAAAGAGTGAGTTAGTTTGGTATTAGTTATCTCGCTATTCGATCCATATATAGAATATTACTATCTTAAAATTACTTGGAAATTACAATGATTTAATTTACCATTGAAATCGATTTAGCTATCTATTGACTTAACACTGCTAAAAATTGTATAGCTAAAATATCTTAAATATTGTATCAATGATGCTTTGTGGTTAAAATTATGTGAATTTAAAAAAAAAAAACTAAACTTATTGATTGAAGCTACGTATAATAATTGGTTATAAAATACAACATGCTTTAGCATTTTATGATTTAAATCTTGTTTTTTATCATTTAAGTTTATAACGTGGATCCACGAAGTTAAGCCTAGTTATACCCTTAACCCATTAAATAGGAAAAAGTGTATAAAGGTTTCATGCCAAAGTATGTAACAAACTGAATAAAGCATCTCCGACCCAACTCACAGAGTTGACTTGATTTTATTTGTTTTTTTATGGCATTTTTGAAAGATGTTATTTTTGTGATACTCTAAAAATCCAAGATATTTTTATTATTTTTGTTATCTTTTGGCAAATTCAATTCACAATATTGATCCTAAAATATTTTAATGAAGTGATTATCTGAACCATTTTAAATGATATTTGAAGAATATCTTCCTTTAAAATTATTAAACCAAGTAAATTGTAACAATTGTTTTAGTAATCTTGACTTACCTAAGCAGCGCCAAATCATATTCAAAGGTGCGTGGATCGAACTGAGGATGTGAGGCAACAATTTGAACGCGTCGCTCCTGGAAGCCATACGGTTCCTCCTCCTCGGCCAAATCGTATTCACCCAGACGCAAGAGCAGATCAGAGGGAGGCACACTAAATAAAACAAGCGCAAGCGCAGTTGTCAGTTAGAGATGGGTTCCTAAATGCCAACCTTTCTTTCACTCCTGCCACTTACTTGTCAACACAATGTGCTGCAGTGATTGCCCAGTTCTCGTTGAGAAGTGCCGCTCCGCACTTGTGCAGATAGGTGGAGGTGCGCCATTGGCGGAGAGATATCTGCCAGGGCCAGCGTCCAAAGGCTGCATTTGCGCCGCCAACGATGCGCGGCTCGGGGAACATGCGACGGCCGCAGACTGCAAATAAAGAGAAAAACAAAAAGGGTTAAAATGGGAGGCAGGCAATTTAATAGGCGAGCAGGTCACAATTAAAGTAATGGCCACAAAAGCCTTTTAAACATTTTAATCACTACAACAGGCACTCAGTCATCCACGCAGTCATCACTGGCTAAATGTAATATGCTTTGGCCATGTCTTGGCTCATTTTGTTGTGTTATGGTCTTGGCCAGGCCTTGACTTTGGCCAAAAGTCAACGGCCTACTTTATGACGACTACAACAACAACAAAAACGACGACGACGACGACGACAACGACGACGAAGACGACTTGTTTCGTGCATCAAGATATTTGCAGTTGTTTTGCAAATCGGTCAACGAGGCCTCGGTCAGGCCACAACAAACTCCTGACTCATTTTCAGGGGAGTGGGGTGGATCGAGGTAGTTTGTGTAGATCGTATCCCCGACTATTCAAGCACGGATAAGCAACAGACAACGTGACCCAGGCGGCACAATGACCGCAACGCCAGTCATTATTGTAAATTATTGCTGTAAAAATTGCCTTGGACATGAGAGTTTCAGTTGTTGTTGTTGCTGTTTTAGTTTTTTGGTTTTTCTGCTGTTCCGTTTATGTGGCAGTAAAAGCTGCGCTTAGCTTTCTAGACAGCATGTTGAACTGCTGCTGCTGCTGCAGTTGCTCCTGTGAGTATCATTCTCGCTTCGTGCAGACAGTCACAAACAGACACAAAGTTCTTACTCAAGGCCAATGTTCAGCCTTCAAATTGAATTTAATGGCCACGCATCTTTGTCTTATGGCCAAAGTCTGGTTTATTAATAGATTTCTTCTTTTGTGCTCTGCAGCAAACTAGTTTCTTTTTTCTTTCCTATAGTTTTTTTTTTTTTACTACTTATACTCTTGCATTGTATATTTAAACTTTGTTAATGTAAAGGAAACATAAGCTTCCGAATGATGGAAACATATTAAATATATCCAAATATGGTCAATTTCAATTATATAATTTTGATGTTGGACACTTCTATGGAAGTACCAATAATTAAATGAGCATTCGGAAGCTTGTATATATGGATCTTTGACGGGAATTGACTGTCATTCTGAGTAAATAAGTTTTTCACTAAACTCTTTTTAACTAGGCACAACAAGCTGAAAGAGTATGCAATCTTCTGCACGCTTTCGTCAGTGTATTATAGTTCAGTTTTTGTTTTCTTTCTGTTTTCGCCTGCATCGCATCATCAATGAAGCAATGAAGAAGCGCATCGCTGCAACGTTGCAACGTTGAACTCACCTTCCCTGTAATCGACGCCCTCCAAGCCAGTGGCAGGCGCTACAGTTGTATTCCCAGCTGCATCGATCGTTGTGTTCAACTCCTCGCCGCTGTAATCCGTTGTGGTGGTGGTAATGCCAATGTTGCCGCTTAGCTCGTTGCTTGATTCTGTGTACGATGAAGTCGAGGATGCTAATTCCAAGCGTTCGGTTGTTGTTGTTGGTGATTTAGTTGTTGTTTTTGTTGGTGGTGGTGGTGGTGGTGCCTCTGTGGTTTTGCTTGTTACAATTGTTGCTAGTGCTGGTGTTGCTGTTGTGGTTTTTGTTGGTCTCGTCGTTGTTGTTGTTGTTGCTGTTGCTGTCGTTGTTGGCCTGCTAGTGGTTCTATGCGGCTTTGCATTGCTAGCGGTGGTTGCCATTGTTTCTGCATGCATTTGACTCTGACCCGGCTTTGAATCGCTGCTGGTACTGACGCTGGTGGCCACCGAGATAACCACCTTGTCTGTGGCGCTGGGCGTTGCTGCAATTAGAGTTCGATTCATGTTTAGCTCGAGTTGATTGTTAATGTTAGTGTTGTTCGACGACTACACTTACCTGTCGTCCTGTTGTTGGACAACTCTGGCAACAAAGTGGGCATTGGCATCCAATCGGCCGTCTGTCCTGGCTGCCAATCGCTGGAAATGGTTGCATTCGTAGTCGGCTCCGCTTCAACATCAGTCCAAGTGATTAGACCTGGTTTCTTAGTGCCTGCTGTTACTGTCGATGCTGCTGCTGTTGGGGGTGTTGCTGTTGGTTTTGTTTGCAATTTGGGTGCATCGGTGGTAAGCATAGTTGCAGCGTTTGTTGTGGGCGCTGCTGTGCTGCTTGTTGGCTTTGCTGTTGTTGTTGTTGTTGTTGTATGCCTACGTGTGGGCTTAGGCGTGCTGCTGCTGCTGCTGGTACTAGTTGCTGTTGTTGTAGTGTTGCTAATGCTGCTGCTGGCTGGCTTTTTGGCAGCCGTTGTTGTTGTTGTCGTTGTGGCAGCTGAGCTGCTGCTGCTGCTGCTACTGCTTGTAGTGTTTGTTGGAGGTCTGCGCGTGGCTTTTGTGTTAGTTGTTGTTGTCACTGTGCTGATGTTGCTGCTGTCGCTGTTGATGGCATCCGCCAGCAATGCTGGCACCTTAACAATCTCACCCGTTGGCTGTGGCTTTGGTCGCGGTGCTAAAGTGGTTGTTCGTTCGGGCACTTTGCTTGCTGTTGTCTTATGGCTGTCTGTTTGGCCGGTTGTTGTTGTGGTGCTGTTGGCGGGACGGCGAGCGGGCAATGTTGTTCCTGTGCTGCTACCACTGTTAGTTACAGTTGTTGTTGTAGTGCTCGATACTGCTGGTTTTTTGGGTGGTAGTGGCCGTTTGCTAGACTGCTGCTTGTGTGGTTTTGGTGTTGTGGTGCGCAACGGTGGTGTTGGACGTGCTGTTGGTGTTGTTGTCGTTGTTGCTAATGTTGTTGTTGTGCTTGCAGGCGTTGTTGTGGTTGTTGTTCTGCTTGTTGTTTTGGAAGATGCTAAACTGCTGCTCGTTGTAGGCCTTTGGTGCCTCCGGGTGGTTGCTTCGGGAGTGGGTTCGGTGGCTGTTGGTGTGGTTGTCTCAACCATCTGGAAAGTAACAAATCTGCTGGGCACTGTGGTCGTTTCAATGCGCTGCTCAATCGTTGGGGAAGTGGTTAGCACCGGACGAGTTGTGGTGGTGCGACGACGCGGTGGTTTCACGGTACCTGCTAGCGTTGATGCAGTACTTGGCTTTGCTGTGGTGCGCACTACAAAATGTGAATTCTTGTGAGTGGTGTGCGCAACAGTGGGTCGCCGCGTGGAGCTAGTTGCAATGGTGGTGCTGGTGGTGATGGTGCTACTGCTACTGCTACCACTACTGCTGCTGCTGCTGGTGGTGCGCACTGGTTTAATGCTGCTCAAATAGCTTTGTGTCACATTTCTTAACAATTCACTGGCAGTGTTTTGCTGTTGCTGGAAATTGTGGCTATTGAGGGTGGTGCTGCTTTCTGTGGTCAGCTTGAAAAGCGCGCTGGTGGGCAAAGTGGTAGATTCGTGCGAGAAGTGCGAAATTGTGTTCTGATCGATGCTGTTGTCGTTAATCTCTGGTGCAAACAGCGCAGTGTCCTCCTGCATAAGGAATATAAGTTTAAATTTAGATTATGTTTTTCAAATATGTTGCAGCTATAATATTACCTTCAGAGCACAACACGAGCCAAAATAGAATCGATCAATGCAGGTGCCCAAATGTGTGCCATTCTGCTTGATGCAATCGATGGCAAACATGCACGTGCCAGATCGTCCCGATTTGCGCACTATGCACGGCAGGTGGCGTATGTTGCGACCGGATTGAACTAAATAATATAAAATAAATATTATATTGAGATATAAAGGATTTAGCTATGATATGTCCCAAGAAGTTGATTGCTATAAGCCGATAGCAGCCGACCCAGAAAGAGTTAATTTGGTTTTATATTGTTCTCTCTCTAGTCAACATAAAGAAACTCAACTGTAGTAGTCACCTGTTTTTGTTTCTTTTTGGAAACTATAAACTAGTTCCTTATCAGCTTACAAACAAGCTATAAGCAAATTGTGTTTAAGAATTTAACATTTAAATATTTTTGTATGAAGAAATTTTCATTATTGTAATCTTGATAATCTTTCTCCGTGTCTATCTAACAGTATGATAATAGCGATATGCTCCGTATTTTCTTATTGCTATTCTGATGTTTCACACCATTTCCGTTTGCTGGAGCGATTAACGCCTTCAATTTGTACGCCAATTTGAGGCAGACATTTACCGTTAGGCAAACAGTTCAACCAAGTGAAAATGAAGTGGCAACAGCAACACGCAACTGGCAAACAAAAGACGCGCCACAAAAGTTTGCCTAAGGGCGTTCGCTTTAAGAAGAAACGATGAGGCAATACTGTCACAACAACAACAACAGCGACAACAACAGTAGCATTATTATTATTATTCTTTTGAATTGCCTCTTTAAGAATCGACAGCGAGGCTTTTTTTTTTTTTAATAGAGTCGAGTTACGTTTGAGTTGTTCAGTCTTTGAACTTATGTAATTGCAGACGATACTACAACAAGACAGAGAGAGAGAGAGAGAGGGGGGGGGGGAAACGAAAGACTTAAGCAACAAACTGGCGACAACAAGCGCCGCCTTTCTTTAAGCATCTGTAGCCACTGTATGTGAAACTTTTTTGTGTCTTTGCACTTCTCGCGCACGGTCATAAATAAAACGGCACAGTGCCAAGTCTCTTGTTAAGCGCTAAGTTACTTCAGCATATAAATTTCGCATAAGATTTACTCGTATTTCAATGTTAATTCAGCCGCAGCATTGCAGTGCGTGTTTGTGTTTTGCGTTTATTGAACTTTAGCTGTAAACTTGGGTATCAGCTGTATGAGTTTTATTGGTTATGCAATTAACACGAAATGCTGATATATTGTTGTTGCTGTTTCTGCTGCCAACTGGCAAAACAAATGACTTAAGACACGAACCTCTGGTCAAGAATCAAACAAAAGCATATAGAGAAGAAGCAGCAGCACCACCGAATATTCAATGCTGGCCTCAAACACACGCACGCACACACACACCTAAATATATATGATTATATTTTGTTGTAGTATAAAACTTTGTCACGTTTCATAGGCGACGCTGGCAGCGAAGTCGACGTCAACGTTAGCTTTTTCTTTGCATGCTTGTTCGGCGTTTCGATTCTCTCTTTCTCGTTCTCTCTCTCTATCTGTATATGTTTGCATTTCGTTTTTGTGGCTTTTTGGGTCAACTTAGCTTAGCATATGTTTTGCTAGCACACGCTCTGCCTACCAAATAGCCAACTGACTAACTGGCCAAGTCGAAGTAACGTCTTGGCCAGGTAGAAACCAACTGCAACTGTCGGCAATGTTGTTTTTGGCATGCGAATGCGGTCACACTGTGTTTGTTCCCCATATTTGTGAAATTGGGTCACTTCGGCGATCTATGCGTGGGTGTGGTGGGACATTAGAGTGACCATAACCAGGCTAGCTGAGAATGAGTTCGTTTCTTCGTATTGTTTTTTTATTTATTTCCCTTTCACTTGGCGTCAATTTACTTTCCGCTTTCTGCTCCGCATCTCTACGTACAAAAATAAGATTTTTTTTATTATTTTTGCTGTTGTTGCTCGGCATTGGTCCAGTCAAGTCATAAAAATAAAATGCTTGCCACCTTAACATTGTTGTGGTTGTTGTTGTTGGTGTCTGGCACACGCTTTCTTGCTGCTGCGCTGGTGGCTCATTTTTATGGCAACATTCTTTGATGGTTGACCTCAATTGCTTTTGCTCGCTGACGTTTGGCCGTTTGCTGGCTTTGCCCGTTTTTGGCTCAGTCCGTGTGTATGATCATCGTCTGTGTGTGTGTGTGTGCTTGTGTGTGTTTGCTTTAAACCAAGAAAGTTGAATATAGTTTAAGTTTTTTACAAAAAACTCTTGCAAAGCTGATTCTGTTACTGTGACTGCTTTTCGACAAATTGGCAGCTGTTGATGATGTTTGCCACACAATTCTTATGGCATCGGCCCAGAGAGGAAGTGCTAATGCCATCTAAATTTTGATTCTTAATGGCTATGACCCAATTAAACAATGGTCAAACTTGTAACGCCTGTCGCCGAGCATCATTAAATTTGATTACTTTCATTTTAAAACGCTTCACGAAAGCAGCATAAAGCAGCAGCAGCGGCTTTTACAGATTTGACCATTTTCCCAGAACAAGTTTGTGTCTTGAGTCTTTTGTTTTATTTTTGGTAATTAAATTTGATGGCCTTCGGTTCTTGTTTTACTTCAACCGATTTAAGTTTCTTTTGGAATTGCAGAAATGAAATGGCCGTTAACAGATTTTTCCGCTAGTTAATAGCTCTATATATATTCTCAATAGAAATTTTAATTTTAATGCCGCTTTCTGTTCTTAATGTTCGTTGGTAAGCGTTAGACTTATATGTAGTTTTATTTGACATCAAACGATTGTGTTTTAAACAAAAGTCTTTCACTATTTAGCTCCATTAATTAGTTACAATAAAAGAGTACGCCAATACCATGACCACGAGTCGTTTCTACTTGACATGGCTATTGAAAAAACCAGAGCACACAGCTCTGACCCCTGATCTTAGTTGAACTCAACAGACATCGTACAGGCACTGTAGCTTCTTTGCCAGTCAGCAAAATCGAGTAGGATAATAACGATTTTTGCCAAATAAGTATTGTATGCAATCTTAAAATAAAATATTTCTTCCCATACAAAAGCATATTCACAGTTCTTTGCTGTTACGAGGCCAAGCAGATTTTGTTATTATTGTCTTTTCGCAAATCCTTCATTAAATCATTGTCTATTGTTATCAGTTAAAGATTTGTGATTTACTTGTACTTATTTTAATAAAGATATGTTTTATTCTTGTGTTTTGCATCGTTCTTATCTTAAACTGATGGCGCAATGATAGCGGGGGCTTGACGCCTTTAGTACTAACATATTTTTATCAGAAACATTTATATTCTTCTTATTATTAGCATTAAGATGCTGTCGATCTTTTCTATATCTACTTATAAATCGATTGTACTCTATAATAGCCCTGTCATTTAGATAGCGCAACACATGTTTTTCAATTTTCAAAAACACGGTCACCAGCAACTCCGGAAGTAAATGTTAGCCCTTGGCTTTTATTGCTGGCTTGAATATTGCTTATGCCAAAGGTCTTTGAGTTTGTTGTCACATCTTTTTCTTCTGCATCAATTGAGCTTTAACTATAACTATAACTATATAACGTATTACAATCAGCTTCAGTCTCATTATATCACTAGTTAATTTTCTGTTTACCCTCACATTCTCGAATACAAAACTATTTAACTAAGCTTCTTGTGGACTTTTCAACGATAGCGTTCGCTTTTTTTTAAGTTCATTTAATATCGATGTTATCATGGAGAGTGCCTCAAAACAAAAGTTTTAATAGCCTACGTGAGAGAAAGTGCTGTAGTTCTGGGTAAAAAAAGCAAACATCTCGTCAATAGCCTGACAAAGTGATGCTTTTGCTGTGGCTGGGATGTCTTTATAAGTCTACGTCTTTCTCTCTGCCTTTGAATGTTGCTCAAGAAAAGCTGTCAAGTGGCCAATTGATCACTTTTGACAGCTAGCCAGCCATAATCGGGTTACTTACACTGTGCTAAGCTGGGATTATCCACGAAGACGGGACTAGCATTTGATGCTGGCAGCAACAGCAACATATGCAGAAGACTGCTCAGCGCCAGGATGAAGATGCTGTGCATATTTGTGCTGCTTCCGTTGATGATTGCTGATGCGGGCGTTATTGCTTTTTTGTCTGCTCTTCTTTTGCTTGCCGTATCTGTAAATGTTACTGTATCTGAAGCTGAATTTCTGTTACTCTGCTGTTGCAACGCGCCCATCTGCAAATGAAAACAAACACAAAAAAATGTTTTTATGAGTCATTGGGGCAAATGTGAAACGTTTTACGGGCCTTATCCATATTCAAATTAAAACTAAACACGGAATTTCTACCACCAGCCATGGGCACGGCAATATAACAACAACAAGTAACAACAACAATAACGAAAACAAAAAAACATTCAGACAGCAAGTGCGTAAAAGCATTGAGTGACTCAAGCTCAAGTAGTAGGTGAAAGTCGTTCGTTTCGTGTGACTTGCATATGCAAAAAAAAAACACACGAAAATACAATAATAACAAAAAGTTCAGACACAAAGAAAGACTTTCTATGTCCCACAGCGAATGTGAGACACGCTTCAAAAGTTACTTAACAATTGCCACTAAGTTCTTACAGATAAGTAAGTAAAGTAGCTGGGAAAAAATGAGATTCAATTAAATTTAAAAAAAAAAAAAAAAGATGCAAGTAATGAGAATTTGATTATCATAAATAATAAACTTTCAATAGCGTTTTGAGCTTGTTTTTACAATATTTCTATATAAAAATTTTAAGAAATTATTTTTCTTTTGAAATTGTTGGAAATTGTGGTCGTGGGCTAAAGGTGTGTAAAGATGTTAGCTTATAGAAAATTTTGAGTAAAGTTAACTACATCCTGCGTAAATTATTTGCATAACAACGAAGCGAGAAGAGTTAGAGGGAGAACTAAGCGTATGTGTAACTTTGCCACCTGTTATCTTTAGCGTTGTTGTTGCTGTTGCTGCTGCTGCTGCTGCTGCTGTTGTCGTCGTTGTTATCGAGTGTTTAGTCATGCCCAAAGCGCCGAATGGAAAGCAAAAGTGCGTTTGCCTATGTATGTTTGCTTGTGGGTGTAAAGAAAGCGCACAACAACAACAACAACAAAAAAAAGAACAACAACAACAACAACTCTAGCTGCTTGAGCAATAATGTGCTAATGGCAACGGCCCGGTATCGCATCAGAGCTGAAACTACGGGTTGTATAATGTGTTTATATAACTGTTTATGCTGCAAACGAGTGGACAAAAGTTTCGTGTTGCATTTGCAACTGGTTCTCAGTGCACAGGCACTGAGTTCAAGAGACGCCTAATTGATGAGTCGTGTTTTGTGTGCGAGTTGAGAAAGTTTCAGCCATGACAATTGTACAGATATGATGACATAAACTGTAGCACAATCAAAGAAAGCACCACATAAAGAAATGGGCAGCAAATGAGTCGACGAAATCTAACTGGAACCTCAACTAGAAATTGGATGCCCAACCAACCTGCTGTCGATTATTATAACTATTTGGCTCACACGCTTGCTCATAAATGCCACATTGGCGACAACAACACAACGCAACACAATAATTTCATTGATCCGTCAGCATCAGCATAAAAAGTTAGCTCTACTCTCCCTCTTTCTCTCTTACCCTATCTATCTCAATTGGACTCTCGCCCGGCTTTCTGTCTCTCTTTCTCGTCACGATCTGCAGCGTTGAGCAATTTGCTGTCGCGCTGCGTTTGTTTGGAGCGTTTGCTTTGGCCAAAGCCTAACAACAACACAATGGTTTGCTGTTGCTCGCGTTCTGAGGAGACGTTGCGTTGCGTAATACGGTCATTGACATCATGCTAGAACCGTTGCTCGAGAGCTTAAGAGTCATTTTAACCGCATACGGGCTGCGTGTCCGCAAAAATAAAGAAAGAAAAGCAAATGGTATAAAATGCCATTAACTAAAATAAAAGTTTTGCCAACTGTCATTAAAATAACTTTGATTCATTTCAAGGGAGCTGTAAACTTTCACGGATTGTGTTTGTTTTAGTTCTGTGGTTTATAATAACGATCCTTTTGCTGGCCATAAAGTGGATATAATAAAAATTTATAATAAACTTTACAACATCTTTTTCTATCCAATTATAGACTACCAATCAACGTGAAGGCCAAACTGTAAGAGCTAGAGAGTGGAAACTCTCTAAGCACTATGCAAGGGTTATTGGAAAATTCCAACCCTTAGGAGTTTTACAGCCCCGTAATGGTCTCTATGGAAAAATTATTCAAAATCGTCTGATTGAGCTGAAACTCAGTTTAAAAGTTGATAATGAAAAATAATTCGAAAACTTATTTCCCGATTATGGGAATCCACCTACAAGTGAAATTCCCGGGAAATTATTCTTTAAATAAACTTTAAACTCAGTTTGAAAGGTATTTTCCGATATTTTAAAGTTCATTGAAGCAAGAGAGCAAGTTTTTTGCATTAAGTCAAGCTTCATATTGTGTCAAAATTTCGTATCTATACCTTTTAACTTAGGAATTTCTTTTACTCTAATCGATTAAGCTTTTTTTCTGCAATCTTAGTTAAAATGACAGTCTTCAAGTAATTGAGCAAGATATTTTTAAGATGGTGTCAAATAAATTTGACAGTTGAATGTTTAAGAGATTAGATTTAAGATTTTTAAATATAATAATATATTAAGTTTTTTGTTTATTGTATTTCTAACATCTGAATGTATGGTTATATCGGATAAATATTTAAAGTTCTTTCTAAATTCAATTTTCACAATTACATTAGCTTACGATTTGAACTGACTTGGTAACATCCTTATCTTTAAACAACATTTAATTTCAAAAAGAATAAATGTATATAGAGTATTAACTAGCCTCTAAGTTTTCATGCTCCATCTTATACTCTACCGCAATTAAATGTAATTGATCAGGCCTCGTAAAATAAGAAAATAATTTGAAAAAAAAAAACCAGAACGGAAGCTATAAAATATATCCGCATCAAAGCAACACTGATTGCTTTTAATAAGGTGTCAGAATCGGCAAAAACAAATAGCAGCTTAGCGTCCACATCAAAAATTCACGGCATCCAATTAGTGAGATTTTGATCAGTTTGAAGATTTTAGTTATTATAGCAGAAATATCTCTCTCACAGCTTTGAGTTGCTGCTATTTGTGTATTTGGGTCACGTTCTTGACTCCATAGCATATATGTATGTATGTACATATGTAAATATCAGATGCGTGTAATTGTATTCGCGTTCCATTTCAAGAAATGTGCAAATTAACATGAATTTGTGTGGCTACTGTCCGTAAACCAGTCGAGTCGTGGCAGACAGACACAGACGGACACACGTGAGTCGCAGAATTCTTTTTAAAGTGGGTCACACACAAACACACACACACACTCACACAAAATAAATGATTTGCATGATTTTGATATCTTTTTTTTTTGTATTAAGATGCGGTAAATTTGTAGTTGGAGGCGTTGCCTGTTAAGCAGTCAATAATAATAATAATAAAAATACAAAAAAAAAAAACAATTAAGTAATTTCCACTTTGACAAATAAAGATTTTATGTTTATTTTCCACTCGACACATGTTAAAAGTGAAATTACAAGGGATCTTTTTTATCTTTCGTTTTGATTGTTTTTTTTCTTTTTTTTTTTCTTTATTAAAAAGTCATTTGTGTGCTTTAAATAAAAGCGAAAGCCACACAAATTATACTTCTCTGCTTCTCACTTGTTAGTGGTTGGTAATAAAAATGAATACACATTTGTAACTTTTTATTTATTTAAAAGAAAAGTGAAATGCATGCAGAAAGCATAATATTGTCACATCAAATTAGCCAAAAAGCAGATGATGAAGAAAACGAAGTGGAGGCACAAAAAGAAGAGGCGGACACACAAAAGAATTATGCCATTTGATATTTGGTTGCGCGCATAATCATAAAACCAGAAGTGCGTCGTCCACTTTTGCTTAGCTGCCTCAACATGGCTTTCATTTCTGTGTTTGCTTGTTACCAAAAACGGCTTTGGAGAAATTTTAACGCAAAGTGTATTATTTGTCTATATGTGTGTGTGTGTGTGTGTGTGTGTTTCGTGTCTATTGCTAACTGCGGGATGCGGGTGTGTATTAGTTCAGTTAGCTCTAGAAAGCCACCTTACAAAACAAAAGACTTAGGGCACAAACTTGCGACGACATACAAAATTTCTCAATTTGCAATTGCCTGGAATTCGCATGCAAATTGTTATAATTAACATGATATTAACGCTGCATCTGGGAGGGCGTTCTACCAGCAGCAGCAGCAGCAGCAAGAACAACAACAACAACAACAAATTCAACAACAGCAGCCGCATCTTCAGCTTAAGCTTTAGCTCCAGTTGCAGCTTCAGCTTGAAATATTTTATCTCGAGCTTCTCGTCAATTTGCAAAAAACCAGAATAAGCAGAAATGCAAATAATGACAAAGGCGCGCCGCAAATGGGGGGAGGTTCGCTCAGTGGCAGCAAGCAGGAGGCAACAGCAGTCTCTGCATTTTAGACCAAAGTCAAAGCCAAGCGACAACAAGAGCAACACAGCTAACAGAGAGACCAGTTCCGAAAAGAAGTTTATTTTTTTTTATTTTTTTGCTCTTGTGTTTGCCTCGCTGGCTGCTGCTGCTACTGCGGCAATTGAAACACTTGCCTCATGTAGCTGCTGCATGTTGTTCTTGTTGCTTTTAAGAGGATTTTCAATAAAAATTTTGCAGCACAAGACAACTTTTGCTTTGGACTCGTTTGACTTTGGCCGTTGATCAAAATCAAGGCGCTTGAACTTGTTGTTGCCTGCGTCTCAATGCCTGATTTTGCTCTTGTTTTGCTGCAACTAGCTGCTGCTGCTGCTGCTGCTGCTGTTGTTAGTTGCAGTTATGCGCAACTTTTGTGTCTGTATATGTGTGTGTGCCTCTAATTGACTTGTACGTGGTAGAAAGTGCGGCGCAGCTACTTAAGCACACTAACACACACACACACACACACACTGAGAGAGAATAGAAGCGGGCATCTGACGGATGCGTATCGTTAAGTATTATTCGTTTTATTGTTGCTGTATCTTTTGCATTCACTTGCGTGTGTATTGTTGTTTGGTTGCGTAGAACTTTTTTTATTTATTTGTGTGTTGGCTTTTTTTTGTTTGGTGGGTAGAAAAACTTCTCTGGCAACTACTATTTTGGGGTCATTTGATTTACTTTGGCTGCCACACTGTTATTATGGATATTGTTGTTGGAATTATGTTTCTGCTGTTTTAACTTCTTGCGGCTTTTTGGTTGTTGGTTTCTTGCTTATATTTCATTCTTATTTTTATGAGTTTCTTCACATTTGGCTTTTGTTTGACACTCACGCTGCTTTTGTATTTATCTCTTTCTCTTTCTCGGCTTGGCTTTTGTATCTTATTTTTTTTTTGTGTTATTCGAAAAAAAATTGTATAGATATTTGTGCAAAGGATTGTAATTTGTTTACTTGCACAGTGCGCGGAAAATCTTTAAGCCAATTTGTGGCAAATAACTCAAGTTCTTTTCGACACACACACACACTTGCACTCACTCACACACACACACACACGCGCGCGCAAACACACGCACAGTCGCAAGACGAGACGTAACGAGGCGAGCAAGTCGAAGAGGAGACCAAAGACCGCGATTGAGTGTTGCGCACGTCTGGAGAGAAGCGCGCATACAAAAGATCCACACGCCAGTCGAAGTCAGCCAAAGCCAAAGACAAAACTCCAACGCTGACGTTGACGTCAACGTCGCAGTCGACGAATGCTGCCGCTGCTGAGATTTTGCGACTGCGCTGCACGAGCAGCACTCCAAAAAGAACTACACAGCAAAATTGGTAGTAGTCGCTTCATACACACACACACATTTACACGCACTTAGAGAGGCACAACATGTGCGCACGCGTAGCCGAGCGACGTTAGCGTTGATGTTTGCTGCGGCAGCGGCAGAGACTTTAGTCAGAGCTTCGCGCATAACGGTTTCCATTAAGGCCATTTCACGAAATGGTGAGAACAACAAATGCTAGATTATTTGTTGTTGCTCTTGCTTATTCAAATGAACAGCAATTCACACACACACACACACACACACACACACACTTTGAAACACTCTCTCAGTTGTTGTTGGCTGCTCTCTTGTTGTCACAAGCCACAGCTGATTGGCGGCATTTGTATACTGACCATGGAGCTGGGGAGGGGGATGTGTAGTGGCAGTACAGCTGAAGTTTGGGGTTAACAGCGCTTTCACATTAAAATAGCAAGAAGCAGCTACAACAGCAACAACAACAAGCAGTTAACAAACTTGGGTGTCGTTTGCTGGCTGGCTGGCTTTTTCTTTAATATTCTTTCTTGTGAGTGTGTTGTGTGTGGAACTGTGGTGCAAATGAGTGGCTCACAGCCTGTCGCCATTCTTTGTTCACCAACTGACGCTGTATGCGCTTGTATTTGTGTACTAGTGAGTGTGTTTGTCGCAAGTTTGTTTGTGTTATAATTTATGCACGTCTTCAGGTTAAGAAAGTCAAACTATATTATTGCCGTTCTTTTCTTTCGTTCTGTTCTTGATACCTGTTTAGGCAACTGACTGATAAGAATTTCAGCTTTTATTATTTATGTGCCAATTATGCTTGACGTAAGCTGAAGAGCTTTTTCAACACACTCATTAAGTTAATGACGTATGCTAATGCAGCTTAAGTTTTTATTTATGTTCAGCTCACTTGAAATCAATGAATATACAAACAAACACATTCAATCAATCAATCAACCAATTAATCAATTGGGCTTAGTGGCACATCGTTTAGAAGAATATATATTTATAAAAATGCCGCTTTGCGTTTCATTTTCTTTATTATATTTTTTCTTTTCCTGTTATATTTTTTGTTAGTTAAGCAATCAACGCACAACAAACGCTTTGAACTTGAGAGAGACCTTGACACTGGCGCTGCTCCACAGCAACTGAGGCGAGGCCAAGTTAAAGGCAGGCAACAAGTTGTGGACAGCTTGAACATTTCTTTGGACAAGAGGAGTAACAAAGAAGTGGAATTCATTTCGCTGTGGATGCCAAGATACCAAAGAGAAGATTGAATGAGTGTGTGTATGTGAGAGAGTGAAAAGAGAAAGATTATGAAGCTATGGCTGATAAGCCTGGCTAAGTCAAGCGCTTAATTAGCTTATTGTGATGAGGTTTTGCTGATAATGTTGTTTGATTTTATTTCAGTTGCTGCTGTTGTTCTTCGTTACAAAACACACAAGCACATATTGACAATGTGCAACCCAAGTTTATGTTATGTGGCAAAGCGCAACGGAAGTTACATCATTAGAAATTCTGTGCATGTCTCATGTGTGGCTCTAAACTGTTTGCCTCAGATTGACTCAGTGTGTCGCACTTGCGCTTCTGGGAAGATGTGTTCTCCTATGTTTGTTTTATCTTTTCTCCTTTTGGTTGTTCATCTTTATCTATATTGCTTTTCGGTTGCATTTTGTTTGGCTTGCATAAATATTTGATTTGAATCTGCCGCACAAACTGTTTAATGTGTGTACAGGTTTAACTGCAGGGCTGCCATCGTGTTGCAATCTGTTCAAAGTGTTTCGTAGCATGATTTTCACGACTGCCGAAAGCTATGCAATACTTTATGGAAACTATTGAGTCTTAAAGATTTTCTCTACTAATCCATCACAATCACATTTTAATTAAGCCAATTAATTATTTTCTTTGATCACACCAAATTCAAAAAAAGATTTGAATAAGTTTGTATCGTTGCAATGCATTTACCATTGAACCATAAAAGTATGCTGCGTTTTTTTTAGCTTAAGTACCATTTAGCCAATGCAGCAACCTTAGTTGTGTCACAGTTATAACCGCTATTGACACAAATAGTGTTCTTTGGTATTTGAAATGTAATGGGTAATCAAATAGTTTTTAATATAATTTAATTTTATTTTATTTTATTTATTAATTCTAGCTAAAATAATCATTATGCATTAGTTTAAATTCAAATGTTCCTAAACGAATATATTTTTGTAATAAATATGATATATTTGTAAATAAATAGAAAATTTTGGAGCTTTAACTTAAACACTAGCAACCCCGAGTCGTAGAGGAATCACATGGCCAGGCAACGGTTAATGCAGCTGCACCACCGCAGTTGCACCACAGTTGCACGCCCAAAAACAACTGTGATGTGTCTCTCGAGCGGTGAATGCAGTTCAGTTACAATTGATTTAGTGACAGCCGCGTGTGGCTTTTACTGAACGGTTTATTCACGCATTATTGTCATTGGCCATAACCTTGGTGATCCACGGCACAAAGTGCTGTATGTTGGTATAAACGCCAGGCAAATGTTCCCTGCCACAGCCAATGCCCCAGGACACCAATCCAATCAGCGTCTTGCGGCCATCCATTGTTAAAGTAAGCGGCCCGCCGCTGTCGCCCTGGCATGAGTCTCGACCACCCTCTTTGTAGCCAGCACAGAGAAAAACCTGAGGAAGAGGATGACAAAGTGTTATTACTTGCAGGTGTAATAAGACTTATTTTCTTGACTGACTTTATGATCATCCGTTATCTCGACCAACTATCATCTATCTATCATTATTAAATATAATAATACTCACATCGTGTATGGCCTCACGTCGTCCTGCAGCGCGGAACCAGCGCTGACAGCGATCATTCGAGATAACCTCTACGTCCACCTCCTGCAGCACCGAAGGCACCGTGCTCTGACCATGCCGCGTACGTCCCCATCCCGCCACCGTGGCCATTTTACCCGTCAACTTTGTGGCCGGTGGCGGCAGACAAACTGGTATTATGTGCTGTTTGTAAACCACATTACGATCGAGACGTATTAATGCTACATCGTTCTTAAAGTCAGCGGGATTATAATGCGGATGCACCTCTTTGCGCTCAATTCCGTATTCCTCGTGATTGAGGCGCTCCTCCTGCGCACGCACATCCCACTCGCCAAGACGTATTTTCATATTCGAATTCGTGGTGCTGCAAGGGATTTTAATTATCAAACTGGTTGTTTATGTTGGAAGAGTAAGTGCCACTTACGTTGCTACACAGTGAGCAGCTGTAACCACCCAGCGGTTTGAGACCAACGCACCACCACAGCTCAGCTTACGAGTTAGAAAACCACTCTTGATAAGCGCCACCTGCCAGGGATGTGAGCCAAAACCAGTGGAATGACCACCCACAATGCGATTGGTGCGAGAATAGACCTCGCCGCAACCTAAGAAAATATTAAAAGGAAATTAAATAAGCAAGGGATATTTAAAAACAAAAGGGAAATATAAGTGCACGCAACAGCGAATGGTGCAAAACTTAACTAAGTTAAAAATAGGGTGTAAGAGTGATTTTGTGGTTTTGTTTGGTGCATAATAAAATAAACTTGCAGAGGTGCTCAAAACAGTATAAGAGACAAACAATAAAAAGAGAGTAAGAAAGAGAGTGCGAGAGAGAGAGTGTGATTAAGATTGGTACAGAGGTATTTGGTTTTGAGTACCCGGCACAGGACGATAACTGCCATCGTTATAGCCACCTCCAGAATCGTACTCATCCACCGCCTCGCCTGCATTCAGATCCAGCACATTGCCTACGGCAAAGGGTTGGGCTTGTGGATTGTGTGGTGCCGACGGATGCTGCTCACCAGCGCCATCTGGCGGTGTCTCAGCATCAAAGAAACTATCCAAATGATTCGTGATGCCCAAATGGTTGGAGTCATGCTCCCAGCTGTTCAAACTAGAGCCTGTTGGCCGATGTACCGATGAGCTGGGAACGGAACTAGGCTTATACGGATTGCCAGTGTAGAGAGTTGGACGCTTTGTGCTGTAATAGCCGTGACTGGGATAAACAGGGCGTGATGCAGACGATGATGAAGCCGCTGGCAGGCCATTGATGTTGTTGTTATGCTGCGTCTGATGATTTGATTGTTGATGATGTTGATGATGTGCTGGCTTGTTCACAGTTGGCGACAAGTCGGGATAAATGTCATGCAAGTGTATTATGTCACCTGTGTGTGTAAGAATCATGATGATGTTGCAGTTTTTCCTCAATGCACAGGCCAGGTATTTAATTTGATGTCTGTTTGTGTGTGTGTGTGTGTGTGTGTGTGTGTGTTGGACTAAGTTCAACTTTCGCCGCAATTCACTTTTTTTTATATAAAGTAGTGAAAGACTTGAACGCAATAAGTAGTTGTTATAATAGTAAAAACATTGGAGCCCTGCACGACTTTATTATGTCACCCAAAATGAACCCAATGAAGCTAAAATTAAATTCACAGCTAACTAATCCAACCCAACTGACCCAAAGTCCATGACAGAAACAAAATACAAACGCAAAAGTATGAGATAACATTTCACACGTAATTCAAAAAGAAAAAAAAAGAAAATAAATAAATAAAAGCCAAAAAACAAAAGTGAACTGCAACAGAACGGCGCAAACTTAATTAACACTTTCTTGGGGCCACTGTTTTGGCCGAGTTTCGGAATTGGACTTGAACGTAAATGCAAAATGCCGTAACTCTTGACGCTGTGTTATTTCCCACAATTATTGTTTAAAGTAAAACAAATAAATAAATAAAACGACCAACAACAGAAAGAAGAAAAAGAAGCAAACGGTAATGCAGGCTGACAGACGTGAAATTTCACTTTTTAAATACAAAAAACGTTCACCTTCGTTTATTTCCGCAACAGTTTTTAAGGGGCATGTTTTCATTGTCGCGTCTCTCTCTGTGGCTTAGACCAAAAATTTTACACTTCAGCGACAGGCAGACAAAAAAAACTTCGCCAAACAAAACGGTATAAATCATTTTCCCTTTAAGAAAGTGACTAACCTAAAACAGAACGCTCTACTTTATGAGCATCAAGTGAAAATTATTCCATCATCAAAAGAGCGAAAAAAATACGAAAAAAATACGAATAAAAATGGATATAAAAATTGCGCTCATTTTTGGCTTTTTTGTCGGCTGCTTAAAATTGTTTCCACTAAGAATTATTTATAACATGTTGTAATGTGTTGTTGTTGTTTTTCGCTATGTAAGCGCTATTAAACAGAGCACAACAAAATGGCAGCAACTTGGCTTGGAAGCAGTGCTTCTGCCTGCGTGAGTGCGATTGATTGTGTGTGTGTGTGTGTGTTTGTATGTGGCATAATATTTGTTACTATTGCTTGCAGCTTAGCTCATCGGCATGTTGTCGTAGATTACGATATAACTTACGAATGCACTTGATGTTTATTGAATTTAAACAAAATTAAATGTTGGCAAAGAATGTGAAGTGCTGAATTGCAAGCTCCAAAAAAAGGTGCCCAACTGTTTAAAAGGCAAGAACTATGTATTATAACAAACAATTTTTACTTTAACAAATATTTGAATATTTATTTTCTATCTACCTTTTTTGATATTCATTAGCTTATGTATGTAAAATTTCTGAACTAAGTTCATGAGTTTTACCATCTTATTTATAGAGCTTATATAACCAATATGCTTGAAAACTGTTAAATAAAGTGCTTGATAACTAAATTTTAGCTTAAAAAGAGAAATAAATAATTCGTTATATTTTGTAAGCATTTTCAATCTAGTTTCTTACTAAATTTTGCAGAAACTAACAGATATCTGAATCCATCTTAAAGCGTATTTACTTAAAAATACTTTGTTTTTATGTTACAGGTTATGCAGCGTTCATTTTGGTAAAACTAGACATACTGTTTAAAAAATTAATTAATCTTTCAAAGGAAGTTGCTTCTTAATTTATTATAAATGTTAACCACATTATAAAAAACACAAAAAATTCAAATTTTTGCAACGGGGCTTTGCTTGTGCTTCAGTTAATTCTCTGAACGATTCATTTAATGGTCTACCTTTGACACCTCCACTCCAGCGCCCACTGCTCGAGGAGTGCATCGAATGGAGGAACTGAGGAATTTAGTAATGTCAGCGCAATGTATTTACTTGCTCTTTGTGTGCTTCTGCTTCAACAGCCCTGCGGCTATTAATGTGTGTGTGTGTTTGTGTTTTTCGTGTAAGTATTTGTGTATGTTTAGGCATGAGGCGAGCAATTTGTTGTCATTTTCGAAATGCGATCTAATTTATAGTGCTATTATACAGAGCATTGCATAAGTCGAAGCGCAGCAATTTGCAATTTGTGCTCGCTTAGACACAAAAAAAAAACAACAAAACAAAACAAAAAATACAAATGCAACGAGTAAACTAAGCATGGCAAATTGTTAGGGGAATAAGAAAGCAGCTGATGGGGTCTGGGGGATGTTAGAACTTAGTTACTGTTACTCACTTGTGTTGTTAATCGGTGCCGCATGTGGACTCTCCTCGGCATCTAAGTCTTTGTCTACACAGCACGACCAGATCATGCCGCCGGAGCATAGATCGAGCGGCTTGCCGCCGCCCAAGACGCACGAGATGGACAGGCCGCATTCGAATTTGTGGCCACGGAAGCGGCACGATTGCGGTATCACTATAAAGACATTTTAAATTGAAAGGGCATTAGTTCAGTTAACTAACGCACACACACAAGATCGAGAAAGAATTACACAAACAAGTCTTACAATAAATTAAAGCTACGAGTGTTTACTTTTTAATTATTTAATTGAATATAATGACGTATGTGTAGGTAAAGTATTAAATTTGAATACTATATATGGTATTATTTATTATTGTGCAAGCACTATATTATCACAGTCAGAGGTTAGTAAAAGTAAATTAAAGTAAAGTACTTCGTGATAACATCTCCATGACACTGTTCTCGCCGTAGTAGCCGGTTCCACTTCGCCGCGATAGTGCATCCAAGATGAGCATATCATGCTCCTGCTGTGCACTGGGATAGCCTACAGCGGCTAAACTAAAGCTGGGTACGGTAAGCGTATAGATGAGCAGCAGGCTAAGACGCACTCTAAGCCAATTATCCTTTATAAAATGCATATATGTTCGTGGACGCGTCATGGCTGACTCCTTGAGAGCAGCACAATAATAAAACTTGTACTTTCACTTTCGAGTTGGTACACTTGTTTTTTTTTTTGTTTCAACTTGACTATTGCGATCACTTTCTTTTAGCAATCCTTTGCTGCTTATATTTTGGTTTTATTGCTTAACTTAAGTTTAATAAATTTGTTGCAGGATTTCACTTTTGTTTTCATTCACACACAACGCTCGCCGACTTTCTTGCCCGAGCTACGCATGCGCAACGACAGCTTTTTTCACGGCACGCGGCACACGAAAAGAAAATTGTTCGGTTTGCTCCAAAAACAAACGTTATCTCTGTCGGTTTGTGAGCTCGCGTCAATGAAAATATTGGCGACCGCACATCGGGAAATTCAACTCAGAACTAAGACAAAGTTTTGTGTTTGCGCTGCGTTAAGGCTGCCGAAGATATTTGCTACCATTTCTCGCATTTCACTTAACAACAAAAGCCCGAAGACAACGCTGCATGAGAGCGCGTCAAAAACAAAGAGAAAGAGAGCAAGCAACTTTGTTGCTGCGCAAACGGCTCAACATGTTGCCAAAAGTCCAAGTATTTGGCTCTGGTTTTGGGGTTTTTGGTCAAGGTTTTTGTGTTAGAGTTGCTGCTGCTGCAACTGCTAGTGAGCACAAATAATCTATAATCTGTAGCAAATACATATAGCATGTTGCGTTGTTTAACACTTTCGAATGTCGGTGGCACCAGGACCAGCAGCAGCAGCACCAGCAGTTGCAGTTGCAGCAGCAATTGTCGCTTAATTGCAGTTGATTTTCCTGCTTTTGAGTAGATTTTAAGTATCTCTTGGCGCCGAATGCAACACAGATAAATAAAAAATAAAAAGACTTTTGCTTTTTCTATATTACATGGCGGGTGCCATTGAACTTGTGCTGCAATTTGCGATCGCTTTTTTGTGTCGCTTTGATGTCGTTATTGTTGTTGTTGCTCTGAGTATTTATTGGTAGTTATTGTAATATGTAGATTGTGGTTTTTTTTCTTTTCTTTTTTTTACTTTTTGTGCTTGTGTTTAATATCTGGCTAATTGTTTAAATGGAGCTTAATGGGCTTTCATTTGGGGCGCAGAATAGGCCACATGTAAATGTTGGCTCTGCATGAAAATAATTACCGCTGAGATTTCAGTTTTAACTCTAAACTCTGGACCTGCGTTTCTCGGGGCTAATTGGTTTTCGTGTTTCTTCAGTTGACCGTTGTTGTTGCTGCTTATTTTGGAAAGTCCAATTAAAGTTGTCCGCGCTTACATGATAAATTGACTGTTACCCTCTGCTGGGTCATACCGAGAACATGAAAGTATGTTAGCCCATTTACGTACTCATAAACAAACGTGATTTACTTTCGCTGGCATTATTCGCATTTGGTGTAGTAAAGAAATCGTAGTGTGAATCATGTGAACTTGACATCGAATCGATCTGCTCAGCTTCAAGGTTAGCTAATATGCAAATTATGTAATTGAAACAAAGCCTGTCAATTTTTGTTGAGTCACAAAAAACTTAGCTAAAAAAAATCTACCTAGGTAAAAATTAAAAGAAATTGGCAAAATATTTCTACTCGAAGTAACTCAGGAACTTCGAATCGTTGGAATATCTTTTTTGTTATTACAAAATAGCTTGAACAATGAACAGGCATGGTATAAATATTGTCAGTTAGATCAGCATGAGATACAAATTCGCTCACTGTCTACAAATCTAACAATTTTGGCTAAAACCAAGGTTTCATCTTACAACTTACTTAAACATATTCTTGATTTCAATATTAGCAGATTTAGACAAATTTACTACAAGACTTATACAATTGTGTGCATGCATTATAATAAACTTACAGGCTTAATTAAAGTTAAACTTAAAGTTTAAAGGCAACAAAGAACTTTGAAATAATAACTGCTAGTCAACTATTGTGCATTATATAAAATATACTTGCACATTCTTAATTTTTGTCACTAGCTTAGCGTAACACTTTTGCTAAAATATATATTTTATCAAAAAATCAGGCGTAGCCCATAGAAAAGAAAGAAAATTCAGCCACAAATATTGATTTCTTACAAAGACGATTTTTTTTTTTTGCAGGCTGAAACACTTTTGGTTAGATTGGTCAATTCAAACGAAAGACTTAGGCAACGAACTTGAATACTCACAATCGAGCTCATCGAAGAACTTGGCCTGCTTGGGCAAATCCTTGTTGATAGCCTGCTTCAGCTCCAGCGTGACCGCCGCATTGTAAACGGAGTTGCCGCTACTGATACTGCTGCTGCTGCTGCTGCTGTGGGCAGCTTGGAGACAGAGGTTTAGCAGCAGCGACAGTGACAGCGACGTTGGCAGCGGCACCGGCCATGCAACTGTGCGCATTTTGCAATACTTTCGTTATTGTTGGTACTGTTGTAGTTGTAGTTGCCTTGTTTGTCTGCGTTTTTTTTTTTTTTGTTTTTGTGCAATTGTGTGTTTTACTTAATTCACGTAGCGGCGCGAGCTTTTGATTGAATAATCGCTCGTTTGCATAGCAGCTCAAGATTGAATTAAATAAAATTCGCGGGCCAAAACAACAATTTGCTTAATATTTGGAAATAACTCCTATTGTATATTTTTAAGTGCGGCCATTTTAATATTTGAACATAATTTTTAGGTACCCCGAATGCCGCGTCACGCACTTTTTCTCTACTTAAACTTTTACATGTTGTGTGTTGCTGAAGTTGGTATTTGTTTTGTTACTTTTTTTTTGTTTTTTTTTGTTTTTCAAGTCGAAACAGTTTTTTTTTTGTGATGCGTCGAGTTTTGCGTTTGCGAACAGTTTGCGGTAACGTCAAAACACTTAATAAACAGTTGGCTGACAAATTCAAAATCAAAAAGGCCATCAACACGCTCACCAACTCACACACACACACGCACACGCACAGAAGAGACATCGTCGCAACGTCGAACATTATTGAGTAATATGCGCCAAAGAGTGTGGAACTAAAGCTCTCAGTTAATGGCTGTGTGAGTTTGGAGAGTCACACTCCCATCGAAATCGAAAGTGAAAAGAAAAAAGACAAGGCAAGACGTGGCTCCAGAGCACCGACAACAACAACAACAACAACAACTTGTTGTCGCTCACTTTGCAATTGCATATCAAATTATGCTTAATATTGTTGTTGTTGGTTGTGGTGTTGGTGCCATGACTAATGTCAAATTAGAGCTGTTCGTTTAGTGAGAAAATGGAAAAGAGGAAGTCAAATTGTATCTCTCACACCCCACCAAAAAATTGTGTGTGTGTGGGCTGCCAATGGTGAATTTTTCAGCAAGTTTATGTCGAAAAAATCAACAATTGTACAAATTGCAACAGGAAAAACCAGGCAAGCTAACTGCGGGCCAGCAGTCAGGCAACCAACCAAGCGAAAGCCAAACGCACACAACATCTTATTTCAAGTTTATCTCAAGCGTGAAAAGCTACAACAATGTGACTGCTGTTGCTTTGAAAATTGAAAAGCCATCAAAACCGAACAATGCCTAAATAATTGATGGCTAAGCTTTTTGGTTTTGTTGCGGGTTCATGAAAAACTATTGGCTGATTTATGTCCGTCAAGTTGATGACACACTTGGAAATGACAATTAAAAGTTGAATACGTACAAACATTCGAAATACAAATGAAGAAAAATCATATCGATAAGTTGCTACCCTATAGACTTATAAATTGTGTAACCCTGTTGAGCATAAGTATCTCAATATAATGTTCAAATATCAAGAGCAGACAGTGTTTGGGTGAACAAAAAAAATACCTCTTTAATAATAAGCTTTTTATTCCATTGCTGTTGCTCTTACTAAATAATCAAGTATAATTTAAAGTCTTAAATGCTTATCCATCTATATGTTAACTTAATTGAATCAAATAATCAAAAATTTAATAAAACTGCAATAAACACACAAAAATTTTTCAATTGTTATTACATTTTTTAAGTAAACCCCTTGACATCGAATGTATTTTAACAGGGTATCTATAACGAGCGTAACAAAATTTAAGTACCTGCATTGGGCAATCGGCAGATGACACTCAAGTTGAGTCGAGTCGCGTTAAGTCTTTGACTTGGCGCAGTCTTAATGTGTTTAATGTACAAATTATGATTATTGTTTGTTGTTGGTATGTTATCGTTTGTTTATTGTTGTTGTTGTTAACATGAAAGCGGTTGATTGTGCCATTTATGGCAGCAGCACCACCGCCAATGGGAAATGGGCCAGCATAGCAGCAGCAACAGCAGCAGCAGCAACAGCGAATGGAATGAATGCCTAATGGCGTCTTGGCAAATGACATAACAAAGTAAATTTTGTTGTACGTGTTTTAAAGTGCGTAAATGAATTGAAAATTCCATGTGCATAGTTGCAGCCATCGTTCAAGGTCGTTCATTGTTCCACGCACACACACACACACACACACACACACCCAACTACAAAAAAGGCAACTAGACCCACTTACATTAGCTATATAATAATATATAATAAATCTAATCAATCATAATTTGTTTATTTTTGTTTTTTGTATTCGATGTTGTTGTCATTGCACATGGCCATTGCTTAATGCTACAAGGCATAAACTAATGAGATTGCTTGCCACCTCCCCTGGGAACAGCCAAATTCTCCCTTGAACTATCTCCCAGCTAGTGTTCGTTGTGTGCTACCACATCTTCGACCCAGCGCAGACTCTTTTGCAGATTGTGATAGATGCCCGGTTGGTGGTCAACGCCACAGCCAAAGCCGGCACTTGTGATGCCAACGAGCACAAAGCGACCTCGTTCCTTGATAACTAACGGTCCACCAGAGTCACCTGATAGAAATAGAAATTTGTAAATTTCAATTTAATTGAAATAAGTATAGAAAAGTTCCCATACTGTTAGCTGTTTAATGTAATTTATTTACTGTTCAATTGTTATTATTGTCCGACAGTTCAAAAAATAAACTGTGGATGGTTTCTGAACTCCGTCAATAATTCGAAGCCCAGATACAAGTTTATTGAAAATTTACGTTAGTTTTGATTCAAATTTATTAAATTGAATGCAAAAAGCTAAGAATTATTAAAAATATGTTAATATTTAATGATACATAATTTTAAAGCTTGAAAGTTACAACAATATTGAATAAATATGTGACTTTGATTATGTTTCATACCAGCATCACATTTGTATGCCGCTACTTTAGTTATTCTGCAGCCATGTTAAAGTTCTTACAGAGCGCTGTTAACGCGCTGCCTAAAAGTATGCAATGCAATTTGATATTTCTTACCTAAACATGCATCCATATGCCCGTCTGAATGGCCGGCACAAAACATTTCCGATTTGATTTCCACATTGATTTGTTTGCTCTCATGCCAGCGAATGCAGTCCAAGGTGGCTGTAAATCAAAAGAAATAGAAACAGAGGCACAGGCAGAGGCAGAGAGAGAGAATCTTTCAGTGAGTTGTTAGATAGTTGCATTGCCATGCTCATCGTACTCACAGATGATTGGCACGCTAGCCACCTGCAGCATATTGGTGCCCGCATGACCCATATGCGCCTCCGTCTTGCCCCAGCCGGCGATGAGTCCCTTGCGTCCCACCAACCGTATGGGATACTGGGGCAGGCAAATGGGCAAGATGTGCTCACTGAATGCCGTCGGTCGTGCTAACTTAAGCAGCGCCAAATCGTAGCGGTCCGGCTGTGTGATGCGAAAGTTGAAGCGCGGATGTATTATCTTTTGCAGCACGTTGTGCTTCTCCACGGGCAGCGGCTCGTGTATGTGGCCCAGATTCTGAGTGTCCAGTTCGCCCAGAAACACGGTTATATCTGCCAGCTGTGCCTGCTGAATGCAATGTGCTGCAGTTGCGACCATATTGGATGAGATCAGTACACCGCCGCACTGATACTCTGCAATGCGTATGTGTGCCAGCCATGGATACTCTGCAAATTGGGCCGGCCTGCCGCCGATTATGCGTTTCTGCAGAGTATTCTGTGTGGTGCGTGGCAAGCCACATTCCGGCTGCAAGCAAAGTAAACGGAATTAGTCAATGCGCTGCAGCAGCTTAATTAATGACGGCATTGAGACCACAAAACTTAACATACAAACGCTACACATCATGAAAATGCATTAATCTGTGAAAAACTAGGTTTTTTCTTTACCATAGTACACATATTTTCAATTGTTTATTTGTTAAACATTGCTCACACGCTGTGAACTTGATGACTATTGAAATGAAGTCTTGAAATTAACACAGACATTTTGCTTTGCAGGATAATAATGGTGTGTTCTTTCAATGAATAACAATGATGGAACACTTCTTACACAATCTTTAATTATTAATGGAATGTTAAAAAAACAAATGTTTCGTAACATCTCGTTTGTTCTACATAACTAAAATAAAGAATAATACAAACTTGAACTGAGACATGCATGAATTAATATACTTTTAAAGATTTAATTGAATTTTTAAAGTTAGACAGTTTAATCAGAAGGAAAGTCAGCTCAAAGCTTAAAAGACAGTTTTATAGTTGTTGCAATGGGGTTAAATGGCGTTAAAATATTTAATCAATATTAGGCTGTTTTAAATTCCCTCTAAGAATCAAAGTTAAAACTGTCAATTCTGAATCAAGTTAAGGACTTAATAAAACTAAACTTTTATTTATTATTTATTGTTGTACCGCGAAGTAGGAACTTGTTTTTGGTATCAATGGTCAGAAGCCAACAAATACTAATTTAAAATGCGTGGTTTGTCTACGTTTGTGGTTTATATTGAATTGGTCAAGTATGTTCACAATTTGTTATTTCAAACCCTGAACACTAGTGTAATTGCTCAATTGTGGCTGGGATACAAACCACTTACCTTTAGATTGAGTAGCTCGTTATCATCGCGCCGCCGCAACATAATGCGTTTGGGCAAATTACTCAGACCCATCCTAAGTTTGCCATAGTCCACCAGATTTTCAAGTGGCGATTGATGCGGATGCAGCATATGCTGTGAATGTGGTTCTGCCACGCAACAGCTGAATAACCACTTATTGCTGCCACAGCCCTTGGCATGCTTGCCTCCTTGCAGCCAACAGGAGAAGCTTAGCTTGCAGGGCCAGACGCCACTTTGATGCACACATTCAGCCGGCACGCCCAACAATGTATTGAGTATGCCTAATTGGAGGAGGGTTGAGATAGCAAAAGAATTCCATTAGCTAAGTCGAGGACTAAGGCGGGGCTTACTTACTGGCCTGCAGCGGTGCTAATTGACAGAGTAACAGCCACAGACTTATGAGCAACAGAAATTCACTCCACTGACGACGCATTTTAAGTCACAGTTAACAGCAAAAGCACACACAGTTCACGTTCACAGTCTGTCACTGTTTATGTTTTGTGGGCGTTTAACACAATTCGCTGACAGCTAAATTTGTGTTTCTGTTTTTGTTTTTTATTCGCTTTGTTGTTGCTGCTGTTGCTGTTAATGAAAGCATGACAATTTCTTCTTCTTATTCACTTTTATGTCTGTTGTTGTTGTTGCTGGTATCGTCTGCTTTACCATTTCGAGCTGATATTTCTACTTAGATTTCTTATTAAATGCTGCTCCACTTTTACTATTCTTTGTTGTTGTTGTTGTAACTCATATGGGCGACACTTCTAGCTGTCTAGGCTTGGCTTCCAATCAGTTCTGTGTCCTTGATATGCTTTGCAGTTTAAGCAGCAACAAGTTCTCAAGCACTAAATGGGTTAACAGACTACTTCTTTATATAATAGTAACTGTGCCAATGCAACATCGGCAGCTGGCACAATTTTCAATTGGCAGGCACACACAGCCTACAAAGTTTCACACATGCTTATATTTTTCATCTTCACTGATGCCAATTGTGGCATGTCTTAACACAAAAGCGCTAACAACAAAAAAAGAAGATGTTATATTAAAGCGGTAAGAGCAGCGACAACCGCACGCATCGCTGGCCAGAATCAAACTGGGTGCCAACTGAAGTTTTCAGCTACTTCTTCTTCAGCAGTCTCAGTCTCAATACTAACTTCGGCTGTGAACTTCTTCTCACCAACAGGTTGGGCATCTTAAGCTAAATCTTGATCTTAGGTGCTTGGGTTCTCACTGCGTGTGTGTGTTTTTTTTATATTTATTCTTGCTGTCTGACTTGCAGCTAATTATTACGAAACGTAGGAAATGCATGCGCCAGCTGGAGCTATAATTATTTTATGCGACATAATTGCAAATAATACAACAAAACAACAACAACAACAACAACAGCTGCATGCATATTTCAATTCATTATCTATGAGAAATGAATGAAGAATTAAGCTTATTCATTTTTGTGGGTTAACTGCGTGCCAGAAGGGGCAAATGACATTCATTTAAGTAACTTTCTAAAAAAAAAATCGGAGTTCTTATTGATGATACTGTCTGCTCTGATCGGTCGGTCATTAGCATATCAAAACAAAATGCTGCTGAAATAATTAAGCTTGGCATCGCAGCAGGCGTTTCGCTTAGTTTTCAAACAAAAAAAACATAAGCTCTACACAAACAACTAAAACACAAAATACACACACCGCACACAAAATATACTAGTAGTAGTAAGAATAAAGCCTACAATAACATTTTTTTTCTGCATTTAGAACGAGCTGCAGTATTGTAGTTAAACCGATTCGAAATTTTAATAGCTTAGCTCGAAAGTTAAATATGACTTGCAACCCAGCAGCAAAAGCTGCCACCCAGGGCATGGTTGCTGCACATGCCAGCAGCATTGCTTATGTGCAGTGCCAGAATCTCAAGTATAATGCCATCATAATTGGCTGGCTGGGCGTTATCATTTCAGCCGTAATGACCTTCAGTTCCATGATGATCATTAATCTGCAAAACG
The DNA here is from genome assembly GCA_035044585.1 of Scaptomyza polygonia. NCBI lineage: Eukaryota > Metazoa > Arthropoda > Insecta > Diptera > Drosophilidae > Scaptomyza > Scaptomyza polygonia. The sequence continues at coordinate 3,691,001 of JAWNNU010000311.1, forward strand.
ATGTTGCAATATTGATCAAACAAGTGCTGCTACAGCAGGCCACAGATAAAGAAGTCCAGATTGTTATGAATCGTAAGTGTGGTTTATTTTATAAAAAAGGGTTTTTGCTAAATATCTTATCATAGTGCTTGCTGCATTTAGCACAGTCGCCTATGGCATGTCCTTGATTAACTTGGGCGTCAGTCTGTTGCTGCTCATTGGTGTAGCGCGGGTAAGTCTAATTCACTCAACAAAATCTGTTCTAGAATTAAAAACACGATATTACAATCTCAATCGCAGGATTCAAGCAGCTTAATCTATCCCTGGCTGATATACCATGGCGTTGTCTTTGGTTTTGGTCTTTATTTGGGCATATTTTATGCCATGGCTGGTCTATTTATAGATCTTTCCAGTTTCTTGATGTGCTTACTAGTCTTCGCCCTTGTGCTTGGTAAGACTCCTATACTTTTATAAATAATACATGCCTTGTTATATTTATAAACCCCTCTGCAGTGATCTATTATAAAATTTACCATGAGATCTTTACCCTATTTCGCGTTATGCAGGAGAAGATTTTGCGCATAAAGCAATTTTCTCAGGATACGGAGCATGCTTATGCATGTGCAATGCCAATGCCATCCTTGTATTATCCAAATTTTCCGTTTAAGCAGTAAAAGTCGTTCCTGTTAACAAGGTTCAATGGAAATATTCGACAAAATAAAAATAAAAATTAAAATAGGCAGTTTCAACATTTACATAATTTATTTACACACAATTAGTTCATAAATAGTTTAAAATTACGTAACAGCGCATATGACTAAGTAAATTAATTAGTAATTAATTTAAAGTACAATTTGAAAAGATCGCTTGGATCTCACATATCCAAAAAATGATATCTCATATCTACTAAATTCTAATATACGCAGTTTTCCTCCTCCTCCATCCTTAAAATACAATAGAAATTTTAACTGTTCAGCGCTGCGCGAAAGTTGATGATAATTATTTAAAGTATTTATAAATAAAGTAAAAGAACGCGAGAGTCTGTAGAAGCCGAAGCTGAGAAAGTTAATTATGTACAAAATGTTTTCGGCCCACTGTGTGGCTCAAGTTGCTAGCTGGAGTTGAAGCGTTGGGCTAAGAAATAAATAAGAAATAATAAGCATAGCTTAAATATTGGCTGTTAGGCCAACCACATAGGATATCCAGTCCACCGTATAAGCCAGGCGATGGTAAATGCCCTGATCAAAGAAAAAGTACAAAAATGATTTTAAGTATATTGTTTCGAAACCATCTATACAAGTCTAAGACTTACCGGCTGTCCGCGCGAAGCACAGGAGTAGCCCGCCGAGACAACACCTAAAGATAATAAATAATGTTTAGTTTCTAAGGTTAAATATAAAGTCATGTCACAATCTCACCTATTAAATACCAGCGACCGTTCTTCTCATGCATCAACGGACCACCTGAGTCACCCTGGCAAGAATCCTTGCCGCCATTGCGATAGCCCGCGCAGAGCATCTCCTGATAGATAACCACATTGATGCCGTTTTGTCGATGCCAGCGTTCGCAAATGCGATTCTCAATCACTGGCACATCAACAGCTTGCAGTGTCTTTGGACGCAACCGTGAGCCAGGATTCAATGCGCCCCAGCCGGCAGCCCAGCCATACTTGCCCAAAAAGTCCTCGTTCTTCTCTGGTAAACAAATGGGTGCTGTGAATTAAAAGTTGCAATATAAATGAGTCACCAACTAAATAATCTGTTTATTGCTTGAGTAATGGACAAGTCTTGGCGAGATCATGATTTACTTAAGACTCTGAAGGAATTATTTGAACAATCAAATCTTAGTAATGCAACAAATAATGAAAAAAAAAGATATTTTACTTATCGAAATGTCTTGATTTTCATCGAGCTAAGCAAAAATTATGATGAGGTGAAAACATTGCAATTATTTGATACTATAGCATGTATTAAATACAGGTAAGTTAACTGCAGAAGATATACTCATTCGCGTTAAAGAAGGCGGGATGGCAGGTGTAGCAGATTTTTGTGGAAAGAAAGTTATTTCTATGTGAATTATATGACTTATATCGACTTGCACCACAAGGTGTATCCAGCCTCCCAGTGTGCATAGCGACTCAATCTTGACACGTGACAAAAAATATGCAGCGTCACAGACAGAAACCCTAACAGATACCAAACTCTTTACCTTCGATAGAAAAGAGTATAATAATATCTTGAATTTATCAATACTTTTTAGCACATTATTATACTGTACCGTTACTAAATTATGATTATACATTATATTCAATCACATTATAATCATCTCGTTATCGTGCCATTGATCTTGATCAACTGCAACCATACCTATATGCGGCATAAAATGCACCGTGCGCTCCAGCGTCAATACGGAGACATCAAAGCGATCTGCCTGCGGCGTAAACTTGAAATACGGATGCACATCGATGCGACGCACGCCGAATGTGTAGGCGGGCAGGGGTTCCACGGCCGAATTGATGACATAATCACCGAGCGTGACATGTACTTGACGGGGCGTGGCACGTGCAACACAATGACCAGCCGTGACAACATGACGACGCGAGATCAGCGAGCCGCCGCATCTTCAAGTAAAAGCAACAGGTGAATAATTTGTGTGAGAGGGGTAAGGCAGAAATTGCTTACCTGGACGACCCGATGCGTATGTAGGCCTGCCAGGGAAAGGAGCCAAAGCCAGCATCATCTCCACCCACAATGCGACGCTGGGCGGTCTGTTTGGCCAACGAGATGCCGCAACCTAAACAGCATAGCAAAAGAGAAAGAAAAACAAAAAGGTAGAGAGAAAGATGCAGAAAGTGGTTTCGGGCTAGTTAGTTCAAAGGTACAGAGTTTAACAAAAAAAGAGAATATATATAACATTTCATAGAGTTAGTAGCAAACTAGCAAACAGGTGAGGAGCAGCGGTTAATGTGAGTTTTGTATGGGCAGGCAGACAGGCAGGCAGGCAGGTGGAACTTGCAACCAAATGAACCCAAACACATAATAATAAGAAACGCCGCTTGGAACTGCCCGCAATTCATTGCACTTGTTGTTGTTGTTGTTTTTGTTGCTGAGAGAGACGGTGGGTGGGGAAGGGTGGTAAGCGGTTGTGCGTGCGGGAGTTTGGGTAAGCATTAACTTTCTAGTCGCTGTATTGTGTTAAACTCTTCTCTTGTTTTTCGTTTCTGGCTGAGGATCGCTTGGACATGGAGTTCACTTAGCTCGGCATGCCGTTAAATGTTTGTTTTAATGTGGCTTAATTGTCATAAACTTTTTGGTAATTAAACATGCGCATGCTGGGCAGTTAAGGTTTTTAACATTTGTTTTTTTTTCTTCCTTTGGTGGCCCTTTCAAATAAATTTGTGCGAGGCGTTTGTTTTTTTTGTTTTTGTTTTTAGTAGCGTGTTTTAAGACTTACATTAATAATTTGCAGCTTTTTTAAGCGCTTCAAACTAGTTGATAATAAAAACAACAAGTGCAAGTCGCAAAAATTAAGGTAAAACATAAACAGAAACAAAACATAATGCATTAACTACAAACAAATTATAAAAATTAAGACATGCAGAAAGTCATTTGTAAATAGTCTAATTTAATGCCCTTGCAGTGGGTAATATTATTGGTGATTTAAAAAGCATTAAATGTCTCTTAGCTGAGGTTATAAGTAGTCGTTGCTATAACTTCAAATTCACCTAAGGGTTTTAATCAAGCTTCTGCTAAAATTCAAAATATTACTAGAAACTAAAGCATTTGTTAGATTTTTTTCATTTGCTTATGTTTATTTCAAACGAATTTAACAATGGACTATTTTTTAAGTGCCTTTTATAACCTGGCTTAAATTTTACAAATTGAACATTCGATTTGAATAAAAAGTCAACTCATCTTTTCTTTTCCGTAAAAAACCATTTTGCACTGGCAAGTCTAGTAAGTTTTGTAATTATAGAAATTATAGAAAATCACAATCAAATTAGAAAGTCTGCAAGAGTATTAAATCTTCGGTAAACCGAAACAAAACAATTTGATATTGTCCAATTAGCAAGCTGGATTTTTTTGTTGTTTAAATAAATAGTTTGTTGTTTTTAGTGTGCACGTGCATGGACTTTGTTGTAGTTGTTGTTTTTGTAGTTGTTGTTGTTGAGGCAGCCACACTCACTGGGTTCGTTGTTGATGGGTCCGTAGTTTTTTTGCGGCAAATCTGTCAAATCGACCGTATTGCCCATATATTCCGAGCTGCGTAAATTTGCCGATTTGGCAGTGCGATGGCAACAGCCGCGCAGCAATCCATTGCAGGTGCCTTGTATGAGGCCACCAGATAGCCAGCAGCCTAAAAAGAACTCGCAAGTACCGCCACGATGCTGACACTCCATGTCCGTTGTGATGTCGACTGTCAAATGGTTTGAGGGGGAATTGTATGTATGTTGAGATGAGAGTGGTGTAATCTGAGGTTTATGGCTTATGGCTTATGGCTTATGGCTTAAGGTTGTGTTTTGGTATTTTTTGGGCGTAGTATTTGGTGGAGATTAGGCGTAGTGCAAGCAGTTCCCAGCAGCGACACTAATTGTAGCTTAACTTAGCAAATGTAGCAAAACGGGGTTAGACTCTGAGCTAGAACAGATCCCGACTCTTACCTTTCTCCTTGAATGTGCTGGCCGATTGTGGACTACTTGTGGATTCTGAGGCGCTATTCAGTTCTTGTAAACTATAATCGTTGCGAACATCTTGAACTGCAGCCAATTCGTTAATGCCAAAATTTTGATCTCTGTGGAGGTAGTTAAAGAAATGTTAATATTTAATTTTGTTCCTAAAAAACTCTTATGGAATTTTTTTAACATAGCTTTACACATTACCTAAAAGCGATATTATCGCTAAAGTAGACACCCGTGCCCGAAGGTGCACTTGATCCACTTGGTCCCGTGGTGCCGATATTATCATTGCTGGGAAATACAACCCTCGGACTCCGAGACGACTTGTACGGAAAGTAGCGACTCTTGCGAGAACTCTGATAATCCCCTGGACCCACATACTCATTGAAGGCCTTCTGGGGACCAAACTGTCGAATCGGACTCGGACCCGTACGGAATTCCGTATCGCCAAAGTAGAGTCCACGTTGCAGGCGTTGTGGAAGTGCAGTGATGGGTCCATTAATATCTCCAAATTTGGTGACATCATCGCGATATAGTTTGCCAGCTGCAACGGCTGCATTTAGAGTATGTGGCTTGGAATTGGCCACCAGGCCGGGAAACTCGAAGCTGTTGCTAGGCGAGCCTTCCGAGTCAAAGTACAGTTGGCGTGTATGTCGCGTCTCCTGCTCATACTGTGTTGGCGCTGGTGCCGCATCCTCGCTATAAGGTTGCGGGTCGTAGCTACTTTCATCGACAATGGGGCTATCCTCGCGATAGGCTTGCGGATAGAATGGATTCGCTGGCTTCAGACTGTAGCTGGGAAACTGAAAGCCCACACGACGACTCGTATGCTCCGGCTCTGCATACTCGAGTTTATCGGTGGAGCTGGCTGCTGCCACCAGGTCGCTGCGTTCCGTGCGTTCCGTTTGCTGCAACTGTTGCTGTTGCTGCTCCGCCTGTGCCGCCAACTCGACACCAAACTCATGTGCCACTGCCGCAATGCCTTCGGCTGGAGGGCCTAGAGCTGAAAGCGTTGCATTGCGACTCGGACGTAGTTGCAACAATTGAGCACCACTGCCCGACGCCCCCTCTGTTTGGAGGGGTATGTACATGTAGTTGCGCTTGCGTCCCTGCCGTGTCACATTCTCTGGCAGCGTTGGCACCAGCTGCTTAGGTATCGTTATTAGCTCACTCTGTGGCAGCTCTACACTTGGAGCAGGTATGATCTCCACATCGGAGCGACGCTGAGCTGCTCCAGCTGCAGCATTCAATTGTCTCGCTGTGCGATAGGAACCAAAGGATTGCACTAAGGTGCCATCGTTGCGCTGACGCACATCCTTAAAGCTGATGTCATCCTGCTGGCTAAATGTTTGATAAGGCGCGTAGAGATTACGCGCTGTGGGCGCTGCTGTGGCAGCTGTTGCAAGCGGCACTGTTGTTTGCCATGGTGCCAACTGTTGCCCCGCTAGCAGCGCGGCTGTTGTCGATGTCGATGTGGACGCTGATGCGTGGGAGTGGGCGTGGCCAGCATTATGTAGCAGCAGGCAGCTAATGAGCAGGCAGCAATGCTTCAGGCGAGTCCAACTGCTGTGGCAACTTTTGCTGATGTTGCTGCTATTGCTGTTGTTGCTGTTGTCGTTGTGTCTGTTGGCCACTAACATTTTACATTGAGCGGGTTAGATGAGCACGTGTGTGTGTGTGTCTGTTTGTTGTGATTGTTGCAATTGCTGTTGTTGGTGTTGTTGTTGTCGTGGTAATGACACTGAGCCCAATTAAGGTGCAGCTGCGCAACTTCCTGCTTGTTGCAGCTACAAGCAATTGTTGCTGTTGTTGTTATGGCGATTTTGAACTTGAACGTTGCCAAGCGTTTTTCGTTTCGCTTTTCTTCTGCTGCTGCTTCTGCTGCTGCTGATGTTGTAGTTGTTGTTTTTGTTGTTGGCAACTGCTGCGTGCCGCGTTCATTGATCCCCACTCCACTGGTTTTTATTTCGTTGTTGCTGATATTTTTTTGTTTTTGGCTTTGGGGATTTTCCGGCGCCCGATGCTGCACGCTGTTACAATTCAGTTGAAGGAGCTCCGTTTGGATTTTGATGATTGTTTTTGTTGTTGTTGTTGTTTTGTGCCTGCCGCGAATAGCTCGTGTGGCAAGTTTTCCAGTTTGCTGGTGGCGCGGTTATTGGACTCCTTGCGTGTGTATTTGTATGTGCCCAAGGAGTGTGTGTTTGTACGTTTTGCTGCTCCAATGGCAATTATGGCAATTGCTGTTGACGCTTCAACAGCCAACGTTTCATATGGTTGCATTCATGACGCGCACTCACTGGCTGGCTGGCTGGCTGGTTGGCTGATGATATTGCAACGACAACGACAGCAGCAGCAGCAACAACAACAACTGCTACGGCCACAAATTACTTCCTTAATTGCCTGCAAGCAGAAGAAAATAAAGAAACAAAATAAGTTTATAAATGTTGTTTGTTTGTGTATATAAAGAAGAAAACTGGTATTGGCATTATACACACAAAAACATATTTTTCCTTTGGCCATTGAATGTCCGCAAGCATGACATTAAATATGTGGGTGTGTTTGTGGCTTATACATAGATATTAGTAGTTATTGTGTGGTGCCGCCAGTGGTGGTGGTGGTTGTGGTTGAGGGGTGGGCGTGTCAGACCATTAGCTACAGCTTAAACGCTTAAATGAGCTTTCATCTGGCAGCTTTAATCAAAGATATGCGCATTAAATGCACATTAAACCGACAACAAATTAATTGCAAATTACCAATTTACTCAGCTGCTGCTGCCTGATGCTGCTGCAAGCTGCAAGCTGCAAGCTGCAGTTACCGTTGCAACAACAACAACAAGACGCGTTTCCTCGGTCACAGCAGTAGCAGCAACAGCAGCAATATCAACTGCAGCTGACTTTTGGCAAAAACTTCAAAAAAAAAAAAATAATGAACAAAAAAAAAGAAACCAGTTACAAATAAAAGCCGCTGCGCAACTGGAAAGCTGCAAAAAATGTTACTGCGTTCCTTTTATTTTTCTACAATTTTTTGTTTTGTTTTGCATTTTCTTTTCGTTTTGTGTAGAGTTATTTTTACGATCAACGATAGAAGGAAATGAATGAGCTGCAACAAAAGTAGCCAATGCGCTTTAATGGAAAGTGCAAGCGTTTACATTCATTTGGACAGCTTAACTTCATGATCCTCTCCTATTTGCCCCTAATCTATAATCAACCAAACTATTTAAAGCTGTTGTAAAACTAAATTGATCGTGTGTTAAATTTTGTTAATATTATGATTTAAAGAGAAATACTTTATGGGATATAGTTAAGTTGTGGGGTACAATAAATAATAATGGTAGATAATGTTATAAACGGATTGTTTTGAATTTTAGTTTAGTAAAGTTTTTAACACTCAAAAAAAAAAACACAAGTTGAAAAAATAGTTTAAAAAGTGGAAAAAAAACTTTTCATGCTGAAGGAAACTTTGAATTTTACACAAATAAGTGTTATAAGGCTTATTTTTTGTCAGATCTGTCAAATTTAATAGAAACAGTGAAATTCCAATCAAATTTTCTCGTTTATCATTATATTTGTGCGTAAGCTAAAATCAAAACGGAGTTACTGTAACTAATCTAGACTATTTTTTTGGCTTCAAATATTTTTGTTAATATTTTGATCTTTCAGTTTATTTTGAAGACAAGCTTAATAATCAAATTGCTCTATTGGCGGATTACAATATAATATTACATATAACTACTTATTTTTGTTTTTACTAAGAAGAGAGATGGCTAACTACAAAGTGAAGGTGAGTAACAGAAAATAAATATATAAGGAGAATATATTTTTTGACCTTAAGAGTAATTAACTTATTTTATTGCTTTGCACATTAAAGGGCATCTAGCTGTCGATTTGCTGCAAATTGCAGCGTTCCGTGTTGCTGTTTTATTTATTTTTATTTTTTGCGTGGTCATCGAAGCAGCAAGACAACCAAACAGCAACAACAACAACTTTGAAAGTAAGAGTTGGCAACTTTTTGCGCTCAGCTGCGTTGCAGTCGTCGTCGACTTGGCCGCCGCTGCTGCTGCTGCCAGCAAAATTTTCACTTTCATTTCGAGTTCAAGCACCACACGTTCAGATAGTGATGCTAAAGCTGATGTTGTTTGTTGTTGCTGCTGAGCTAAAGCTTCCTCTGGCGCGGGCGTAACTAAGCCCGCCTCTTGCAACTGGGCAAACTTGACATTTTGAACTTGATTAGCAAGCCTACGATTGTTCATGCAGTCGTGAGTCTGTGTCAGAGGGTGAAGTAGGCAGATGATGTACTGGTATGAGGGGGACGGAGGAAGGAGGATAGATGGTCATGCCAACAGGAAGCGAAATGCAAAATGCGAACGTGACCAGAGGCCAGGTTTTTTTCACTTCCTTGAGAGCCGTCAAGATAGTTTTGCATAATGTTTAACACATTCGGCTGATGTGGTAGCGGCTAATTGAATTTTACTTTTTTCTTATTTTGTTTGTTTTTTTTTTTGTTTTTTTCGATTATGAAATGTGAAAATCTGACATCTTGGCGCCTTCAACTTACTAACTGGTTTGTCAACATGCTATGGAATATTTTGCGTATGTTGAAATTGACACAGCAACCTGAGCTGCACGATTTATGCGAATTAATGTGTGATGCAACCAGGCAACAACTTGAACAAGTGTTGGAAAAGCATATATGCAAAATAAACCAAAACTAAAACTAAAGAAGAAATAAAAAGCCAAAGACACGCTTGAGCAATGCAAGTCTCCGAAATTGATTAATGTTACATAAAACAACATTGCGTTCGAAATGCCCACAATGGACAGCTGCTACAACATCATGATCATTATGCTCAAGTGCCTCATTATGATCAGCAAACCGAGTAGCTCCGGCCGCTGCCGCATCAGCAATTATTGCAACGGCCTTGTGAAGGACGCCGGAAACTGGCTTAACTTCTTTTTTTTTTTTTGTTAAACTCATTTTCAATGCCTTTCGCTTCACTCTGTTGTTGTTTTCTTTTTCTTTCTTTCTTTTTGTCTTGTTTTCTTCACACTTCTGTTGTACGCATTATTTTACATTAATTTTTTTTTACTGCCCGACAGCTTATTTGTTTTAATTAACAATTGTTTGTGTCTGCTCGTCTGTATTTTGGGTTTATTTTTATTTTGGTTTTGTACATCGCCCTTCTTTTGTTGTGCTGCTGCTTTTAGCTGCATGTTAACTTTGTTTTAGTTTTGCGCTCTGTCTAGTGAAAGTTTTGGTTGTAGCTGTGTTGAAAACAATGCGTCGCTCAATTCGTTCGCTACGTTTCGTTTATTCGTTGTATGCAAGCAATTTTCGTATATTTTTTCTTCTCTTCGTTTTCGTAATTGAGATAAATGCATTTTAAATGCGCAGCGGCAGCAGCAGCTGCTTTTCTTGCTGCCGATGCGGATACAAAACATTGCGTATACGCAACGTTGGTCGCTGTTTAATCAACTTTAACAGCTGTGCGTGCATTTGCTGTCGGAGCAACTCTGTTTTTTTTTGTTTCTTAACATGCCTAATTACAAGCAAATGCATTTCGTTTGCATTAAACATGCAAAGATGAAACAAAACAATGCCTAATGCACAAACTTGGCAAATGCTCAGCCAAAAAGTTGTCTCGTCGCTCATTTGTCGCTAGTTGCTGTTGTTGTTTGTCCGTTGTTATCGTTGTTGTTGAATCTGGCATGCGACACTGACGAGTTGCGCATAAATAAATGTCAGCCTATGAACAATTTAATGCATGCATTTTGCAAAAATGCTTAAATAACAGGATTGCAGAAATCACGTTGTTAAATAAAAGCTTAAAAAAATAGTCAAGAAAAATTGCCAGCAAATTAAATTTTAATGCTCAATTAAATGAAGAAGAAAAGTCCTTAAAAACTCAATTTAATTAATGTTCAGACTTTGGTGTCCAAAAACTCGGGTAATTTGACACATTTTGATTAACAAATGATTTTAACAAAAAGTCTATCAAAATAAATAAAAATAAGACACTAAACAGATTTGTATGAAAATGATTTAAAAAAATTCGTTAGGCTCTTGAAATGACGATATTTAATGAAAATGCACCGAGAGGTTCATTTTGTTTTTGGTTTAACAGCGTTTACATTTTTCAAGTTTATAAAATATACTTCAAACCAATCTTATTTAAAAGCGACATGCGAATTAAATAAAGCTTTGGCAATTATTTGAATTGCTACCATTTGTTAAATTGCAAATTGTTTTCGGACAAGCCATGGCAAAAAGGTCAAATCGCTTGACTTTCCCACAAACACACAAACACACAAACACTTATTTACTTGCTCAAGTGGGTCAGCGGAGCAGCTGCAGCGTTGAACTCTAAGCAAAAGGCGTACATTGTTAGAGAATTGGTGTCATGCCATTGGCACATATAGCCATTCCATAAGCAAACAAGACTTATTGGCACTGGCTGTTGGGTAAGGTAAGTGCCGTTGCAAGCGAGTGTTCGGTTGCCACACGTCCAACTACATAATCAATAGATGTTTGAGCTGGGGCAAGGACAGAGTACGGGGAGGCCCAGTGTTAATTAATATTCAAAACACGCGCCGAGCTGCGCAATTGTTACGAATGTGTGAAGTCTACACTGGCAGCAAAATATTGTTAAGAAACACTGCCAATAACAACAACAACATCAACAGCATAAGCATTGCATGCAAATTCAAGCAACAACAACAACATTTACCTAAATGCTGTTAATGATTATATAATTAACGCTTGGCCACACGGCGTATGAGCAATATTTTTTGAATCTGTTGCACATTCGAGCCGCGGGTTGTCCCTCTGCAGCTGTGAATTAGATAAGCGCTATAAACTTTAATATCTTTAACAATTATTTTTAGTGTTTTTTTCTTTTTCTTGCTTTTAATGCCTCTTGCTAATGATTCGTGCAAATCAAAGCTATCAACTTGTTTTTGCCTAGCCGGTCACTAACCGCAAAAAGCTGCTAAAAAATTAGAGACCAAAAAACTCGTCAACAGCAAACGCTTACTTAATCAAACCTTCAATATCTATAACATATATACTATATAGTATAGGATATAGTATAGTATTTGTATGTGAATATGCTGAAAACAGTAGCGCGCGTTAAATTAACAGTTAAAATGAATGCATAATCGATTGCAACGCTTAAATTGGATGCGCATTCAGAAATCATTTGCATTTCTTTCGATTGCTTTACATAAGTCCAGCAACAGCAACAAAGTAAAAATTCAAAGAAAGAGAGAAAGATTGAGGCGCCAATCATAAATATATTTATATACATAAATAATAATAATATTAATAAAAGCAATAAAAGCTCGCCAGAAATCCATTGCCATGGTCACAATTTGGCGGAACTTGTTTCGTGCAACAACAACAACAACTGGGTTTATTACCAAGATGATTTTTTGGTAAGGAATATCGGCGGGATTTTAGTGGTTTTTATACCCTATAAGTTGGTAAGGTTCGTCAAGGTATCAATTTGTCTGGTTATTTTGAGATACTCAATAATGTCATATATATATACATTTAAGTTTACATATTTCTTAGCTGCATGTGGCATGCTCTAAACTGCACCTTAAATCAAGTAATTTGGGTCACATGGGCATTCGACTGCAAAGAAAGTTCTCAAGTTTGTGCCTTAAGTCTTTCGTAATAACCAGCAGCAGTAACAGAAACAGCAACAACAATTAAAACAACAACACAGCAATCCAGTATATAACATGCTCTAAAGAGCATGCAGAGCAATACGAGTTTCTCCGCTTATGCAATACGCAAAGCCCTTAATAAAAAATTAAATAAAACCACATCAGGAAACCAAAAAAACAAAAACCAAAAAAAGCGAATAAAGAAAAGAAAGAGAAGAGATATTACCAAAAATAAACCACTAAAATTTATTTCGTTGGCGTTGGCGGCGCTCTGCTGATAATGAAGTTCATGTGTATAACACTATAAAACAAAGATATATACATATGGGCATGTATTAACTATCTATATATATGTATATGTTAAGTTTAGTGCGCTGTCTCAAATGCAAGAGTTTTGACTGGGCTTGAAAAAACCGTTGCCAAATATTTTTTGGGGCGTCTTGTGGTCAAGGTAAAATTTGGGTTAAGTTTTTTTTTTTTATTTTCGGTAGTTTTCTTTGTTTGCTGCTCGACTCGTTTGCCCTTTTTTTGAACGAACTTTTATTTATATTTTCCCATTTGCGTTTTGGGCTTCTTTTCATTTCATTTCATTTCGTTTCGTTTTGCTTTTTGTTTTTGCAAACCGTTTTTATGGGCAACTTGACATGGATTTTTGTTTCGATGGTTTATTTATTATTCAATGGTTGTGCTTCTTGCAAATGTTTATTATATAATAGTTAACAGGTTGAAATGCTGTTAAAATATTGCTTTTTGTTCAATATGTGACAATTTACAGATTGCAAGTTGTTTTAAGGATGTTTTGTTTTTGGCAGGTAAATGATAAGAGAATATTTTTGACTACTTTTATTGCCAAATATCAAGCACTGAATAAGTTAAGTTAACTTGTGCTGCTTTCAAGTTTAATGTTTTTTTTTATTGCTTGTTTTTGAAATGATGTGATATGAGCCCTAAAAGAGAAGAGTCCGTTGCACAGTCGACTAAAATTGAACCTTTAAGGTACACAAAAACTAAATTTATTTTACATTGAAAGAGAATTATTTTTAAATGAACTTAATAAAATAATTTCTTAAGCCAACTGATTTTCTGTCGCTCTGGCTGTAAGTTGACGCAGCCAGCCAACTATTTCAGGCATTTGCTTAGACATGTTTTTTGTACAAACTCTTTATACGTATGTATACTTTCCACATGTTGCAAGAGATCGCGCCATGTTTAAGCGTTACATGTGTGGGGCTGGTAGCAACACAATTACTATTATTGCAAGATTTATTAGATAATGACGCTTTAGTTTATTTTTCATTATTGTTTTTTTTTTGATTCATTTTTGCGGTTCGTGCGCTTTTGCAATTTGAATGATTTAATCCAAGTCATCGTCGTCGCCGCTGTTTGCTCACGAAACGTTTGCAAATAAATATATATACATATATCGATTGAATGTGAAATTTCTTTTTGATTATCTATTCTTTTGTGAGTGGAAATATCAAAAACAAATCTGTATAAAAATGCTTACCCAATGTTTATTATTGATATTTGCAGAATTAATCCAAAAATGGTGTGTGTGCGTTAACTGCTTGGACGTAGCTATAAGTATTAAAGCACAGTTGTTGGGTTAACAAGCCTTAGGCATTTGTATTAAAATAAGTATGTGTATGTTTAAGATTGAAATGAAAAATTGCTTTCAACTTTTTGGATTTTGGTATTTAATTTTTGGTTTGGCTTGGCTGAACGTTGTGCTGTGTTTTGCTATGAATTGATTTACTGGTCATAAAACTGTATACATAAAGTGGGTATAATCATACCAAACAGATCAAAGCAAGCTGCAGCCGAGCTATAAAGATATTGTATAGCTACAGTTACCACCACAGCTATAGAAGATTGTGGATTGTGGCGACTCCGACTCCGATTCCAATTGCAAAATCAAATTACTTTCACTGTCAGGCGCCGCAGCCGCAACGAAATCGAAATTGCAACTTACAAGCAACACTACAAAATACAGCAACAACAACAGCTACAACAACTACAATCCAATCCAATCCAATTTTAATCCGTAGCACTCGACGCCACTCGATTCCAAAGCTTATTTTTCAACACAATTGTTATTCCTCTCTTCTTTTTTTTTATGTATTTATTTTAAAGCTCTATTTTGTTGCAGCACGTCCTTGTGGCTTTTCAAATCCTACTTGTAAACACAAACAAAACAAACACACACAAACACAGAGAAATCAAAACAGTGGCAAACACACTTACGAATTGCGCGCAAGTTGCGAAACAAAACGAAACGAAACCGAATGAACAAACGAAACGAATCGAAACGAGCTTTAAAGCTTAAGTTTGTTTGTTTGCTTTTTTTTTCTTGTGTAGCGAGGCGAGCGCGAAAACGACCTTCTTGAGCGAAGTCTCAAAGAAGTCTGAACGCAAGCGCAGCCGCTAAAGCTGAGCGAAGCTGCGGCCAAGCTAAAGTTTTTCATGCGACGAACGCTGCGCAGTCGCTGCTGCGTCTTCCGTGCTGTGTTTTTTTTTTTTGTTTTTGTTCGGTTTATTTTTTGGGCACTTTGTAAGCTAAAAGCTTAAATCAAAAGCAAAATAGTGAAAAACAGCTGGCGCTGGCTGCGTTGGCGATGAGGCAACAATAATATGTACAGTAAGAGATTTGAAAGGGGACGACGCCAATGATGAGAGTTTATGCATGTGTGTGTGTGTGTGTGTTGGTGTGCCTTAAATGCCAGTAACAGCCAGCGCATTGTACAAATACTTACTATAACAAATAACCAAAAAATATATATACATATATATAGTTAGCCGGCGGCACCCTCACCTTCCCCCTTCAAATGTCTTAGCTGGTAGCGCTGCTAATGACAGGCGCCCATTTCGTAAGCTGTAATTATGTTATGAAGTCGGTAAGGCATCATTGGACGCCATGGTCAATAGTAAGTACGCAAACGAATGTGTATTTTAATTCAGCAAGCTATTGCTTTATTTTAGTTTCCATGGATCACAAACCAACAAAACAACAACTTACTGTCCAGCCGTGACAAGCGCTAATCAAACAATTTTGGTCTGCAGCTAAGAAAACAGAACAACAAAAGCATCGGGCATATTTAATGCCTTGTGACAGACTGAGACAACTCGGTGACTCGACGTTGACAGCTAATTGCAGTTAGGCGCGTCAATGCAATTGAAATGTAAACGTGCCGCCAAACAAACAAACAACAACAAAAAACTCTTATATGTAGCGGCTTAATGTCAATGATATTTGACCAAATTCGCTATGATGATGATGACTCGCGTTGAGCCCATGGTCAACTTACTAGAGTAAGAAGTGTAAGAAGTGTAAAAGTAATTAGTAGAGGTCATGGTTGCGTCCACAAACTATTATTTCCAAGCATTAGAAGTTATATATAACTTAAGAATAGGTTGGTTGCTATCAAACAACTGTTGAATAAGCCATATCAAAGTAAATACATGAACTTTTAAGAGTTTCTTTACCTCGAACAATTGTAGCCCTTGATAAAGAGGTTCAATAATCTTTTAGCGATCCAATACTTATCAGGTTGTGTATTCCCAAACAATAGTTCATCGTTGAGTTCCACTCAAGCGTTCATTTGCTGGCCAAAACAAACACACGAAATACGAAAGACTTAGGCAACGAACTTGTGCTGAATGCCCATTGATTCAACGTCAAGGCTAAGCCAGTGGAGCCTTGATCTCGTCAGCCAATGGACCGCGGGAAACACCCATAAAGCAGTTGACAAAAAAACGCTACTCACTTGAACTAACACACACACACACACATATTTGCATGGAATGGCCTTTGGAAAATCAACGAGATCGTAGAGTAAAGTCAACAAACATTCCGATGAATCATCGCGACAATATCCATCCATTTTGATTGTTGAAGCACATTGTTGTTGTGTCTCCCTTGTTATTGGCAAAAGCTTATGTCCGTTTTGCTCTCGTTTCGTCGTTCACTGGCGAATCGAAAGTGAAAGGAGCAAAGCAAGCACAGCTCATTTCTACAACTGAAGTTGGACTTGTATCTGTAGCTGTATCTTTAGCTGTGACTGGGAATGGGACAACTTCAACTACAGCTGTCGGGCATTGGGCATGGGGCATGCGGCATTTGGCATTTGTGCGGGTGATGTTGTTGCTGTTGTTGTTGTTGTTGCTGTTGGCGGATGCTTGGGACGTTTGGAAAGTGTTTTAAGAGTGTATTTCTTTGACCCGGCTTTGAGGCTTGCGCAAATATTTGCATACAGCAGCAAGCCAAAGCAAAAAAAAAAACCTTAACCGCAAACTCGAGCAGCAATTGCTCTTAATTTCGCCTAGTAGACTGGCACAATTTTTGCAACTGCTGTTCGGCTTTTTATGTACCACTATATTAATGAATATTCATTTGACTGACATTTTATTAAGTTGGGCGTGTGTGTGTGTGTGTGTGCCGATTTCACTGACATAGACAAAGACGCAATATTTGTAGCCATTAAATCATGTCGCAGTCTTTAGTTTACTTTTTTTTTTTTTGTTCGCGTTATCTGTTGCTGCTTCGAGCAACTGCATAACAGGCAACATACATGTATGTATATGCAATAAGGAAGTTTTCCCAGATTGCGCTTCATAGCTCAACGGCAAAGCAAACATAAATCGATAATTGAAAATGAAAAAAAACAAATGGCAAAACAAATATTCACAATCACAAGCATTGCAAATATGCAATAGGCACACACACACACACATAGTTTACTGAGATTAGCATACATTTGTTGCACGTAAATACAGGGTGTTGCAGCTGCGGCACACACATATATATGATATGCACTTTATTGCACCGACACACCCTGTTGCGCCTCAGTCTTAAGCACCCAAAATGATGTGGCAGGAAAATGTTCGCACATGCTTCATTTACGTGTGTGTTGGTGCGGCTGACTGGGTGTGTGTGTGTGTGTGTGTGCGAATGCCATCATCACTTTCACCCAGAGGTGATATAATGAACTACCGGCCTGGCCTGTAAGCTAAAACCAACGCGTAAAATCGCAGCTGCCCCAAAGATGTGCCACATTTAACGTTGTTGTTGTTGTTGTTGTGCTTGTTTTTGTCATTCTGTTGATTTTTTATCGCCGTGTTGCCAATTAGCGTCCCAGTTTTAACAATTCTTACATAGAATTCACAGCGTAATGTTTTTTTTTTTTTTTTGTTTCAGTCGCGAATTTCCGCTGTAAATTTTTTTGTTTTTGCGCTGCAATTTATTAGTATCAATAAATGTGGCATTTTTTCCATAAGACAGTGGAAAGTACTAATTTAATTAGCGCAACTAAACAAATTACCAATTAATTTCTAACATGTACAAAAACTAGTTACAATATACCGAACATCCAAAGCGGATATATGCGAATCTGGGTAGCTATATATAATTTTTATTAAATATAAAATTAGCGAATTGGATTCTATATAAATATTGAACAACAAATTTAAAAAATTATATATACATTTATAAAAAATTCTACTAATTAAACTTAAATAATTAGCAATAATACAAATGCAAAATACTTTAAGTTATCATAGACACTAAATAAAAATATGAAGCAAACATATAAATTAACAAAGCTAAAACTTATAATAATTAAATTCAATAATCATTTTAATTTCGATTTGAATTTTTAATCTTTTTCTTCTTCTGATTAAATTCTTTTTGATTTTTTTCCGTGTACTTGCATTGTCCGTGGGCACGTGCCCCTGACCAAAGTCACTAAGAGACTTACCCGACCCAGAGACAACGGAGGCAATTAGTGGGCTCTCGTTAAAGAGCAACAAATAAGCAATAAACACATAGTGGCCAGGTAAAATACATACATAAGTAAATAAACTTTATAAAAATGGATCGTGATGTATGTGGAAGCGCATATGACAGCCGGCAGTAAGGCAGTCATAAATCAGTTTCTGGCGCCGGCAGAGCAAAAGGTGTCAACCAGTTTTGAGGTCTTGGCTGCCTGGTTGCTTGTCTCTGGATTGCCAAATGCCAGACCCATAGACAATTGAGCGCCGGAGCTTATGGAAATAAATATGGGAAAAGCTAATAGCAGTTTGAGCTCGTTTTTTTTTTTCTCTTTTTGGCTAATTGCACAATTGTCTATGCAACAGCTTCGACTTTTAACATAAACTGCGACAGAGACAGAGACGTATTTATATATGTGTGTGTGTGTGTGTGTGTGTGTGTGTGTGTGTGTGTGTGTGTGTTTTGCGGGGGAATCGAGGCTTATACAATCGAGACCGACAGCATAGTCAACGGCGCATGCGTAACCGAAGGTGATTTTTTTTTTTTTTTTTTTGTTCAGCGAAATGAACTTTATGATCGTCTTTAACAATACTTATGCATAAGATGCCTGAAGAAAAATATTTCTTTTCCCCCATGTGTGCAGCGTTCAAGGCGAGGAAAAAATGTTGATACTCTTTCAAAACGTTTTCAAATAATTTCATAACGTTTGTTCAATACTGATCTTAACTTAGAGGGAACTTTTATTGTGTGTGATTTATAAATAATCGAAAAGTCAAATACAATCTTTAATATAAATATCTGAGTTATTAATTTATTAATTTTTTTCCATTCTAAAAATATATGTTCAGCATAAAGTTGCTCAAAATACAATTAAAAATATTATTTTATTTTTAAACGTAGTATGCTAAGTAAATAATGGAAATATAAAGTGCTTCTTATCAAATGTTATCCAGTCTTCCCTTTGCCAGAGTACATATAATTCGGTTTGCCAAAGAAGACATTTTTCTACTTTTGGTATTTGTAATATTTTGATGGCTTGGTTCCTCTTCAGCCTGTGGGCTTATTGCTGCTGCATTCAGTTGATTACCTTTCAGGTCTTTAGGCATTCGACTTAAGTGGCAATTTGTGAAAATTTGTTTGTCAAAATGAAAGATGACGACAAGATTTGAAGCGAGGTGCCCAAGTAATTTGCTGATTAGTGTGCAGCAGCCAACAAAAGTCTTTCGGAAAATTGGAAACTTGTTTGCCAATTGCTTAACACTTTTAACATTTTATATTTGACTCAACTTTGCCAGCTGACCTAGAAAATTGTTAAAAACTAAAAAAACGGTTGACAAGCGTTGAGTTTCATAATTCGCTGATTTTGTAGCAACCAAAAGTGTAATTGGCTAACAAATTAGTTTGCCTTTCTCAATTGTTTAAGTAACTGTAACTGTGTCGGGCATCGAGCCAGGAAATTTTATGCCATGGCCTATTAAAAGCAATTTCAAAGCTCAAGCACTTTTGACTTCTATTGCTCGCAATGTTCACTAGGCGCAACAATTCAAAACAAATTGGCCGCACAACAATCAATTATGCTTAAGTTGCATATTATAAAATATAATCCAAATAGATTTCCTCATTGCTCTCCATTCAAGCCAGTCAGTCAATCAGTTGGACAACAAATCTGTTAAATTAACTTGACTTGGACAGTTATAAATAAAAGTGCCACTAGTTGAATATAAAAGCTTCCTTAAATTTGAAATAATAACTAAAATAAATGTAAAGAAAATCGTCAGCAAACCTCTTGGGCCAAGACTGACTGAAAGTCGTTACAACAAAATACAATTATATTTATTTTTTAACTCATTGAAGTCTTTGCCGTAAATGACACTTGCTCCATAAAATAATCAAAATGCAATCAGATTAAATAACTTATACCCAAAAATAGACAACAGACGATTTGTTGCCTCTGTTTGCCATTGCCCAAAAAGTAATTTTATTAAAAGCCACAAATACAGGCACAAAAGTATATGAAATGAGCACCACCGAAAATGAAAGTAAAATTAATTTTATTTGGATAACTTTTGTATTTTTGCTTCAAGTGTTGGCTTCTTGGCAATTTTTTGTTTTTTGGCGATGATGTCAACATAATTTCTCCACCTACACACAGCGGGCCGGCAGCAGCCAAGCGCTGCGGGCTTCTTCCTCTCTCTCTCTCTCTGTACCAGATCGGTTAAGCCTTCCCCGCATCTCTCTACTCAGTCTGTTGGTAGAGTTAAGTTTAATTTAAGGCGAGCACGCGCTTATATAACAGTCCGCAAGCTGTGCTTAAAATCTTTCAGCGCGTTCGTGTCTTCAGTCTTTTGTTTTTTTCTTTTTCTTAATTTCCCATTCGACATGGCAGGAAGCCGACACTAAGCGAAATAAATGCCATGATTTGCATTTAATGCACATCATACCGCAGACAACCAGAAAAAGATAAAGTCGAAGAATTTTAAGTTCGCTTTTCACTTAATAGAAGCGTAGAAGATTTACAACTAGCATAAAAGCTGCACACTCAACCAATGATTTACACGCCTTGTCCGACAAAATAATGAGGAAAAATACTCAAATAAACAATGCGACAGCCGAAAGTCTCATTACCATTATGCTAGCTCGAGACAACAAAACGCACAAACATGAAATGCAACAAATAATTATTATGGTCAATGCGGTATTATTGTGTGTGGAGCTGCCGCTGCTAATAATAATAATCATAAAGAAAGAAAGGTTAACAAAAAAGTTGTTATATACATATAGGCCAGCATATAACATTTTGGGGCATCAGCTTTGCGCTGTTCACCAGTGCATATACATTGTTCACCATTTCTCGTGTGTTGAGCTTTAAGCAACGTGCTTCGCATTCCCCCATTTTTGTATTTAAATTATTATTACTATTGCTTTGTTGCCATCATCACAGACCGCGTCATAATTAACATTATATCTTAATTGCTTGGGGTCAACTCAGCCAAAAAGTTGTTTTTTTTTTTTCTTTTGATTTGAGTTTTTTGACTGCAAATGCATAGATCATGGTGCATGGAGAGTTTAATCATGTTGCCTTAGTGATTAAACGAAACAACAAAACACTCGTATTGCCGGATATGATTTGTAAAGATATTTGTTGTGGTTGATAATAATAAAGTTGTGGGAAAGATAAGCTGAAAACATTAATTACAAACACTTTGGTTTATTGTTGAAAACTTTATTGTAAATGCTTAGTGCAATGTTTTAGTATATAAGAACTGCCTTTAAAAACGATCTACACTATAAATAATTAAAATGTTATACTGCCAAATATTTATAAAAAAAACTTTAATTTAAATTAATTTACATTTAAAACTGATCGGTAATTTCATAAAGCATAAAGCGTTTTTATGAAGTGAATAATATTAGTTTTAAGTTACTATAAATTAACCCTCATATTTCTTTATAAAAATAACAAACTAAAATTTAATGAACTCATTATGTTGAACTAAAATATATTTCAAAAATTTACGAAAGCTAATTTTTTCGTAGAAAAAATGCCAAAAAAAACGTAAAGCCATCATAACAATTTGAGCCTTGCTACAAAGTAAGTAATTGGTGCTACAGAAAAAAAATGTCTTTATTGTCATGCATTGAATTTCAGATATGAACCAGACGGGATGTGTTGCACGCCAGAGAAAAAGTGGCGTGCTGAATTTGAATCACTAGCGGAACCATTGAACGGTTATCTTATCGGCGCACCACCAAATGCTTCCCGCTGCACAGTTCAGCGGGAAGCGTTTCGGTTGGCGGAATTCACTTGGATCATACCGTGGATCTACAGCTGATTAACACGACGCTCCTCAACTCAAATCCTTGTTCTTCTTCTGTCCTGTCGCTCGCAATGTTTCGAATCCTAGTTGCGTAACGGCTGCGTTGGGAAAGATTTTGACTTGTTGGTCGCTGCATGGTTTTCTTAATGAACCGACTTATTTAAATATTGTGAAAAAATGTTTTTTCGTCAATTGAACCGACTTTAAACATACGGAATCAAATTTAAAAGTTTTTTTTAGTTCCGTACACAACCAACTGTCTGGAATGAATGTAAAAATTTCTAACTTCACTTTACTATCGCAAAATAAAGTTTGAAAAGCCAACTAAGACAGCATTCAATATTTTTTGTTATTTGTTTCAGTGTAATTGAAGCAAACTCGTTACTTTGACTGAATGCCTTTGTGCATTTACAACTGTGTCTTGTTGCTGTGCCAGACCGCGGATACTCTTCTTTTTACACTTTGATTTAAAATTATTTATCAAAACTTAAGTAAAATAAATACATTGCTTGTCTTGTGCTTCCATCTTTCCACTCTGCACTACCCCGATGCTAATTGCGGCAAATTGCAGTAAAAGAGTAGAGGGTAGTGGAAGAAGGGGACCGCGTTGCTCCTCGGCTTGAATGGCCATGAAATTAAATTGTTCCACTGCATCAGCTGCTGCCTCACAATGTCAGCCTATGACATGGCACAGTTGCAGCCGGACGTAAGCCTCCAAGTTTGAGTCTCGAGTTGGAGTTGAGTGAAAGGCACCCACACCAGCGCCCCATCTCTTCACTCTTCATTCGGCTTGCTGAAAATAATGCAAAATACTCCAAATGGTTGCATATTAGCCAAGTTACAGCTGAACGTATCATGCTCTGTTGAAATCAAGAAATATATTTATAAAATAAAAGGTTATTTGTTGTAGTTAAAATATTATGTTTTAAAATATAGGACACCGACCACGCGTTGCTGTTTTGATTTTTGATGTTTACTTCATGAATAAAACAAATTCAACTATAAGTAGAATGTTTGTTCGGCATAAGATCTGCTGGGTTTGTTCCCAAATGTCCAGAGAAAAAACAAGCCAGCCGATAATTATTGATGCATTTCTGTACGTATTATGAAGCTATATATTTCTAATTGCCAGCCCCGCGAACTTTTTTCAGCCTCAGATCTCAAAGTGAAAAGACCACAAAATAACTATATTCGAAAAAAAGTTGAAAGAAATCTAATTTTCAGTAGGCTTTTAACATAATTTATCGAGAAAGCAAAGTGTATTTAGAAATTTCTACATTCAGACAAACCAGTTCATTGTGTGTTGAACTAAAATATATTTCAAAAATTTACGAAAGCTAATTTTTCGTAGAAAAATGCCAAGAGCCTTGCTACAAAGTAAGTAATTGGTGCTACAGAAACAAAATGTCTTTATTGTCATGCATTGAATTTCAGATATGAACCAGACGGGATGTGTTGCACGCCAGGGAAAAAGCTGCCAGCTGAAGTTGAATCACTAGCGGAACCATTGAACGGTTTGCTTATCGGCGCACCACCAAATGCTTCCCGCTGCACAGTTCAGCGGAAAGCGTTTCGGTTGGCGGAATTCACTTGGATCATACCGTGGATCTACAGCTGATTAACACGACGCTCCTCAACGCAAATCCTTGTTCTTCTTCTGTCCTGTCGCTCGCAATGTTTCGAATCCTAGTTGCGTAACGGCTGCGTTGGGAAAGATTTTGACTTGTTGGTCGCTGCATGGTTTTCTTAATGAACCGACTTATTTAAATATTGTGAAAAAAATCGTTTTTCGTCAATTGAACCGACTTTAAACATACGGATTCAAATTTAAAAACTTTTTTTAGTTCCGTACACAACCAACTGTCTTGAATGAATGTAAAAATTTTAACTTCACAAAATAAAGTTTGAAAAGCCAACTAACATTATTTATCGAGAAAGCAAAGTGTATTTAGAAATTTCTACATTCAG